>JAKSZT010053883.1:53343961-53972623 GCA_026826555.1 Tolypeutes matacus | reverse complement strand
TCAAAGCCTGCTCTTCTCTTACTCTCCTTTGTTAACCTATCTTTCAGACAATGGTTCTCAGATACTGCTCACTTTCCTCAGTTCAGATCAGTGAGGTCATATACTGTTCATCCTTCAGTGGTAAGGGCTCCTTTTATATTCTAGGTAGTAATCTTTTTTCTTTCATTTATATTGCCTATGATTTTTCTTCCCTAGAGTTTTGATCTAGTGTTGTAGTTTATAATGATCTCTTTCTTTATCTGTGTCGAAACTGGACCATGAGAGACTTGAGGGCAGTTTTGTGTCTAATTCATCTCTAGAACATCACATTTAGGGTAAGGCCTGAAAAAATGTAGATCCCTAATAAAAGGTTGTAACCCTGACTATATATGTGATATTCAGATGTGTTTCATTTAACGTTGAGTTGCATGAAATAATTTATGTATCTGGCATTACACATTTCCAACAAGCAAAGTTTCAAGATGACTAATGTTCTGGGAATATTTATAAGCAAATTGCATACCTCCATGCTTTTTAAGATAGAGTATGACTCAGAAATATCATTATGAACATTGATTATTATGCTGGGCTATATATTTGATATCCTTAAGGGCTATTTAGAGATGTAAGGTTCTTTGCTCCTATATATGAGTGATTTTTAAGTTCTCATATTTCCTTTTTATACTTTTTGGTCTCTTTTCTCACTGTCAGATCATGCTATCATATCTTGGTATTAGTTTTTCTGCCTCTAAAAGCAGTTCTCTTCCCTTTCTATCCATCTTTTGGTTTGCTGTTGACTAATATATCAGGAACCATGTCCACTGGAAATGTGGATATGATAAGGGTCAATAAATACCATGCCTTGGCTTCAGTGCCATTGCTATTAATGAAGTGCATCACCTTCCAGTGAAAATATAACTTTGACTGTTTAGGGGTTGTTTTAGTTTCCTAAGCTGCTCCAGCAAATACCATGGAATGGGTTGGCTTAAGCAATGGGAATTTATTAGCTTGTGGTGTTGAGGCCAAGAAAATGTCCAAATCAAGGCATCATCAAGGTGATGCTTTCTTCCTGGAGACTGCTGCCGGCCATTCTTGGCTCCTCTGCCACATGGCAATGTACATGGCGGCATCTCCTGGTCTCTTCCTTCTGTTCTGGGTTCCATTTTAGCCTCTTGCTTCCTGTGGCTTTTTCTCTCTTTGTCTGAATTTCATTCTTATAAAAGACTCCAGTAATAAGATTAATATCCATCCTGAATGAGGTGGGTGACACCTTAAGCGAAGTAGCCTCATTAAAGGCCCTACTTACAATGGGTCCATACCCACAGGAATGGATTAAATTTAAGAACATGTTTTGCTGGGGTACATAAAGTTTCAAACCACCACAGGGGTCTTTTTATTTATTTTCCTCTGTTCAGGAAAAGTGATGTTGCTGGGTAAGTGAAGTGGTAGCATGCCATCTCAATTAATTGGGATATATGTCTAACTACAAGTAAGAACTTAAATAAAGTGGCTTAAAAGTAACTATAAAACAGTAGAAATATATTTCTCAGTTTTGTAAAAGTTGGAACACATAGGGCAGCTCTATGATGCTTATGCAGGGTTCAGCTCATTCTATCTTGCTGCTTGTACAGCCTTAGAAATTTGCTCACATCGTCATGGTCCACAATAGTGGAACATCACATCCTCATTCTAACTAGATGGTGGAAAGAGAGCAAAGGGTTCAGGGAAGGACTTTCTCATTTCTTTTAAGAGCATGACCAGAGGTTGCACCCATAATTTCTGTTTGTTTCCATTGGCCAGGACTGAATTATCTGGCCACTCCTAACAGAAAGGAGAGTGGGAATATTGTCTTTATTCTGGGTGGCCATGTGCAAGAATTGGGATCCTATTTTTAGAATATGGGGCGAATGGATATCAGAAGTCTCTGCCCCACTAACACTCATTGTTCCCTGTGTTTCTGTGACTTGCTTGTAAGATTGCTAGTCCTTGAGTGCAAGGGAAAAATTACCTACTTCTTGTGCTCCCCACCTCCATTGTTGTATAGAGTGAAAAATAGTTACAGACAACTTTATTTGCAATCTTTCTTTCCTTGTTTTAGTGATGGGAAAATGCAGGGAGGAAGATTGAGCTGCTGATGACAAAAAGCCAGAGGAAATCTTTGGACTTCTTGGCTGATTTTTCTGTAATTCATTTCACGCCCTGTCTAGTCCTTTATAACTCCACTCAGAGTTAGTTTCTTCTTCATCCCTCATTTTCAGCTCTAAGAGGTGTAGGTGTGGAGAACACATGCTTTGGAAGCAAGTGTGTTGGACAATTCTGTGAGAGTCTAGGGGGAAATCAGCCCCTTGCAAATAATATAAGTGAGCTAAAAGCTTGAGATTATGACCTCTTGTAAAAAAGGATTCCTGATAATCAACAGACAGCATCTCCCAGCTGAAGTTTGTGCACCCTACAGGCTTCTGTTGCCTTTCTGATTAACATGGAAGCATCCCATCCCCTACTCCAGATTGACTCTGGAAGTGGGTTTGCTGTGGCCAAATGATTGCTTCTAATTAGCCTCTACTTCCAAAGTACAAAAGTGATTTTGGTATTTTTGAGGAGATAGATTTTGAGGGTTGACACTTAACCATTCCCTTTCTTCCTACAAGTTACAAACCAATTAGGAGATGGAATCAGACAAAGATGAAAGCATGGGTATTATTTTTGCTAAAGTTTTACTGGAGAATTTAGATTGTGCAACTTCATCAGGTTTCCTGAACTCTCTCTCCACATTGGCCGAAGCTAGATTCCTGCAGGGTTCCCTTGTCTCCTGTTAGAGCACAAGTGTCCCCATCAGTTTATTTCAGGGGGAGCAGTGAATGAGGGTCTTCAGAGCCAAGCAGCTCTGAATGAGAAGGAAAGGAGCTATTCTATTGTATCAATTAAGTTCTTAGTTGCAGATGACAGAATCCACATCAGTTAATTTAAGCTGAAAGGTATTTATTAAAGACTTTTGGGTAACCTACAGCATATCAGGAGAGCCCTGGGAGCCAATCTTGGATGCCAGGGCAAATGTTCAACCACACATTAGGACTGTTCTTATGGAAACAATCTTGCTGGGGACAGACAGGAGGATCTTCATCTAAGCTGCCCCCCAAAAGTTGCTCTCTATACATTAGCTGGTACCTCCTATTTTTAACATCTTTCTTATAATTTTTTTGCAAGTTTGTCTCTTTTGTGTCCCCAGAGAACCTTGCAGTCACTTCTGGGGCCCATGCAGAACTCTAGTTTCAGGAGAGTCTGAGAAATATAGAAGTTGATCTTTCCACCTCTGTGGTACAGGAGAGCCTTCTAGAGTGGGGCTAGAATGGTGTAGGGAGAGCCAAACTGCACATCTGCTATAGCCACATGGCTAGAGGTCTCTTCTGATTTCACCCAGAAAATGTCATTCCCTTTCCTTTGGGGAGGGAGACTGGAGGTGTTGCTCTCTGCTTTTTCCTTCCAGGAAATGGAGTGAAAGTAGGCAGTAAGGGCTCCCTGTGAACATCACACACTTGCATACCAGTTCCTCAGGGGTACCCGAGGACTTCAGGATAAATCCCAAACCCCTTCATGGCAGAGAAGTCCCTCTTCAGTTTACACCTTTATCCTCAGCCTCATCATCTCCAATCTCTTTTGCATTTTACCATCTGACTCCCTTCTCTGGACTGAATCCATTTTCAACTACTTGAAGACCCTTGAATGTGCCCAGGTTCTCCCATGCCTCCAAGATTTTGGACCTGCTCCCCTCCTTTACTCCCTTTAGGCCCTTCTTCATTTGACAGATTTATACCTACCCAGCAAGATGGAGGTATGAGCTCCTCTGGGAAGGCTCCTTTGACCCTCCTAATCTGGGTTAGGTGTCCTTCCTGGATGTGCCCAGAGCACCCAACAGTCATGTCTGTCACTATACTTAGCATGTAATATTGTGATATTTGGTCTGCTTGTGTTACTGTGAGGTTCTGGAGAACATGGTCTTTATTTTTGGTCTTTGTATCCTAGAAACTAGCACTATGCCTGCTATACAGTTGTGCATAAAAGAATAAAAGAATGAGTGCTAGGATATGGGAAAAAACACAGACTTTAAAGTTGGAATCTGGCCTTGCCACCAAGGAGCTGTATAGGTTTGGGCAAGTTCATTAAACATCATAGGGTTATTGTATGAAGGTTAAATGAAATAATGTATGTGAAATGCTTGGAACAGAACACATAGTAAATATTCAATATATTAGCTATTAGTTTGATTATAAGATTGTCATGATTATTGCAGGTATTCAATAAATGGTAGTGATTAGTAGAACACTCTCTAGACCAAAGTGTAAAGCTGTGATCTGTGACGTTTCCAACCTCCTGTAGAACTCACTCAAAAATACTTTGGAACCAACAGTGGCTTGAGAGCAAGAGTTAAAATAGACAGAAGTCACCATCCGGCAAAATCCTTTATAGAGCAGCTCAGTGACAGTCTGAGAATGCCTCTTGACATCAAGTTTCAGTAATTGCAGTATCACCAGAATTTTACTAACAATTCTGCCTCCTTTACATACTTCTTTCTTTACTCCAGATTTTTTTCACTACCAAAAAAAGTAACACTGAAGTGACACTGAAAACAGTGTCAAAGCTTGAGTGAAGGTCAAACATTTTTCAAGGGATTGCCTGGAAGCACACATTCTGCTGTGTTCTTTCTGTGAGTGTGTCATGTTAAGACAGTAGGAGCTTCTAGCTGATGTCAGAACCCAGCTTGGAATATGGCAAATGTCTTCTTTGTGCCAAACTCTCAGCACAGTGGCTTACATAGAATAGGTGCATTTTCATCTACACATGTGCAAAATACCTTCTCTTTTTCTCTTTTATTGGTGCTTCCACTCTTATTTCACTGCATTCAATTCAACAAATATTTACCAAACCCCTACTATGTGGAGGCACCTGTACTGATTCCTTCTGACCTGGTTTCTCCCTTCACTTTATTGTTACTGCTTTATTAGCAGCAAAGGTTCATGTCAAAAAGACATATGTTAGTTGCTGGCATCTACTGTGTTTAAGGGGACAACATAAAATATTTTTATTACTAATTTTGTAGAAACATTCCTTGTTATTGGAGCCTAAATTGAAGTATAGTGGAAAGAACATTGACCTGAAGAGAGTGACAGGAGGGCCAAGGCCCTGGTCCCAATTTGATGTGTGAGCCTGAGCACGTAGTTTAACTCCTTTGGGTTTTAGTTTCCAGTGGTTATGAATGGCCTTTCAAGCCCTAATATGTTGTAATTCAAAAAAGTGTGAAAGGAACATAACACAGTTGGGATTTGCAATAATGCGGAAAGTATAGTGGTTATAAGAAGTCATGGTTTGAACTGTGGTATGGACTTTCCACTTGTGTGATGTTGGGCTTAGCCTCCCAGGGGCCTCCTCTGTAAAATGGGGATGCTGCTTCTGGCCTTTCCTAATGTGTGAAGCTGTTGTGAAACCTGAAACAGATAATGCAGATGAAAGTGTATTGTGAGTGTCAAGGGATTCACTGTACACACACGTGCACAAGCTATTATCACTATTCACTATCATCTTGATTTCAGTGTTTTACTCTAACCAGCACTTTTGTATTTTTGCCTCTTGGGTTGTTTGAAGGAAACATCGCGTTTCAGTTTTTATTTATTCTCAAAGCAGTCACAGAATTTCTCAAGGGAGAGGGCGCTGTGTCCTCTCTCTGTCTTCCGATCAACCCCTGCCTTGGGCCCCAGTGCCTGTCTGATGTTTTATTTGTTGGCCTGAAAGGACACCATTCGTTCCCTGCTAAATGAGCTGTTGATGTGTGCCTCCGTCCTCCCTCGACACCTAGGGCTGTATTCTTGAGAGAATCCAGCCGTGGATCTCAGGAACCGTTTTTGAAAAGTTTATTAGAAGAAGGGAGAAAACATTTCTCTGCAGGTTGTGCCCTCCATCGTTGGCTCTGTCTCATTAGTCAGAGCAGGGCGGGTTATCTGGGGATAGGAGAGCAGGTCTGCAGGCCTTAGCTCCACCGGCACTGCCGAGGGCTGGGGGCAGGGTGGGGGTGGGCAGGCCTCCTGACAGCCAGCAGGTTGCTAATTAGCTCTAATTGGACAGCATCATAGTGCACATAGGTCGGGGGTGGCTTATCTAAGCAGTGCCTCCAGTGGCAGTTTTCCTTTATTTTGGCCCCAGTCCTGACCTGGTGACCTAAAGTCAGTCTCTCTTTCTCTCTCTCTCCCCATACACACACACACACACTGGGCCCATTGCACTTTGCCCATTCTGAATGGCCTGGGCCTTAGAACAGCAGGACTCCGAGGGCCAAGGGGCAGCTTTTCATCTGGACTGTGGTTGTGGGGCCTGCCAGATAAGGACCCAATTGCCCAATCAATCCTTTCTTTGAGTGCCTGGTCGATTTGGGGGTTTAGTTCGCTAAGGTTGATGCTATTTTTATGGCTAAGTCCAGGTGTGGGCCATCTCATTCCTGGGGGTCTTATGACATCCTACTGATGCAGGATCATTTCAAAGTATAGGAGAGAGACCCAGAGAGTTCATCACACCCACTTCCTCTACCCCCCACACCCCAAAACTCTACATAGAAACAAATTGAATTAATGACAGAACTGATTTCAGAGCTCCTAGCCAGAAAGAGCCCTTGTGTTTGTCTGCTACACTGGAAGGAATTGTGCTTCCTCATCTTTGACCCTCATAACCCAAGTGCTCAGGAAATCCTTGTGAAACAAGTTTACACATGCCTTGAACTAAGTTGCTTTTGTGGTTAAGCACTCGAGTTCTAGCCCTTACTACCACTTACTAAGTATCTGGCCTTCAGCAAGCTTGTTAACGTTTTAAAACCTGTTTCCCTTGTTGCAAGATGGGGGTGATAAATGGATCTACTTCATAGGGTGTTTGTGGGGATTAAATGAGATACACTCTTGGCTCCGTGTAATGTTTCATTAAATGAAATGTAAGGGAAGAGATGACGTAATTTTAATTTTTAATTATCTCATTCTCCACCCCTCACACAGATGAGGACACGGAGGCTCACAGGGTTCTACTGGACCACTTTTACACAGATTATTAGAGGTAGAGCCAGGAATAGAATATAATCTTTAGAGCCTTTCCATTTCACCATGATTCATATCTGAGAAGCAGGTCTATCCTGGACTTTTCCTTAGATCAGGTAAATATCTGAGTTTCTCTGTTTTCTCTGGTCCATTTACCCCAGCTCCTTATACACACAGAACCTAGGAATGTCACAAAGTGGGAATGGGGAAAGATCACAGGCTGTGGAGCCCGTCACTCAGAGCTCTGGGCTTGCCGCTGAATCTCACTTCCCAAGTGGTGTCTGGCAAGTTTCAAATCTGAGTGTTATTTCCTCTGCCTCAATCTTTCAGTGGCTCCTCATTGCCTCAGGATAGAGTTCAATCCTTCCCACAAGTCCAGCCTCCTCAATTTGGCCAGAGTCCTACTTCGTGTCCTACACCCATTCTGCAGTCCAGTTAGGGAATCACTTACAGTTCCCTATGGGAGTCGTGCTCTCTCTCCCTTCTGAGCTTTTGCACATACATGAGGCTTGGTTAGTTGAATGAAGGTGGATGAGAGGCTTGAAGGTCCCTTCCAGCTTTCCAGTGCTGTAATCCTAGCACTCCTGGGGGGAGTAGACAAGTGGGCCCATCCCTCTCTCAGCCAACTGCCCCCTGCCCTGGCCATCCTTGTCTTTCTCCTGATGGCTGAGCACAGTGCCACTCAGGACTGTCTTCCACTCAGTGTGAAATTTCATGTTTGAAGGGCTGTCTCACTGCTCTGCCTCTGAGCACCCGCATTTCCCCATTATGTCACCTGTCACGAGGTATTGTGATGCCTGTTTACTTGGCTAGGAATACCAGGAGGCACAGACCATATTTGTTTTGCTCCTCACTGTAGCTCCAGTCCTTGGCAGTAGGGAATCGACTAATTTCCTAAATGAACGAATGGATGGATGAATGAATGAATGAATGTATTCAGGGTTGGATTAGTGGCAGAGAGGCAGAAAGGCCTGAGTTCCAGGAAAATGTGAGTCCCAAGTCCTGGCGTATCTGACGTCTCTAGTCAGCTGATGGTAAATATCAGGCTTAGCCTTTATTTTTCTCATTATGTTTAAAACCCACCAGTCGCCCAATAGTATAATTTTCTAAGTGGTTTCATTTCAGCTCTGCTAATTGAAGAGAACCAAGCTCTTTTTGAAGTCTTACTTTGTGTGTGGCTGTCACTGGTGAGAGTCGAGACTGGTTGTCAATCACTGACAATAGCTTGCCATTCTGGAATAATTTAAGTTTAGGTCTTCCTTTCACTCAGGCATTCATACCCTGTTATGTGTTTTCATACTGAGCTGAGAACAATCTGGGGTGAGAAACTGTCATGTGTTCTGGGAGCTGAAATGGAGATTTCTTTTGAGATTTCAAATTCCTGTGGTCCCTGACTCAGAGTAGCTTGTAGGAAAGATCACATGTTTGGGAGTCAGATTTTCTGGACTCCAGATTTGAATCCATTGTTCCCCCCATCCACTTTGCTAGCTGGGGGACCTTGATATGGTTTACTCAGTGTTTCTGAGTCTATTTCCTTAAACATTTAAAGGGGCCTTGGATAAGTAGCATCTGAGATTATGATGAGATTTAGTGAGATAATGAAAAGACCTGGTGAGGGCAGGTGCTCTGGAACTATGAGCTGTTCTCTCCAGCTCCTCACACAGGTATCTCATTGTAGACAGGGTGACAGGGGGTCTCCATATGGTCACTGGGTGGGCCTCGGGGATCAGGCAGACCTGGGCCCAAACCCCAACCCTGCTACTTCACTTTTCAGCTGAGAGATTGAGTAAGTCACATGCATTTACAATTCCTTTCCTACAAGTTGGGAATAATGACATCTCCCTCATCAAATTGTTATGGGGATTGAAATTATGTGAAATACCAGTATAGTCAATGCTCAAGAAATGTTAGCTCCTGTGGTGACCTAGAGCTATGTACCCCAGAAAAACATGTTCTGAATCTAAATCCATTCCTTTGGACAGGGTTACTTCAGTTAATGTGTGGTCCATCTGAATCAGGGTGGGTCTTATGTCCACTACTGCAGGCCTTATAGAGAAGGCCAGAGAGAGAGAGAAGCCAGAGGCAGCACTCAGGAGCTGGAAGTCAATGGAACCCGGAAGAGAAAGGAGAAGACACCTCCATGTTCACTGCCATGTGATGGAAAAGCCAAGAAACCCCAGAATATACCAAGGAAGGAAGCAATCCTTCTAGCCTCTGAAACCTTGAGGCAATAAATTCCTGTTGTTAAGCCAACGCATTTTATGGTATTTGATTTAGCAGCTGGGAAACTAAAATAGCTCTAGTCCCTTCCCCTCCCCCCATTTCAATATACTTAATTTATTTTAAGAGAATGGGGAGAAAAAGAGACAGGTGATTAAAAAAATGTTTCCTACATTCTGCCTCATGTTGAAGAGGCAAGAATATAAGCCTTTCAGTGTTGTTCTTAGTCACAACTCCTACAGTTTGTTCATTTAGTCAACAGATATTTATTGAACATCTACTATGTGCCATATACAATTCTAGGCACTGGGATACAGTAATGAATTAAACAATGCATCTGCTCTGATGGCACTTACATTCTAGGGGGAGAGTCAGATAATAAATAGATAATATAATGTCATAAATAGATAAATGTGAAGAGAAATGAAGCAGGGAGCAGAAAGTGACAGAACCTGCTATTTATATGTGAATAGTCAGTGGCGGCTGATCTGAGGAGGTGACATTTGAGCAGAGCCTTTTCTCTCTCTGCCCCTTCCAGCTGCAATTCTCCCCTCTCATCATCATTCCCATCTATAAGCAACCTCCTATTCATCAAAACTCCACCCAAACATCACCTCCTCTGAATGCTTCTTCTGCTCACTTCCTGACATGGAGTTAGTCTCTCTCCCCTGTGCTCCCATAATACCTTATACTCTAACAGCACGTATCACGTTTAATGTTTGTCTCCTCCATTAAACTCGCGCTCCCCAGGGTCAGGGTTCTTATTCTTCCTTTTGGCTTCAGTGCCAGGCACAGTGCCGGGCACCGAATGAGTTCATTCATGTTGCGTGGAGTGAATGAGGGAGGCACTGGGTTGACTCAGGTGCCAGTCCATCCTAACCACATTTGGGGCTTAGGAGTAGGGAGCCTCAGCTTGAACCTGGAAGTCCACTCAGCTAGGACACATCTATTCTGCTCTCAGAAATGTCGGGCCCTGTTTCCCATGTATAGGATGTATGACAGCTTCTAGCCCAGTGGCATGGGTGATTCCACCCAAGTTCAGGGTTGAGGACTGTTGGGCACAGTCTCTTCTTATATTTCCAGAGATCTCAACCAATGGGCTCTTCCATCATTTTTGCTTCTTAGAATTTGAGAAAATTACTTAATCTTTCTGGGCCTCTCTGGTTCTTTTTGCTTTTGACTGGAATTAGAGCAACTCAGTCTGCTATTTCTTGGACCTCAGGCTGGCCAGAAACCATGAGTAACAAGTATTTGTATTGATTCATTTAAGGAAAAATGAAAACAAAATAATACAGCTTAGGGGAAAGAGTATGGGTTTAGAGTCAGACAGACCTGGGTTAAAATATAAATTGTGCCATTTGCTAGTATTTTTAACTTGGGCAAGTTATTTAACTTCTCTAATTCTGAATTTTCTCATCTATAAAGTGGGGATAATGGGTCCCAACCTCACTGACTGTTATGGAGACTGAGTGAGAAAATGCGCAGATAGTGCAAAATTGAAATTGAGCTTTGGAGACTCTGTACACCCACTGTCCCCATTTGGTTACATTCCAATCAGAAGCCCAGAGTCAAAGTACTTTTCTTTCACTAAGACAGGTATTCATTATGTAGCACAAAGTAACCATTGTTACAAAGGGTTTACTTATCATTGGTAGCAAGCTTTGGGCTTTGCAAATTATCTTGCTCCTTATATAGTATGGTTGTAGAATCTCTAACTCGTGGTTGTGAACCTCCATCCAATCCCCTTGTCCTCAGTTGCCTAGTCCACCATGCTCCTTTCCCAGCCTCTTAGCTTGCACATCCCAGGCTGGTCCTCCCTCAACCTCCCTCCCATATAAATGGAGTAGAATGAGCTGTCTTGAGTTCAAATTCTAGTTCTGGCATTTGCTACGTGTGTGTCCTTTCTCTTCAGTATTCATTATCTTTAAAATAGTCCTCCTGTGCCCTACCTATAATACAGAGTGTTTGAGTAATAATTTTATAAATTAGAATATTCCAGGGCATTCTAACATCTGGGGTATAGCTGAAAGAGCTCCAAGTTTCATTTCTAGCTCCTCTGCTTCCTAGCTAGATGACCAGCTAATTCGCTCACTCTGGACTCAGCTTCCTCATATTTACAGTGAAGAAGACAATAACCATAACAACAACCCACACTTGACCTGTGCTGGGCACTGTTCTGAGAACTTTCCATGTAGTAACTCATCTACGGCTCACAATAATCCTAGGAGATTTGCACTATTGGCACCCCCATTTCAAAGATGAGGAAACATAGGCAGAGAGATTAAGTGACTAGCTCAAGGTCACACAGTTAATGAAGCAGAGTTGGAATCCAAACTCACTCAGTCTGGTTTCAGAGCCAAGTTGTAAGAACCATCACATAACATTGCCGGTGTCGACATAATCCCTACCTTGCAGAACTTTTTGTGAAGTTTAGAAAGTCTAAAGAGAACATAGAATATTGTGGATCTCCAATCAGTATTAATATTATGTTATACCTCCTTGACGCCTAGCACAGTACTATGCTTAATCAACACTTATTTTGTTGCTGCATTCAGCTATATGTCTGCTTCTGATTAGGTGATGTTTTTTCAGGACCAGACATTTATCTGGAGCTGTTGTCTTCCTACAAAGCTGGGATGTCAAGAGTCTCAGGACCTTCTTTGGAACCTTTCTAAGAAGGTGTTACTTTTTCCTGTGAATCAGCTCTTTTGTTAGTGGTCGGGCCATTGGAGGGGACTGACCAGCTGAAAGCCTGTCATTAAATAAGGAATTGGGCTTTGTTGTAGAGGTGGGTCCTTTTTGAGCACAAGGAAGGCAGGGGTCAGCTCTGCAATTTTCTCTGGCTCCAGGAACAAATACTCCGCCTACTCCTCTAAGCCTGAGAGTCTCAAGAGATGTGGGGATTGGTGGTGACCTCCAACCCGGCTGGTGATTACACACAAAGCTGTGAGTGATTTTTAAAGTCTCCTCGCCAGTTTGCTCTCTCTTTAAAAATTAAATGCTCGATATCAAGGTGTTTTATTCCCAGACCAGCTGGCCTTTAAAAGGCTGGCTTGAAGTGAGAATGCCTAATTACTTCCTGACCTCTGTAGTTTACCAGGGTGGGAAAGGTTATGGGAAGGGAGGGTGACCTTGTGCCTTTTGCCAACTTAATGACAAAGAGATGAAGATATCAGTCAGGATATCTAACTTCCATAGTGAGGAAGCGGTGAAGAAGGCCCAAGAGCAATGGTATGGCAGGGATTCAAGACTCAGTGAGTTTGAGAGCTTGAGAGTCTGTGTGGCATAATGAAAGGAACACTGGACTAGGAGCAAGGAGACCTGGGCTCTAATCTCAAGTCTGCCACTACTGTCTGTGTGTTCTTGGGTAAGTTACTGACCCTCTTAAAGGTGTTATACACCATGTTTAGCAAGGAGGCAGTGTAATAGTGCGGTTAAAAGCAAGCTTCATAGTGAATCCTACCTGTACCTCTCATGACCTGGGTAATTTGGGTAAGTTACTTATCTTTCTGAGCCTCAGTTTTCACATCCCTTAAATGAAGGGCTTGGAGGCCCTGCTTTTGCTCATCCTGTGCTTCGAATGCCCCCATTGCTTCTCTCCACCCCATTTGCTGCTCCTGTGCCTGTGATACCTGTGTTCCTCCTTGGAGTTCAGCTCTAACTTCCCTTCAGGTGGGAAGCCTTCCCTGATGCCCCAAGCAAATTGAGATGTTTCCCCTCCCAATCCTTGTAGTCCCATAACCACCAGTGACTCCCCTGTCACTGCATTTATCACTCTTGGGGGATCTTGGGGGCCTGAGTCTGATTCCTCTCCATCTCCCTAGAGCCCTGCACACCCCCTGGTTCAGAGCTGTAGTCTCTAAATGCTTGCTGATGGAATGAATGGATTTTTTTTTTTTTAATTAATTAATTTATTTTACCGGGAGGTCCCGGGGATCGAACCCAGGTCCCTCCATATGGGAGACGGACGCCCAACCATTTGAGCCACATCCGTCCCCCGGATTTCTTTTCAGCTTTGAAATTCTATGCTTCTATGTTTATTTACCTTCACGGATACCTAATTTCCCATACAAATGTAAAAGATACTAGTTTTTTCCTTTCACAAAAAAGATAATAATTACAATCCTTTACATAGGTATGGCAATGTACACTTGGCAAAACATTTTTGCATTCCCTACCTGGCACCCTACTACCTTGCTCCAGGGGCTTATCTACACTCAGTTTTCAAAATAATTCAAGGCCAGTTTGATCTATAATGTATAAATAAAATAAATTTAATTTTTGAACTACTGGAACAATCTGCAGGTAATGCGACCTTGCTTTGAGCTGACTGCTCTGCACAGGACAATCGCCAAATCCACCGCCCCAGATGGTCTTTTCATGAAGCTCCTAGGTATCACTTCACTCCCAGGAAACGGACTAAAACCTCTGAAACCAGTTGGGCTGCAGGGTCACACTGATCTCGGGGAGTTCACTTTGGGTTTGGTATTTAAGCAACAATACCTGCATGAGGTATGTGATCTCCAAATTCACAGCCTTGCAGAGAGAGCTTGCCATTGACTGATTTATCGGCTGGGGAAAAAAAAAAAAGAGAGAGAGAATGCAAGATTTTCCAACAGAAATAAATCTCAGAGAGTATTTTTGCCAAGCCATCCAGGCATTATACATTTGCTGCTGCATTCAGGATCCAGGGGAAGGGAGGAGAGGGAAGGGGGAGAAATAGGCAGGGGAAGAGCTGAGACTGACTTGCAATGTGGGCAAGTCAAAGCTCTTTCTCCCTCCATGCCCTGTTTCTCCCTCCCCTCCAGAAGGCTGCACGTGGGATGCCTATGGTATCTTTTCTTTCTTGGTTTATTTTCTCTGTGACTTTTTCCATTGTTGCTTCAGCACCTGGTGGGCTACATACTAAAGAACAAAGAGACCTCAGTGCACTGGGGTGAGGTGCTTGAGGAAAGCGGACACACAGCTTTGACCCTAGTAAGTAGGTGTCCCTCATCTGTGTGTCATTTTTTTCTAGGCTCCCCTTTACCACCTGAATCTCCTTCTAGACCCCACTTTAATTTTGAATATGCTACTCTCCCTGCCTGGAATTCTTGTTGATCCAAATTTCATCTACTCTTCAAGGTCTTCCTGGAATTTTCCTCCTTCATAAAATCTTCCCAGACTAATCCAGCTTTTTGCAACCTCTGCCCTGATCTTGGGCAGCCTTTATGGTTAGAACCCTACAGGTAGTCATTTGGCTATGGGCCTCGCATTTTCTTCTTTGCACCTCTTTCCTGTGTATATACCAGAACCATCTAGGAGATTCAAAAGTTGTTGAAGGAAGAATGAACCTTTTCCCAGAATTTCTGCATTTAAAAATGATTTAGCCTTTAGCAGGCTCTGCAATCTTGGGGAAGCAGTCAACATTTCTGAGCCACGTTTTTTTTCTTCTATAAAATGGAATAATAATGTCTACCTCATAGAGTGCTCGTGAGGACTGTGTTAGTCCCTACAACTAGCATTGAGGGTCATATCTGACACTTAGGGGCCATCAGTAAATATTGTCAGTAAACCCTGGTTTTCTCCAGAGACGTTGATGAGAGATTGTGCCAGGAATTATCAAAAGATGATGTTATTACAATCTGTGGAGTCAGGTTGCCTGGGTTCAAAGGAAAAATCCATGAACCTGTGCCGAGAGCAAGTTACTCCACCTGTGTAAAACCTGTTTCCTCACCTATAAAATATAGATAATCGTGGAACCTACCTCATGAAGATTGCTGTGAGGATTACGCAAAATACTGCATGGAAAGCATTTAGCACAGTGCCTCACAATGAGCAAGCTTTCAGTTCAGCTACTTTTGAGATGGTTGATATTTTGATTTGTATTCTTAACAGTTCCACTGCATTCCACCTGCTCTGATGAGTTAACTATGGTCCACTCTGCAGATTTAAAGAATCCATACCACATCCTTTGATGAGTTGGACAACTGCAAGATAGCAAGAAGAGCTCCAGACTTGGATTCCTACATACCCAGGCTTGAGCCCTGCCTCTGGGTCTTAATTATTTTCTGACTTTAATAAAGTGAACCTCTCTGAGCCTCAATTCTGTCATCTGTGAAATGGAATAATGACATTTAAGAACTGTAAAAAAAAACAACAACCTAGTACCATAATATACGACAGCATATTTTGAACTGAAAAGGAAAGATATTATACATCTGTTGTGATTATTCTTTTTATAATCAGCCAAGAAACATTTGTACAGCATCTCTTATGTTCCCCACTCATTTTGGTCTGAGAAAATCACCAACAATTTTTGAATAGAATAATTATGGTGGTTAGTGGGAATGCTTTGATTCTGAGATAGTTGGAACTTGTATTCTAGTTGCAGGCCAAGCCAGATTCATCCCAGAGTGGCAGTTAGAAGGCCAGGGGGATACTCCTGGTTTGTCTCCCATGTACTTGGTGAAACCACTTCATCTCTCTGAGCCTCAGTTTTTTCTTTTTTTGCAATTGTGCTTTGTGGCTGGGGTCAAGACAATTGATCCTACCCATCTCCATGGGTCAGAGGTCTGCACTGTCCTGCTATTTTGCCAGGTGAGACTTTCACTGGCTCAAGACATGGGTCAGCTAAGCCTACTGTGGGCAGATTTTTAGTCCTCTAAACAAGGAAGGCAGGGAATGACAAACAATGAAATTCTATTTCCTAACCATAAAATTCAATATGTTTTAAGTACCAATCAACTCTTTTTCCCCCCAAACCTCCAACCTGTGGCAACCACTGAAATTTTCAATTAAAAAAAAAACAAAAAAAACCCATCCCCATCCCCAGTAACTGCTAATCTGCTTTCTATCTTTGTGCATTTGCTATTTCTAGTCAACTCTTTAAGTGCTATCATACAAGTTTTGTCCTTACATGTCTTGCTTATTTCACTGAGCATGTTGTCAAGGTTCTTCCATGTTGCTGAATGTCTTATAACTTCATTTTTTTCTTGTGACCAAATAATATTTCATTGTGTTTATGTATCAGATTTTGTTTGTCCACTCATTTCTTGATGGACATTTAGGTTGTTTCCAGCTTTTGTCTATTGTGAATAATGCTGCTATAAACATTGCTGTACAAATATCTGTTTGTGACCCTGTTTTCATTCTCTTTGGGTATATATCTAGAAATGGGATTGCCAGGTCAAATAGCAATTCTGTATTTAACTTTTTGAGGAAATGCCATATTGATTTCCACGATGGCTGCACCATTTTACATTCCCACCAACAATGCACTAGAGATCCAAGTTTTCTGATCATCTCCAACACTTATTTTTCTTTTTTTAAAAAAATCAGCTGCGAATATTCTCGCTGTCCTGATTTCGTGATAATCAGGGTAGGCTAAACATTCGCTATATTAGAAACCACGCATGTGTCCCCAGACCTAGTTTTTTTCCTCTAGGTCTGGGTTTTTAGAATACTGGTGATAAACTAAGTCTGATTTATTATATGACCATCCTGTATGGGAAATGACTGTAACTCTCGGTATCTTTGGTCAACCTTAAGAGATATAGCAGGGGGATGGACGTGATTCAAATGTTTGGGCATCTGTCTCCTATATGAAGGGACCTAGGTTCGATCCCTGGGACCTCCCGGTAAAAAGAAAAAAAAGAAAAATATAGAAGGTACGTGGGCCATCAGGCCCTGCAAGTGGGTGAGCACCCCAGGCCCTGCGTGCGGTTGTGCTGTCAGGCCCTGCGAGCCATGCAGCAAGATGATGACGTAACAGGAGAGTGACACAAGGGAGAGCCAAGACTAGACGTACCGAAAAACCAGGAACTAAGGTGACGCAGGTGGTAGGACACCTCTGTCCCACGTCGGAGGTTCTGAGGATAAAATCCCAGTGGACAGGAAGAGAAGGATGAGAAGAGAGGGCAGGAAACTGACACAGAGTTGCCCAGCGAATGGACACAAAAACAGCAAAAATGGGGTGGGGGTGGGGTTGGCAAAAATGGATGAAAGTAAATAAATAAGTAAATCTTTTTTTAAAAAGTATAGGGGAGTAAGATATGGATTATAATTAGTAGTAATACTTTGACAATGCCCTTTCATAATTTCTTAACAAATGTTTCACAACAATGCAAAGTATTTGTGGTGGGGTGATGTGTGGGAGTCCTGTATGATGTTATGCATGTTTGTTTTGTAAGTTCACAATGTTTACTGAACACTTATAGTTTATGTATGTTCATGTATGAATGATATACTTCAATAAATTGTTTAAAAAATAATAATATTAAAAAAAAAAATAGCCATTCTTGATGGGTGTGAAGTAGTATTATTTTGTGTTTCCCTAATGGCTAATGATATTGACCATATTTCATGTGTTTATTGGCCATTTGTACATCTTCTTCAGAAACATGTCTATTCAAGTCCTTTGCCCATTTTTAAAATTCAGTTGTTTGTCTTTTTGTTGTTGAGTTGTAGAAGTTCTTTATATATTCTGGATATTAAGGATATTCTGGATATATATGGTTTGAAACTGTTTTCTCCAATTCTGTAGGTTGTCTTTTCACTTTCTTGATAATTTCCTTTAATGTATAAAAGTTTTTAATTTTGATGAAATCAAATTTATCTACTGTATCTTTTGTTGCTCAAGCTTTTGGTGTCATATCTAACAATCCATTGCTGAATCCCTGGTCATGAAGATTTGACCCTATGTTATTTTCTAAGAGTTTCATGGTTTTAGCTCTTATATTTAAGCCCTTGATCCATTTTGAGTTGATTTTTGTATATGGTATGAGGTAAAGGTCTAACTGTATTATTCTGCATGTGGCTATCCAGTGATCCCAACACTATTTGTTGAACAAAGTATTCTTTCCCATTGCAGTTACTTAGCACACGTGTCAAAAATCAATTGGCCATAGATGTGTGGGTCTATTTCTGGACTTTGAATTCTGTTCCACTGACCTATTTGTCTTTCTTTGTGTTGGTACTACAGTCTTGATTATTGTCACTTTGTAATATAATATGAAATTGGGAAGTGTGAGTCTTCTAACCCTGTTCTTTTTCAAGATTGTTTTGGGTATTCAGATCCTTTTGCAGTTCCACATCAATTTGAGGATGGGTTTTTCTGCAATAAAGGCTGCTGGATTTTAATAAGAATAACATTGAATCTGTATATTGCTTTGGGTAATATTGGCATATTAACAATGTTAATTCTTCCAACCCATTATCATGGAATGTCTTGCTATTTATTTATGTCTTCTCTAACTTCTTTCAGCAGTGTTTTTTAGCTTTCAGTATGCACGTATTTTCTATAATTAGTTAAGTGTATTCCTAGATAGTTTATTCTATTATATGCTATTATAAATGTATTGTTTTCTTAATTTTCTCTTCAGATTATTCGTTGCTAGTATATTGAGCAGAATTGTGGTTTTGATTTTTTGTTGTTGTTTTTTTTTTGGTATTGATGTTTTTCTCTGCCACTTTGTTGCATTCATTTGTTAGCTTTAATAGTTTTCTTATAGATTCCTGTGGGTTTTTTATATATAAGATCATGTCATTTTCAAATAGAGATGATTTTATTTTTTCCTTTCCAATTTGGGTGTGTTTTATTTGTTTCTCTTGCCTAATTTCTCTGGCAAGAACTTCTAGTACAATATTGAATAGCAGTGGTGAAAGCAGGCATCCTTGTCTTGTTTGTGATCTTAGGGGAAAGCTTAAATCTTTCACTACTGAGTACACCATTAGCTGTGGGTTTTACGTAAATGGCCTTTATTGTGTTGAGCAAGTTCTCTTCTTATCCTACTTTTCTGTTTTCTTTTTTAACCAAGAAAGGGTGCTAGATTTTGTCAAATGTCTTTTCTGCACCTATTGAGATAATCATATTTTTTTTTCCTTTCAGTCTATGTAGTATACTACATTGATTGATTTTTGTATATTGAACCACCCTGGGTTCCTGGGATGAATCCCACTTGGTTGTGGTGGATAGTCCTTTTAAATATGCCGTTTGATAAGTTTCATCATCTGCTGATGGGAATTAATAATTCATTGCCTACTTTCTGAGGTTCTATTAGGGTTATTGCTTGGTAAACTGTAGTAGATTCCATGTTCTATTACATTTCTTGGTTTCCCCACTAATCTATAAGGTCTTAGAAGGAAGTGACTGTTGTCAACCTGTATTTTCTTAGTGCTTATAACACTACTGGCTACTCAATAGATCCTTAATAACTGGGAATGGCTATATAAAACACTGTTGCTCTTCATCTTATTAATAAACCTTATTGCTCTCACCCCATAAAAATCCTTGCCGAAAAATGTTGTTCCATTAATGAAGTTGACTTTAAGGATTACCAGTTGAAGGTGTTGCTGCTACTACTGTTTCTACTCCTCCTTCTCCTCCTCCTCCTCCTCCTCCTCCTCCTGCTAGTAGTTACTACTGCTTTTTAAACACATCCTATCTTGTAAGCATTTGTGCTTGGTACTTAATATAAACTATCTTTAGTGATCACAGTATCTCTATAAGGGAGATATGGGACCCAACACTCAGAGAAGCAAAAGGAAACTTGCCCAGGGGCACACATCTTATAAGTGGAAGATGCAGATTTGAACTTAGTTTGATTGCAAATTCCATGCTTCTTCCCCCATAGCCTGCTACCATAGGAAACCCAACAAGGACCCAAATTGTCCTCTAATAGCCCACAGTTCAGTGAGGCAGTGGCTTTTCCTGTGAGTGGATTAGAAGTAATCTCCACTTTGAGAACACAGAGTGTGGGAGGAGCAGACAGGCCGAGGTAAAAAGCCAGAGAAGCAAATCTTTCAAAGAAGAAAAAAAAAGTTCTGTATTTGGATTCTTTTTTACACATCCAACCCAGCAGAAAATTGGTTTGTGGATGATGTAGGTCGTGGCTCTGGCCCTGGCATCTGGACGCCTTACATTGTTGTACACTATATTACTGGACTAATATCGTGCACTTTATTAGCAGCAGCAGGATTTGGTATCCCCTTGGGGATTGTTCTTTGCTGTCAGATATATAAGGCCATTTAATCTCCTTTATCAGATCTGGTTCTGCCTCCCGACCCCCTCCTCTTCTTGCAGACCAATAAAGAGAATTTCTTCAGATTCATTGGTCTGAAAGGTAGCTTTTAAATATCCTTCCATCTTCCCCAACCCTTGTATCTAATAAGCAAGCAAAATAAGAAGGTGTCAATGCCTTGAAAATAAGCTATGTGCAATTGAGTAGCAATTTTCTCAGGAAATTTGTAATTGGAACTTCATCTTCCCTAGGCAGAGAGCAGAAAAAGAATTTGCTAATTATGCCTAGCTAGCTCTGGTCTCGCTGAAACACTCTTGAGCTTTGGGCACATGGCTGTCTTTTTTTTTTTTTTCTCCCCCATCAGAGAGCCCTGTTATACCTTTGGTATTGGCTAGGAGAAATGGCTAGAATCACTTGATGGAGAAGGAGAATTTTCTCTAGACAGAATCTTGGTATATACCTGGCTAATTTGTGGGTCATTTTTCATAGAACCAAATAGAATGTTCAGGGTTCAGGAAGATTTGTGTTCAAAATCCAAGTTCTGTGCTTATTCTCTGTGCTCAATATTTATCCAAATAAATAATGTATGCCAGCCCTGGGGTTGGTGCTGGGGGCCTGTACTGGGTTGAATAGTATCCCTTCAACATTCAGGTCTATCTAGAACCTGTGAATATGACCTTAATTGGAAATAGGGTCTTTGCAGATGGAATCAAATTAAGATGAGCTCATACTGGATTAGGTTGGGCCCTAATCCAATGACTGGTCTCTTTTTAAGAAGAGGGAAGTTTGAACACAGACACACACAGAGGGAAGATGGCTATGTGAGAGCAGAGGTAGAGACTGGAGTGATGCATCTACAATACAGCAACACCAGGGATTGCCAGTAACCACAGGAAGCTAGGAAAGGTTGCTCCAGTGGTGCACTCGGTTAACGCACAGTACTTATAAGAAGCTTGGTAAGAGTCAACACTTCTGAGACTTCTGGCCTTCAAACTGTGAGAGAATAATTTTCTGTTGTTTACAACCATCCAAATTTGCAGTGATTTCTTACAGCAGTTCTAGGAAACTAAAACAGGGACATTAGGATTACAACATGGCCCCACCTTTGGAGAGATCACATCTCATGGACAGGAGACAGGAATGAACAGTGCTATCAACCTAATATGCTAAGTGCTATAGGTCACATCATGGAGCTCAGAGAAGGCTTCCTAGAGCAGAGGGTGCCTGAGCTGAGTACCTCTTAGGGTTAGTCCCTTTACCTCTCTTAGCCTCAGCTTCCTTAACTGTGAAATGGGCTGTTTGGGAAATAAGCTATACACGGTATACAAAATGCTTAGTCCAGTGTCTACCACATAATAACTACTATTGTTTAAAAGAACAAAGAGGGTAAATAATAATGCTAATAGTCTTTTTTATTTGTATGATAGAACCAGAAAGAACACTGGATAAAGATTTGCAAGACTTGCATTTGATTTAAGGCTCTGCCCCTTCTTATCTGTGTAGCCTTAGGCAAGTCAATTCTCTGCTCTGGTCTTCAGGCTCATCTTCTGTCAAATGGGCATAATGTTGGGAGGATCAAATAAGGGAGTAGATGAGAAAGAGCTTTGTAAACGGTAAGGCTTTTTATATCTAGAAGTAATTAGTATTGTTATCATAATTCTTATAATTAATAGGCATGGATGATGCGGGAAAGTCAGATGTACAGAGAGGAGAAGATTATTGGGTACCCAGCCTGTGAATTGGAAGTTGAGCAAGTCTCACACTTGGTGCAATGAGCGTCCATCTGTAGGAAGTGATTTTAAGCGGAAGTTCCCAACCATGGTAGGATGGGAAGCGAGAGACATATAACAATTAGCTGTGGAGTTTTTTCCAACATGTACATACACATATACACAGATCCTCTTCCTCCTCACCCCACCCCCTTGCCACCTTCCTCCCCATCCTGCCCCTTGCAGTGGGCTTTGGTGCTATTCACTTATAAAAAGCACACCTAAGAATTTGAATAACCCATCTCTTCCCAAAAACCGAGTGCCACAATTTCAGAGTGTTGCAAAGCCTCCTTGATGCTAAATTCATCTCTCTCTCTCTCTTATCACCGTTTTAGCACCATTAGCCTGTCCCTCTGTCTAAAGGGTTCCAGTGGATTAAACATTTGATCTCCAGATCTAGTTTCTTCATTTCTATGGCTCTATCTGACCTTTTTTCCAGTCACCTAGGCAGTTTTAAAACCTGGGAACATTACATGTTTGAATTATGGGACTGTGGAACCCGTAGGACCTTTAGACTAGTGACATTTTCATGAAGAAACCAGGTTTTTGAGTCCCTTTAAAAACATGGCTTCTACAAGACCCCGCTAGGTCTAGTCATGGTTGATGGCCCTGGCTGTCCTTGGCAATCCCTTAGGATGACCTTTAGGTATCTCTCTCAAGTCATTAGAGCAGGTGCCATTGTTTCCATTTTATAGATAAAATGAAGGACTCCAGAGAGGTTAAGGGACTTGACTTGGTCATAGGGTTAGTGAGGGACACAGCCAGGACTCACCCTGTGTGTAGGTTCTATGTCCAGTGTGCCCTGGTGATGCTTCCTGCCCTGGAGGCCGTGTCAGTGTAATGAACTGTGGCATGGCTTGCTGGCAAGGATGCACCAGTGACTGTTCAGACAGGACCTGCTCAGGAGCTGGTGTCGTTTAACAAGCTGATACAGAGAATATGTTTAAAATTCCATTTCTTTCAATGCAGCTCCTTGAATCTTTCCCCCCATAGTTTAGGATCAGGTGTTTAGTTCTATAGGGCTCCTGTGAGCAATGAGTGTGTGAATCATTTCTAGCAATATATATGTGATCCCACCACCCCAGGGGACAAGCAGCATAAGAAGAGAAATTCTGATTCATGCTTTCTCAGACATACTCCAGTTCAGTGGAGCCCTGCAAACAGAAGAATTGAAAATATATGGTGTGTGTGTGTGTGTATATAGTATGTATGTGTATGTATATTTTAAAAAAGACTTAACCAACACCAATACACAAAAGAAAGCCACAGCTCTCTAAGCTTTCTAGGAATGTTTATGGGGTAAAGAAAAAAAAAAAAAAAAGAAAAAGAAGGGAAAAATCAATCCCACAGCTTTCCACCTAGGCTGGCCAATAATCACAATGATAATTCTTAAAACTGCACTTAGGTTTGCAAAGTGTGTTCACATCAATAATAATAATAAAAATAGCAAATCCTTACTGAGGATTTGCCTTGTGCTAGCATTTGTTAGACCCTTTTTATATCTTATTTTATTGAATATTCCCAGAAACTCATTATCTCCATTTTAAATTGGAGCAACAGGTCCTGTGAGGCCAAGTGACTTATCCCAAACTGCATGGCTGGAAAGGCCCAGAGTTCTTCAGTAGAGAGGAGCTGAGGCCTCCAAACCACTGCTCTCTCAGTTGTCCTGTGGCTGACTCTATATTTACGTATACATAGTTTTTCTTTCTTTATTATTAAAAAAAATTTACTAGCTGAAGTGTTCTGCCCTACCTCCCAAGAAACAAGTGGTTTCCTGGAATGGTAGAACTCATGGTGGGAACATAATTTAAAAATCATCTATTTTAAACCAGTGTTTTGCAACCATGGTTCACATTAGAATCACCTGGGGTGCTTTTACAAAAACACTACTGCCTCAATCCCACCCCAGACCAATTAAATCAGAATCTCTGAGGTAGTTTTTTCCAACTCTCTAGCTCCAAAGCACAGCTAAGATTGAGAACCACTGATGTAAACTCACCCACCATGCCTTCTGCAAAATGTTCATCCATCTTATGCTGGAAGGCCCCCCATGACAGAAAGCTTCCCATCCTAGGAGGGAGTTGATTTCATTTTTGCAGTCCTCTATTTCAAGAACAAACCACCAACCAAACAAAAAC
Organism: Tolypeutes matacus; assembly: GCA_026826555.1. Lineage (NCBI taxonomy): Eukaryota > Metazoa > Chordata > Mammalia > Cingulata > Chlamyphoridae > Tolypeutes > Tolypeutes matacus. The sequence continues at coordinate 53,948,450 of JAKSZT010053883.1, read as the reverse complement.
CAAAAGCAATACCTTGTTGTGGGCCAGGCAGTGTCACTTCCATTATCTCGTTTAATCCTCAGTAGGGTTTTTATTATTATCTCTATGTTACAGATTAGAAACTGAGGCTCATTCATTCTTTCATTCAATTAATATTTACTGAACACTTGGTACATGAAAAGTACTGGGCAGGCACAGATGTACAAGACAGGCTTGGCCCTTAATGAGCTTTCTTCAATTGGAGAAGACAGTCATTAAAAAAACAAATTACAGTTAATTAATTATGATTGTGCTGGCTGCTATGGAGGTGCAGTGCAGGGTGCAATGAGAGCCTATAAAGGGTGGGCTTAGCCGGGTGCAGGTGTGTGTGCACATGTGAGTGTTGGGTGCACCAGGAAACACTTCCAGGAGAGCCTCCTCTGGGCTGAGTGTTGGTAGACAAGTAGGAATTTAAGGAAGAGGGCGGCTGAGGGGTGAGAGTGTCCCATGTTTTTGTGGAACTGGAAGGTGGCCAGAGTGCCTGCAACACTGGGAGAGGGACCCCAGAGGAAGAGGTTGGTAGGAGGTGGGGGCAGGCTCAGCCTGATTGGGGTCATTCAGGGCCGAAGGGTGTTAACCATCAGAGAGGCATGGGCACATGTGTGTTTCTCAAAGGTGACACCTGGCCAGGAGGTGATTTGGATGGGTTTTTTTCTGTTTCTCCATAACTGCCTGCCTCTCTGTCAGAGGCAGATCCCTCCTTCCCTCCCTCCCTGTGTTCCCTGAGGGGTAAGCTGGAACCAGAACCAACACATCAAAAGCGTACAGTGGGAGAATCCACTATAAGGAGGGGAGGAGGGAAGAAGCAGAGGGGGGAGGGAGGGACCCAGGCAGGAACCCAGGTGGGCTAAGGAAGAGCCTCGGGAAGGCAAGGCTAGGGTTCAGAGCCCATTTCTTTGTTCGAGTGCTCAATTACTATGCTCTCAAGAATAATGTATACACATTTTAAATTAAAATAGAGCAGGAGAGAGAGAATTTCATAGCTCTAACTGAAAATAGCCAGGATTGTGGAGGTTTCACGCCTTAGAATACCACTTAGAGATGTACAAAACCCTGTCTAAATTCTTTTTTAAAAAAAACTACCTACAATCTAAAAGGAGAACCTTAAGCACTGGTGTAAGAATCTGCTTTCTGTAAGTGTGCATGTGTGTCTCTGGGGAGATGGGCTTTTCCCTCTGTATGTAAAAAGCCATGCGCACAAGTCCCCTCTGGGAAAGCCTCGGGTATTTGATTTTAATATTTGGCTACCTTGACATTTCCTCTCTCCTTTCTCATTTCCCAACACCCTCCTCTAACACAAGCAACATATAGGTACTGACATAGGGATTTAAACCCAGGTCCAGGGACAGAGGGACCAGCAGACACAGGTACCCGCAAGAGACCTGACCCAAAACACAAACACCCTCATGTACAAGCATCCACTGACCTCATCAGCCTGCAGCACGTACACACAGACACCCATACACGTAAATCTTGGACCTTCATGAAGTGAAATGTGCCTCACCAGGCCTGGGGTATCCTTTAGTTTGTAGCTATGATGATCTCCCTGATTTATGCCCCAGAAAATTTCTGCTCTCCACAGCTGGAATCGCTCAACCCTGACCATAGGGGGTTTCTAGCATCCCCAGTTTAGGTGTCCTGCTTCAAGTCCCAGGGGCTTCTGCTCTGACTTTTGTACCAGTTCCAGTAGCTGGACCCCTAGCCAAATGGTGTACCTTGACCCCAGTTTTGTTCTCTTGTATATCTGAATCCCCTCTTCATAGATTGCCTAATACTCTGGTTCATTTTTTTGTGTACACCTTCTTCTTTGCCCTCCTCCAGGACTGGAGTCAAGCTCACCTAGAATGCAAGAATGGTGTATTTTATCCCTGTATGTCTAGCATTTCACCAGTGCCCAGTGCAGTATAAGTGGTTGTGGTGGCTTGAAGCTGTATGTACCCCAGGAAAACATGTTCTTTAATCTGTTCCTGTGGGTGTGAACCCATTGTAGGTGGGAACTTTTGATAAGGTCACTTCAGTTAAGGTGTGGCCCGCCTCAATCAGGATGGGTCTTTATCCTATTACTAGAGTCCTTTATAAGCTGAGTGAAATTCAGGTAGTCAGAGAGAAAGCCACGGGAAGCAAGAAGCTGAACATCAGCAGAACCTAGAAGAGAAAAGAGAGGCTAGGAGAGGCTACCATGTGCATTGCCATGTGACAATCCAAGGACCAAGGGTCATGAGCAGCCAGTCCCAGAATGCCACAGACTTCAGGAAGAATGCATCACCTTTAGGATACCTTGATTTGAACTCTCTTTTAGCCTCAAAACTGTAAGCAAATAAATTCCCATTGTTTAGCCCAAACCATTTCATCGTATTTGCTTGAGCAGCCTAGGAAACTAAAACAGTGGTTAATGAGTGCATATTGAATGAACAGCAGAAGAAATGAGCCTTGCTACCTTAGAACTCTATTAGCACCTATTCTCTGTAATGCCATTTACTACTATATTCATTCTTTCCTTCCTTCATTCACTCATTCATTCATTTATTCAATGGATGTTTATGAAACACTACATTCTGTGTTATGGACAATATACATAAAGGGCTTAAAATAGCCTACCATAAATGTTAAAAAAATAAAAGTAGATGAAAGAAACAAGTTGTGATCTTTATAAGCTATGTAGATTGTCTGAATCTCAGGTTCTTCATCTCTAAAATGGGAGAATAATACTCTCAACCTCATAGCATAGTTGTAAAGATTGAATGAGGTTGTGTAAGTCAAGTTCCTATTATGGTTGCTTGCACACAGTGGGCACTCCAGAAATGCTTGACAAGGTGAGGAAGTGAATAACTGCATAAGAATGATGGACACAATCATTGGGTGTATGAAAATAAGTAAGTGGATGAGGAAATGGATGGTATCTTTCCTGCTTGTATATCTTCTTAGCCATTGCTGGGTCTGATGACACTGCCCTCCTGGGCTGCCACCTGTGGTGTCCCATCATCCCGCTCTCCCAGACCCCAGGTTTCACCTCTGCCCTACACTTGCCTGCCTCTGTTGGTTTCACTCTCCATCCTTGAGAACTGGTTGGCTTTCAAGTTCCAGTCCTGTAGGCCCCTGGCATACTCACTTCTGGTCTGAGAGAAGGCTAAGTAGAGTATGACAAACATGGACCTTGGAGCCAAGCAGATCTTAGTTCAAGTCTGAGCCCATCATTGTGACTTGGACAAGCTACTTATCCTTTCTCAACTCCCATTTTTTATTTGTAAAACTCCAGCAAGAACAGTTTTAAGAACTGGAGTTAATACACAGAAAGTGTCTGAAACATCAAGGTGCTTAAAACTGGTATTACTATTCTGATTATTAAGTGCTTGTTGAAAACCTCTTGCCAAAAAAATATAACTGCCCAAATCACAATTCAATTCTGGTGATCTAGCTACTATCCAGGAGCTCCAAGAGCATCTGTCTGAATCCAGCTTCTTTTGTGTTATGCAGGAAGAAAAGCAAAAGCTTCTAGGTAGTTTTAGAGGCTGAGTCTTCTGATATTTTCCTCAACCAGCCCTGGTTTCTCCTGCAGACTCTGACTGTAAAGAGAGCCTAATTGTCTGTTGCCTTCCCTTTGGGATGGTCAGCCTGTGAGAGTTAGAATCCATCTAGCCATTCATCCATCCATTCATGCATGTACCCACCCATCCATCCATCCACCTATCCATCCATCCAGTTCAGAGAAATAGAAGCAGATCAAAGTTGCCTCAGCATGATCTGTGAGGTATGAGGGCTGCAGGGGCTAAATTTTAGAGCCACATTCTCCAAAGGTGGTATGCTGGCTGCATTGGAATCTCCTGGGAAACTTGGTAAAAAGGCAGATAACAGGGCCACAACCCTTCCTACTATAATAGAATCTCTGGAGGTAAGATCCTGAAACCTTATTTTGAACCGGCACCCCAGATGTTCAGATACAGCCTAAGTTTGAGAACCATCCATCTAGATCATGGAGAGTTCTCACAATCCTTCGAAGGAACTTGGGATTTAAGATTTTGGGGAGTAACTGGAAGACTGAATGGAGATGTGTAGAACTTGGCTTGTGAGGGGTATCCAAAGGAATCATCTGTGGCTATTCTAAAACCTTCATCATGAATTCATTTATGGGAGTGCCTAATCTGTGCCAAGTGCTGTTTGGTTGCTGAGGATATATCATTGAAAGAGGACTGAAGGATCCCTGACAATTTAATGAAGAATGAACAATCTAATGAAGAGAGACAGCCAATGAACACCTGAACACATGCATAAATGAGATAATCTCTTGGAGATATTAGTGCTGTGAAGAAAATACATTCAAGCAATGAGCCAGAGATTGATTGGGGCTGAGGGTTACCTTTGCCATGGTGATTGGAAAAGACCTCTCTGAGGAGGGGACATTTGAACCTAACTACAAGAAGGAGCTGGCCTTGCAATATTTGGAAGAAGAGAATTTCAGGCAAATGGAAAGCAAGGGCAATGGCCCTGAGATGGGAACACATTTGGAGGGTTCAACGGACATAAACTATAGGATGGCTATACCTAGAGAATGAGGAAGAGGGTGTTAGAGAAGAGATCAGAGAAGCGGCCTTGAAAATCACAGTAAGTTATGCGGTTTTTATGCTAATAGGTCTCAGTAAGACCCATTTCTGCAGATGTATCAAAGGTATGAGGAAACAGAACATCTCTCAAACTGGCCTTTGATGCATTGGCTTCTTGAACAGAAGCCCTCTGAAACCTGCTCATGCAGAATATCCTGCTGTTGGAAAGAGAACCCCAGGTCTGACACCCTACCTTTTGTGATTTGACTTTCCAGGATTGCTCGCTGGCTCTAGCTAAAAGCTAAGAGGAGTCACTTTGAATCTGCTTGTCAGGAAAGAGTGATCCTAGTCAAAAACTTAGCTCCATTCCAATATAAAACATCGTCCTTTTTTTTTTTTTTTAGGTTACAAAAATATTGTTCCTGCAAATCTACTGCCTCAGAAAGCTAGAAAGCACATAAGCAAGAATTGAGGGCATTGGAGAAATAAATCCATATGTTCATTATTTATTCAGCAAATGCAAAAAGCTGTTTCTGAGATCACCAAAGATGTCTTGTTGTCCAAACCTCTGGCCACTTTCCAGAACTCATTTCACCAGATGCCCTAGCAGAATTTTACACATTGGCCACTCCTTATTTCTTAAAACTCCTTTTCTTTTGGCTTTTCTGTCATCACACTCTCCTTACATTTTTCAAGCTCCCCAGGTTATCCTTCTGAGTGTTTTTTTGCCAGCTCTTAATCCTGAGTGGGACCTCTAAATGCTGGTGTTCCTAGGGCTCACATATTATTCAGCCAGTGATAAGCAAAAATTATGAACAGTGTAGTAGGGGAGCACACATTAGGGATACTTGGTCCAAACAGGGATTCAGGAAGTCATACTTGCTCAGGGATTCATGAGTAAGAGTTACCCAACTGAAAGGAGGTGGGTAGTGCATTCTTGGCATAGCAAATAGCCAAAGCAAAGGCTCGGGGGCTTTAATGGCACGACATGGCATGCAGGATTTGGTATTCTTAGAGCAAGACATTTATGGCAGGAGGTGGTAGAAAATAAGACTGGAAAGGTAAGCAGAAGCAGGTTGGTGAAGGTAATTTATCCCTTTTTCTGGAGGTTATGATGAGACATTGAAATGTTTGAAAGTGGAGAATGACATGTTTGGCATTTTTAGATAATTACCTTGGCTGCAGTGTGGAGGATAGAATTAAGTGGGTGTGAGACCCAGGTAGGGTTACAATTCAAAGCCCTTGGAATAATACAGCTAAGAGATGATGGTGCCTTGGCCTAAGTTGATGGCAATGGAAATGGAGAAGAATGGATGGATTTCAGAGTGTGGACTTGAGAAACATTTAGACGGTCAAATAATCAGATTGTTGGATCAAGAGAGCAGGAATTGAAGTCCTGATTTAGGAAAGCACAAAGGGGTAGACTATAGAATATAGATAGACACTATAGCAATTCAAAAAGTAACTTGGCTTTAGCCAAATTTATATGATCCTTCCTGTAATTATCAGGCTTCATGTCTTTCTTTATGAAATATCGGGGTTAGAAAGACCTCAGTAATTTTCAAAATTCCCCTTCTTAGAGTTATGGAAACTGAGTCCCACAAAAGGGTAATTTGTCCAAAGCCATATGGGGCTTCATACCCCTTCCTTAAATTTGACCCCTAAAAATGACCGAATCACTGTTCTTCTCTTTCAGCATCAGGTCTTACCTAAAGTTACCTATCTTAAAAACATAGCTTCTTTTTTTTTTTTTTTTTTTTTTTGGAAGTGTTTCTAGCATTTTTCTATCATTGACTCTAAAAACCAGCATTCAAGGGAAACACATACCTTGTGAAGTTTTGAGTTTTCTCAACAATATTGTACCTGGAACACGATAATCCCACCATTTCTAACCAGAAGCTGGAAGCTCTGTTTGTCCAATGTAAATAAAAGTTTTCAACAACCAGCTGATATGTATCTGAATGGAACTTGAATCAGTGCAAATTAGAAATCATTCCAATGAAACATCCCCTGGCTCACTCCTTCTATCTTCGTGATGAAGCTTTCTTCTTAATTGGTAGGGAACGATGGGAAGAAATAAAAGCCTTGAGGTGTTTATTTCTCCATTAAGTTAATATAAGATGGGATGGGTTTAAGTTTCTGCCCACCAGCAGCATTTATCTTAATTTCAGGAAGCTCGATGGTACTGCTGTAACCCTTGATGTGCCTGAGGAGAAGCTGTAAATGTAGGAAGGTTTATGCAACCTTCCCCTAGCAAATCAACTAGATGATTTGCCAGGGCCTCAAGCAAAACTACCTGAGGGTGTTGATATTCTATGGGTTAAGAATGTGAGCCTGACAGTCCTCTACATAGATTCAAATCTTGGCTCTACCACTTGTTAATTAGGAGGTCTTTGGCGCTTTTCCCAACTTTTCTTTGACTCACTTTACTCATCTGTAAAATGGGGATAATAATGCCTGTACTGTAGATCATTTTTTGATTAAGTGAGTTATAAACCAGGTAACATCTAAATCACATAGTAAAGCTCCTGGCACCTAGTGGGTGTTCAATCTATTCCTTTCTGGCTCCAAAATGTGATGCTGCTGTAAGAGAGATCGGAACCTGGGAATGAAGAAGTGGTTCATTAACAACCAGCCCAGGGAGAGTACACTCCACAGGAAACTGCAGGGTCATTAAGCACCAGTGGTGGTAACAAGGCCATTAATTTCCCAGGGTTTCCTTTATCGAGCCATGCAGTGAGGTGATGCTTAACCCAGCAGGAGGGAGGGGGTTTGAAGAGGAAATTGGGGGCAGGCAATCACAGCTATTCTGTAAGGTAGACTGGATATGGAATGCCAGAAGGATTGTGCACTCACTGTGTCTTCACTGATGGCAGCATCAGGGCTGTGGATAATCCCTAAGAACTGAGCATTTGAAATAATTTCTGTGTATTCATTGCAAGCAGTGAGGTGGAGAGTAGTCTCAGGCCTGAACTTGAATCCCATTTCTACCACAACTAGCACTGAGACCACAAGCAAGTCATTTTTATCTCTCATTGCCTCAGTTTCCTCATCTGAAAAATGGGAAGATTCATTAGTTGCTCTGAGGGCAAAACTGGAGAATTGAGTGAGGAAGTAGAATATTTTTTAAACCTTAAAGTCCTAGGCAATGTAAAGTATTATCTTATCATGATTGTAGCAATCTAAACTTGTGTCTTTTCTTACTTCCATGTATTAACCTTCCCCTTCTCATCCATTGTTAACTTGGAATAAGTGAGATGTATGAATTACTTCTAGCAAATGCCAAATACTTATGCTTTGGACAAAATCCACTGCAAAACTCACAAAGCAAAGAGCAAGCACAATGTGATCTCCAGAATAAACTATTTCATTAGAATGAATTTCTGAAATGTGAAAAATCAATATCACTTCAGAGGAGATTTCTGGAAGGACTGAATAGACTCGCATATCACAATATTGATTTGAATGGAATGTCTAAAGTAATTTTAGCTCTGATTTTTAAAGCAAATAGGGCTGAAAGGAGTGATTCTAGAAGTTACATAGATAAGTGTGTCAGACACTGGAGATGTTTCTTTTTCAAGACAAATACTGAGTGTGGGAATAACTTTCAGGAAGTTTCTGGAAGGAGCCAGATACCAGACCCATTCTCCTTACCATGATGGCTTTGGTCTCCGCCTGCCCTTCTAGCTTCTTCTCAGGTACTCTCCTGCCTTGTTCTCTCTGATCTAGGCTTCTGTCTATTTCTCCATCAAGCCATGAAAACTACCTTTGGACCATTGAAAAATTTGCGTAGAATGTTTTCTTCCCTAACTTCACCTTGTTAATTCAATTTATTCTTCAGAACTCACCTCAAATAACATTTTCTCAGAGAAAGTATTTCTGAGCCCCCTGGTTCCGACTGCTTATTCCACCTTGAAGTTCTCTTTCAGAGACCCTATCTTGATTTATGATTAAGTATTTTGTTGTTATTTATTTACTTTCGGCCTCATCCACAAGTGAGCTCCCTGAGATCAGAGGCCATGACAGTGATGCCACATGCCTAGTTCGGTAACTGGCACGTGATAGGGGCTGAAAAACAATCGTTGAAGATATGCAAGCCTTCTGGCCCAGAGGGGTCTGATGTTGCTTGTCTTCAGTCTTGAGATTGGGGATGTCCTGGACATGGATTACAATAGAATTTTTTCATCTCAGAAGGGTAACGTCATTCAGGAAGAATGCTCTGTTTTTATCTTTTCCTTTCAATCCATTCTGTTGTGGTGGGATAAATTCCAGAATATTTCTTATGACATACAAAGTGCTCTATGCTCTGGCTTTAGAATCATCTTCTACTGCTTTCAATTCACAGCCTGTGTTCCTGCCATGCAGATCTGATGATTGTTTTGTGAACATGCTGGGCCAATTCAAGCTTTTGTAACTTTGCTTGTGCTCTCCCCATACCTGCTCCCTTCCTGGAATGCTTTTCCCTGGTGGGAAAACATGCAACATAAAGCCAAGTAGACCCAGATTCCTATCCTGTTTCTACTTCTTACTTGCTAGATCATGGACTTCTTGAGCTTCATCTTCAGTTTTCCACTTCAAAAGTTGTGATAATATTATCTATGTAAACTGCTATTGTGAGGATTAAATTCAATAATGTATAGAAAAGGTTTATTTATTTGAATTGCACATAAGTACTACCATTCAAAAAATGGTAGTACTTACATCTTTCTGGAAAAGACTTCTCATTAAGAATAAGCTCAAAAGTCATTTGAAAATAGATATTTTCCTATTCTTCTGGACAGACTAAGGGAACTATCCCTGTAATACCACTGAATTGTCTGTTTACTTCTACTATATCTCTCTTATATCACATATTCCATCATTCTCTACTTGTCTACATATCTACTTTCCCATCAGATTGGAATGTCCTTAAAGATTTGTTCAATCTTCCCCAAATGTGTTTTCAGCACTCAGAACAGTACCAGATAAAATAGGCCCTTGGTAAATATTTTCCAATGAATGAATAAATGAATTTATCCAAACCCAGCTAGAAAAATATTTGCATGGCAAGGAAAATTAGATGAGACATTTTGATTGGCCCCTTAATTTGTGCACATGTCTTGCACGTATGTCAATCAAAAATATTTAGCCTTTCTTCTAAAAGGTCTACAGTGTTGACATTCCTGGTCTTTAAGAAAAACATTACACAATGACTAAATGGTGACATTATTTCATTCTCTTCAATATTTGGAATGAAAAACAGCTACTTAGCACATTTTCCAATGACTTTTCATAAGGTAGTTTTTTTTTTTTTGGTTTGTTTTCTTCCTTTTTTTTCTTTTGTTAGCCTCAGGTTCTCAGCATGTGATAGTAAAATGTTTTTGCTTCAGATTTTCAAGTGCAGTGGTGTTACTTCTCAAATAAGTTTGTCACATTGAAAATGTTCTACAACAAAGAGGATTAATTGTTTTTCTTGTGTAAATGTTTTGTAATGGGAGGAAGCTCATCTAATTGAGTTCTAGTTGGAGCTAACCACTAGAACTTCAATCTATAACTGCCCCTTTTTCCTCATTTCCTAGCAAACCTTAACACACACTCTATACTCTAGCAAAACTGATAGGCCTACATTTTCTTACATATTCCATGTAGTTTTATGCCCTGTGTATTTGTCCAATCTATTCTCTCTGCCTGGAGTGTCTCACCTCACTTATCTCCTGTCAAAACTCCCACTTATTGCCCAGGACTCATCCCAGGTGTCACTTCCTCCAGGAAGTCTTCTCTGAATGGCCTAATCTAAGTTTGTTTCCTCCCTATTATCCCCTTTCCCTTCCCATTCTTTGTTTTGGTGCGGGATGTGGGGTCAGTTTATTTTAATGTTTAAGAAGATAAGTTTTGGAGTCTGGAATTCATGTACCGTTACTAGATTTGTGATCTTGGGCAAGCTGCTTCCCCTTTGAGATTTAAGCTCTTTCTATGAAATAAATCGATCTTACCAGGCAGACGTGAATATTAAATAGGAAACTCTACATTAAGTACTTTACATATTACATGGCATATAAGAAGCATTCGATATATGCTGGTCATGGTTTTAATGCTAGTAATACCACCACTGCTAACACAATTACAACCACCCATATCAAAGCACCTTCATGCCACATTAAAACTGTTCAGATGTCTCTCCTAGGATAACCAGCCATCCCAGGTTTCCTGGCACTGAAGGGGTTCCTGGAAGGAAGGACTTCCCGTGCTAAAATCAGTATAGTTGCAAGTAAACTGGGATGGGTAGTCCACCCTCACTGAACCATGAATAATTTGAGCAGAGGGACTGACCTCTTAATCTTTATATTCCCAGGGCTGAGCACATTGTTTTGCATTTTAAGCAGCAAGCTACAGGGATTCTCAGTTGTAGGAGTCAGGTTAATGGGCATGTATCAGAATCACCTAGGGAATGTTCTCACTTTCTCCAGCTATGCTTATTTATTTCCCTACCCTGGAGATTCCTTCATACTGCCTACCCTATCCTCCATCTCTACCACATTTGAAAACTACTGTCTCAGTTAGCTATTACTGCATTTTAAAAAAACACTCCAAAGCTTAGTGACTTATAACAGGAAGTATTTAAATAACTCATGTGTCTGCTAGCCAGCTGGGAGGCTTGACACACCTAGGAGCATCCCTCATGCATCTGCAGGATTAGTTGGCAAGTCAGCTGAGGCTTTTCTAACCTTGGTTAGATTCTCTCATGTGTTTGTGTCCCCAGGTGGGATGAATTGACTAACTCAGCTCTGCAGTATACAGTCCCTTCATCCTCCTGTAGGTTAGTATAAGCTTGTTCACATGGGGAAGGCAGGGTCCTGAGAGAGAGCAGAAGGGTGCAAGGCCTCTTGAGGCCTAGGCTTGGAAGTGGCACATCATTTCTCCTATTGCATTCTCGTGTTGGCCAGTCCAGATTCAAGGAGAAGGGAAATAGACCCTTTCACCTGAGTTGCAGAATCACATAGCAAAGGGTATAAATACAGGGCATGTGCAAGATTGTGACCATTTTTACAATCTACCACAATCACCAAACTAATATAAAGCTTATGCTCAATAAATTTTTAAACTCAATGCATGAGTCATAGGCACATAATTATCGGTCACCTGCTAGATGTCTGGATGTGGGCTCTTCACCACGTTTAAAACAGCAATATCTTAGAGATATAATGTCTAAAATTAGAGGGAAGTTTGTGCAGTACATAGGTGTATTATTTGTGGGAGGTTATAACACAGTGTTAATACATTTGTAAAATGTTCTTACTGGGAAGGGATATGTACAATTAAAGCTCTGAATGGTTAGAAAAAGTCTCAACTGGGGAGTCTTAGAAAGTTTCACAGATTAGCTTCAGAAAGGGATATGAACTCGACATTGAATCTCTGGGTTCCTCCTGAGAGTCTGGGACACACTAGATATGCTCTGCATGAGGGAAGAAGGAAGGATCAGAGAGCGGACTGATCCTTGCCTTCATACCATCTTGGTGCTTTTGTGCTACTTCCACTGACCAGTGACCATTAGGTTTGTTAGCACATTCATCATTAAGTTAAAGAATTTTAATGACAACATTGGGGAAATCATATGGTTTGGCCCCTCTCACTGATAAAGTGGAAAACAGTGAAAACAAAAGCACTAAGCTAAAAGGGAGCCATTTAATTTGATATTTTTTAGTTCAATGAGCTAAACAGCTGAATTAATTAAAACCTACTTTAGGGCCACTTTACGTATATAACTGGCACAAACAGGATCTCAGGGCCTCAAGGGGCCATGGATGAGAAGACCTCAGACAAGCACTTGTAGCAAGCTGCAGTTTTAGAAACACATGTTTTTGAAAATCACACACCTGTGCAGAGGAATGCCAGGGTTTATTGTGGATGTGGGAATACACTGGGACGTAAGCTACTGAGGAAAAAGACCTGGGACCATGGTGATTTGGGGAGTCAGCTGAATTAAGCTCAGCCACTCTTGTGGAACAGAACAGTATTATTATTAGACCAAAGCCTGCAATAGGAAAAAAAAATAAAGCTTGCCTGGATGAGTTCAACAGAAGCCTGTGTATGGGCTGTGAATTCAGGATGCCTATATGTTGCTGCTGGGCTAGAGAAAAATGAGCCTGGGATTAGGGCCAGGCAGGTTCTTGTGTAATCCTGTCTCTGTTTCCAACTTGCTATGTAATCTTGGGCAAATCACTTCAGCAGTCTTGGCCTCAGCCTGCTCATCAGTTAAATGGATAATGTTATTATAATACTTCTGTTATAAGACTGCCAACAGGCTAATAATATCACAGACATGACACATGCTGACTTTAGTTGTTAATATTATCATGATGAATCTTAAATCTCATGTTTCATAGGAACACTTAGTACTCAGTTGGAATTGTATTCTTGATAATGGTTTTTGTCCGACTTCTTTGGGTCTATACGTGCTTTTAGTAGGTAGGTGTAGCGGATGCTGTTGGTGCCCTATCCATATCCCATTGGCACTCGCCATCCTGCTGAAGGCTTCTTCCTGCAAGCCCATCTGTCTGCAAATGCAGCAGGCTGGTTGTGCCCAGGAATTGATGTCCCCAGGAGCAGCTGCCAACCAACTACAAGAGGGAGTTGGTTGGTAAATATCCCAGGTTCCTCATTCCTTGGGTGGTATAATGCTGAAGCATATTCTTTACATCTCCCAGAGATCCCCAATGGGATTGAGTTGTCATTGCACACAGAGATAACCTATGCATTATCACCCCTGGTACTGGCTTCCTTCCCTTCCCCAATCCCCTACTGCTGCTTCCAGGATCACCTCCCAAAGAAGCCACTTGCACTCAAATCTTTGTCCCATAAAACTGTAGGGACTGTGTCTCATTCATTTCTGGATCCTAGCACTTAGAACCTGGGGCATAGATAGATGTTTGCTGAAGAAAACTTGAGTTTGAATTCTGCCCTCTGAGGCTCCAACAAATAAATAGGTTCTATTCTTCTCATGGCAGCCCTTTGTGTCAATTTAGCTTTCATCCTCTCCCAACTGCATCTCCCTCTTTCCCAATTTTATCTTCTGCAGAAGCAGCATTCTGAATTCTTTAAAATTTTTCTCTTATTACTTGATTTTGGGTCTCCTCCCCATCCTGGATTCTGTATTCATGTGGACGTACTCAAATGGTGGCAGTTCAGAACTGAGCCTAGTGGTATACTCAATGCTTACTCTGTGCTGGGTAGTGTGGTAATTATTGCAAACAATGTCTTGATCCTTAGGTAGATCAGGCACATGGCCATGTTTTAGGGCTACTTGTCAAACCCTTGAGTCTTCCTCAAATGTCTTGTGTATGAATGTCCTTTGATATCATGATTTATTTAGTCATTCATTCAACAAACATTCACCAAGTCTATGGTATGCCAGACTTTGGTTAGGCTCTGAGCTTATAAAGCTTAAGAAGACACATTCCTGTACTTGAAAAGCTCAACATAGTCTTACTGGGGGATTTAATAATCATTTAATACATATTTGTAGCTTGAGAGAGACACGCAAAAGGTCATTACCATACAGCATGATAGATGTTATATAGCAGAGCAGTAATTCTCAGTGTCTGGTCTTCACACCTGCTGTAGCAGCATCACCAGAAAACTTAGGCCCCACGCATACCTACTGAATCAGAAATTGAAGGAGTGGTGTCCAGCAATCTGTGTTTTAACAAGCCCTACAATGATTCATATGCTTCCTAGAGTTTGAGAACCACTGTGAGGGGAGAAGCGGAGGATTCTGTGGCAGAAGAGAGAAGGCTCTCAGTGTGTGTTTATATGCATGTGTGGAGAGAGTTGGGTGTATGTGGGAGGAGAAATCAAAGAAGGCTTCATGGATGAGCTGTGCCCTGAGCTAAGTCTTGATTGAGTAGAATGAGGGTGTAAGCTATAACTTGGCAAACCCATCCTGGAATAACCTAAATAATATAAAGCCCAGATATTCCTAATAGTGGGTCAAAACCAGGTAAAATATTTGGTCACAAATATATCTTGATTAAAAACACACCATTATTCTTAACACTTTGTAAAAGAAGAACATTTTTATATTTATACTATTCACCACAATCTTCATCCACCACCGAAATCACTATGTTATACAGTCCCTAGATTATTCTCTAGCTTGCTTTCAATTGACATTTACATCCATGGACTACCCTTTTCAGCCACAATCACATTTACAGGAAAATTACAGCTAATGTAACTTATGGATCATAGTTACAGTAATATTGTAATATTTTTGCAGCAACGGCAAAGAAGATATATCACTTCTAAGGGACAACACTAGGGAAGTATAAGGAGGTATGGATTTTTCCTTTTGGAGTAATGAAAACGTTCTAAAACTGACTGAGGTGATGACAGCACAACTCTGTGATGAAAATGAGAGCCACTGAGTGAACGCTTTGAATGGGTTGTACAAAGCATGGGACTGTGTAACACAATGAAGAAGATGGGAGAAGATAGACTATGGTTAACAGAACAAATATGAGACCGTTCTCTCATGAACTATAACAAATATACAACATTAATGCAGAGTGTTAATCAGGTGGGTTTGGGGGAAAATACGCCAAATGTAAGATATTGGCTATAGTTAGTAATATCTGGGCAATGCTCTTTCTTTTTTTAAAAAAACAATTTATTGAAGTATATAATTCATACATGAACATACATAAACTATAAGTGTTCAGTAAACATCGTGAACTTACAAAACAAACATGCATGACATCATACAGGGCTCCCACACATCACCCCACACACACAAATACCCTGCATTGTTGTGAAACATTTGCTAACAAATCATGAAAGAGCATTGTCAAAGTATTACTACTAACTATGCAATGGTCTTTCATAGTTGGTGACAAATGTTTCACAACAATGCAAGGTGTTGGGGACGGGGGTGGGGGGGAGGTTGATATATGAGAGCCCTGTAGGATGATAAGCATGTTTGTTTTATAAGTTCACAACTTTTACTGTATACTTATTGCTTAAATATGTTCATGTATGAATGATAAACTTCAATAACATTTTTAAAATAAAAAAAACATTATATGTTTATAATCATAGCTTGGAAAATTTAACAAGCACATTTTGACATTATGGAAGAATGTTTTACCAAAGGATCCACTGAGAATTCCTTTAAACAATGCTGCCCCTTTCCCTTTTCTCCTTCCCCCGTCATGATTCTGGACCATTTGAGGGCAGGATCTTCCTGACTTGACTCCCCTTTTTTGAATCTCTCAGACCCCAGCACAATGCTTAGTGCATAGGGTACACACCAAATATTGTCAATTTGACTTCCCAGAAACAAACATGCACAGGGCAGGTCTATCCATGTTCTTTTATTTTGACCCACGTGCCACTAAACAGTTGGTTTAATTGACTTAAGAGGAACATGATTGAATTGAATTGAACAGAGGTTGTGCTGTTGCAGGGACATGGTCTACCTGCAGAGAACAATTTAGAGGTGTAGGTGTTCCATGTTGTTCTTTAGAGTCCCCAGAGTATAAATTACACACACAGACAAAGCAATCCCACAGTGCAGGTGATTTTCATTGTTATATAATAATGTGGAGTATAATTAGCTTGTACAAATGATAGTAATTTTTAATGCCTGTATAGTGCTTTCTATTTTACAAAACACATTCACATCCATTAACTCATCTGATCCCCACAACCTTGTGAAGCAAGCATGGCAGGTGTTGTTAGGATCCTTATTTCTTATATGAGGGAAAATATGGCTCATTTAAAAATGAAGATCCAGCACTAAGAGAGCTTAAGCATCTTGCCCAAATTCACACTGTTTGCAAAGGACAGAGGTGATGCATCCAGGATTCTGCCTATCACTCTCATGGTCTTTTATCCATTCCATGTGCTAATTTCTGAGCTATACCCTCAAACTGTTCATTGTAGTTTTAAAGTATTCAACAAATTAATAGCATCCATCCTGACTCTGTCCTAGATGATTCTCTGGAGCACTCCTAATAGCTTTGCTTTTAGTCCCAAACTATACCCTCATGACAGCTTCAGGGAAACTAGGCCTCAAAATCCCACCCAGTTCATTCAAGTTAGACTTATTTATTTTTAGAATCCTACCGTGGTATAGTACTCAGAACATATATGATAGTGACATCCTAAGTATAAGTTCTGGCTCTGCCATTTACTAATTGATGGCTGTTTTGGTTATCTGTGTATCCCAAAACGTGTATTCAAACAATGACCCATTTTATTATAGCTCACAATTTTGTAGGGAAGGAATTTAATCAGGGCTAAGTTGGGTGATTCTTCTGTTCCACGTGGCATTCACTAAGGTCGCTCAGTGGTATTTAACTGAATACTGAGCTAGTCTGGACCATCTGAGACAGTTTTATGCACATGCTTCTTGCCTTGAAGGGGAGGTTGGAAGACTGGGCTCAACTGGCTCTTTCTCCCTCTTCTTGTAGTTTCAAGGCCTCTCTACCTCTTCTCTTCATCAAGGTAGTTCAACTTCTTAAATGACAGCTCGAGGCTTCAAAAGACCAAAGCAAAAGCTGCCTGTCTTCTTGAAGACAGGCCTGGAACTACTGTGGCACCATTTCTGCTGTAACACTGACTAAAGCTGACTACAGACCAGCACAGCTTCAAAGAGGGGAGATGAATCCCACTCTCAATGGGAGGATGTCAGAGAAGCGCCATTTTTAATCCACCAAAATGACCTTGTTACTTAACCTTTCTGAGTCTCAGTTTCACCTGTAAAATGCAGATAATACCTACATCATAGGATCATAGTAGATGCTCCGTGGCAATTATTATCATTAACTAATGCAGGAATCATTTGATTCATTTTAGAAAAGGAACAACTGATCCTGATATATGGATATATGGAAAAATATTCAATAAAAGAAGTCAAGATTTAAAGTAAGAACTTTGACTGCCTTGAGGACATAAGCACTCATCTAAATTTCAGATTTTTAAAAAATAACACTTATAAAGCATTTACTATATGCCAAGGAGTTTTAGGGTCTTACATATATTAACTTTAATTTTCACACCAACATTCAGAGGTTGGGGCTATTTTGTCATCCCTGTTTCACAGTTGAGTAAATTGAGGCACAGAGTAGTTGAGGAGCTTGCTCAGGTGAATGGTAGAAGCAGAGCTTGAACCAGACATGTTGGCCTAGAACCTGTGTGCTTCACTTTCACAGTTTGCTACCTTATAGTACCTGTACTTCAAGTCCTCCCTCCCCCTGCAGGGAAGGGGTTTGCTTACATTGACGGTAAATAATTAAATCACAAGACTTAAAAATAGAGTAATTACTGGACTTCCCAAAGAAATGCTGAGCAAATGAAAAATGTTGAGAAAGTTGAGAAAACAGGAGATCAGATATCTGCACTGGGTGCTCATGGACACTGCCAGGAGACTATCAGTGCTTCCTAAAAGGTAATTGACTTTTTCTGGAAAACCTCTCCTGGAACTAGAGCTAAACAGTGGTCACAGAATATTGCCCAACCCTATCTGTGAAATCCTGACATTTGGGGTCCTTCATTTACTTTTAAGTATACATTTGTCACCTTCAGAATTATAGACATCCTTGACAGTGTTTCCTAATATTTTCTCCCTAAGGGGTGAGGAGGATTGAGATGGGGAGGCAATTGAATTATTCATTAGCTCCGTTTATGGACCTTTGGTATTCAGCAAAGCACAGGCAAAACTTGGAAAGAGCAACATGTTCAGAGAATCAGTATTCTGAAAGGGCA
Organism: Tolypeutes matacus; assembly: GCA_026826555.1. Lineage (NCBI taxonomy): Eukaryota > Metazoa > Chordata > Mammalia > Cingulata > Chlamyphoridae > Tolypeutes > Tolypeutes matacus. The sequence goes on along the minus strand of JAKSZT010053883.1, from coordinate 53,930,151 downwards.
CTTGTCAAATGGCATTTCTAGTTTGCTGGCTAAATTTTTAGAAGTGATAAGCTAAATTAATTAATAAAATAAAATAGAATACATCATTCACAGGTACTGATTGGTACTGTTGAAATCCATGTATCTGGTAAAGGCTAAACAAAGCTAGTTGGAAAAGCAATTGGAGACGCTCTGCGGGGAGGGGCGGAGCGAGCGGGCGGGCGCGCGCTCTGGCCCGCCTTGGCCGCCGCCGCTGCCCCGGAATGATCTGGGCGGCAGCGGGCGGCCCCGGCTAGCGGCCTTGAGTCACTTCTGCGGCCACCGAAAGGAGGAACGGTCTTTGGCTCCGTGTCGTCCTCCTCTCAGTCCCCCTGGAGGGGCGAGAGGGAGCCGCTGCTGATGTCAGAAATACACTTTCGGGAAATGGCCTCTAAATCTTGGCTGAATGTTTTAATATTCCTCTGTGGATCAGCAGTAGGATTTTTTTTATGTTCTCAGCTTTTTAGTATTTTGTTGGAAGAACAAAGTGATACCCAGCCTAATATTCTTCATAATGACCCACATGCTAGACATTCAGATGATAATGGACAGAATCATCTAGAAGGACAGATGAACTTCAATGCAGATGCCAACCAACATAAAGATGAGGACACAGACATCGCTGAGAAACTCTATCAGAAGGTTAAAATTCTTTGCTGGGTTATGACAGGACCTCAAAATCTAGAGAAAAAGGCCAAACACGTCAAAGCTACATGGGCCCAACGTTGTAATAAAGTTTTGTTTATGAGTTCAGAAGAAAATAAAGACTTCCCTACTGTGGGATTAAAAACCAAAGAAGTCAGAGACCAACTATACTGGAAAACAATTAAAGCTTTTCAGTATGTTTATGACCATTATTTAGAAGATGCTGATTGGTTTATGAAAGCAGATGATGATACATATGTCATACTAGACAATTTGAGATGGCTTCTTTCAAAATATGATCCTGAAAAACCCATTTACTTTGGGAGAAGATTTAAGCCCTATATAAAGCAGGGCTACATGAGTGGAGGAGCAGGTTATATATTGAGCAAGGAAGCCTTGAAGAGATTTGTTGATGCATTTAAAACGGACAAATGTACACACAGTTCCTCCATTGAAGACTTAGCACTGGGGAGATGCATGGAAATTATAAATGTAGAGGCGGGAGATTCCAGAGATACCACTGGAAAGGAAACTTTCCATCCCTTTGTACCTGAACACCATTTAATCAAAGGTTATCTACCCAAAACCTTTTGGTACTGGAATTATAACTATTATCCTCCTGTAGAGGGTCCCGGATGTTGTTCTGATCTTGCAATTTCTTTTCATTATGTTGACCCTCTAACTATGTATGAGTTAGAATACCTCGTTTATCATCTTCGCCCATATGGTTATTTATACAGATATCAACCTGCCTTACCTGAGAACATATTAAAGGAAATAACTGAAAAATACAAAAATGATGATCCGAAAGTAAAATCAAAAAACCCTTGAATGAAAAACATGAATGAACAGAGGTAAAATGTCTGACATTGCACTGAAGAAGGACTTCTGAAGCATTTCTGATCTAGAACACTGGAATCCCAGTGAGGAATTCTTTCTAAATGAACATTCCATATTAGAAATCTTTCATATGAATGACTGTAACATGAAGCTTTAAATGAGCTGTGAAGTCTGTTAAAATGTGTTTTTGCTACAGTAATATATATATGAAGAATTTCTTTTTAAAATGGTGGCCAGGTAGAGAGACTAGAAAAGAGATTTTTTTGTCTATTCCTGACCACATGTGTTATTGTCCCTGAGAAACTAAAACAGTTAAATTTGCTAAAACTACACTGCACCATGTTAGTAAAACACACAGTGCTAAAAAAAAAATCGGCCTTAAAGAAAATTGAGAAGGAAATATTGTCACTCAGTGTCATTTGTAAACTCAAGATGTGAATTTGTATTTGCAGTGTGGCATTAATGAAACAAACCCCCACCCAACCACACACACACTGTCTAATTAAAATTTTCCTGTGATTATTTGGCAGTATTTCTTTCAGAAAAAAAGTGGTATACAAATAGCACTTGTCCTAAAGTGCATTAATAAAACCATACTTTGAAATTAAAAAAAAAAAAAAAGAAAAGCAATTGGCAAAATTTTAAATTATGAGTCTATTGAAAGTTATTTGATTTGGGCTAACTATTAGCCGATTTCAATAGACTTCATGCTTTTGTTGCATATGTCCACATGTGAACATATTATTGGAATTTGGCTTATTGGCTGAAGTGCTAGATTTGTTGAGTGGAAACACTCAACAAATTAATTTACTTATTGCCATGGAATTCAACCAGTTAAAGAGCCTACTAGTTAAAGCAAGAAGCAAGAACTTCACTTCCAGATGTGCCAAATGTTTTCCCTCTACAGTCAGCATTTTGCCTTTACTTCTGCCATCTCTATATATAGTCTCTATTATTTGTTAAGTGTGTGCACAACTTCCATTCTGGTGTCCTCACCTTCAAACCCACATTTTGTAAAAGGAGACAGATGGCATAAAGCAATAAAGTAGTTGAATAAGAAATCAGCCTGTAAATTGCAGTAAATTATTTTCCAAAAGCAAACAATTAGCTAAAGCTTTAAGCAAAAAAAGACTGTAATAAATTAGATTTGGAAAGGACAACTTAGAGAGGAGGTAATGGGATGGACAGAGGAATGAAGATAGAAGTGGGTTCTAGATACGTCTCTGTCAATATCTGTCAATATCTGGCCGAGTGACTTTGGGGCAATATCTGGCCGAGTGACTTTTGGGCAAGTAGCTGGTTGGTCTTGATCTCTAAGGGGCTTTGCTTCTCTCATAATGCCATCATGCTGAGGCCCAGAAACATGATCCCTGACAGATGGTCTTTCAACCATTCCTTGAATACTTTCTAGATATGGCAGGGATTGCTGGTGCCCACCAGTATCTGTGGTCTCTTTTACTTCCAGGGCACACAACTAGACTTAATTTCTCAGTCTCTCCTTGAGTGGCCACGTGTCTGAGTTCTGGCCTATGGAATACAATGGGAAGTGAGATGCAATGTTTCCAGGTGTGGCCCATAAAAGCCTCCACTTCACCTCCTGCTCTCTTTCCTCATCATTTGGCTGAATGAAAAACATTCCAAGGATTTAGAGGATGGCAGGTCCCTAAGATGGAAGGAGCCTGGGCCCCTGCACAACTGTACAGAGCCAATTTACCCAATCCCACTGTGTGTCACTATATTGTGACATGAGCAAGAAATAATGTTTTGTGGTGTGAAGCCACTGAAAATTTGGCATCATGTGTTATAGCAATCAATCCATCCTGAATAATGTACTATTCAAGGCAACTCTTAATTACTAGTAAATTCCTTCCTTATAATAATATGTGCTATTATATATAATTTATTTACTGTAGCAGTAATAGTAGTAGTAGTAGTAGTAGAATTACAGTAAACACTTAAATGGCATTTACTATGACACTATTCTAAGACTGTTACATATTTTACCTCCTTTAATCCTTAGAACTCTATGAGGTTGTTTCTGTTATTATTCCCATCTTGCAAATAAGGAAACTAAAACACAGAGTGGTTAAGTAATTTTCCCAGGTTCACACAGTTAGTAAAGACCAAAGTATATCTTACTATAGTCTTATGAAGTTAGGTAAGTCAGATATTGTTAACTTCTGTCAGTTCATGAATAAGGCATGTATCAATCAAAGTCTTCTTATTGGGAGTGACAAGAAATCCAACTCAAACTGAGTTAAGTAAAAAGGGCAAGAGTTCACATAACTAAAAAGACTAAACTTTGTTCTTCCTAGTTCAGCTACTGCTCAAGCCAGGACCCCAAAAGACATCACTCTTTCCTACATTCTTGGCTCACCTTTTCTTTCCCAAACTTCTTAAGCAATATGTCTGCTGGCAGCTTCAGACATATATCCTCTAATGTATTCCAAGTCAGCAGAGAAGAGAGAGCTTTTGATTTCCCTGTAGTTCAAACACGATTCCTGGACCCGATTCTCGTTGGTTTAAATTGGGTCTTCTGCTTAACCTTGAACCAATCACTATGGCTAGAGAATTGCGATGCCCTAATTTCCCAAGCTTGAGTCACATGTCCAAACTTGGTGCCAAGATGTGAGTCAATTCTATCAGAAGTGCATGGCTGAGGATGCAGGAGTGGTAGGTTGTAAGAGGAAAACGTGGTGCAGCTACCAAAGAAGAGGGAATGGACACTGGACAGCCAAAAATTAGTTAATATCCTTTTCAGGGAATCCAAAGCCCAGAGAAGTTAAGTGACTTGCCCAAAGTCACATAGTTGTATCTTCATCACCTGGTACATTGTTTGGCACAGTCATTTTTTTGAATGAAGAAAGGAACACATATTGTATGGTTGAGACTTGAAACCATGCCATCTGGGTTCTGGGTCTGCATCTTAATACTCTTTCCACTGGGCATCTCCAGAGCCCTGCATAGTACTTCTTGCACTGGGTGAAGATTAATAAACAATTGTTGTTTGCTGTTGAAAGTGTCTTTGAGTGTTACGGCACCTCTACATCGCTTTCTCTCCCTTGGATGCAGTTCTTGTCATTTCTTGATTAACCCTATCAACAAGAAAAGGGCATTCAGTAAAATGATGGCATTACTGATCAGTCCTGTTTACCATGATATGAAGCTGACAGGTCCTTCTTTGAAGAATCACTCCATGATTGTAGTATTGGAACTGAAAATATGATGCAGTGTGAACTACTGTACTTGGGATTCTCAATCAAACTTGTGATGATGTAAATAGATTTACATTTACAGCTTTCAAGTACAAAGCAGCATTAATGCACTCATGTCGAACTAATATTATGCCTGGGGTTTCATTTCCAAGTGAAATTTTGCCAGACAATTATTTCCTCAGAAGCCATTAAATAGAAATTAAGGAAGAGGTAGAGCTCAAATGTGTTTTGAATTTTGCTAGGACCTTGATCATGCCTTTTTTGTGTGTCCCTATCTCTGTTCTCAAAAGATGGTGAATTGCTCTACTGAATGTTTGTTCCTTCTGAAGGCCATAAAGAAGAAGGGGACATCTCAGATTTAGTCTGTGGCCAGGTCTTTTCAACTCCTACACCATTCCAAATTCCACTGTCCTAGTCTAGGCCTTCAACAGATCTCGTATGGGTATATTGTGGCTTAATCTAGTAAAATATTACTTCTCATGTCATAAACCAATGCAAGTCCCAGGAGTGCTCTGTTCTACATCATTATTCGGGGTCCCAGGTTCCTTATATTGTGAGACTCCACCACTGTCCAGGGCCTTGTTCTCCTCTGTATGTAGATGGCAGATGGGGAATAGAGTGTGAGAATCCCATAAGAGGTTCCAAGGGCTAGACCTGGAAGTAATAGGCTTCACTCGCACCCTCATTTCATCTGGATTCAGTCCCTTGGGCCTCACCTAAAAGGAGCTTGAGAAATGTAGTCTAGGTGTGTGGAGGAGGAAAAGGAAATGGGTTTGATGATTGCATAGTCATATCTGCTACACCTGGAATACTGCCATAATATCCTAACTGGTCTCTTAGCCTATAGTCTGGTTACATGGTCACTAGAGATAACTACAATGCATTTGTCATCTTGCTGTTCCCTAGCTGTTTCAGTGGCTGTTCTATGCTTAAAGGAGAAAACCCAAATTATGTGGCCTTCCTGATCTTGCCCTGATTCTCCAGCCTCATTTCTCCTAGGGACCTCCCTCATACCTGGTGCTCTAATAACTCAAAATTTATTGTGATTCCAGAGCACACAAGACTGCTCTTCCACTTCCTTCCCTTGCACATGTTCCTCTGCCTGGAATACCCTTCCCATTTCTCTTTCCCATCTTCTGGTTGAATAGCTATCTACATCTTTCAAGATTCAGCTCAATTCCTCTATGAGGCCTTTTGCAATGCTCCTGACCTGAGGTAGAAGTAGCCACTCATGCCTTTGTTCTCCCCCTTTGTCCAGACTTCTATAAAGAGTATACTACTGTTTAGGGGTAAGATCACATAGTTCTTAAGAGTATAGGAGTCAGGCAGATCTGGGTTTGAATTTGAATTTCAACTTCACTACATGCTAGGTATGTGAACTTGGGTAAGTTACTGAACATTTCTAAGCCTTAGTTTGCTCATATTAATGGAGATAGAAACAGTGCTTTCTATTAGGACTATTGTGAAATTTTAATGAAATAATGCAGTTTAGTGCATGGCACAAACTAAGCACTCAATATAGGTTAGCTCTTAATATTGTTGTTGATCCATTTCTGTCTCCCTTTATAGACTCTAAGCAACTTGAAGATAGGCATTGTATCTTTCTGTTCATCTTTACGTATTCCAGCAGTGAATTGCAAGCTTAGGTTGTTGAATAAATGAATGAATGAGTTGTACCAGTGTCTCATCAAATTAACACTTTATTATTATTATTATTATTGGAAAATATCTCTGTATAGAACTCTTGGTGAAATAACAGGTGTGTTCTTCAGCCTGTGTCTGCTCCAACCTCCTTCCTTGCTCTACCTGTATCCTTTCTTCTCTCTGTTTTTTATTCAGACCAAGTTGCTTTAAAAGCCTCTTCTCTCTGTGCCTCTGTTTTTGCACTTCTCTGTCTTTGTAGTCACTGTGCCCATCCCTGAAATTCCATTCCTCCACCCCTGATATCAAATCCTGTTCATCCCCAAGTCATTTATCTTTCTTCTGGGGCCTTTCTTGAGTCCCATCCCCCCAGCCTGAAGTAATCTCCTTTTGTTGTTTTAATTTTATAGGCTCAAGAGCTACAACAGCCACCATGCTTAGAGCACTTACCATGGGCTAGGTTGCAAGAAAAGCAGTTCATGTTCTCTCTTTCTTGGCCCTTGTAACTTTCCTCTTTCTATTACAGCTATTTATGTTCTTGTCTTATCTCTCTTATTAGAATGTAAGCTCCTTGTAGAGCAGATTTGAATGTGATTCATCATTTTATTCTTCATGATGTCTTATACATAGTGGAATTAAAGGAAAGACAACAAAGACACACAAACAACTAAATCGCCCCTTCTTATCTGGAGTGCTGACAATTGAGTCTACTACTCTATTGGGGGAATGACTGAGACAACAAAAGCAGAAAAGAATCTAGAGACTAGTGTGGACCACAGGTTTAATGGCATTCTAGGCTGAGCTTGGCAATATTTGGATTCAATATAATCTTCTGATTCCATTCAGCCCCAGTCAGATCTTTAGGACTCTGGCATGTACTGAAACCACGGCGAGAGTGTCCCAAGCAGTGGACACCATGGAAAGTTCAGTAGGAATGACTCAAACTGCTGAACTAAAGGCTGCACACAGAGCATAGAGAGAACTTACAAATAGCCTTTAGCACAGGAAGGGTTAGTCAGCCATCAGTAATAGAGTGGATTTAGGTTAGAGACAAGAGAGTGTCTTTCATATAACCACATTTTGACTTATTGAAGAATCCTTTACTTTGTAGATCTTGAAAAGTAGTACAAATATTAATCTTCCCAGAACTATTAGGGCATCCTCATACCCAGAGGCTGAAGAGTGTACTAGATAAATGCTAAGAATGAGGACAAGGTTTTATTATTTCATATATATATGGAAAAAATATTTTTAATTAGAATGGGAATTAACGTTTATTGAGCCAGGCACTAGGATATTTTTTTTACATGGATTATTTTATTTAGTGTTCACAATGTGAGAGAAACATTATCATCTCTATTTTATAGACTCAGAGAGGTTAAATGGAATGTCAGTCACATACGCACACAGTGCTGGAACCAGAATTTGAACTCAGGTTCTCTCTGAATTTAAAGCCACTGTTCTTCGCATGTATGCTTCTCCCTTACCTTGATTTCTCTCTTTTAGTCTAGGAAATAAATTAAAATAAAAACTTATTCTTCCCTATTTGCCCCAGTTTAATGATGATGATGAGGTGTTTAATACAGATACAGATTTAGATATAAGTAGGTACATATGATTAACCTCCAAATTTGGCTTCAGCATCAAACTCCTTATCAAATTGTCTTCTTTCCTCTCCTTTGTTCATTTATTGTAGTGGTTGGAAGCAGACTCTTTGGGTTTGGTTTTTGGGTTATTAGCTATATGACTTGGGCTGAATTACTTTATCACTTTGTAACTCAGTTTCCTGATTTGTAAATAGAGATGATAATAGTACTTCACAGGGTTACTGTGAGAATCAAAGAAAATGAAGTGTTTAAAATAGTGCTGGTGCACAATAAATGCTTTATAAATGTTCGGTTTGTTTTTAAGCATCAGAAGACCTAAGAACAAGTATTAGTTCCTCTACTTTCTAGCTGTATGTCTTTGGAAAAGTAATGACCCCTTTAAGTGTCTGAAATCATTCATCTGTAAAATGGGAATAATAATACTTCTTAGTTGGTTTTGAAAAGTAAGGGTAATGGTAGGCATGAAAATACTTTGTATCCTCCACAGTGTTATTTTTATAACAGGTTAAAAGAGGTTTACATCTTTACTCATACATTCATTCATTCATCTATTCATCAAAACACCAATTCATTTAGTAAACTTCTACTGAGTCTGAGTTCTTGCTGTGTTCCAGTTTCTGTGCTGGGCCCCTGGGGGACTACACAGATGAAACAGGCAGTGTCTACTCTCAAGCACCTCACAGATGAGTTTGGAGGCAAAGGGGACACAGATGCCTGTCCGTGATGTAGATGCTGCTATATGCACAGAACTAACTTCTCAGTGCAATGATGGTTCAAAGGGGAAATCACCTTTCCACAGGAAGGCTCCTCAACTACAAAAAATATAACTGGACTGAGTGAGCACTGAGAGGGCTCCAAAATGTCTGCCATTCCCCAGCTTCACTGTAGCCAGCCCAGGTGATCTCAGACAATCCTGTTCATCTCTGGACCTCACCTTACACTCAGGTAATCACTTTTCAGCTGGGGTCTATCACATACTGGAATTCTGTGGTCTAGGATTCTTTCCTCCACCACTCTGCTGGTATGTGTTCTCATAAAAAAGGAAAAATGTTTCATTGCTTTGAAAAGTTTGAAACTAGAGGTGTGACCTTGGGCAAGTTACCTATTCTTTCTAAACTTCACTTTCCTCACCTGTAAAATGGGAATAAAAACATTGTTTACCTTAAGGGTGTTCTTGTAAGGACTAAATATATAATAATAGTGAGTTCTCAGTAAATTTACCCAGTGTTATAGCCACTATTATTATTTGGAAAACACTGGACTAGAGCAGCTCTGTCCCTTCCCGTGATGACCTGGGTCTTATACTGTGGTCCCTAGGTCCTGCCTTTCTCTATTTTCCCGCATTAGACCCCAGAACTTCCTAGAGTTTCACGTTTCCCATATGCTCAGTCCTTGGGCTTCTGGCTTCCCATGTTCCTTCTAAGGGCTACTGTCCCACCCTAGGATGAAGACTGTGAGAGCTTAATGGAGCTTGGGCATCACAAAATGTGCCCTTCTCTCAGCATTTTCAGGGTCGGTTTTTCTTTCAGCTCCAAACCCACAGACAGATCAGCTGGAATGCAGTCCCGAGCCTTAGAGTAGTTAACTTGCTCAGTAAGTGAACTAATTACACTGGCTGTGCTTCTCTTTTGTTCCCTGATCTTGCCGATTTGCTATTTATAGCATTTCCAAAGATGTTTGCCGGCAGTGTCCCTTTTAATCTGGCTTCAAAAAAATGACACTGAAGGTGAAAACAGCTATAACAAAGCACCAGAGACTTCTGCCCCCCTGATCACTTTTTTGGACAGGGAGTACTATATTTTATTTTTTAATGTGGTATTTTCCCAACAAAGAGACAGTGGGTAATAATCAGGCTCTTTGGGTTGGGTTGGTTTGTTAAAAAAATAAATAAAAAGATAACTGTGGATGACAGCTAAGCAGTGTATCTGACCAACTGTGAGAAGGGAACTAAGAGGAATGACAGAGTGTGGCCTCTCCAACATCACAAACGGTGATGGGCCGTGCCAGGCACCCAGATGGGCAGGTGAGTTGGTTCACAGTGTGGGAGCAGGTATTGCCAGGTGTCAGTTGACATGGTGTGGTAGGTCAAGAGTCTCTCTCTCTCTCTCTCCCTACGTGACCAAAGAGGAGAACAGCGCAGCTTTCTTTTTTAAAAAAAAAAATCTGGCCTGAATTAACATGGAAACAGCACTGAATTTAGACTCCTTTTGCACTGGGTTCACAATCTAGATCTGGTGGTTTTCATACTGCAGGGTCCATGAAAATCATCAGGGAAACTGGCAAAAATGCCCCACTCCCATATACGGCCTGGGACCCAGAAAGCAGAACCCAAAACAAAAACTTTTATGCTACTACTTTGCTGGGGACTAAAATCCCAAAGAAGTTCCAGTGAGGGATAAAGGGAGTGAGGGAGGGAAAGAAGGAAAACTGATACCGTGGTGTGTTACTGAGTGAGCCACCATTTTGTGTCAAGTGAAACCGGTTTCTCACAGGTATCTCTTCTAATAGGCTAGGGAACTTACTGTGTCTCAGGACGGCCAAGAAGGGTGGGAGAAAAATTTATCCACTATCTCCCATTCACGTGGGTCAAAGCATAAACTCCTCTGTACTTCCAAGTTAAAAATGTGGGGGTGGGGGAGGGTCAAGTCTGTCCTGCGGTTTCTTTGGACCCAGACAGGGCAGTAAGGGCAGGAACGAAGGCACAGGACATGGACATGGCCAGGGTGTTGTCAGCTTACCCTCATGCAGCATCAGTGGGGGCCTGGGCAGGGCTGGATGTGGCAGTGATGGCTGGATGGGAACAGGTTGGAAAGGGTCCAGAGAGAGGGGAAGCCAAGTGCATCTATAGTGGTCTATACAGGGTGTCTGGTACAAACCCTGAGTGATACTGATGAGAGTGGTCTTTGGCTCATATTTTGAGAAATTTTTAGATTGAGTGACCTTGGGCAGCTCCTCTTAACTACTTTGCCTGTCAGTTTCTTCATTTATAAAATGCAGAGCGGAAGCGGATGTGGCTCAATCGATAGGGCTCCCGTTTACCATATGGGAGGCCCCGGGTTCGATTTCCGGGGCCTCCTGGTGAAGGCAAGCCAGCCCGCATGGCGCAGTGAGCTGACGCAGCAGGATGACCCAACAAAGGGAGACAAGGAGACACAGAAAAACACACAGCGAGCACAAGCAGCAAGGGGAGATAAATAAATACATAAAATCTTAAAAAAAAAAAAAAATGCAGAGAATGACAAGTGACCTCCCCCTTCCTGAAGATAAAATTAAATAAAACTCATGGAAAGGCTACTTAAATTGCAGCACACTATGCAAATCTGCAATGCTGGTTTTTTTTTTTTTTTTTTAATTTATTTATTTTTTATTGTGGGTAAAAAAAATCAAAATTTTCACAAAACATACCAATATTTGTAAGATGATATATAAATATATATGCATATATGTGCATTTGCTTACAAAAGTGTTTTAGGAAGTGCTTAGATTACCTAAAATATTACATGGAACCTACCGGGATTCCCATGTTCCCCACCTCCCACCACATCCCACACAAACATCTCCCACAAGTGTGGCCCATCACCCTCAATGGACTTACACATCCTGGGGCCTTGCCATCAACCACAGACCACAGTTCACATCGTAGACCACATTCTATCCCACACAGTTCTAAATGGTGTGTGCTGATTTAAAATGGCCTACATCCATTGCCACAACGGCACTCAGGACAACCTCCAAATCCCGAAAAAGTCCCTGTATTTCAACTGCATATCCCCTCCCTGCCCCGAAAGTGTCCAGTGGCCACTGGCTCCACCTCACTGTTATAATTTCTTCCATTGCTAGAATCACCATATGTGTACAACAGAATACCATCAAGTCCACTCTAGTCCATAGTTCTTCCCCCAATCCTGAGGGGACTGGGATGGTGATGTCCACTCCATCTCCAAGTGAGAGAGGGCTTATATACCATGGATATGGTGGGTGGGATGATCCTGCCTGCAGATGCAGGCCCTCTCCATTCCCTGGGATGGCCGATGCCCATCGTTGTCTCCTCGCCAGGTGACTTGGATGAGTCCATTGAGCTGTAGGGTAGGAATTGCAGCTCCACCGAGATTACACGCACACCTGGCACATAGGTAGGCCAGAGGCTCCAGTTTCTGGAAGTATACCTAAAAACTTCAGCATCACATATAGGTTTGAATAGAAGGGACTGATGAACCATGTGCAGGGAGGACTTATTTGAGTTCAATTCTGTCACTCTCAGGAGCACAGATTCCAAAATACAGCCCACTGATAAGGCGTCAGTCTCTGGGGCTATCCCCCCTTATATAGGACCTGGGTGTCTCCAGAGCTCTCAGGAGCCCCTCTGTGTGGGGTGATATGCACTTTGATGTTCTATGAGCTCCTACTGAGGTGTGCGTAAGCATTACCTCTGGGATGTCCTCCCAATTCTCTTTGAAGTCTCTTAGCCACTTGAACTCATTTGTCTTTACCTTTTCCCCCTTTTATTCAAGGTCTTTTTTCCAGTTGTGTTGGCAGTTGGCACTTGGTATTAATCCCTCGTTGCCAGGGAGGCCCATCCCCGGGAGTCATGTCCCACGTTGGGGGGAAGGTAATGCATTCATATGCTGAGTTTGGCTTAGAGAGAGGCAATGCTGTTTTGCATTGGGAATAACTGTATGATGACATCCTTTTCCTCTTTCAGTAACACTCATGGAGCTGAGTGAGCTTGTGATTGACACTTGTGGACACTGAAATTAAGCGAATATAATAAAATAGAATTTTGTAGAAAGAAAGCAATTCATTCAATATTTTAAAAATTTTAATGATTAATTTTGTGCTAAATGCTGGGGGGGTTGGCGCAGTACAAAGGCAAATGAAACAGTGCTCCATAGATGTGAAAAAAACAATGAGCAATTTGGGAATTGTACTTCTGTTTACCCTTCTAATTATAAGGCTAATTAAACCCTGATTAGTGGACCTAGTATAAGAATACTTTTACTGTGCTTGGTTCCCTTGTGGAACATTTAAGACCCATGAAATTCAGGTACAAAGCAAACTTTCATTTACTAAAGGCTCAGCTACCTTCAGCTTTGGTCATAAATGCCTAAACATGGGATCACATACTCAGTGAGTTAACTCCTTTCCTAGCCTTTGATGGTGACATGTATATGAGCAGGGACCACCTTCCATTTTTTAACATATTAGTAATATAATTGAATGAATTACAAGGGGTTAAGACACCTTTGCTTGATTTTTGTCTGTTCATTTATTTTTGAACTCTAACATTTCTACTAGGGAGACTATTTTATCTTTGGCCAGCTGAATTCTTCTGGTGATCACCCTTTACTTTTCAAGTCCAACTAGATAGTTGAGAATCATTGAATATTAGACAGACCTGAGAGTTATCTGGTTTAACTTCCACTCCAAGTAGAAATATGAATTTCTGATGAATGTTCACTTTGTACTTGAATGCTTATGGTGTTGGGAAATTGAGAAGACTTAGTCCCTTCTGTTTGGGGAGAATTATCATAAATACAGAGTTTGTTGTCAGGTCTACACATTGGTCCAAAGTAGAACCTCTGGATCAACAAATCATGCTTTGAATTTTTCCCCTAATCAACTTTTTTTTTGGAAAGGGCCAAATAGTAAATATTTTAGGTTTTGCAAGCTAGCTGTGGCCTCCATTGCATATTCTTCTTCTGTTTTTTTTTTTTTTTTTTACAACCTTTTAAAGAATGTAAAAACGTTCTTATCTCACAGGTCATAAAAATACTGTCTGCTAGCTGGATTTGGTCTGTAGGCCAAAGTTTGCCAACTCTTGATCTGTATGTCATATATTTGTCTCTGTGTGTGTGTGTGTGTGTGTGTGTGTATGTGAGAGAGAGAGAGAGAGAAAAAGAGAGTGAGAGAGAGAGAGAGAAAGAGAGAGCAAGAAGAGTATTTCTGGGTCAAGTTAGAATAGCATGGATTAATCTTTCATTGCTACTACTTACTCTCTTTGGGGTGTATATCATAAGTCAGGGTTCTCCAGAGAAAAAAAACCAATAGGTATATTGGTTTATATTTAATAGGTATATATTTTAATAGGTATATTGAACATATATTAAATATATTTAATAAGTATATTGGTTTATATATGGCTAAATTTATATAAATATATACATTTATATATAAATTTATTTTAAGGAATTGGCTCACAAATTGTGGGGCTGGCAAGTCTAAGTTCAACAAACTGAAAATTCAGAGAAAAGTTGATGCTGCAATCTTGAGCCAGAATTTATTCTTCATTCAACTGAATGGATGAGGCCTACCCACATTTTTGATGATAATGTCCTTTACTTAAAGTCAAGTGATTATAGATTTTAATCACATCTACAAAATATCTTCACAGTCATACCTATATTAGTGACTGAATTAAAGACTGGGTACTATAGCCTACCCAAGTCTACATTTAGGACTAACTGACTTAGTTTTCCAGGGCTGCTGCTATGACAGATACCACAAATTGATTGGCTTAAACAACAAGAACTTACTGTCTAACAGTTTTAGATGCTAGAAGCCCAGAGTTTATGTGGCAGACAGTGTAGTTTGCCTCACTCAGCACCCATTTTACCCCCCTTCTAACTTGCATTCTGTACTACAAGCAAAAATTACCTTCCCTGGACTCTTTGTCAAGGTGCAGTGGCACCTTGTGTGACATGTTATGTGACATAATTTCCTCTAATCAGACAGTCACACAAGACTTCTATACTGATGGGGAGCAACATGAGACAGTGGCAATGCAAGGAGAGCAAATCTTCTGGAGCACCCATGGGAAAGGCCTCTAGTTCTTATGGAGCAGCACAGGTAGAGTTTCTGGCTTCCATCCACATGTCATAGAGGTCAAATGGCAGGCACTAGGGGCAATGGATTTTCCATTAGAATAGTGCCATGGTGTGATTGGAAGCTTTTCCTGTCCATGGTATTCTTGGCAGTGTAGGATCCAAGCCTACCTAATACTAACAAATTCCTTTCTGCTTAATCCTGTTGGAGTAGATTCAGGAACTCTGGAGTCAATGGCTCTATCCACTTTTAACAGATGAGCAACCTGAGGTTCAGAGAAGATCAGTGACTTTTGTAAAGTCATACAGGTTATAAGGGGCAGCACCACTTGAAAAGAAGCCTTCTAATATCAAGGGTTCTGCTTTCTCCACAACACAACATCTGCCTCTGTCTCTTGGAGGGTGGCTTGGTCCGGTAGCAAGCCAGGGGAGAAAGTGGTGCAGCTGATTTTGTCTGAGCTTCCAGGAGACTCCTGGCATTCCAGCATGAAGTCACTTTTCTAGAAGCATTGGCAGAATGAAATCATACATTAGAGATTCAAATTCTTCAAAAAAAGATCTGTGGTAGATGCCAGAAACCAACATGAAACAAGACCTTATAATCTGGCCATTTGTCCAATCTGTAAACTGGCTCTTGTTAGTAGAGCTTCAGGCTAGAAGTTTCAGTCTGGGTTATTGCCACATGATTTGGCAGCAGGGTGCTTGCCCAGCATGTATATGCCTTCAGGCCCCAGAGAAATATCAGGAAAATTCTGCTTGTGGTCCCGTATATGTGTGTTTTCCCTGCATACAGGTGAAAACTTCAGATGCCTGCAGATAATGAGAGCATAAACTCATGTCATTTTATTCATCCTTCTCTTTCCTACTACCCTCTCATTTTTCAGACCAGTAGGAAGGGTTAGTTTTGCAAATGATGGTTGGTTCAGGTCTGGAATATGCTGATGAGGTAGAAATTCCGATAAAAACAGCAGTGGTTTTTCCTACATTATACCAGGAAATAGAAGAGATAACTGACTTTGTTCTCAGAATATGGGTTAAGGTAATTTATCTGGCTGAGAAGGCAATAAGAAGCTCTCCCAAGCCTTAGTGTTCACAGGTTGATTGGGTGCAGTCTGCTCATCTCCCTGCTAAACATTTTCAGTCCCTCTGATTATTCCCACAGACATGGTCTCATCCATATCTTTCCCTTCTATGAGTCCCCATGCCTGAGCTTTTAAGAGTTCAACAATTGTAGTCTTCAGAGAGGCAAAATGCATTCTGAATTATAGTTAAAAGGCTTTTTATTTATTCTTTGAGGCCCATTATGCATAATAACAAAGGACAACTTTGACTTATTTTTAAATGTCAGCCAGTAAAACATCTACAAGCAAGAGAAAACATGGCCTTCCCCAGAACATGGGTTCACCTTAGTACCTGCTATGAACAACTGAGATTTCTTAGAATTCATGCTCTAGCCAGTTGGACTGAGCATCAAATTGGATTAAAGAAGAGAGCATTGTTGTTAGCTGATCCTACAGTATTTCAAGTGATTTGCACCAAGTAACTTTTCCATGTATTGAGATGGTGAAACTGGAGACCAAGGAGCCCTCATTTTCACATATTGTCTGCTGTCCTTATCATTCAAAACGAGAGACCTAGATAGGAAGAAGAAAGATGCTTATCCACAATTCAGGGACCTGGGGTTCTAGGCCCAACTATTGGGACTTTTTAATCCTGATTTCTAATAAAACTGATGTTGCACAATGTTGTTTATATCTGTAGACAAATGGGTTTCTTTACAATGAATTCCAGAATAAGATGGGCTTTTCTTCCTTTATTCCAGGCTATGCTGAACCAGGACAGATCTTCCCATGTCCCATAGGAACAAAGTCTGCTCCTATAAAACTTATGGGGGTAATTTGACCATGGCTGGGCAAGCTGTAAAAATTGCAGCTTTACTTCTAGAGGGGGATGACTTAATTTGGAGTTGAGTACAGGAAAAAAGGAATTTTAAAAACAATAGCATTCTTGGTGGCAAAGCAATTGGGAGATCAACTTCCCAGTTAGCTAGTAGTTGAAATATTGTTGTGTCAAACCACAAATTACCAGAATGGTCAGAATTTAACTGGGAGACCTAGGGCATGAGGTAGTCATAGTGGACATTTATAAGTTCCTTCATATCCCTAGTGGTCAGGAAGGCTACAAACATTCTCAGGAGATACCAGAGAGGGCCCTAGTTAACTATTCGCCCATTGCTGAATGTGAGGCCTGGTGTACTTACAGAGGAGAAACAAGAAATCCTATCAGAAGTAAAAGCTGGGGCAGATTTTTTAACTGACTAAAATTTGAGTGTGTTGTCCAATTCACATACAGATCTATTGGCAAGGAGTGATAGCTTTACTAAATCAAAGTGTTTAAGTACTACCTCTGACCACTCATTAGCTAACCACTAAGCTGTGTTGGCCAGGGGGCAACCTCTTGTAAGCCAGGCTTAAAATAAAAACAGGAATAAAAGTAAAACTTAATAGAAACATCAGCAGCTACAAAATATGGGGGAGAGAGATTCCACAGAATTAGTTCATTCAAGTCACTAAACAAACAAAACAGCATCAACAACAACTGTGAGGGGGGCAGGGATCAGAATCCAGAATTGCCACAATGTATTATACGAATACATTTTTCAGCATAAAATTATGAAACATGCAAAAAATAGGAAAGTGTAACCGACATGCAGGGGGAAAAAATGCAGTCAATAGAATCTGTCTTTGAGAGACTCAGATTTGGACTTAGCAGACAGACTTCAAAGCAGCTATTATAAATATGTTCAAAGTCTAAGAAGAACCATGTTTAAAAAAATCAGAGGAAAGCATGTTAATGTTGACTTATTAAGTAGAAATAGAAATAAAAAGTATTAAAACACCAAATAGAAATTCTGGAGTTGAAGACTATAATAACTGAAATGAAAAACTCACTAGAGGGGCTCAATGAGCCTAGTTGAAGATAGATAAATAGCAATTATCCAGTTTGAAGAAGTGAAAGAAAAAAGAATGAAGAAAAATGAACACAGCCTCAGAGACCTGTGGGACACTATTATGTATACCAAGATAAACTTTTTGGAAATCCCAGAAGAAGATGAAAGAAAGGGGAAGAACTTTTTTTTCAAAGAAAGAATAACTACAACTCCCCAATTTAAGAAAAACCATTAATCTCTACATCCAAGAATCTCAATTAACTCCAAGTAGGATAAACACAACTTAATGCGCATCTAGACACACCATAGTCAAACAGTTGAAAATTGAACTCAAAAGAAAATCCTGAAAATAGCAAGAGTAAAAAAAATTTATTATGTACAGAGGAACCAAGGTAAAATTAACAACTGACTTTTCATCAGAAACAATAGATGCCTGAGTTAGTGGGATGGCAGATTAGAAGTGCTGAAAAACAAAAACTTGTCAACCAAGGTTTACATATTCAGTAAAATGAGCCTTCACAAATGAAGATAAAACAAAGATGTTCTCAGATAAAACAAAGACTGAGAGAATTTGTTGTTAACAGACCCACCTTACCAGAAATAATAAAGAAAGTTCTTTGGGCTGAAGGGAATTGATAGCAGATGACAACTTGAATCCACATGAAGAATTAAAGAGCACCTGTGTTAGGTAAATAGAAAAGACAGTAAATATATTTTTCTTAACTGATTAAAAAGGTAATAACATAAGACAGTAATTATGAAACTGTATTGTTGGGCTTATAATATATATAAAGATGCCATATATATGACTATAGTAGCACAAAAGGAAAGAGGAAATGGAGATCAATAGGACTGAAGTTTCTATATTTTACTGGAATTAAGTTAGTATTAATCTGAAGTATATTCTGATAAGTTAAGATTCATATTGAAATCCTTGGAAAAACCACTAAGAACATAACTCAAAACTATTATTAAAAAAACAACAAGGAATTAAAGAAGGGCCACAAAATTCATGAGACATATAGAAAACAAGTACCATATTGTAGATGTAAATCCAACCGTATCAATACTTACATTAAATGTAAATGACTTAAACATTCCTACCCATACTGGATTATAAAAGAATATCCAACTATATGTGTATATGTGAGACATAGGTTTTAGATATGAAGTCAAATAGGTTCAAAATAAAAGGATGGAAAAAAGATATGACATGGAAATAGTAACCAAAAGAGAGCTGAAGTGGCTATAATAATATCAGATAAATGGGCTTTAAGACAAAATATGTTCCAAGAGACAGAGAGGTAACTCATCAGGAAAAATATAACAATTATAAATATATAAACACCTAACAACAGAGGCACAAATATTTGTAGCAAAAATCGAAATAACTGAAGAGAGAAACAGAAAATTCAACAATAATGGTTGGAAACCTCAATATCCTACTCTCCATAATTGATAAGACAGCTAAACAGAAAATTAGCAAGTATATAGATGACTTGAACTATGCTATCAATCAATTTGTCGTAATTGGCATGTGTAGAACACTCCACCAAACAATAGCAGGATACTTATTCTTTTCAAGCATACATGGAACATCAGACATATGCTAGTCATAAAACAAGTATCAATAAATTTAAAAGAATTTAAATAATGCCAACTATGTTCTGACTGCTATAGTATTCAATTAAAAATCAACTGAAAGAATTTTTAATTCAAACAAATATTTGCAAAGTAAGGAATAAAATTCTAAATAAACCATGAATAAACCACAAGGAAAATTAGGAAATATTTTGCACTTGATAAAAATAAAAACAAAACATCAAAATTTGTAGGATAGCAGCTAAAGCAGTACTTAGAGTGAAATTTGTAGCTTTCAATGCCCATATTAGGGGAAAAAAAAGATTGCAATTGCAAATCAATTACTGAAGTTTACATTTTAAAAAACTACAAAAAGAAAAGCAAACAAAGCCCAAAGCAAGTAGAAAGAAGAAAACAATAATGATTAAAATGGAAATCAATGAAACAGAAAGCAGAAAAAATAATAGCAAAATTCAAGAAAACTAACAGTTCAATTAAAATATCAACAAAATTTACAAACCTTTTACTAAGCAAGAAAAAGAGAAAACACAAATGATTAAAATATGGAATGAAAGAAGTGACATTACTAACCACTTTACAGAAATTAAAAGGATTATAAGGAAATTATATGAACAACTTCATGCCAGCAAATTAGACAACTTAGATGAAATGGACAAGTTGTTAGAAAGACACAAATTAACAAAACCAACTTGATGAGAAATTGAACATGTGGCTAGACTTATCATGTGTGAATAAACTGAGTTAGTAAAAAATTCTTTCCACAAAGGAAAGCCCAGGCCCAGATGGCTCTTCTTATAAATTCTATCAGACATTTAAAGAAGAATTAACACCAGTCCTTCACTAACTTTTCCAAATTATAGAAGAGGAGGGAACAGTTCTTAACTCATTCAGTATTACCCTGAGACCAAAGCCAGACAAACATATCACCAGAAAATCAAACTACAGAACAATATTCCTCATGAATATTACATAGGTGCAAAATTTCTCAAAAAATACTAGGAAATTGATTTCAGAAACATAAAAATGATTATACCCCATGACCAAGTGGAATTTATCCCATGAAGGCAAGGTTGGTTCAATATCCAAACATCAATTAATATAGCATATCATATTAATAGAACAAAGGAGAAAAACCATATGAACTTCTCAATAGATGCCAATATTTGATAAAATTCCATACCAGTTTATGATAAAAAACATGCAGTAAACAAGTAACAGAAGGAACTTCTTCCAATTGCTAAAGGGTTTCTAAGAAAAATCTACAGCTAACATTATACATAACGGTGAAAGACTGAAAACTTTCTCTTGAAGATCAGGAAAAAAACAAGAAGTCTGTTCTCACCACTTCTATTCAACATTGTACTGGAAGGTCTATGTAAGAGAACAGCAATGACTAAATTTGGCCTGCAGCCTATTTTTATATGGCCTACAAGATAAGAATGGTTTTTATATTTTTAAATGGTTGTAAAACAAACAAACAAAAACCAAAGAAGAATATGTGACAGAGACCTTTATGTTCTGTAAAGCCTAAAATATGTGTCACTTTACAGAAAGTTATCCAACTTCTGATTGTAATACATAAGAAAGCTTCTACTAATATTAATAGCTACAATTTACTGTGCTAACTATAAATCAATCACCATGCTAAGCACTTGACATACATTATCTCAGATATTTTTTATAACAATTGTTCATGAAAGCTATTTTTAATTTCCATTTTATAATTGATGAAACAGAAGCAAATTTAGAAATTGAATCTGATTATTTTCAAAACCCAGCCTTTACAAGACTACTGTCTGCGAAGGGTACACATTAACCCAGGAGGGAAATTTTTATTTTGTAAGTGAAGATGAAATGTGCTAGAACTCACTTAGGTACCTATTGGAAGGTGTTTGGGGGCTTTCTGACAATGATAAAAATGAAAATGTCAAACAGAAGAAATAAATGTGGTGTTATATAGATAAAATCATCAAAGCCGTGGTATTGGATCAGCACAACCAGGAAGAAAGTAGAAAAAGTATAGAGAGGAATGAGAGATATGGCACATATTCTTGGGGAAGAGGTCTGGAGGATGTTGGAGAGAGAAAGAGAGCTAGAGAAGGAGTGGTCAGGAAAAAAGGTGGTGAGAGAGAGAGAGAGAAAAAGAGAGAGAGAGAGAGAGAGACAAAGAGAGTCTATTTCAGAAAGGAGAGAATAGATGCGTCAACAATACTGGTGTCAAAAATTTCCAACAGTTTACTGGGGGATGGGGGCCGGGGAGAAGGGGTGAGGGAGAGGGCTGGAAAACATTGAGAAAAGTTTACTACTTTAATTACTAGGAAGTCACTGATGAAGTTGGAAAGAACAGTTTGGAAAATGCTGAGAGGAGAGAGGCCATATTGCAGCTTATTAGGGACAACTAATTTTATACTTTCTGTTTCAAAAGCCCTTCCACATTTGGTGAAGTGGCTGATCTTGGCAACCCCACTAGAAGGAGGACATATTTATGATCCCCTTCACCGATGAGAAAATCGACGTTCAGAGAGTCACTCTCCTTTTAATTCACAGCACTTCTGCAGTGAATCTTGAGCTGCCTTATGACAGGTCATATGTTGTTCTCCCCTGCTCTTTCTTCCTCTGTTACAACTGTCTCCTTTTAAGTCTTATGTGGTGTAGTGCAAACAAAGTGGGCTTTGAAGAAACCACTTCACCAAGTAAGGGTAACTTACAGCTGGTCATTTTTCTCATTTTAGGTATGAGATGGGAATGCTTAGATATACTTTGCAGGGTTGTTTGGGGGCTTAAAGGAAACAGAAAAAAATAGGGCAACTAGGCACTTAATAAATCAGTTTCCTTTCCCAGTATCTCCATAAACCCAATGTACATCAGACACTGTGCATTAAATTCCCTTGAATCTCTTATAGCAACTGCCACAACGCCCTGCACATAGAAACTGCTCAGGAAATGTATGATTCTTTTTCCTCCAATAACATTTGAATGTCAGCCACATTAAGGGTGTGAAACTGAGCTTATTTTATTTTTCTTCCCACCTGAATCTCCGTGTTAGTTAGCAAATTAAAATGTAACATTTTTTATCACAAATATTTATTGAGCATTTTCATTCATTTAACAAATATTTATTGAATATTTTCTGGATGTCAGATACTGTGCCAAGCATTGGAAACACAGAAGTTATTTTACTCTAAGTGAGAAGAGTAGCCTACAGTGGGCAGCTCTAGTACAGGTAGAGCCCTGATTTTTTCCCCAAGGACTTCTGGTTGAGTTGTGACTCTATCATTTCCCCACCATCTGTATGACTGTGGCCTCATCATTGAACTTCTCTGAGCCTCAGTTTCTTTTTCTATAAAATAGGAAAATAGCACGACTCCAACCTCACCTTCTTTCAGTCAGATGAGCTCTAGTTTTATCAGTTTTACATATCAGATTCAAAGGGACAGTTTTGAAGACATTTTTTTAAACCACTGCCCCAGGGAAGTTTGTTTTATAACAAGCACTATCCTGTATTACAGACTCTTTTGGTCACAGGTGACTTTATCTGATTTTTGGTACAGAGCATAGCCCAGTGTAAGGGATGGCTATAAACTCAAATGCCTACAGGGCTGGGAAAATCGGTGAGTGAAGTGGACGTTTAATTATATGTGGCTCCCTGGACAGTGGTGAGCACACGGTCTGCCTGGATGGGGTGACTGCCATTTACCTCTTACAGACTGCGTTCAGGAATGTGGGCCCAGGACTATCAGATCTGCAGTCATTTCCTAGAAGCCAAAAATCTGGATTTCTATGTGAAAACTCCCAATATTTAAGTCTTGGTTGCATTTTTATCATTCTGTGGACCATACATCCATGTCTGTGGACTGTAACCAGCCCACCGACCTTAAGATTGCATCCTTAAAAGAGAAAAGAACATTATAGTTTGGAGTCAAAAGGATTATCTTGTTAGTAGCTATGTGGATGACCTACCTGGGTAAAATATTTAACCTTTCTCTAACTCAGTTTCTCCACCTGCAAAAGTAAGGATAATATTGACTCTTCCCAGTGAAGTGAGAAAATATATGTGTAGCACAAGACAAACAACTTAATTTAAAAATGGGCAAAGTTTTGAATATTTTACAAAATATATATATACAAATGATTAATCAGCACATAAAAGATGATCAACATCATTAGTTATTAGGGAAATGCAAATTAAAACCACAACGAGATACTACTCTCCCTCTAATTGAATGGCTACAATCAAGAAGTCAAATAATAAGTGTTGAGATATGGAGAAAGGGAACATACACTGTTTCATATGTTGCTGGTGGGAATATAAAATGGTATAGACACATTGGAACACAATTTGGCAATTTCTTAAAAGCTGAACATGAATTTACCATATAATTCAGCAATTCCACATCTAGGTATCCACATGAAGATATGTGTCAAATGTTCATGAACTGTTGAATGGATAAGCAAAATGTAGTATATTCATATAATTAATTAAAAGTCATGAAATAGTGATATGTGCTAAAGGATGGGTGAATCTCAAAAGCATTATGTTAAGTAAAAGAAGCCACATGCAAAGGACCATGTATTATATAATGAGTTACAAGAAATGTCCAGAAAAACAGAGCTCAGGGGGCAAAAGTAGATTCGTGGTGGCCTGGAGCTGGGGGGGGAGGAAAGAGATTGACTGTAAATGGGCAAAACAATCTTTTTGGGGTGATGGAAATATTCTAAACTAAATTGTGATGATTGCACAACTCTGTAAGTTTACTAAAAATTGTGGAATTGTACACTTAAAACCAGTGAATTTTATCAGATGTAAATTATATCTCAACACAGCTTAAAAAAAACAACCTAGCCTGGCACATAGTATTTATTTCATAAATGCAATGTCTTCTCTTCTTCCTTAAGTACAGAGAGGCAAAATTACATTGCAATTAAGAATTCAGGTCCCGAGGCTGAAACTTAGCTTTTCCTTTTCCTTACTAGCTGTGTGTACTTGGAAATTTTACTTAACCTCTTCAAGGCTTAGGTTTCTTATTCCTAAACTGAGAATAATAATAGCTATCTCTTGTAGTGTTTGTAAGAATTAAATGAGATCATGCCTATAAGGAGTGTAGCATAGAGTAAGCCTGCAATTAATAATAGTGGCATTGATTTCCAAATTAATCATCTTCTGTCTACTCCATTCTTTGTCTTTAGTAACACTGGTTGTTAACAGAGTTTCTCTATTCCTCTATTCCCCTCCCCTCTACCTCAAGGTTTTCTCTACAGAATCTAGTCAGTTTATAGGTCTGCAATACAGTTTCAGCTTGAAATACTACTTTGCATTATCAGACCATGTGTTGCTAACCACTTATACGAGAGTCACTTGGAGGTAGATGAGCAACTTTAATAATGCTCAATGTGTTAACGTGTACTCTGTTGTATGTACATACATCTGGGAGGCTCACCCTCCTTTTACAGATGTTATCAAATGGATTCTACAGCATTCCTGTTGGAGGAAACAGGGATGGAGATGAGAGCCTCATTTTGCAGACTGATAAGTTGAAGCACAGAAATCTGGGAAGATTTGCAGCAGTAATATGGCAAACTGAAGGAGAGAGCTGATGGGAGGGGACCCCTCAGGTTTCCTCACAGAGCAGAGGGAATGTCACAAATCCCTCAGGGGCCAGGTACTTAGCATGAGTGAGTGAACTTGATATAAGAAACCCAGAAGCCCTTCAGTCTGTCTTTTCTTTCCTCCCCATTGGAGAGAGGTCTGGGGACACATATTTTTTGTTACCATAAGAAAAACAGCAGTGTGAGTCTGGTGATTAATGGGCTCTGGTTGACATTAGAGAGTGCGTTGGAGGGTCCATGTGTCTTTCAAAGGGCATATCTGATCATCAGCCCTATTCTATTGTTTCCATGTGGGAATGGGGCCCAGAGTGGTCAGAATTATGATTTCTTAAAAGAAGTTAAACAAGTAGATTTTGATGTGAAATCTCTGGATTTTTAAATATTATGAAAAGTTACCAAAAAATCACTAGCTAGACAAAATACATTTACCAGCTGGTTGTGATATCAGCTCTAACCTCTATTCTAAAATAATCCTCTTTTATCTATAAGGTATATGTTTAAGGAGAAGCTGAAAGGAGCCCTTGAGGATGTAGTGAAAGGGATTCTTGCATGTAAGCATTCTTGCATGTAAGGGGGTAGGCTAATGTTTTAGTTTGCTAAAAGCTGCCAGAAGCACTATATCAGAAATGGGCTGGCTTTTGCAATGGGGGGTTTATTGGCCTGCAAGCTTACAGTTCAGTGAAAATGTCCAAATCAAGGCTTCATTAGATGATGCTTTACTCCCAAAGACCAAATGCTGGTGATCCTGGACTCCTCTTTAACATGGAAAGGCACATCACAGCATCTGCTGGGGCTCTCAGTCCTCCTCTGAGCTTCCTTGCCTTTAGTTTCCTACTCTGTGGCTTTCTCTCTGCTTCTGTGTTCCATTGACTTCAGCTTCTGGGGCCTCCTCAGCTTTTGGGTGTTTCTCTGTGTTTCTGTGGTTTTCTCTCTCTATCTCTCTCCATGCCCATTCTGTTTATGAAGGACTCCGGTAAGAAGATTAAGATCCACCCTGGGTTATACTCTACTGAAGTAACCTAATCAAAAGAAGGTCCCACCTACAATAGGTTTACACTCATGGGAATGTATTAGGACATGATTTTCTGGTGTTCATAAAAGTCTCAAACTACCACAGCTAGATTATCGTTGAGGCTCCTTCTTTTTTTCCTGTGAAATCTGAGCACTAGGAGAAGAATGTAGACATGACTGAAGTCACATCCTGGTTATCACTAAGCAATGACACTGGTAGCATTTCACAGCACCAATTATGATGTATGTGTGTAAAAACCACATCAGTTTTCCCTTGACCAGCGTTCTATATTATAATAATGATTCGGGATAGAAAAAGACGGTTTCTACAATATTAAACCACAAAACTCAAAAGGGTTTTGGAAAATGAGAACCAACTTGAAAAGCCTTTGCACTAAATACCTGTTCTAAATGGATGTGCTCACCTCCACCTCAGATTAGGAAGATGTTTTCAAGGAAATCCTATGCTTTTCATCAGCTGGTTTGATATATTCTTTGCTGACACACATTCAATACTGATTTTAATCTCTTCAAAGCCAACTTTGCCAAACAGAGAAGAAGTTAAATGGAAATAATTAAAGTTATATCCACCCATTATTGGTTTCAGACGTGTTGAAAGCTTTAAAACTGGATATGAGATTTAGAGTTTAGAAAAAGAGCCCTTCTCACCTTTGGTCACTCATATTTTTTTAAGCTGAGCACTGTTTAGTCAACAGTTGATTGGATATTGGAGTAGTTAAGTAGGCTTTCAATAGTTATATCCTGTGTTTGAATCCCAGTTTTGCTACCTACCAGCTCTGATACTTCTCTGGGGCTCAGTTTCCTCATCATTAAAATGTGAATGATGATATCAATCCCTTAAGATTTTCCTAAGGCTAAGAGATAATGTATATAATGCACTTGGTACGTGGTAGACCTGGATAAATGCTGGCTGTTATTATCGTCGCCATCATTATTGTTCAGGAGGAGCAAGTGGGAACATGCTTACTACTCCTTTACTAGCAATGAGAGTAAAGTTGTTTCTCCTTGTGATGCTAAGTATCCTTCTTCAAAGAGTTCTATTTTCACTTTATAAAACAAATGGCCCAGATGAAGCCTGTAGTTGATGCTGTGTCATCACTTGTAGACACCAACAATGAACACATACATGCTGGTATTATTTCGTAAGCCCCCTGTGGCAGGTGCTATTGTGTTCTTACTAGTAAAGCACAGTGTTTTCTGTCAGTTGTGTTGACATGAAACCTCTTGCCCTTATCTCAAGTCTCCCAGATATGCACTGATTTCTGCACTGAAGAATGCATGTTCTCTCCTTTGGATTTGTGAGGAATTCAACCCTTGAGTTAGGATGATTTGACCACAGGTAGTTTGCAGTCATTGACCCACGTGGTTGACCAGAAGAATGGGTACAGGGAAAACCTGGATTGTTGCTAAATGGATGGTTCAGTGTGGATTGCTGGAGGGCATCCACCCTGTTAGAGGGGCACATGAGTATGCAGCAGGGTATGGTAGGTCTAAAGCAGGTTATCAAAGTCCAGGTGTGGGGTCAAATTTTTGTCAGAGAATTAGGTAAAATGAGACTTAAGGGCTACATGTCGAAGAGGATAGGACAGGATATAGGCCAGAAAAGCAAAAGATGGAGACTTAGAGAACTGGGTTGAGGGCCATGCTGCCTACAGCTGGGATTTTTGTTTTTAAAAATTCTCAAATACATTAGCTTAAGCAAAGCCAATTCATTCAGTGAA
Organism: Tolypeutes matacus; assembly: GCA_026826555.1. Classification (NCBI taxonomy): domain Eukaryota; kingdom Metazoa; phylum Chordata; class Mammalia; order Cingulata; family Chlamyphoridae; genus Tolypeutes; species Tolypeutes matacus. The sequence goes on along the minus strand of JAKSZT010053883.1, from coordinate 53,902,452 downwards.
CACTTACTAGACCCCTGCTATGTGCCTGGCATTGTGTTAAGTATTAGTGTATAGGAATGAATAGGATAGATAATGTCCTGCTCTAATGGGCAAAGATAGGCATTAAATAAGGAATCACAGAAAGTTATAAAGGAAATAAATAGTGTTCTAGGAGAGAGAAAAATGGAGGGGGAGAAGAGGGTGGTGCTTTTAGTTGAGTGATCTGGGAAGGCCTCTCCAGGAAAATATTTAAGCTGAGATTCAAAAGAATAGAAGTAGCTAGCAATGGAGGCATGAATGCAGTGGAATAGTAGAAAGTTCCAGAAAGAAGGAACAGGAAGTACCAGAGGGCAAGCAAGATTATTTAACAAGGATATCTTTTGGTTCAACAATCCCACCTCTAGGAATTTATCCTTGGAAGATAATCAAGCAAATATTCATTCTAGCATAGCTTGTAACAACAAAATATTGAAACTATAATACATTTAAAGTTCGGGCACTTTTCAAATTTGCCTTGGCTTTGACTTTCTGCTGTTCCCTTTCTTGGGACCTATGTGCATTCAACCAGCCTCAAGATCAGCCAAGAGTATGTGCATAGCTTGGGCCAGTCAAGAATATGCCTCAACTATAGCTGCAAGGTCTGTCTAGTAGAGACATTGACTCTCCCTACTCATGCATCCAACATCATTGCTTCCACTGAAAACACCACTGAGTGTGGGCATCTCCCACCCCTTCAAATCCAGTGAGCCCCTTCTACCTGGCAGAGAACTTGCTGATCTTTGAGGCCCTCTCCATCCAGGTAGAACTTCTACAACAGCCCAGCCTGTGGGATGGTGGGAATTGGGGTAGTCCCAATCAGGAATTCAGCAGATTTCCACTGTTAAAAACCAAAGTTCAGCAGGTTTCAAGCAGAAATGTTTTTCAGACTATTGTATGCTGTTGATCATTTCCCAGAGGGCTTGGAATGGTTGGTTTTGTTCATTTTGTTCAGCTTTATATTTTTTTCTGGGGAGAGGATTTAGTCATTGCCTCTCCCTTGGCCATCGTTGGAACTTGTAATAGACTATGGTGCATATAAGCAGTGGAATGCCACCTAGCCACTGAAGAGGATGATTAGATCTATTTTCATTGACCTTGATATACTAAGTGGGAAAAAAAAAAGCAGGTTTCCAAATGAAAAGAAGTGCTACAATGGGAGTGAGTGGGTGTGTGTCCATGTGTGCACTGTGCAGTCATAAACACCCAGAGAGATCTTCACCTAGGTGTTAACGGGGATGAGATTTCAGGCAAATTTTTTTCTCTTTGTATTTTTCTGTATCACTTGAATTTTGTACATGTGCATATACTATTTTACAATAAAAAAACAATAATGTCATTTTCATTTTTTTTAAAGAGAGAAATAAATGTATTCAGGTTTTCATGGGAATGACAGCCTATATAAGGAGTTAACTACAGGAATAAGCCTTCTGAATTCACACACCTGAGCTAAGAGACATGACAAGAACACAGTCAGTGTTCTTTGCCATGATAAGAATATTACTTTAAGGTCAGACTCCACCTGTCAAGGCTGAATCTGTGTTTTATACCTCCCCTTCTCTCGTGCCTTATAACATGTCACCAAATGCTGTTACCTCTTTCCCTTCGATAGCCTACCCCAGCCCCTCTGTATCTGTTGGCACCACCTACTTTCCTATCCTCAGCTTCCCTTCCCTGTGCCTTTGCTAGAGCCTCCTAACTGATCATCTTGCTTCTGGCCTTGTCCCCATCAAATTCCACCTTCCATATTGCAGCCAGCCTAATCCTTCTAAAATGAAAATTTGACCATGCCACTTCCCATCACAAAAGACTTAGATGGATCCCCATTGCCAAAAAGTAAAGCCAACAGTCCCAAACCTGGCCTCGGGGCTCTTAGTGACCATGTGATTGTTTGGGACATTGGCCCTGGGGTTCATATCCCAGTTTTACTACTTACTAGCTGCATGACCTTGGGCAAGTTTCTCAACTCAACCTCTTCAGTTTCTTGTGAAATGGAGGTGATATTACATACTTGTACCATTACTGAGAGAATGAAGTGAATTAATATCTATATAAAACACTGAGATCGATGTCTAATATAGTAAATATTCATTAAATGTTAGATTTTATTATTGCTTCTCTTCTCCAACTTCCCATTACTCACCTTGTACTTCAGCCACACCAACGTTTCTAAAGCACCTCGGTGTTCCTGACTTCTGTGATTCTGAATAACGCTGCTCCCGTTGCCTAAAATGTAAGACCAGAACCCTTGCCTTCTCCACCTTATAGCCTTCCAAAGTCTCCAGAAATAAAAATCCCCTTATCCTTGTTCTCAGGTTTCTCTGTGCAGATGTTTATGAATGTATACTGTGAAGTGTCTGTTTGCAAGCATTTCTCCTCAATCGGACTGGAGCTCCCTGACGTAGAGACCTTGGCCTGTTCATCATTGTGCAAGTTAATTGCCTAGTGCATAGTGAGTGTTCAGTTTATGGAACTGCATTTGGTAGTAAAATTTGTCTCTAATCTTCCTGCCTATATTATAACCTCTTCTGTGACTGGACGATGAATACTTATGTATGCCTTACATTGCCCTCCTCAGGACTATAGGTACACTTCACATTGGCTCAGTACTGTAGATACAACACAATTACAGAACTTATCACATTGTATCATTGCTATTTGTGTATGGGACTGGTCCATCTATTGGACTGTGTATTTCTTCAATGGCAGGAGCTCTCTTGTCCATTTGTCTCCTAGTCTCTCAGCATATATTAATGACATAAAGAAAAGGCACTGCACTGGTATTGGAAGAGTCTGGGGGCCTGGCCACTCCGAGCATATGCTCCTTTGTAAAGAGGCTTTCTCCCTTTGATCTGGTGACTGTGCCTTAAATTACTTGAAGCCTGTGGGACTTATGTCATAAACAAGTGGTGCAACTTTTTTTTATAGCCTGGTGATTTTAACTTAGGTACAAATGTTATGGTTTGATTATAAGAGCATGATCGCTTTTCAGTGATCTAGATGGAAAGGGTTGGAGGGAATATTATTCTGGAGAGGCCCAACACATTTGTATCTGGCTATGCTCCCTGAGAACATTAACTCAGCCCAAGTTAGCTCTACGAAAGGTTGCTGTTTGGGTATCAACTTCTTGGAGAGCCTTTTCCTAAATATCCTATAAACATAACCCTTCACATGACTCTCTACCCCTTTTACTCTACTTAATTGTACCCCTACGTTCTATTCTTTACTTATTCCTTCACTTTTTGACTGTCTGCCTCTCTCATTGGAACATAAGCCCCATGAGGGCAGGGTCTGCCTCTTATTTGTGGCACTCCTTTAACAATGCCAGGTCCATGGTAGGCACCCCCAGAATGTTTATTCTTTTCCACTGTAGCCTGTAGCAATAGGGCACATACTCTCTTTAAGCCTGCTGAAACTCGAAGGTAGAACCACATCCTTTCCCTACCACAAAAAGCACCCAAAGACAGCCTGAGAACTCCTACCACCCCTCCCCACGATGGCCCAACCTGCTGCTTCACTTCTTGGGGTAGTGGGAAGTTAACAGTGACTCTCCCTCACTCTACAGATTCTATTGTTTCTCTTTGCCACAAGATCTTCAAGAAGCTGTGAGTGGCAATAAAGCTTACTTTCATTCATTCGTATTTGGAAGATCTATTTTTCTGTGGAAGAACTTCCTCATGGAAAAAAGAACCCACTTTTATTTGCCCCTTCATGTCTAGGAAATTAGCCTCTAAATAAATCAAAATAAATTTTCTGAAAGGATTGAAATATCTTGGAGTGTGAATCCTTGCCTTCTGTCCCTACCTCTGCCTTCTCCAGCTTTCTCAGTGGACAAATGGCTTCACCCCTATGAGTGTCCATTTTCTCGTCTGAGCACCTTTCCTCATCTCTGTGTCCATTTCCTCATCTGAGCAATAGGGATAAGAAGACTTTTCCTACTAAGTTCACACAATGAATTACCCTGAATTCTGCTTTTAAAGAATCAAGGTTTTCATAGTCAGCCTCTAGATACTGTACATTGCAGAAAGCATCAACCAACATGAACCCCAATTCTCCTCACCTGCTGCTGTCACATGTCGCACGTGATGTCCAATGAGAAGCCTAGTGACCCACAGGCTCTGTCACATTGTGCTACTGTTGGTGGCAATGATGATGATGCTATGTGCTGACTGTTTTATCAGTGGGATTAACACTTATTAAATACCTCCTCTGGGCACTTTGCAGGCCTTGCCATGTTTTCTTGTAAAAATATTTTTTCATTGAAAAATATATTTTCAATGAAAAATTATATTTAAAAAAATTATATATGAAAAATGATATATTAGTGCGTAAAGTGCACTAATAGTAATGTACAGCTCAGGGAGATTTTACAACTATATATACTCATAACCACCAGATCAATGTATAGAACATTCTAGTACTCCAGCAGTTTCACTCATACCTATTCCCAGTCAATATGCCCAATATGCCACTTTTCCAATCATCAGTTTTGTCTGTTCTTGAAACTCATATAAATGGAATTATATGGTATGTTCTCCTTATCTCTGGCTTCTTTCCATCAATGTGACCTCTGTGAAATTCACGTGTTGTACGTATATCATAGTCCATACCCTTCTTGTTGACTTGTAATGAGTATTTACAGTGACCCAGACCCTGCCCTAAGTGTTGTGAATGTTTTAACCTATTTAATTCTTTATACTACCCTAAGGTAGGAACTACTGTTATCTTCCTTTCACAGATAAGGCTCAGAGAAGTTAAGTAACTTGCCTCAAGGCACAGAGCTATTCTGTGGTCCCAGAACCTGAGCACATTAGCACTAGCAAGAGCCTGAGGAGCTTTCAGAATTAGACCAAATCAGATTTATTCCCAGTTTTATACTGAGAGTCATGTGATTATTTTGTGATTATTTACAACGCCTTTCTATGGGAACTCACTCATTTCGTCTGAGTATTTTCTTCTCTTTGCTTATCACCAGGGCTGCTCATCCGAGTGTTTGTAGACTTGCTTTGCTTTGCCTTGCCTGTGGTTGTATGGCTGTGGGACCCAGACCAGCTTCTCTCAGGCCTCTGCAGGAGGCTGCTTTCTCCAGGCCTTGTCTGAAAGATTAAGCTGCTTAATGATGTTCTTCCTGTCCTTCCAGGGTGTGATCTTTGATGAAGGCATGAGATGTAGCCCTATCTGACTGTGTGGCTACTTTCCCATTCTCAGCTTGTGGGGGTTTCTAAGAAAACGCCGGCTGAAGTAGAATTTGCTCTCTGCTGCATGGAGCCTAACTTGTCCTCCCACACTCAAGCCTCACCACATTCCCCTGAGGATGGATGGTCCCTAACCTAGGGTGACTTGGGCTTGGGTAGCCTTTAGCTGAGCACAGGGGACCATCCTGGACATGGCCTGAGAGTCTTGGCCAAAGCTCACACCCAACCCCCGGAGCTCACAGGAGTTGCCTATAAACTCACTAGACTTTTTTCTTTTGTAAATTCATCCTCTGAATTCCTGTCTAGGCTCTGTATTGCTTTCCTTAAACATAGTATTTGTGCCTTTCCCCCCTATCTGAACTAATCCATTGTGTTTGGCTAAGATATAGACAATGGATAAGTACCCCTTGCAGGATGGAGAATTAAGTACATAATCTGAGCTCTGTTTCCATCTGTGGCTCTGTACATAGGGTAATAATTGGTAAGAGACTTTGGCCTCCCTTCCTCAATGAAAATGAAAAGAAAAGGGTGACAGTTGAACCTTTTTGAATACTGGTGTTAGACTCACTAGGACAGGCAAAATATGGCTCTTCACTGAACCCTTTGTGGATTTTTGTCCCTTAGCAACTTTCCTTAATCAAGAACTTGTGACATTGATATAAAGGCAGTGGTCACCAGAGGTTCTGAGGAGAGGGAGAGGGAAGAATGGGTGTACCATGGGGCATTTTTGGGACTTTGGAATTGTTCTACATAATATTGCAATGACAGATACAGGCAATTAGACATTTTTTCAAAACCTATTGTGTGGTGCAAAGTGTAAACTATCGTCCACGGTTAGTAACAATGCTTCAATATCTGCTCATCAATTGTAACAAAGGTACCACACTAATGAAAGCTGTTGTTAATGGGGAAAAGTGTGTGTGGGGGGGTGAGGAATATGGGAATCTCCTATATTTTCAACGTAACATTTATGTAATCTAAGAGTTTCTTTAAAAATAAAAATAAATAAATATAAAAAATTTAAAAAGAAAGATCAGAGGAATTGATGCCTTACCCAGCGTAAGTTCCATGGATGATAAATTTTGCCTTGTTCATCACTGTATTCCCAGTGCCCACGAGGGCTGGTTCATTTAATAAATATTTTTCAAATGTTTGAGAGTCATCAATTAGCAATATAAAAGTTATTTGGGTAGGGAGCTGTTGCAATGTAGTAGAAAGATGATGAAAACTGACCCCGGTGATCTTTAAGTCTCCTGTCAGATTTGATTCTAGATTCCGACAACTCAGAGTTTACATGGTCCAGATGCTAACAGATCTGTGATGGTTGCCTGGCTTCCATACCAAGCCATTCTCTGTACCTGGGACACCCTCTATTTGGGGCCATCTCCTTTTAAATTAAGCACTCAAATGAGAGTCATAATGGCATCTCTGCCTCTGCCTTTTAGGGCCAGCCACCCAAAGCCAGTGGCTTGAACCCAATAAACCCACAGAGGAAGAAGCCACAGATCTTCACAAAGAGGACTGGGCCCTGCTGTCAATTGCCATTTCCTAGTGCTGGCCTCAGCATGGCCTCTGAGAGCACAATGTACACAAAATCATAATGTTATCGCACAGGCTGGCTCCCACGGCGAGGACAGCCGCTTAGGAAGGCAGGCGCTCACTAGGGGCAGGAAGGCACAAAGGCCATTCAGAGGCTAAAGTCACATGTATTTATATTTTCAGCAGAGGGGGGCTGAAATGTGAATTCAGTGAAGATTGCATTATGGATTATTGCTTGAGAAAGCTTTGGCAAAGGACTAAGGAGAGTCTTTCTTTTCCAGAGGGGCCTTTTTCCTCCACAGGGGTTGAGGGAAACGGGAGGAAAGAGAAAGCTGCTGCTTTTATTTTCTGAAGCTGCCTTGGGAGGCTGTAGTGATAATGTGTGGCAGTTTCCTAAGCAAATCTCTCTCTCTCTCTCTCTCTCTCTCTCTGGGTGTGTGTGTGTGTGTGTGTTTTATTTGAATAGCTCAGACCTTGATTGGTAAGCAGAGCAGATGCTAGTACTGCCATTTTACACTTGTGGAGATTGAAACTCAGAAAAGATAAATGGCCGTGGTCACATAATCAGCTAGTACCACAATAAAGTCCAAATTCCCTAACACCGCTTACAAATCCCTGGTTAATCTGGCCCCTACTTCTCACTCCAGTCTCCTCTTGCAGCATTGTATTCCTGTCAGTCTAAACCCCTTCTGCAGTCAGCTTGTAGGCCCTCATGTGTCATGTTCTTTTCTACCACTGCACTTTGCACATGCTCTCCCTTCTGCCTAGGCTGCACCCCACTTAATTTATTTCCTCCCTGTCCTTCGGGTCTTGCCTCATATGGAAAGGTTTCCCTGATCTCTCAGACCTGAGTTCCTGCCCTATCTATATGATACCATGCACCCTGAGCCCAACTCTGTCCTTAGCACTTTGTGTTGAAATTATCTTTAACTCCTCTGTCTGTCTCACTAGCCTGTGATTCCGGGGAACCACTAACATCTCAAATTGCTCCATTTCTGTCCCCCTGAGAGGGCACAGAAAGCATGGGAGAGAAAAAGTGAAGGGCTTAGCACACTGTAAAAGCCCAGCAACATATGAGACATGCTCAGATTTTGGAAAGGGCTAAGGGACACATCAATGTCAGCCACTCCAAGGCAACTTACAAGCCACTTTCCTGCCGTCTGTGTAGGTTCTAGTCTCCCTCTTCCATTTACAGTGCCACTTGGGGCCAATCACTTCAGTTGGTTTGAGCCTCAGTTTTCTCATCCCAAAATGGGGGAGACAGTGCCTGAAAAAGGCATAAGAATGGGAAATATGTCACCAGGCATAAATGAATTTTTGTTAACATTATACAAAAGTCTCCAAGACACTAATGATGAGTGAAAGCGTGACATGTTCCCATTTGTGGGGAAAATAATTACAAAGCAAAAAGGATTCCAGCACTTTTGACGAACTCTGAGAACTGGACTTGAGGAAGTACTCTATTCCTCATCAGAAAACAGACAAGCAGAAAGCAAAATGCCAAATTCATGGACAAAAGAAATTTCATGATCAGGAGGCATTATGTTCTTTCTCAAATTGAAGAATTTCAAAGACCACCAGGAGTGCTAGTTTGGAAGCAGTACTGCTTGGGGTTTCTTTTGTCATGGAGTCATTCATTCAAAAATACTTGCGGTAACCCACTTTGTGCTAGCCACCTGCAATGTGCCAGCATTGCATTAAGCACTCGTGGTTGCTGAGTCTTCCCCTCAACTTCCATCCCTATATCTGTCAAAATACTTGTCCAGTTATTGTTACTCAGCTCAAACACATCCTTCTGTATTCAGTTTTGTGATACTGGGGCTGGGACAAATCCCTATTTCTGCTTTGCCTGCTGGCTTCCTCTTAGACTCTGCCAATAGAAGGTTCTAGAGGGAGACTCTACAGCTGGATGGGGCAAGAAGAGACTTTTTTCCCTTTGTTTGCATCCTATCCCTCTCATTGCTGACTTAGAACAGCTTTCTCAACTACAGCAGTATCGACATTTTGGACCATATCGTTCAGTGAGGATAGGGATAGGCTCTTCTCTCTTCCCTTCTGTGCCACCATCGCAGCACGCTCTTTGTTTTGAGTTTGTCTTAGCTAGGTCTGTTGTGTTTAGTAGATATTAAGCTCCTTGAGGATAGAGGCTGTTGGGCACACAGGAGTTTCTTACCGAATATTTGTTAAATGAACTGCTGAAGGGAACCAGGGAATGTTTCAAGGGAAAGCTCTTAGAGGTTGGGGAGGGCTTTTAGAGGTAGGGCCTTCATCCTTGGTAGTGACAGTGTGTGTGTGTGTGTGTCGGGGGCTAAGATGTTGGGAAATGCAGAGAAGTTGTTTAGGGAATCACTGACTGTTCTAGTCTAGTAGATTGCTGGGCGCATGGAGGAGAAATCTGGGAGATGAGGTTGTAAAGATAGGATACAGATTCTGGAGACCTGAAAAGCCAGGTTAAGTTTTTATTTGTCAGAGGAGGTCCTGGTGGTCCTCGTGGTCCTGGTGTACCTGGGTATGCCATCAGTGCTCCATTTTTTAGAAGATCTCTCAGTGCACTGCTCATAGGTCTGGTGGAGGCGGCCATTCAGGAGGAGTTCTGTGCTGTAAAACCCGAAAGGAAGGGTTAATGCAGAGAGCAAGGCTCTCATAATCATGACAGTTCTATTCTGTAGGAAGCAGATCCTTTTTGTAGAGGAGAATGAATACTCCATGCTATAGACAATGGAGACCAAGAAGAGGTGAAAAAGGGAGAGAATAGGAATGTAACAATTATCCCACATTATGGTTTCAGGTTGAATGGTTCAGCTTCAGCTTTTTTTTTCTTGTCTAATTATCACAGAGTTTTTCAGATTTTGATGTATTTCATAAGATATGGAAGATGATAACAAAACAGTGTCTATCTTGGCTTTTAAGCAGATTTGTGTGGCAGGGCCAACAGTGTTGTGTGGAATTCAGCTGAGTTCTGCTCCAGGAGGGACTATGAGTCTATTATAATTCTTAAAAGAAAGGAAACATCAGCTTGGGTGTGACCTGCATATCAGCATGTGTGAAATGTGGCTAATGATATCAGCTCTCCCTTTTAAACCGAGGAGTTTTAGAAAATCAAGTAAGATGAAGGACATGGAAGTACTTTGTAAATCATGACCTACAAAGTCCATCCATTCATTCTGCAAATGTGTTGAGCTCATCCTATATGACAGGAATTGTGTCAGCCACTTGGGGGTGCAGGTATGAGGAAGATGTGCACTCTGTTCTTAGAATTTCTAGATAACAGACAAGCTTTCACATAGACAGTTTCAGTGCCAGGAGTCGGGTTAACATCATTTATAAGGGATTTTTACTAATGTTACATTCAATAAGGTGGCTTTTGTTGGTAATGGCTGCCAAGTTAATATTTTCTGGTATTCTAGAAGAGTATTCTGAGAGATATTGCCACATGGTAGAAAAGAATTGGGCTTTGGAGACAAAGGATGGGGTGTCAGGTTCATGCTCTGCCACTTGATGACTGTGGATTTGAGCAAGTCCCTTGTTTCTTACCTGTGTCATTGACATAACTACTTCTATTTAACTAAGAAGATTGTTGAGAGAACCATATCAGCTAGCAGAGGTTAAGGTGCTTTTAAAACTCTAACACATAACATGCTTCAAATATGTGACGAACCATTTATTAAGAATAAGAGATTCCAGGAATTGGCAATATTGTCTTTCATGACCATTATCATGAATGGCTCTTTAATTGGGAACTAGCTTGTATAGTAAGGAAGTGTCACAGGCACGATCAGCATTGACATGATAGAGCTCTTGTAATCCTGATGATAACTGTATGCGATAGGCATCATTCTCCCTATTTTACAGAGAGAAGACAGAGGCAGAGATTTTTCATGCATTTTCCCAAGGTCTGCAGGTAGGATTTAGATGAGCCAGGAGCTGTTCAAGAAGAAGCCTTGTGGTTAGGTGTTGTCATTCTTCAAACTTCACTTTCCTTTCCCACTCCATAGCTTTCTTGAGCTTCAGATTCACTGTGGCATTTCTCTTTGCCTCTCTGATGAGGTAGTGGTGGAGTAGAGCAGGAATCTCAATAGACATACACTTGCCCAAGAATCAGCCCCTTATACGCATGGGCTGGAGTAGATGAAAATCCACATGAGGAATGGGGTAGGGGTGGGGTGTTGTGTCCCTCTGTGGACCTGTGAGAATTTCCTTTTCCACACGTATCCTTTCCATTGTGTCATTGGGTAACATGGAAATGGATAGAGAGACATAATTTTTATCTAAGTTTCCCTATTGCATCAGACTTTCTTTCCTCCCTTGAAATCTACCCTGTTCCTGACTTCCATTCTTTGCATAGTCTGTTCCTTCGGCCTAGGATAATTTTCTGCTTTTGAAATCTCTGATGAAGACCCACTTGTTCTTGTAAACCTGGCTCAAGGAGCCCCTCACCCCACTGAGCTGGCTGTTTTTTCTTTGCACCAAAGTTTCCTAGAATATACTCTCTTTGTACTATTAATACAGCTATCCTGAATTGTATGTTTACTTGTCTCTCTTCCTTACAAGATGGAATTCTCTGAGGAAAGGGGCTGCATATTATTCCGTTCTTTATCCTAAGTATCTAGCAGAAGGCTTGCACATAGTAAGCATTCAGAAACCATTTGCTGAATGAAAGCACAGATGAGTGAACGAGCCCCCTAGCCAGGGTGTGCTCCAGCCAAGGTGCATAGACTCAGGGCAGCCACTGCGGTGATGGCATTGTGTACAATTTCATTTTCTTCAATCAAAATTTTCTAGATTACTGATACTTTTTGGTTTACTGGGAGAGATGGTGGTGCTTACCTTGGGTTTGTTTGGTGCTACAAAGTAGGCTTCCGGCCCTCCCCCTTTTTTGTTTAAACCTCACATGTCTTTATATTTTAATTGGAGATAAATTCACTGCCTTGGATAATGTGAGTCCGAGAGGAAATCCTTTTGGGCAACTTGCCACCTGTTATCTGTGCTCCTTTTTCCAATTTAGCCTGTCCTGGAATTAGTTTTGGTGAAGTACTGATCCAGGTGGACAACCTTGGTTTTGGACAGGCGATGTTGGAAAGACCTATGAAGGTACCTTACTGGCACAAAGGGTACAATTCCTTAACTACTGTGTTCTCTTAATTTTGGCTGTTGCTTTTGTATTTTGTGGGAGACTCAGGTCTCGGCTCTGGAAGACAGGGGGAAGGGATGGGGCATAGTAGAAAATGTGTGGCCTTGGAGCCAGGCATACTGGATTCAAACCTTGGCTCTGACTGCTGGGTATATACCCAGAAGAACTGAGAACAGTGACATGAACAGACATCTGCACACCGATGTTCATAACATTATTCACCATTGCTAAAAGTTGGAAACAACCCAGGTGCCCATCAACAGACGAATGGATAAACAAACTGTGGTCTATTCACATAATGGAATATTATGCAGCTGTAAGAAGAAATGAAGTCGTAAAGCATATGACAACATGGATGAACCTGGAGGACATTATGTTGAGCGAAGCAAGCCAGACACAAAAGGACAAATACTGTATGATTGCATTACTATGAACTAAATATATTGTGTAAAGTATTGTATGATTCAAAAAAAAATTTATATGTATCCAGTACATTTGAGAAATGTATGTATTTATTTATCTGTGTTTACTTTTTAGTTTTTAATTGTTTATATTTTCAATTATTAAATGTACAAAATAAAGTTTGAAAAAAAACCCTTGGCTCTGCGGATCTTTGTTAAGCTTGGGTAAGTTTATTAGCCTCTCTGAGGTTCCTTTTTTGCATCTGTAAAATGGGGATTCCACCACTTATTTTTGTAGGGATTTGTAAAGTTGCAGGGGTTCCTAACCTTTTTTGTTCCACAGACCTCTTTGCCAGTCAGGTGAAAACCACTGATCCCTTACTAAGTCCACACTATACTGTGTATTATTTAATAAATATTTCACACCTACACCAACATGGCCCCACAAGAATAATGTTTTTTTTGAATTTCAATTCAAGCTCATGGACCCCTTGTTAAGAACCCCTGGTTTAGAGAGAATGCATTAAAAACACCTGGTACCTAGAAAGCCCTCAGTAAATGGAAGCTAATTTTATCATCACTCTCTTACTCTTATGTATGTGTAATCATAAAAATTTACCCTGCAGAGTATTTAACCTTTCTTTGTGGCTGAAAGCCTCACCAGTGAGCAATTGACTTAGTGCTGCTATAAGAGAAGTTGTTTCTATTTCTATTATCCTTTATGTTAGCTGCCTTGATTTGAAAATGAAAGCATGGCATTTTAAGATCAAACCCATATTTATAAGTAAAAGCCTGCCACCAGAATAGTGGGGGTGAGAGTGGGAAGGGGAACAGAGCAGTGGTTTTGGGGAAAACTCTCCCTTTGGTACAAATCACCTCCTAACTCGTAGCAGGGGTATGTGTATATGTGCCACTGTTGGTTTCCACTCTCTGTTGTTGGCTTACACTTCCACCTGTGCTGTTTAGCCTGGGGAACTGCTCCGGCTGTGTCAGGTTGATGGTTTAGGGCCTGAGTATGACTCTTTCAAATCTGGATCCTTAGCCTTGTGTGAACCCAGTTTAGATTTAGGGAAATGAATGCAGAGCATCTGCTATCACTGGCAGGTAACGATCATCAAAGGTAGACAGTTGATGGCTTCCTTTCTGCTATGTGTTTCTTCTAAACGGTCTTAAAAATAATCACCACCACCCCCAATTTGTAAAACAGAGGGAGGAAAGTCTTTCCTCTCTCTTTAGTTGGAAGCCCTCTCATCAACTCTACCAATAATTTTGTGATAATAATCAACATTTATGTACTTCCTCCTCTGGGAGGAAACCACTATTAGAACCTCTTGTTCATATTCATTTATTCATAGAACTTGCAACTCTAGGTGCTTACTATCTGCTGACCAGAGGGAGACACAAACATTATCAGTAGATGAAGAAACAAGGTACTGTTAGTGAAAAAGCCACTATGGAGAAAATAAAGGAGATGATGTAATGGAGAGGGATGGGGGTGGGGGTTGCTCCTATGGCTAGGGTATGGAAAGGAGAACTGTTTGTGGAAGTTGTATCTGAGCTGAGATGGAAATGACAAGATGACATATAAAGAACTAGGAGGCTGAACATTCCAGGCTGGAACACTTAGCCTAGCACCATGGCCCTGGGACAGGAGGCAGCATGGGCTGTTTGACAACCTGAAGGAAGTTTAGTGCTCCAAGTGTTGAGTGCAAGGGAGAAAGAGGCATCAAGAGAAGTCAGAGAGGCAGGCAGAGGCCAAATCATGTAGGACTTTGTAGACCTCAATAAAGAGTTCAGAATTTATTCTAAGAAAGCAGGAACCATTGGCAGGTTTAAGCAGGGAATAGTGCTATTGGATGCACATTTTGAAAAGGTCACTTTGGCTGCTGTGTGGAGAATAGACTGAAGGTGTGAGAGAGTGGAAGAAGGGAGGCCAGCTAGGAGATACTGCAACAGTCCTGGTGATGGGTAATTGCCAATTGGACTAAAGTGTATGTGGCTGGGGGTAAAGGATGGTTGTAGGTGGCAGGTCAGACTACAGGCAAGCACGGCCCTGGAATCAACAGCCTTATCTATTTTGTTGAGTTGATGACTCCATAATACTTTCCCTGGCTTCTTGAACTTTGAACTCTTCTTGTTGTTGAGAACAAAATTAGTGGTAGCTTTCTCTTGGAACTTCAGACTTGGCTTTTTGGTCCAGCAGTAGTGTGGCAGAAAGAAAGATTATAGGCTTTGGAGGGAAGTAGACCTGATTGGAATCCTTGTTCCATCACTTGCTAGATGGTTGCTGTGTACCTTTTTAATTTAATATTCCCATCCCTTAGTTTCCCCAGCAGCAGAATGGACTTAATGCAGGCTTTCCACTGAAGAGTCAGTGAGATAGTATTTGTGAAAATATCTACGACATAGTAGACTTTCACTGAAGGTTATTTGTATTTGGCTCTGAATCAATTCTTTCAACCCTCTACCTTCCTAGATGGGGAGTAGCTGCCAGATCCTTCTGCTTAAGCTCCATCCCTTAAGTCAGTGAAGCACACGTCAGGGGAAACAAACACTGGACAAGGAGGCGTTCTACTTCCCTCTGCCCTAAACACTGAGTGACTTTGGATAAGCCTCTTTGTCTCTCTGGGCCTCAACCTCCTCGTCTGTAAAATGAGGGCTCTGGACTGGACGGTATCTAGTAATTATGGTATACAGTGACATGACTTCATTTGAGGACAATATTAACTTTAATAATAATAATCAATCAACAGTTATTTAGCACCCACCAAGGGTCAGATGATGTGCTAATGCCTTTTGAGCATCATGATTAATCTTTAGAACATTCCTGAAAAGGGCATACTATTTCACTGTCCCCATTTCACAGATGAAAAACTGAGCCAGAGAAATGAACGCATCATATCTTGCTTATACCAGCAGCCAGATTCCTTGCAGTTCAGTTCAATAAAACTCCTTGGAAGTCCCAAATGTGGCACCATGCCCTCCAGAAGCCCACGATCTAGTCAGTGGAGCCACGCCAAAGTCTCCCCTTCTTACATCCTCCCGCAGGGTGACACTTCCTTGTGAAGAAATTGTCTTCGGTGGAACTCCTTGGCTTGTGAAGCTCATTTGAGCTGGTTCTGTTATGCATTACCCCGGGGCCTTTCTGAATTTAGCAAGTACAAAAGGTCTCTGTCTTCCTATCTTCACGCTCACACTCCAATCTGCAGCCCCCTCCCCGCCTCCTATTGCTTTGGCTCTGTTTATGTCCTTTCTCAGTAGCACTTATTTCTCGTTCTTCACAGTTTTTCTCCGTCTTTTTTTTTCCTGTGTTAATTATAGAAGGGAAATTAAACTGGATACAAGGCGTCCTGTCTGCAGAAGAGGCAGGCTGGAGCAGCAACAAGGACCTGCGTGAAGAGGTGATTCCCTGAACTGGGAATCGCGGGCCTGGGTTCTCCTCCAGCTCTGCTCCTTACGCCCCACCTGAATTTCTTTCCTGCGAGATGCTGCTACTAATACCAGCAGAATCAGAGAGCTTTTGTTGGCATCTTAGATTTCCACTTACCAGCTGTGTGACCTAGTGCAAGTCACAGAACCTCAGTTTTCATTTATGTACAATGAGGACATGCATGAGGGCTGTTATGAAGCTTAAGTGACATAATCTGTGAAAGGTGCTTGGCACAATGCCTGCTGTATTGTATCTTAGCTGTTAGTAATGACCATGCTGGTTAACTAAGTTAATGGATGTAAAAGCATTCTGTAAACTGTAAAGCAGAGTGCAAATATTAGTTATTATTTTGGTGATGATTTTTATTTTAAGGGAGAAAGGACTTTTGATCATCTTGCTAAGTCAGTTTTTTTTTTTTTTAATTTGGATTTTATATTTATCTCTCTCAATAACATGCTATTAATATTATATGAACTCCTTCTAGGGCATTATTGTTCCAGAATCTGGGTCATCAAAGGCCATCCCATGCCTTTATATACACAGAAATGGGAAATAAGCCAAAAGGCTGTGTAATTTCATTTTACCCTTTGCTTCTCTCATTGAACTTGGTAGTTCCCACCTAAATGAACTGAGTGCCTGAGCTTTGAATTCTTTCTTTAATAGCTCTAGCAAGCCAGTGTACATTGTGATTAAAATGTGCTGGCCCTCCTAAAGAAATAAAATGCAACTAAAAGGAAGGAAGGAATTAAATGGGGGGGGGGAGGGGAAGCAGTAAGAGAAAAGAATCCTCTGGCAATACGTCATCCTATTTGTGTGATTAAAATTGAGCTGTGTGAAAAAATACATGTATACATGTGTATGGTACTGTCAGAGGAAAAAATCTGTGGTAGAAAGGATTTGGGTCAGAGAATTGTTATCTTTTGTCTTGGAGATGAGTCTTTTTTTTTTGAGGAAAATAAGTAAAGTGAAATGCTTTGCAATGCTGATGTTGGAGGAAAATAATAATACCTTATAGGACAGCTGTGTTTTTTCTGGTTCTTATTCTAGGTAGTTTTATGTTTTGGGGAACAGGATTTTGACCTGCCTTTTATTGGATCCATACAATAATAAGCACTGTTATTGCCTGCTTCCTCTTCCAGGGCTCCCGAATGCTGGAGCCTCCACCTTCTAAGTCTGAAATGCCTTTGGATGTAAACGCAAGTCTCAGAACTGTCCAACCAAATACCATCCTTAATAATGAAGAACTCCTGGAGCAAAACATTCTAGGATCGTCTCAGAAACAAAGCAGTATCAGCTGATTTGGAATTAATACCGTAATCCTGGATGATCCTGTGATACCTTTTATACTGGTTTAAGATGCACTAGTGGGGTAGGAGTTATCTCTGTAGCTCATTTCTGTTATTGAGTGAATGCTTCTTCAGGTATGTTCCTCTCCTCTATAAATTATTATTACCAGCATGTTAGGGGTTATATTAATTAAACAAATCAATTTAACAAACCATTTATTGAGGGCCTACTGAGTGTGTATGTGTGTAGGGAGGGCACTCCGTCAAGTGCTAGTAGTCCCCTATTCCTACCCTTAAAGCAGTGCTCCTCAAAATTTGGCATTCTTCAAAATCTCATGGAGAGCTTGTTAAAACTCAGGTTACTGGAGCCTACCCCCAGAGTTTCTGGCTCAGTAAATCTGGTGGGGCTGGAGGAGGGGGAGCAGTAAGAATTTGCATTTTCAACGAATTTCCAGGTGATGCTACAGGCCCAAGGACCACTCTTTGAGAATCACTGCTTTGGAGAACTCGTGGCCTAACTGGTAAGAAGGGCAGGCAACTTATTCTTACAAAAATCTGATTGTGAGAGGTCTTAAGTTGGAGGCATAGGAAAATAGATATGGATCAAGTGATTGGGCTCCCATCTACCATATAGGAGGTCCAGGGTTCGATTCCCAGGGCCTCCTGGTAGGAGGCAAGCTGGCCCACACAGCAAGCTGGCCTGAACAGAGAGTTGGCCCACTCAGAGTGCTGGCCCGTGCAGGAGAGCTGGCCCACTCAGAGAGCTGGCGCAGCAAGATGACACAACAAAAAGAGACAGGAGAGACAATAAGAGACACAGCAGACCAGGGAGCTGAGTGCCTCTTCCTACTCCGGAAGGTCCCAAGATTGGGTCCTGATGCTGCCTAAAGAGAAGACAAGCAGACACAGAAGAACAGACAGAGAGCAGACAGCGAGCGCAAAATAATGGCGAATGTGTGTGTGTGTGTGTATGGGTAATAAATAAATAAAGTAAATCTTTAAAAAAAAAGATGGAGGCATAAAGAAATGACTCTGGTGGCAGACAGTAGAGTGAAGGAAGCAATTCACAATGGGGCAATCAGGAAAGGTGGGGAGAGGTGGGAGCCTTTGAACAGGGCCTTAAAGGATCCAGGCAGTGATAAACGGTGCAGAAGGAAGGTTCTCTGAAACATAGCAGGTTGGGGGGAGACAGATAGAGATGTTATAAGGTTACACACTCTTTCTTTTCTTTCCTGATCCAGGGGAATTAAAGAGAGCAAAGGGTTACATACAAGGTAATCTCCTCTCCATTCGTATTTTAAAACTCTGGCTTCTGCTCTTGTGTGGGGCAGGAAAGAGACTGCAATTTTAATGGCGATGCCCATCTCTCCTAGATCAAGGATGAAGAAACTCCATTTCCTGCAGAAACAAAAACACCATTGCTCAGTCCCCCAGGGAATCTCAAAGAAATTAAAAATGGAATTAACAGTTCATCTGGAAACCCTCTTTTTAAAAATCATATGCTTAGCTCACTGTTCCATGAAAACTGTTTCTGAAATACCAGCTTAATGCTCCTGGCATCGTATCCCTGCTTCATCCCTGTCTGACTGAAGGACAAAGGGCAGCAGAGTGGCAGGGGGATAAATGAAGTGTGGTGGTAGCTTGGTGGCAGAGATGAAGAGGGTGAGAGCATGACCCCTGCCCTTCTATGGGTAAGCTATCTCTACAAAGAGGATGTCCATAGCAACCTTGGTCAGGGGATGACAGAGAAGGCTCCTGAAAGGAAAGAAGTGGCAATAGAGTCGGCTCCTGAAGGTCGACTAAGATTTAGACAGGCAGAGGGACAAGAAAACATACCTGAGCAAAGACACTGTGATAGCAAAGGCCAGCCATGTTTTGGGAACTGGATAGAGGTGTGTCTGACTGGAGTTGTGTGAAATAGTGTAGGAAAAAGCAGACTGGGGAAAGAAGATGGAAGGTGTTTTCTTCAAAGGAATCCCCTGTAATTTTCTGAATGTGCCCTGTAATATCACACTCCTTTTCACCTTTGCTCAGGCTGGTTCCTCTGCCTAAAATGCCCTTCTATTACCATCACCACATGGCCCATTCCATTTGTACTTCAAAACAGATGTCACTTCCTTTGGAAGCCTTTCCTAGTGCTTTCAGGCTGTGTTACCTGATTCTCTGCTAGGCTCCTATCATGCCTTGCATTTCCTTCTAGCATCGTACTTAACACATTGCACTGGAATTATCTATTTACTTATCTGTCTCCTTCACTGGTCACTTTTTCATTCATTCAATCATGTATTTGTTCATTTAACAGATATACATTGAGGACTTGACTGTGTGCCAGAAGTCCTGCTAGACTTTGGGGATATGGGACAAACAAGATAAACACAGTTTCTGCCTTCATGGACTTATAGACCAGTGGGGGAGATAGGCATTAAAAAAGTAAACACCAAAATGCATATATAATTCTGAATTTTTCTTAGGATTCCTGTGGACTCCTTGAAGGGTGCCAGTGGAGAAGCTGAAAGAGAAGTATCTGGTCAGAGGGAAGGGCATGAGTAAAGAGAAGCAGGCTCACTTGTTCTCTTGGTCTATGGTACTTTCCTATTTCAATGTTTTTAAGGATTTTCTCATCCATTTTAGTACTGTGATGTTGTTCACCATGATGGAGGGAAAAATACTGCAAAAGCCAATCCTTGGCAAACAAATGATCTTAGCACTGCCTCTTGTGGGCTATGCTAAATAAGGCACTTCCCTTTGATATCAGTATTAAGGAAATAGGTGTGGCACCTGACTGCATTCCAGAACATTTGGGGGAAGCTAGAGAGTGTAATTCTGTCAGGCCCCTTGCAACATCTTTACCAAACTCAGACTTACCCTCAATAGAGAAAGACCTGGGAGGTGGGAAGCATGGAGTTGCCCATTGTTAAAATATTCAATTTGGGATAAGGTTGTGGTGGAGGTAGAGGCGAATCTTCCAGATGTGTACAATATGCCATTACATAAGAAGTCTCTTTTTAAAGAGGCTGGCACTCAGTGATCCTTGATAAAAAGGAAGGTGTTCAAAAAGAGCCCTATTATAGGAATTAGATCTTGTTTAATGAGGAGGTTTCCATTTATTGAGCATCTACTTTGTACTGAATACTTTATATGTATTAACTCATTTAATCCTCACAGCATGCCTGTCAATTAGAGTGCTATCACCACTTTGTAGATAACTTTGAATACAATTAAACCATTTGCCCAAGGTCACACATCTGAGAATTGGTATGGTCAGGTTCAAATCAAGTTAGGCCTGAGAGCAAAGTTCAGACTTTTAATATACTTCATATTGTATTCTTAACAGAGTGTTCAATAAATGTTATGAATGACAGAACAAATAACTGGTTTTTATCATGCTGGCAATGTGGAGCCCCTGAAGGGAGCTACATGATGAAATGGTAGTTTCAGCAGAAGAATCTCAAGGTAGTGTGCAAGGTAGATGAGTGGAGAGGTTTTCATGTTCTGGCCCCTATACCCAGAAAATAGAATGAAGTGGTGGCTGATAAGTCTGTAATTACTGGTTATTACTGAGGTCTCACTAAGAGAAAAGCCCAAAATTACACACTTTTTGGTGGGTTCCAAAGGAAGGGAGATATATCCTTTGGAGAAGGTACAGCCAAAGCATGAGTAACCATCCCTCCCTTTCTCCCTCCCTGAATCCATCCATCCAACCAACCATCATCCATCCATCCATCTATCCATCCATTTGTCCGTCCATCCATCCATCCATCCATCCATCCATCCATCCATCCATCCATCCTCTTCAGCATCTTTCACATTCTTCTCTTCCTTGCCATCACCACTTTGGCTAAATTCTCATTCCTTATTTTCTAGACTCCTGCATTAGCCTCTTAAACAGTCTTCCTCCTTCAAACCTTTTTATTTATTTATTTTATCACTAGACTGATTATCTTGAAAGCACAGATTTTATTCTATTGCCTTCCTGCTCAAAGACTTTCTCAGGGTCTCCTTTGCTCATAGAGTTAAGATCATGTGCCACAGCATGACTCAACCTAATTCTTCCCAGCTCAGTGCTGCATCCCCACAACCCACTTATTGTTTCCTGACACCAGCCCATGCTTCCCTGCTTCTGTGCTTTTGCTCAAGCTCTCTCTCTTCCTGGGGATGCCCTTCTCTGCCCTCTCTACCTTCAGATCCCTACCTTTACTTGTTGAAATTCTATGCTATGAGCCTTTCTCTGAAACCCATAGAAGAAGTTATTCTTTTTTCTTCTAGAGTGCAAACTGTTTGCAGAGGCAGCTTAGTCTAGTATGAGCTTTGAAGTCCAAGAGTTCTGGGTTAAAATCTTGGTTCTGCCACTTGCTATCTATGTGACTATGGGAAGGTTACATAATCTCTCTGAGCTCGATTCCTTCTCCTATAAAATGAAGGTGGAGGATATATATACCTTATATCTACTTATAAATGAGTGAACATTAAATGAAAAACATACAAAAATGCATAGTTGGTATCTCAATAGATATTTGTGAATGGATAAGTATAATCAGGACAAAATTTTGCCAATATTCATCATTGTATTTTTTAAATGAAATAATAGTGGTTTTTTTAAAATGAGGAACAGGTTTTTTTTTAGGTCAGCTCTAGGCAAGAACTGCAGGTCTTGACCAACTTCCAAATGTCAGACTGTCACCTATAATTCCTATAGGTAACAGGAATTCCTATAATGCCTAGCTCAAATGCACACATGTGCCATCAGGTCACCACCAGAAAGTTCTGGAGGCACTTCAGGCTGGAAGCTATGTCAAGTCCAATCCCCGGAGAACCCTCCTCTACTCTGGTATATTGTTCTTTGTTTATGACGCTTGGGTTTGTAGCCTGCTACATGGAGCAGAACTCTGGTCTGTAGTCACAGTTACATTGTTTCTAGAGGATGTGCTGCTGGAATAGGCAAGAAAGTTGGAGTTCTTTGGGAACTGGCTTGGAATCTGGCTCAGTGTAGGTACTTGGCTAATGTTTGCTGGAAGGATGAATTAATGGGTGGATGAATGGAGGATGGAAGAACAGGGTTGATTGGTAGGTAGATGGATGGATGAAAGTTGGATGGATGGAAGGAGGGTGGATGGATGGATGGATGGTGGAGAGTTATGGACAAATATGAATGGGATGATCACTATCTTAAGCTCAATTAAAGGGTTGAGAAGTAGTATAATGGAATGTACAGTAGATGAAGAATCAGGGACACAGATTCCAGGCCAACTTTTGTAGTTACTTTACTATGTCACCCTAGGCAAGTTATTTAAAGTGTCTGAGGATCCCTTCCCTCATGTGTGAAATGATGGACTTAGATAAGTTGATCTCTATGACCTCTTGTGGAATTGTGTTTTTTGTAGTTCTATATATAGAAATATTATTATGTATATTTTTGAACTGGTCTAAAAAATAGATATAGGCATAAAAGCATTTAGTTTTGTTTTCTCAAAGACCAAAGCAGACAAACACACCCAGTTTCTGACTCCCATTTCTGTTTACTTACGGCCATTCTGCCCTGCCTATCCTTTGTCCCCTCTCCATACCCACCACTGGCTAATCTGGGTCACAGTGATTCCTTATTTGTCATCTATAACTGGTAAGGTAGTTTGGTTGTAGTGGAAGTAGCTCAGGCTTTAGAATCAGACAGATCTAGTTTCAAATTCTGGCTTCTCCACTTCTTTGCTCTGTGAAACTTAGCAAGGCACTTCCTTCGTAGGCCCCCTTACTTGTCACATAGTGCTACTGAATGCCTCATAGTGAGGATTAAATGAAAACAGCTATGTCAGGAAGGCAATTGGTGCTTGATAACTGATAAATGCAAGTCCCCCTGACCCTCTGTCCTGCACAGAGAAGCTACCAGTAGCCTAGGTGTGCTCGGAAAGCACTTGTTGAATCAAATGGATTTGAATTCATCTAGCCTCTGGGTTTAACCTGCTTTGCAGCTAATGCTTTCAGTCTATTACCAGCAGAGTAGGAAATGTAAATGTGAAACTTTGGAAA
The DNA here is from genome assembly GCA_026826555.1 of Tolypeutes matacus. Taxonomy (NCBI): domain Eukaryota; kingdom Metazoa; phylum Chordata; class Mammalia; order Cingulata; family Chlamyphoridae; genus Tolypeutes; species Tolypeutes matacus. Next base: position 53,879,434 of record JAKSZT010053883.1, on the reverse strand, counting down.
GGGCTTCTGCACTTTATAAATCTGGTATTTTAAAAGAGAGCTCAGTTTTTTGCCATGTGGTCCAGTATTAACACAGCCCTGGGTACTGTGAGGCCATTTGACATCGGCCTTCCTGTGGGCAAGGTGCTGATGGGCTTGGAGATTGGGGATGTCTGAGACCACTGAGGTAGTAGGAGAAGAGAACCTGGTCCCAAATAAGTGGTGGCTAAGTCACACGTCTCAACTGAAGTGTTAGGAGGCAAAATGGGTGGTGGGTAGTGAGGGTGCCTCCAGGCAACCTTCTCCCATTTGACTGCCTACAATGCTTACCTCAGGTTTGACTGGTTGGGGCACTATTACCAGGGAACATTGAGTTCCAGATGCCCTGCTCCTGAATCAATTAAATGAGAGCTATGCCCTGCTATGTTTTTCTGTGACATCAAATATGCATGCTTCCTTGTTCTTCCTTTTCTTTTCCCTCAGCAAACAATTTGTTGCAATGATCGGGCATACTTGACTGGTCTCTTGGGGTCCTGAAGCTCCTGCTCTCCAACGCTGCATTTTACACATGAGCAAACTGATTCTCAAAAGGGCAAGTGAATGGCCCAGGGTCACACGGGGAGGTGGTGGCAGAGCTAGGGTTGCAACCCAGGGGACCTGACTCCAAGTCACAACCCACCCCCCAGAATTCCATAGCTTAAGATCATGAAACATGTTGGTTGTGAATATTCTTGCTGTCCTGATTTTGTGATAGTTAGGGTAGGCTAAACATTCGCTATATTAGAAACCATGCCTGTGTCCCCAGAACTAGTTTTTCTCCCTAGATCAGGTTTTTAGAATGCTGGTGATAAACCAAACCTGATTTATTATATGACCATCCTGTATGGGAAAAGACTGTAACTCTAGGTTTCTTTGGTCAACCTTAAGAGATAAGCAGGGGGGTGGATATGGCTCAAATGGTTGGGCGTCTGTCTCCCATATGGAGGGACCTGGGTTCAATTCCCATGGACCTCCTGGTAAAAAATTAAAAAAAGGAAAATATAGAAGGCGTGTAGGCCTTTATGCCCTGTGCGTGGGTGCACCATGAGGCCCTGCAAGTGGGTGAGCCCCTTAGGCCCTGCATGCATGTGAGCCGCCAGGCCCCACCGAGCCATGCAGCAAGACGATGACGTAACAGTAGAGTGACACAAAGGACAGCCAAGACGAGATGCGCCGAAAAACCAGGAACTAAGGTGGCACAAGTGGTAGGACGCCTCTCTCCCACATCAGAGGTCCCGAGGATCAAATCCCGGTGAAGACAGGAGGAGAAGGATGAGAAGAGAGGGCAGGAAACAGATACAGAGAATTGCCCGGCGAATGGACACAAAAACAGCAAAACTGGGGGGGTGGGGGTGGGGTTGGTAAAAATGGATAACAGAAAATAAATAAATAAATCTTAAAAAAAAAAAAAAAAAAGAAAGAAACATTATGGAAGATCTCTCCCTTCCTGAAGTCCTTAACAGAGTGACCAAAATTCCTATTGCCTCTTTCCTTTGGTTTAAGGCAATATTTCCCAAAAATATGCTCTTCTGAGATGCTCTGTAAAACAAAAGGAGTCTGGCCAAAAGAGATTGAGAAACCCTGCAGAAAAACGTTCCCCTTTTAGAGACTCATAATTCATGGTAGCTAGACAAAGCTGGGCCCACCTCAGTAAAGAAACCTTTAACCATTATTTCTTAAATTGATTTGACCACCGAACCTTAATCTCCCTAATTCTTCACCCATTAACACCTATAAATACCTCTTAGAGTCAGGTCCATGGACACACTTTGGTAAATGGTGTTTTAAGACACTGAAAGACCCCAATGATACATTGATTTGCTTTAGAAAGATCATGAAGACTATAGAACTTCACAGTTTCCAGAGCCTTTTCACATCCATTATCCCATTAGATTTACAGCATCCCCATCAGGGAGATAATGTATTGTTGCCACCACAAATACAAACACACAAACCAACAAAAATCAAACAAGACTTAGATGGCTGGCAGGATTGATGATAAGAAATGGGATTGGCATGTGGGTTTCTGATGGCACATTCAGTGTTTTATCCTACTTCTAGGTCTCCTCTCTACATTGTCAGCTTCCTAGTCCACCTCTACTTAACAGGCACTGTCTTGGGTTCTAGGCTTTGATCCAGGAATAGACCATCATGCTCCATCCTACCTCATTGCATAACTAAGGAAAATGAGACCCAGAGAAGGGAAATGATGTGCCCAAGGTCACAGAGCTAGTCAGTCATGGAGCTAGGGGTGCGAGATGCAAGTTGATGATGATGTCTAGGTGTGCATTGGGAGTGGGTAGCAAGCCCCATAAACAGTGAAGAGCATAAAGAAAGATAAATTGAAAGTCTCCAAATGAAATTGGCCATGGTGCTCAATGCTAGTCCTGTCAAAAATAATTGTATTCACTGATTGTAGCAGTTTGGCAGTTTGATATAGTTATGAATTACAAAAATAGATATTAGATTATGCTTTTAAACTGGTCTGTTCATCTGGGCATGATTAAGTTATGATTAGGGCATTGACTGGGCCATGTCAGTAGGGCGTTGAGCCCCGCCCCCTGGTGGATGGGGCCTCAAAGATAAAAGACATGGCAAAGGACAGAGTTGGAGTTTTCAAGGTGAAGTTCTGATGTTGGAGTCTTGAGCTGGAGCCCCAGGAAGTAAGAGAGCTTGGTTGTGAGGAAGGAAAGAAGGCCCCAGGAAAAGAGATGAGCCATTTGCCTGAGTGTCTACAGCTGGCCTTGTGGAGAGAGGCAAAGCCTCGAGAGACTCATAGTCTACAGCTGACCTTGTGGAGGAACCAGAGTATCTGAGCCCAGAGAGAAACAGAGCCTCGGGAAGAGAGGAACCCAAGAAACCTGAGCCCTGGCAAATGTCGGCAGCTGTCTTGCTCCAACATGTGGCAATGGACTTTGGTGAGGGAAGAAACTTATGCTTTATGGCCTGGTAACTGTGGACTTCTACCCCAAATAAATTCCCTTTATAAAAACCAATCAATTTCTGGTATTTTGCATCAGCACCCCTTTGGCTGATTAATTCACTGATGCCACCAAACCAGCTGTCTTTCATCAGTACCTGGATGCCTAATGTAGATGGATCAAACTTCTTGGAAACATTGTAATAGAATGACATACAGCTTATTGGAAGTTCCTCATTTGTCCAATAACTTCATCTTTTGAAAAGCAATTGAAAATCTTGAATGAGGATGAAAGGTTTCTGGGTAACTGAAAAAGATCAATGAATCAATGAAAGAAATGTATTAGCATCTACTACATACAGGCTCTAGACATCTGCCAGCAGATAAAATTAAGACAAGGTCCATTCTCAAAGAACTTAGAGTCAAGGATGTAGGCAAATGAGGATAGGACCCTGTGACAAAGACTCTAAAAGAGAAGCCAGAGGACTTCTGAGGAAGGGCATCCAAATCAGACAAGTCAGACCAGGGTATTAGGAAAGCATTCCTGGAGACTGCAATACTCCAGTGGAGCTTTGAAGGATGAATAGGAGTTAGCAAGGTGTAGAAGGTAAGTAACGGAAATGTAGCCTCTGTAGAAAAGCACAGAGGCAGAAAATAGGGTAGTGTTAACAAGGCAGGGGGTGTAAGATGGGTATGGTGGGAAAAATCAAGTGCCAGGACTAAAAAACTAGTCATTGAACTAGACCAGAAAGTCCTTGTGTGCCAAAATAGGCTGTTTCCCAAGCACAGCAGCTTAAATGCTGAGAATAAGAGATGGAAGAAGGGGACAAAGACAAATTTTGTTTTTAAGAAATAATAGGTAATAATAGTCTTTCAGCATTTTGTTGTAAGCAGAGATGTGCCCAAGAGATTATAAACTCATGGGAATGCACAGAAGAAACCTTAGGGAGACCTTTGAATTGAGTCATGGGATTGAGCTCCTGTTATCTCCATCTCAAAGGGCCTGGAGGTCAGAGCTGATAACTAGGTTATGTTAATCCACTTTAATGTTATCAGCAAAGATAAGAACTGCTACTTCAGCCTCCAATTGAGCTATAAACAGCCAAGATTCCACCAGGAATCTGCCTGGGCAACTCTGATCTAGGTTACATCTCTGATGTAGTTGATTTTCCTACTCCTGGAAGGTGATTCTGGATTGTATGCATTATCCTGTCAAACCCTCACTGCTGGGGAGAGAATTAGAAACCTAGATGCTCCTCCTGGTGGTGACAGTTGATAGATTGGGGTGATGCCTCTCAAATGGGCTGCCAGGCAGGTCCTCACAGATTCCTGCTTGCTCAAGAGGGGGTGAATGAAGTAAGGCTGGCCTGATCCTTCCAGAGAAAAAGCCATCCATTTTTAAGGCCAGTGTTTTGAAAAATATGGTCCCCTTTCAATTGAATAGAATGGGATGCAGTCATGGAATTGCTATGTATTGGCTTTCCGCAGTGCTCTGGCAGGCTCATGGGTTCAAGCTGAGCCTCAAAGGGCTTCTCCCTGCCCCAGGCCTGCTGGGAGTCCTGGGGATTTGCTTGTTTGGGGAGGCTGAGAAGTATCATGGGACTAGTGCATTCCTTTCTTTATTTCCTGTTGCCCCAGCATGAATCTTGGCCCTCACCTAGTGCAGGGGGCCAGCAGGGCAGCTGTGCCAAGTGGGCCCTTTGAGGCCTTTTCTTTCTGTATAGCATGTTCTGGGGAAAAGGCCAAACCGACTTCATTCCAGGACCAAATCAGTCTGATGCTTGAAAGCTCTTTTTAATAGAGACAGAATGTTACCGGTAGAAGGGGTCTTAGAGAATCGAGTCTGGTGTTTCATGAGTACTCCTGCCTGCTCCCTTCCTCTGGTCCCCATGGAGACGGACTGTCCCCTTCTCCTGGAACCTGTGATAGAGATTTTAGATTCTTCATTGGCCTCCACCACAGCTCAGAGTATGTAGTTCTGCCATAAAACCACCTCACCTCTCTGGCCCTCAACATTTTCATCTATAAAATGGGGCAGATTGCGTCTGATCTGTTTCTCTCAAAGTGATGAGTCAAAGAGAATTTACTTAAAAGTCCTATGAAAAATATAAAGTGATACATAAATGTTCTTACTCTTATGACTAGCATTTTAATTGTGTTCTATTCATAGAGATTCCTTTAAAAAATGAAAAGAATTTATATAAACTAGGAACTGAATTAAGCTCAGGATAACCTATGCTGAATTTCAAGTGGAACGAAATCAAAATTCACGTTTTTAACATTGTCTTAATTAAAAAACAAACAAAACCCATCCAACACAATGAACCTGTGCTTTCGCACTGAACCTTTGTACTGTTTCAAGACCATTGAATGTTCCTTGAGTAAATTAATATTTCAATCAAAACAAGCCCCTAATAAAATACTTAATTCTATACTAATTTGCAGTTTCTGTCTTTTGTTACTACACAAATATACCAGAAAAATGAGAAAATTATGGTCTTGAATCCCCCTTGATTCTAATAGTAGTAATAATAATAACAATAACAGTGGAAAATGTCAGTCTGAATCTAGAACCAGTACCATTGTTTATCCTATTTGTCTGTCTCATATACACCGACCATGCTCTTTCTAATTACTTAGTATGTGCTGGGCACATTGCTAATTACTTTATATGCATGACTTCAATTAATCTGCAGCATGCTCGCCTATGTAGAAGGTGCCATTATTACTCATGTTTTATAGATGAGGAAAATAAGCCTCAGAGAGGTTAAGACATTTAACTAAGGACACACAGCTAACAAGTGGCAGGTCCCATACCTCCACAGTCTTAAACTACTATACTAAGCTGCTTCCTTACAAAAATTATGAGGCTGTTACAAGGAGAAATCATATGTCCAATATTTAATCATTTATCTAGTGGTTCTTAATATCTAGCTCATTTCCTACAATTCTCCAAAAATATGCTAATTCAAAAATGCAGATATCCCTGTATTTTTCAGGTAGACATATATCATGGCAAAGCATAGTCATGCAGACACAGGTAGCTAGCTCATCATCCCTCTAACACTTGATATAACTCCTAGTTCATTACTGAATTACTAATGTACTTACTGAGGTTGATAATGACGACCTGACTTTTTAAACCATGGTGAAAAAAGCAGGGATGGGAATAATGTTGTAGAAAGAACACTATTTTTTTTTAAAGGGTAAATTTCTAGAATGTTGGTGCTTAAAACTTTAAGTGATCATTCCTTCATGAGTTCATGAGTCTGAGTAAATAAGGTCTTATATATATTGTAAATACATATGTAAGGTGATATATATATATAGATAGATAGATATAGATATATAAAATTTGAAAGCAAACATTTTATTCCCCATGTTGTTTATGTGTAACTCAAAACTTGTTGCTACAGTATGATGCCAGATATAAATATGCACATGTGTGCCTGTGCACACACACACACAAACTTACTTTTATACACACAAATATATATACCCACAAATATATATACACACATGCTCACACATCTATATACACATGTCTATTGAGAGTAACTGAGATGGCAAGTTATTATGAGAAACTAGATCATAATGCTGCATATTTTGAAATAGTCTACATAATTTCTTCCATTTACCTGACATTCATGACGCTTACTGTCTTGTACCAAAGTTTGTTTGCACATGGCTTTCCATGCATTATGGAAAAATGAAAGAGCTTGACAGACTTGAATAAAAATTCTGGCCCTGCCTAGTAGCTAGGTCACCTTGGGCAAGTTATTTGATCCCACCGAGTGCCTGTAAATATGGTTAATCATAGTTTTGGAGGGACTACTTGACCCACATGTTGTCCCCAATGTCTGTAGAGAAAGGAAGCTTCCATTCCATTCCCAAGAAAACTCCAGACCTCTCTCCATTTGTTCCTTATGCCTCCAAAAAGCCCAAGCAGTACCTTACCAGCTTACTGAGTTTGAGTGAAGAAGCCATTCTAGTGTGTTTGCTTGCTCCAGGAGTTCACTCTTGGATGTCTTTGCTTCCAGGACATGCATGTACTTTATTTGCCTTCATGCAGTAGAGCATTTCAGAGTGCCCTCTTCAAGGAGTCAGAGAAAGGGAAGGTTATAGGAAGCTTGATTCTGGCTGCACACAAGTATTTTGTCCAGTCCAGATTTATCAGTAATAAAGCTGAGAGTTTGATCACTATCTATCAGACTTGTGTATATTTCTCAATGGCTCTGGACTTGTTGCTGTGGAATGGTGTGGTTATCGCCACTCAATCTCCAGTACTTCACAGGACTAATGTGATGTTAAGATGAGATCATGAATGCCAACAATCTAGCACAGTGTATTACAGATGGTAGGTGTCTGGTGACTGCCAGAACTTTGTTTCCTACTCCCCTGTATGGCTGCAAACTGAACGTGGCCAATCTGGATCTTATAAATGACTCTTACCTGCTTGCTTTAATTTCTTGGCTGTTAAAACAAATACCATACAATGGGCTGGCTTAACAACAGGAACTCATTAACTCTTAGTTTCAGAGGCTAGATGGCTTGCTTCGTCCGGGGATCAGTAACTTCTGGCTGGTTGGCAGTCTTTGGAGTTCACTCTTGGATATCTTTGCTTCCAGGACATGTGTGTGCTTTATTTGCCTTCATGCAGTAGAGCATTTTAGAGTGCCCTCTTCAAGGAGTCAGAGAAAGGGAAGGTTATAGGTCTTTGGGGTTTCGAGGCTTTTCTAACACATGGCAATGCACGTAGCGGCGTCTTCTCCTGTTTCCTTTGTGTATCATGGACTTCCAGCTTCTGGCTGCTCCCTGTGGCTTCCTCTTTAAGTCTTCCTAGCAATAGGAATAAAGACCCTTCCGGATTCAGTTGGGCCACACCTTAACTGAAGAAACCTCATCCAAAGGTCCTATTTACTGTGGAATAACACCTACAAAATTGGATTAAGAACATGTTTTTTTTTGCCATACCTAACTCCAAGCCACCACACTGCCCTTCCCCCATACTTAGCATAGGGTTTCATACATTAGGTGAATAAGATTTTTAAGCGTTAGAAAAAACTTAAATCAATCAGTCAAATTCCCTCATTTTTCCAGATGGGAAATTTGAGGAACAGAGATGCTAAATACCTTGCCTGAGATCATGCAGCTAGTAAGGACACACCTGGGGCTCTAACCAGGTCTGATCACTCCTTACTGCTGCATGATTTCACAGAATAAAAGGGAACTATATCTTCTATAGAGGGTGAATTACAAGGCCACCTAAAACCTGAGAGCTTTGTCAAAGTAAAATGTTTCTATATTTATATAAGAACCAGAGTACTCCCAAATACTTTTTTTTTTTTTATTTTTTTATTGTGGGTAAAAATCAAAATTTTCACAATACATACCAACATTTGCAAAATGATATATAAATGTACATGCATATATGTGCATTTGCTTACAAAAATGTTATTTATGTATATATATAAATATATTTTAAGAGGTGCTTAGATACCCAAAATATTATACGGAATCCACTGGGATTCCCATGTTGCCCACCTCCCACACCTCCCACCACATCCCACACAAACATCTCCCACAAGTGTGGCCCACCACCCTCAATGGACTTACACATCCTGGGGCCTTGCCACCAATCATAGACCACAGTTCACCCCGTAGACAACACTCTCCCACACAGTTCTTAGTGGTATGTACTATTTTAAAATGGCCTATATCCGTTGCCACAAAGGTACTCAGGACAACCTCCAAATCCCAAAGAAGCCCCTGTATTTCAACTGCTCATCCCCTCCCTACCCCAAAAGTGTCAAATGGCCACTGGCTCCACCTCATTGTTATAATTTCTTGCATTGCTAGAATCACCATATGTGAACAAGAGAATACCGTCAAGTCCACTCTAGTCCATAGTTCTTCCCCCAATCCTGAGGGGACTGGGATGGTGATGTCCACTCCAACTCCAAGTGAGAGAGGGCTTATATCCCATGGATATGGTGGGTGGGATGATCCTGCCTGCAGATGCAGGCCCTCTCCATTCCCTGGGATGGCCATTGCCCATCGTTGTTTCCTTGCCAGGTGACTTGAATGAGTCCATTGAGCTGTAGGGTAGGAGTTGCAGCTCCACCGAGATTCCATGCACACCTGGCACATAGGTAGGCCAGAGGCTCCAGTCTCTGGAAGTATACCTAAGAACTTCAGCATTTGACCTACTTGCCTATTATTCCTCCCTCTCTGTCCTGCCCTACCCTCCACTACTACCAAATGTGTTTACTTGGAAAATCCTGTCATAGTTTATCATTCTATCTATGGCTCAGGTTTTAAGGATGTTCTCAGGTAGAGGAGACTTAAGAAAACATGCCCCAGGAAGGCTCTGAGAGAAAGGACCACACGGTTTCTGTACTTTACCTCTCTGAATGTCTTGATATATCCTAAATCCACTTGGGAAAACACAGCTGATGGCTGTGGGAAGAATGATAGGAGCATGTCCATCCCTATAGAGTCCTTCCTTTCTCCAGGGGGCCTAGAGGATGTTGTGGCTGTGGATACCAGCCAGAGAGAGATGGTGCCCACATTGGTGTGTAAGTTCCTTCCTGCCCCAGGGTCATTTGTTTTATAAAGACATGATCTCATTTACCTTCAGAATATCTCAGAAAAATAGGACAAAGGCAGACATTTCTATTCCCATTTTATAGACAGGGAAAGAGAATGAAGAGAACTTGAGATATTTCAAGATTTTTTCACTTCCACCATTTCTTGCACTTGCTGTTTTCTTTCCCTTGAATATTCTTCCCCCACCCTCTTTTCCTGATGAGCTCCTACTCATTCTCCAAAACCAGCACCTTGATGAAACCTACTCCTTCCTTGGTGCTGCCATTGTAATTTCTGTTTATCTTTGGTACAATATTTAAGCTGTTATACTATGATTTATCATTCATATGTCTCTATCCTTCAGAAATACATTAGCATTTAATAATGATCACAAAAACTATTATCCTCATTTATAGACAATAATATGAGGCTGAAAGAATTTATGTATCTTACTCAAGATCACCAGGCCAGTAAGTGATGGAGCCGATTCTCTCTCTCTCTCTCTCTCTCTCTCTCTCTCTCTCTTTTGTTAGGCCAGTAAAAAGAATTTATTGGAAAATGGCAGTGGGTTGGGAGTGGGGTAGGAAGGGCAGAGAACAGAGCTTGCTGAGAAGTGGGAGAGAAGGACATAAATACACAACAAGATTTGGTGCAGGCTTCTCTAGGCAGAGAGAGCAGAATTTGGTTTGTGTGGCCACCATTTAAGCTATTAATTATTCCTTCCCTTGCTAATGCTAAGGGGAGGGGCCCCAGTGGTTATAGGTTACCCCACCAATGGCGGGGCCAATTGTGAGGCTGTTTGGAATATCTGGGGCCTCCCCTTGGCCCCAGAAAGAGTCCCATCTGGGGCCTCAAGGTCAAGGTCTCAGCAGGGTCTCATGGCCATGTTGTCTGTCCACCATGTTGTCGCTCATCTTCTCCTCATTTCCCTGTGCTAACTTGCCTCAACTCCCCCCTCAGAGCGTTTATGCCCTTGTTCTTAAAGGGGTGCTGGGGGGCGATGGTCATTCTTCTGTAGTTACTTCCTGCTGGTTAGGGCAGTAGTCCCTGCCTGACAGGCCATAAACCTCTCTGGCTATCCTATTGTGGTTGAGGAAAGATGGGTCCAACACCGTGGTTGGAACTGGATAAAATCCCCACATAACTAATAAGGTGTTGGTTCTGTAAGAAATAAACTTAATTAGAACTTTGAAGATACATGGTCCCACTGAAAGGATAAAGAAGATGGTGTTAAATGGGCCCCAAAAGGGGACCAGCCATGACATGCTGGACCACAAGAGTGAGAAAGACCAGGTGTTTTAGAGGCTGCATCCTCCCAAAGTTGATAGAAAACAGCATTCTTCCTTGACTTCTTTTATGCTGTTGGTTAACTCTAGGGAGAGACTGTGGTAGACCTACTGGGTTTGGGTATAAACTGCCAACCCTAGTTCCCACAGCAGTGGTTATGCTTAGGACAGCTAGGGGAAGTATGAAGAGAGGCACTGCCCTAGACATAACTCACAAAGACAATATAGACAACAACAAGCATATGGCAAACAAAATAAAGACAGTAATTGAGAGCCACTCCTTTATCTTTTTTTTTTTTTTTTTAGATATATTTATTTAGTTTATCCATTTTAAACCCCATCTTCCCCATTTGCTGTTTTGTGTCCATTTGCTGGGCAATTCTCTATGTCTGTTTCCTGCCAGCTCTTTTCATCCTTTTCCTCCAGTCTTCACTAGGATTCAATCCTGAAGACCTCCGGTGTAGGAGAGAGGTGTTCTGCCACCTGCACCACCTCAGTTCCCAGTTTTTGGAGATTTCAGAGCATCTCGTCTTGACTCTCCCCTGCGACTCTCTCCTGTTATGTCATCATCTTGCTGCATGGCTCCCGAGGCCTGGTGGCTCACCAGCACACAGAGCCTGGCAGACCATGCACCTTCTATATATATATTTTTTTATTTTACCGGGAGGTCCTGGGGATCGAACCCAGGTCCCTCCATATGGCAGACGGATGCCCAACCATTTGAGCCACATCCACTCCCCTACTCCTTTATCTTATAGGAACATTCATTAACTACTTAGAAAATGAATTAAGTGTACCAGGACATATTCATATGATCTAGAATGGAGAAGATACCATCATAATCATCAGACATTTAGATACTGTACTTAATACTAATCAATGCACAAGTTCCTCTTTGAGCTGCAGTTAATAGATCTAAGCTCCACGTTTGCAATACCATGCATGTTATCTCTCCATGGGAACAGGCCATAATGCCAATTGTGTTTAAGTTCTCCTCCCAGTACTCTGCTAATCGTTTGGAGCTGATTCTTGATCACAGGGTGGTCTGCCTCCAAAACACAATCTCTTTACTTTGCTGTGAAACTCCCTCTTTTAAAACAAAGATCCAGATATGAGAATGTATTTTACCTTTATCTAACTCCTAGTACCAATAGCTAAATTAACTCTCATTTATATCCCATACATATCATCTCAGTTGATCCATATAACAAACCTGGGGGTTATTAGTATTGCTTTACAATTGAGTAATGGAAAGCACAAGGAAGTGACCTGCCAAAAGTCATCCTACTACTTTGCAATAATTAGCAATTTTCAGGAAAGTAAACCCACATCTCCTAACTCCAAATCTCATGCTTGGACCCTTCTGCAATGTTGCAACATTTAATTCAGATCCGCAGACAGTTTAACATGCAATAATGGCAGCATTTCCAAATAAAAAAGTTGTTCCTAATCCTTAGATATCAAGATATTTTCATTGGTTCCAAATATAGCCAGACTTGTCCTCCTTTGGACATGGTGTAGTACAATGAAGGTGCTGCACATCAAGTCAAGTGAAAGAATCCCAGGCCTCAGAGTGAGGTCATGATCTGTCATTTGTCTTCATGTCTTTAACATATCATTAAATGATTTGACCTTGTGTTACAGAGCAGCAGTTCCCAACCCTTTTATTTTTCTTCCAAAACCCACAAGAACACATGAGTATGTATAATTCCCCATGTTCTAACTTTAACATGACCCTTTTATCATCTGCTCAAGAGAGCAAAGAAGAGAGCAGAAGAATATTATGAGACGAGAACTCCAACTCCAATATGTATTTTAAACAGTGTATTTTTGCTGTTTGGTATCTTAGAGGCAACAAAGACTTTTGGCACATCTCACAACCGGTGCGGGCACACATGTGTGGTGTGGTAGTTAGTAGTTGAGAATAGAAAGTTCTCTGTGGCAGGGCTTTGTCTTCACGGGGCTCGCAGTCACGTGGAGCAAACAGACATGGGCACCATCGACTGTGATTCAAGACAGGATGGTCTAGTGCTGAGAATCCTTGCACCAATGGTGCAAAGAAGGAATGAGGGGTGAGTTCTACTTGCAATAATCAAGCAAATTTTGACAGAGAATTGAATCTTGGAATTAAAACTAAAGGGATGACTGATATTTTCATAGGTGATGGGGGAGATGGAGATCAAAGAACCCAGAAAAATCATAAAGGCAGATACTTTCTGGTGGGTCTTGGGGAATGTTCAGTAACCGTGTTCTAACCAGAATAGACATTTTAGAAGACAGAGATACGAAATGAGGTCTAAAATGTAGGCAGTTCGCCATTTTATTGTGTTTGGACTTGATCCTGTAGACAATGGGGAGCCACTAATGATTTGGAACAGGGGCGTGGTATAATCCAACTCATGTTTTTGGAAGATTACCCTGGCAGCTCTGATCCTATGGAGTCAATGATCATAACCTGACTAAGAACTTTGTCGCTCTAAGTAAGGAACTAGAAGTGTTAGTTGATGAGCTGAAAAAAAAAATCAAACACCCCATTTTCCTACTTGTGTCAAGTCAAATAAATGGAGCCAGATAAATGTGGGAAAAAAAATTGAGATAGTAGCAAAATTGCCTGGAAGCAGAATATTTTTCAAAGTCCCTAATGAGGTGTCAGTGAACCTAAGAAGATGAAACTCTGTACTCTATACCTAGTTTTTCACGCTGTCCTTTTCATCCAGTCATAATTAAGTTGTGAGATTGGAATTATATCCTTTCATTAAAGACGTAGGCCAACTTCACCTGGCTCCTGCCTCCCGGAAGAAGGTAGCTCTGAAAAGCACCCTCTTCCCTTGCTGCTGCTCCTACTCATGCTTCCCTGATGTTGCTGCAGGCGATGGCATCGTTGCTTTAGATTTTGATTAAGAAGGACCACATGGTTCTTCTCTCATTGATTTAGGTATTGAATTCTGTCACTCTTAGTTAAGAATCATTAGGCAGCTGAAGTTGAAAGGAAAATGCCATGGTCTTTTTAGTGCCATTGGCTTGTTAATAGGAGGCAAGAATAGGCGAGGCAAAAGAAGTATCTGCCATGAGCCAGACAATGTGAGGGGCTCTCTAGACAAGTCAGCACCCCTTTGATTCTTTCAGGGTGCTACCATGACAGGTAGGCATTATGTCCACTGTACAGATGAGGAAACTGAGACTCATAAGGATTACAGGACTTATATAAAAGGTCCCCCAGTTGGGTTTAGAATCCAGGCCAGGATTGCAGCAAACACATGTTCTGTTTTCCACTCCAATAAGAGATAACAATGATATTTGTATACAAATAGCAACCTCTGAGAGGAGGCTTGGATCTATCAGCCATCACTCAGGGAGTGGCTTACAGTGTCTCAGGCACTTTGCACTTTGCTAGGACACTTTGAGGTTCATTATCTATCCCTACAGAAACCCTTTGAAGGGTATTGTTTGCTCCTAATTATGTGTGAGAAAACTGTGGTTCAGAGAGTCTGGGTGATTTACCCCAAATCGCACAGCTAAGAGGTTGAGATGCTTCCTCACTACTTTGCCTTTCAAGTTGGGATCTCCATGGGACAAAATGCCCTATTGAGCAAGGATGAGTAAAGGACATTTCAGTACTGGGGCCAGCTGGCAATATGGAGAGAAGTTTAGACGGTAAGCCCTTTTCCTGAATCCCCACCATTCTAGAATGTAAGGGTAGGGTGCAGAGGAAGGGGAGGAGAAGGAAGCAGCAGCTGCCCCTGAACAGGGGGGTACAGCTAGCTCTGTGCAGTGCCAGCCTGGGGTCCCTGAAAAGCATCCACAATAAGTAACTCACTAAATAAATAAGAACATCAGGTCACATTCCCTGCAGGACTATTTAAATAAACGTATTGAACAGATTCATAAAGCCATGACTGGAAACATGACTGCCTGGGAAGAGAGCTGCTGTGGTTGTTCCTTGTTGGGCCTCACGTCTCTGGCACCACTTCTCCGTCAGCTTGCCTGGGGAAGGACTGCTTTTCCCTCTAACAGCAGTGCTAGTGAGGACTTGGGTCTCCAGGTCAGGGCCTGTTCTCCCAGCTCTGTCCGTCACAGCCAGCCCAGTATAAAAATGCAAATGCAGGTCCATGATCTTCTATTTGAAAGCGTAGGGGCCAGATATGTGTCAGAAACTTAAGAGTATCTCAAATTTGAGAAAGGCATGTGATATCATATATTACACATGATGCCACACTCCTTGCCGGGCCTGGGGTAGCACCCGTAACCAAACATAATATTTTTGCAGTAAAATGCATGAACATTCGCACTCAGTGGGATGAATAAACGCTTAGTAACATCTCTTTAGTCCAGGTCAGGTTGTGCCATCAAAGTAGTTTAGGTTAGGTTAGATTTTGTTGCCAAAATGCAGTATCCACACATATACACACACATGCAATATTTAGTTTTCTGGATTTTGTAATTCAGATAAGAGATTGCACATAAATATTTGATGACTGCCTACCACTGCTAAAAGGGCAACTCACAGAGATTGAGTGCCAATTATGTGCCAGGTTCTGTGCTGAGTAGTTTACAAACACCTACTGCACAGGAGCCTTGGAGCACTGTGGTGAATATAGGGTTACTATCTGCATTTTGCAGTCTAGGGCAGCACTGTGCAATTGATAGCCACTAGCTACTAGCTATTTAAATTTTAATTAATTAAAATTAAAAACTCAGTTCCTTGGCCACACTATCCAGAGCTTGATAGCCATGTCTGGGACTAGCCTCAAATGTCTAGTGACTGCTGTATTGGATAGTACAGAACATTTCCACCAGCACAGAAAGTTCCACGGGACAGAGCTGGTCTACAGGTTATGTAGTGTCTTGTTTACAAACTTGGATTCTGGCGCTGGACTTCCCAGCACCACCATTTCCTGGCTCTGTGGCTTTGGCCAAGTTTCTTAGCCTCTTGGCATCTCAGTTTTCTCATCTCTAAAAAGGGGATAAAAATGTAAAAATAATGCCTACTCATTTGTTGTGAGGATTAAATTAGGTAATACATGTAAAACACTTAGATCAGTGCCTGGCATGAAGTTACCTCCTAATTAGTATTAACCATTATGTTTATTAGTATAAATGGGGAAATCAAAGCATAGAAGCGCATTTTTAACTCGACCTCTCAAGTCTTTGTTCTTAAGCTGAATGTGCTACGGCATCTCCAGAAAAGTGTCTCATTCATCTCTGCTCTTACATTGCTGAATGAGTGAATGAGTGAATCAATGATGGGGTCTCAGAGTGGCAAGCTGTAGGTCAAGACAAAGGAATAGCTGTGCACTCTATCCTGGTCTTTAGGACCAGGCTCAGATGTAGGGGTCCACGGTGAACTGTGGCTATCCTTTATTGATTCCTCAGACCAAGACTCAATTCATTCTTTAATTTCCACTTTGTTTCATTTTCCTGTTTCTAATCTTAATTTTTTAAAATCAGCCCTAAGTAGGCTATTTTAAGCCATTGAACCTGCTGTCAGGACTATGTATTTCAGATAATAAGTTGAAGCTCCATTGTTTCTGTTTGACAGTGGTCGAAACAGAAGTAAAGTGCAGCTGCTGCCTTGAAGTCATCCAATGAGATCACTCAGGAGATGTGTCTGGGTTTTGGGTGGGAAAAGCCTCGTATGGAAAGAGGTGGAAGTGCTCACTGCAGGAACCCTAGGGGTGGAGCAGACGGGCTGGGGCTGAATTTCAGTCTTGAACGTAACAAAGACAACCATGTCATGTCAGTTCAGCTTTTTGAACCTCAGTTTTCTCATCCATAATATGGGGTAACTTGATTCTGTCTCCCTCATATGTTATTGTAAAGTCACAATGCAAAGTAGATTAAAACATGTTGTTAATTATAAAGACTTGGGCATACATTAGAGTTATTTACTTCTGGTAGGAAAGGTAGCCTTTAAGGCTTTGGAAGATGAAATAGGAATCTCTGGTGAGCATTCGTAACTGACATTGCTTATTAAATGATAAGTATCATTTCTGCATTATTGGCCAAAAAAGACTATTGTGATATACATGTTATTAATATCCATTGAGCGATGAACTGAACATTTCCAAGGACCACATGAATATGCGAGTGTTTACACTGTTCTTAGGATTAATAAACAGAAGGTTGGAACCTGTTGGTGAAGGCATTATCATTGATGTTGTCCTTTGACTTCTTTATAAATTTGCTTTGAATTTTGCATCAATAAAAAGAACGGTTCTTCTTAAAAGCATGCATGTTATCTTTTATTAAACAATAAGAATTATGCCATCTTTTTTTTTTTTTTTTTTTTTTTTTGCCTTGGCCACAAGGAAGCTCTTAGCTTATTATTATTATTTTTTAGGAGGTACTGGGGATTGAACCTGGGACCTCGTACATGTGAAGGCTGTGCTCAACCACTAAGCTACACCCTCTCCACTCCTATCTTATTTTAATACTCATTGGTGGTTGTCACCTTAACCTAGATTTGGTTAGCTTTATGCAGTTTTAGAATTAAAGAATCAAATTATAGAATGACAGAACAGAAAGAAAAGTAAGACTTATAGGTGAAGAAATTAAAAATCCAGAGAGAAAAGAGGTGTGCCCAGGGAGTCAGGGCCAATCAGTGGCAGAACTGTCTAGATTTGCTATCTCCTAACTCACAGCCCACTCATCAGGCAAGTTCTAATAAAAAGTTATGAGGTGAGCATCAAAGCAGATCAAGGGAGTTTATATGAATTTAATGTATAATGGAAGAGCTTGATGTAGCCTCCTCACCATAGGGATGGCCTTGCTAATGGGGCCTGAAATACTTACGCCCTTAGTTACTGTCTCAGTTAGGAATGTGTGTAGCACCAAATAATGACTCCCAACAGATAGAGACTTAAACAAATAGAGGTTCATTTTCCTCACATAGGAAAAAGTCTAGACAGGCAGTTGATAGGGTTTGATTAGTTATTCAGAGATGTCTCCAAGGACTCAGACTCTTTCTATCTTTCCACCTCTTATTCACAAAATGGTTGCCTCAGTACCAGCCATCAAATCACTTTCTAGAAAGGAGGAAGAAGAAAGAGAGAAAATAGGGGTCAGCAACATTTATTTCCCTTCCTTTTTTATCTTTCTAAATTGAGAAAGCCAAAGCTTTCCCAGGATCCATCAGCAGATTTATGCTTTCATTTAATTTTTCAGAACTATGTCACTTGGCCATACCTAACTTCAAAGGAGGTCAGGATACTGGGTATTTAGCTTTCTTGCCTCTATTATTAGGTCAATATTGAAAATATTTAACAAGCAAAAAGGCAAAGGCATAGACCAATCAAAATGGATGCAATCATAAGCAATGGCACAGGTGTAACAATATATATCAGCTTGGTTTGTTGTAGAGGATGACCATGGAGCAGAGCATTAGGAATGGGTGTTGGGTGAGTCTACCCACAGTGCCTTCTGCTGTCACAATATTCTGTAACAGGGGTCGGCAAAGGACCAATAGTAAATATTTTAGGCTTTATGACTTTACAGTCTCTGTTGTAATTACTCAACTCTGTTGTAGCATGAAAGCAGCCATAGCTAATACATAAATGAATGAACAGGCATGTTTGTACACCAGTAAAACTTTATTTATAGGAACAGGCAACAGGCTGGATTTGACCCATGGGCTATATTTTGCTGACCTGTGTTCTACATCCATATCCACATTAGGGATGCCCTAGCAATGAGTCAGCAGTCTCACAAGTTGGTTACTTCTAGCTACTTCTCTCTGAATGGGATCCAAATGGGCATTGCCAACATTTTTCTATCTGAACTAGATAATTTTTCCAGTCCTAATGGATAAAAAGTTATTTAGGTCTCCTTCAAGAGACTCTGCATACTCCTAACATGTGCCTCAGAGTATTCGTCTCAAGTTTAATTTTTGAGAGCAATTTTATATTGTTGTTGTTGTTTGCTGTTTTTGTTTACTTTTAGGGGCACCTCCCTGTCTTCTCCAAATATTGTCATCTTAAACTGCATAATGCTTGGAAGGTTTGATAAAATAATGATCATGAAAGTGCACTGTCAGCTCCAAAGTGGTGTGCAAAAACTCCTTTAACAGCCTTCTTCTCTGCCCATGCTTCAAGGACCTTCTTTTCTTTCCAAGGACCACATGAATTTCCTGGCACCATAGCTGCTTCTATTTGTGCTCAGTTTATCTTTCCTCTGGCAGCACAGTCAGCTTAGGGAGTGTATTAATTACCATAATAGGGTCATTGAAGTAAGCTCTTCCTTTACAAGAGCCCTCCAGTGTTCCCACACACATACCCACACTCACATGCTCTCATTAGACAGAAGTTTTTTTCAGCTTGTGCCTCAGCCTTGGACAGCAGATACTTTATGATGGAGGAGTGGATGATACCAATGAGAAGCTGGGATTTCTATGGATCAGAAGTGTAAAAGGCATGTCATTTACCTGTATACCATAAGCCACCCAATTGTCCAAACCAGAATCCTTAGCGCTATCCTTGACATGTCCCTCTCCCATGCACCTTCCAACCAATCCATAGCTCTGTCCTTTCTGCCTGGAATCCTATTCTCCTCTCTTTTCTTTGCTAAGTCCTCATCACTCTTCACTCTTAGTTTGGACATTGTCTGTTTCAGGCACCCCTTCTCTGTTCCATGATGACATCTGTTAGAGTAGTCATCCCACAATACTGTAATTGCATGTTTGTCTGCTTCTCCTAATGGGTGAGGAGTCTGTAAGAACAAGAAACATATGTGTCATACATATCTTTTCTCCCCAGCATGGTAATTGATACTTAACTGGAATTCAATAAACAATTTACCCACTTCTCTACCCACAGGTAAGACTGAGTCATCTCAGAGCAGTGGATTTTTCTTAATTTGAAAGTCTTTAAGAAAGAGGGTCCCCATGACCTTCCAGGGGCTCCCATTCTGTGTTTGGTCCAAAGGATTTAGATCATGCCACCTAGGTGGAAGGATTGAGGAAGACTTTGGGAGCCATAAACATGGTGCTTCATATATGTAACTGGCTGGGGCATTTTTAAAAAAATCATTTACTCTATTCATTCATAAAATTTCAGAGCTTACTGTGTAACTGTGTACTTCATATATGTAACTGTGTACTGAATTAGGAACTGTAGATTCCATGAATAATGGCATGGAAATGAAACTAGCATCCAGGTGCAATATTTGTTATGCACTTTTGCTAGAAACATGTCAGAGGTCTCTCTTAATCTTCAGTACAGATCTATGTGATGCCTATTGTGATCTCCATTTTGTAGAAAAGAAAGGTTCAAGATCACACAGCTGGGAGATGGAAAAGTATAAACATAGTCTCTGCCTTCAAGGAGCTCATAATCTAATTGGGGAAGCATTCATTCATTCAAAAAGTATTTACTGAGTGTCTATTTTGTGCTCAGCACTGTTATAGATTTTTGCAGATATAGCAGTGAACAATGTAGGCAAGGTCCTTGCTCTTCAGGAACTTTCATTCTGCTGGAGAGGAGATAGGCAATAAATAAATAAACACATACATGAAGAAAATACTTTTCAATGGGCTAAGGGAGTGGCTAGGGGATGGAGGGGCTACTCCAGAATGAGTGATCAGGATGGCTTCCCTAAGATGATGATGCTTGAGCTGAGACCTACAAGAGGACAAGGAGCCAGTGATGTGTGGACCTGAGGGCAGTCTGTGCTGGACAGGGGCAACAGGAGATACCAAGGCTCCAAGGCAGGAACAGGGACAGACAGGGTCACTGTGGCTGGAGGACAGTGAGGGTGGATGCAAGTGGCTTACGATGGTGAGCAGGGTAGGATGGGTCCAGATACATAGGGCCTCATAGGTCATTATAAGTATCGACATTTGTTCCAAGAGCAGTGGGAAGTTATTGCAACATTTTAAGCCAGCAAAGACCTGGCCTAGCTTCATGAAGACTTCCGGATGCTTTGTGGAGAAAGGATTATAGGGAGATTAAGAGTGGAAATATGGAGAGCAGTTAGGAGTCTGGAGGCAGGGCAGGAGATGATTAGGGCTTGGATTACAGTGACCACTGTGGAAATGGAAGGAAATAGATAGTTCTGGCATGAAACAAGAGAGGTAGAGCTCAGTGAGATAAGAGCAAGCACTAAGGTATATGAACTGGGCTTGCTGCAGCACAAGGAAAGGCATGAAAAGACATTTAATCAACCTCTGAGCCGGTGGTTCCCAAACTGTGTTCCACCGTGTTCCATGGGATGCTAAAAGTCTTTCTTGGAGAAAAGAGATGCTCATGGTGAAAGGAAGGGGCGCGGGGGGTGAGAGAGAGAGAGAGAGGAAGGAAGGAAGGAAGGAAGGAAGGAAGGAAGGAAGGAAGGAAGGAAGGAAGGAAGGAAGGAAGGAAGGAAGGAAAGAAGGAAGGAAAGAAAAGAGGGAGGGAGGGAGGGAGGAAGGGAGGAAGGGAGGCAGGGCGGCAGGGAGGGAGGAAAGGAGGGAGGGAGGGTATGAGAACTCTGGGCAATGTTGCATCCTGGGTTGCAGAATGTAGGTGAGCAAATAGCGTATTTAAGGCTAAAGGACATGACAGTAATGAAGCCAATTTCACTTTAATGTGGCATTTCTCAAGTTTATTTGATCCCCCAAATCCTTTATCACAGAATATCTTGTGCTACACCAGCATTCCATGGGGAAGGTTTGGCGGGACAGATTGATCTAGAACAACAGTCTTATATTATTCATGGCAAGGTGGTGGCCCAGAAAGAAGTGACAGCCTAAAAATCACATAGCTGAGTAGATGCAGAGCCTGGCAGAAATTTTTGGATTCTCTGACTCAAGACACTCTGCCTCTTCTACCCCAGGCTGTCATCTGCATTTGCAGAGAAGACTTGTGCCATTGTAGTGTTATGGTTCAGAGTACAAATAACACACACCCCTGCCTGCTGCACAAACAAAGCACTCTGCCCCCCACAGCACTGTCCCAGAAGGACCCTAACTCAGAAACAGTGATGCGCTGTTCCCAGGCCGAGGTGTCAGGCTTATAAATTCTTACTCTAATGAAAACGAGGGGGTTGTAAAAACTGCACACAGTGAGATATGCAGCAGTCATGGTGGCCTGAGGGGTCGCGGTACTACTGAAATATGCTTGCAAACTCCATCCCCGGTAGCAACATCCTTAATTATCATGGGCAAAAGTGGGGTGATAATTAACATCAATGGTGTCAAGACTCAGCAAAACAAAAAAAACCAAAAAGTTTTCATATTTTAAGGTGGCAGGGATGCAACTTGATTATAGTCTAGGTAAGCTCTTGGGGGCTTATCTATTGTTACAAAGGATAAAAAATGCCTCTGTGCTTTCTAGCTGCAAGGCAAAGGAAGTGTGTGTCAGCATCAGATTTTAATCCAATTTTTGCCATTTCCTAGCTGGGTAATTGTATGTGAGTTGCTTACCTTCTCTGGCCTCCATTTATTACCTGTGTGATGGAGAGACTATGCACTTAGAAAGCTGCCCCAAGAAGTAAAGCAAATAATGAATGTCAGGCACCTAGCATGCCTAACCCAAGCTAGGTACTGGGTAAATAAGAGCTATTAGATTTATGTGTGCAGGTCTCCCTCTTCTAAACACCAGATCATTCTGACATTTGTCACAAATGGCCTTAGTGTTCAGTTACTTAATGTGCACTTGAATAGGTTAAGATAACTTTGATTGCAAATGGCAGAATCCCCCTTTGAACTAACTTAAGCCACAGACAAAGTATTGTGTTTTGCTTGTTTGTTGTTGAGAATACCAGGTTACCTTATGTCATAGTGGCAAGGGCAGGATTGCAGTTCAGCTTCAGGGACAATTAGAGTCCAGGGCCCAAATGAAGCCACAATTCTCTTTCTCTCTCTAACTCTGTGACTTCATTTTTTGTGATCAGCTGTCTGAACATGGGGGAGAATGACTGCCAACAATCCTTGAGGACTCTGGTTTAGAGTTTAAAAATCCCACGGAGGGCCCTGATTGGTCTATCATGGGTCAGGTGTTTACTTCAGGACTAATCAACCGTGGTCAGGGTGGTTAAGTCTATGAGAGCATTCCAGCATCTATTCCTATCACAGAATGGGACAAAAGGATTACTTGGGAGAAGGCTTCAGACATGGGCGCAGTTGGACAGACCAAAAATATATATGTTTCTATAATACATCCCTTCTAAATAAAGCTCTCTTAATCCAGTGGTCAGCTGATCCTTTTGCTTGTTCAGTTTCCATTTCACCTTCTTTTGTGAACAGTATCCTCTGAGATTTTGGAGAACTACCCACCCCTTCCTATGTAGTTTAGGAGGATTGTAACTCATCTTTCCCTGACTCTGCCCTGACATTTGTCCTTCCACATTCCCACATTCTTGGCCCAGGAGAGTGGGATGCAAGGTAGGCCAATAAAATGCTAGCTTTTCCCTAGATATTTGGTTCTTCAGAGGAATAACACAGATGAAGCAGAGTCATTCTGTTGACAGTGCCTTCAAGAGTCTGTCCATGTGTTTTTGCTATCAACATCCCTAGAGCTTCATGGCTCTCCCCCTGCCTCAGTTCTGATGGTTCGATTCTCTGATCCATTCTAGACCTACCCTAAGTAATCTTCCAAGAAATCCTGTTACTGATTTAAGTTAGCTGTAGTCAACTTCTGTTGCTTGCATCTAAAGGTCACCATCAGAGGCAGGTGGAGAATGTACTGTTTTCATTTGCTAAAAGCTTCTGGGAGCAATATACCAGAAACAGGTTGGCTTTTATAGTAGGAATTTATTAGGTTAAAAGTGTAGTCTGTGGAGTAGGTGTAGCTCAGTGGTTGAGTGCCTGCTTTGCATGTACAAGGTCCCCATTACCTCCTAAAAAAAAAAGTACAGTCTGAGGTCATGGAAGTGTCCAAATTAAGGCATCATCAAGAGATGCTGTCTCACCAAGTTGCAGCTGTAAGTGATCAGGCACATGGCAGCAGCATCAGAGATGCTCTCTTTCCAAACGCAACTATGGGTGATCAAGCACATGGCAGGACACAGTGGTGGCTCTGCTGGTCTCTGCCTTCTCTTCCAGCCTCACTTTCTCCCTAAGCTCATCTGTGGTGATCAGACATATGCCTCATCTCTCCCTCTCTTCTGGCTATTGTCTCTTTCAGCCTCTTGAGGGTTTCTATCCATGCCTCTGTGCTCTGCTGATTTCAGCCTCTGGCCTCTGGGACCTCTCTCTCAGTGTTGCAGGGTTTCTCTGTGTCTGCTGCTTTTCAAATGACCCTTAATTGATCTAAACTAATCAAAGGTTCACAATAGGTTCAATTTAAGAACATAACTTTCTGGAGTCCACATAAATGACTCAAACCAACACATGTGTATAATTCGTGTTAGTGTCCATGCCACTCACTGAACCCACCTGTCACACAAGTGCTGAACATAGGATATACTTATTGACTTTACAAATTGTTTTCCCTTATTTTTCACCAAATCTCCTGTCCCCTTTCTTCAGAGAGAATTCTATTTCAAATCTCATATGTAAAACAGTTAAAAGAGAGGCTGGGTTATGTGGGTGAGGAAAGCCCAAACCCTGAAGGTTCAGCCTCTACCTTGCTCCTGAGGGAACTTTTAGGAACTCCAAAACTCCATGGAACACGGTTTGAAGACCCCTGAATCGAGGACATCTCAGGTCCCTTCCAACAGTCTGACCCATGCCAAGGCTGCTTTTGAATCCTGGGTATGCTATCCTCTTTCAAACTAGAATCATTCTCTATATCTCACTCCTGTTTTGTCTGAGACCCTCAAAGACATCTTTTTCTAAACTTAGTACCCATACTAAAAGCACCGTTCCATCTCACTCAGCTAAACATTTTATGTATATTTGTCACTGGAGTATTTTATACTCTTTGGGACATTTGCATGTCATTAAGCATAAGGCAACCAGGTTAATTGAAATAGTTATTTTTGGAATTGAAATTATTATTTTTTTCTTTAATTGAAGCTCTTCCCAAGAATAAAAATGTCACATGCTTTGGAGTTCACAGCAGTAGCTCTAAAAATTTAGCACACATTAAGACCACTAGATTCCCAACATAGATTCCTAGGCCTTTAGCCTCCTAAGATTCTAGTTTAGTATGCCTCCAGTTGGTCCCAGGAATCCGCATTTGTAAAACAGAGAAAATAAGCATGCCAACCTAATTGAGTTGTTTCCATTCTTAAATGAGGTGGTATATTTAATTTCTTAATCCAGTGCCTGGCTTATTGTAAGCACTTGATAAATGAAACCACTATTATTTTTGTTAGTTCTGTTCATGATATGATATCCAGTGGCTTATCTGGTGTTGAGTCAAGGAAATGTTGAAATCAGTAGGTCCTAAAGATGGTATCTTTCAATTCTGTCTATCCCAACTTCTCTATTATTTCAAGTTCACCATCATCTGCACCTCTATTACTACCATAGCTCTCCCTACAACTGATTTCCCTGCCTTTACTCCTCTGTGTTTAAGTTCATTGTCAAAAAAGTAGTCAGTGATTTTACTAAAACTCAAATTTGATGCTATTACCTTCCATTGAAAACCCTTCTGTGGCTCTCCATTACTCTTGGGATGTAGTCTAAACTTCTTACCAGTGCTCTGCAAAGTTTGACCCATGCATCTCTCTCCAACAGCAACTTTCTCTCTGCTGCATCCCTTGCTCTCCATGGCACACCCATGCTGAACAAACTGTAGGTTCCTCAAAGCTTCACACTTACACTCATTCTGTTCCCTATTCTTGAAACATGCTAGCTCCCCATTTGCTTGGCCAAACTCCTTTCAGTTTTCTTCTTGACTGTTACTTCTCTGTGAAGCCCTTCTGGCTTCTCATAGGCTAAGTGTGATGGTGTGAAGCTGGATGTACCCCCAGAAAAGTGTGTTCCTAACATTAATTCATTCCCGTGGGTGTGGACCTATTGTAAATAGGATCTTTTGGTGAGTAGTATCTTTTTTTTTTTTTTTTTTTTTTTTTTTTTACCGGGAGGTACCGGGGACCGAACCCTGGTCTCTCCATATGGTAGACGGACGCCGAACCTTTTGAGCCACATCCGTTTCCGGGTGAGTAGTATCTTAACTTAAGATGTGACTCCCCTCATTCAGGGTAGGTCTTAATCCCCTTACTGGAGTCCTTTATAAGAGAATGAGACTCAAACAAAGAGATAGAAAGGCATTGAAACAAGAAGCTGTAAGCAACCAAACCTGGAAGAGAAGAGAGAGACCAGCAGATGCTGCTATATGCCTTGCCATGGCAGCTGGTCTTCAGGAAGACGGTATTGTCTTGATGATGCCTTGATTTGGACATTTTCACAGCCTCAGAATGATAAGCTTGTAAGCTAATAAATTCCCATTGTAAAAGCCAACCCATTTCTGGTATATTGCCTTCAGCAGCCTAGCAAACTAGAACCCTGGGTTAGATTCCTTTTTATATGCTCTCAGCAAATCCTATATCTCTACTGCCATAGCACTTATCACATTATATGGCAATTACCTGGGTATTTCTCCATGTTTCCAAATAGGTACTGAATTCCATGAGGCAGGGACTATGTCTTTTCCAGCATTTAATCATCAGGGCCAAGCACAATGCCCAGCACTTAGTGAATGGAAGGTACTCAATAGATGCTTGGGAATGAAAGGAGTAAGGAAGAAAGATGGAAAAATGGAAGGAAGGAAGGAACGGAGAGAGGGAGGGAATTAGGGAGAAGAGATGGAGGGAGGAAAGGAAGGAAGAAGGGATAGAGGGAGGGAAGGAAGGAAGGAAGAAAGGAGGAAGGAGACAAGGAAGGAGGGAAGGAGGAAAGGAAGGAAAGAAGAAATGAAGGAAGTAAGAAAATCAGTTTATTTCAGTTGGACCCTAGATATTGATGGGAGGTAAAGAGACAAGAATCCAGCTCTATGGAGAAAAACACATATAAGATTTCGGTGGATCATGGTCTCAGTTTAATTCATGGGAGGGCCTCTGTTTTAGTTTCCCAGTTGCTAAAACAAATACCATACAATGGGCTGGCTTAACAACAGGAATTTATTGACTCACAGTTTCAGAGGCTAGAAGACTTGCTTCTTCCTGGGGTTGGAATTTTCTGGCTGGCTGGTGATCTTTGGGGGCTCCTTGGCTTTTCCATCACATGGCAGTGCACGTGGCAGCAGCAGCTCCTTCCTCTTCCAGATTCTGTTGACTTCCAGCTTTTGACAGCACCTTTGTGGGTTCTTTCTCTGTGACCTTCTCTATAAGACCTTCAGTAAAAAGATTAAGACCCATCCTGATTCAGCTGGGCCACACCTTTACTGAAGTTACCTCTGGCAAAGCCTATTTATAATGAGTTCACACCTACCAGAATGTATTAAGATTAAGAACATTTTTCTGGTGTACACAACTCCAAGCCACCACAATGTCTCTCTTGGAAGACATCCATGGCATTAGAGAAAGAGAACAGGATTTGAGTCAGAGGGCCACAAACTCAACATTGGCCCTGTCACTGAAAGCTCTGGGCAAGTGATTTCTCTTTTCGGATTCCTCAGTGTCATCATCTTTTAAATAGATCTAGTAATACCTACTCCAAATAGTTGTTCTGAGGGTTAAAAAAGAAATTATCTATCCAAGAGTGCTTTTCAAATTGCAATACTGTGTTCATCTTTGCTAGACTGTGAGTTTCTTGAGGGTAGGGGACTTTATGTGAGTCATCTCTGTATCCCCAATGTCAGCACATTGTAAATGTGCTAAATGAAGTTTTGTTGAATAAAAAAAATAAATGATTAAAAAGATGACCAAATGAATGAATGGATGAGGAAAGTCCTGAGCATGAGGTGGTCTAAGTAGAGATAAGAGAAAGGTTCAGAATAGGCTTGGGGGCATAAGTTGCATATACACGTTACTCTTTTCTTTTCCACAGAAATTTCCTTGAAGTGAATACTATTTCCTGGTGAATGCCTACTCTTACTGCCTACTCCTAACTGAATACCCTTAGTCAGTGTTTAAAAATACACTAAGAATTTGAAGTGAATTTGTATATTTTATGGTTTTCTAATGGGATGAGTTAGGTATATACCAGAGGAAGAAACTGAAACCCAGAGATATTTAAATGAACTGCCCAAGTTTGCTGGTAAGAGGTTGATCCAGGACTAGAACCAACTTTTCTACCTCTTAATCTGGTGCTCTTTCCACTGCAGTTTGTCCCTTTGTCTCCTAGCACCACAAAATGGTGCTGATGACAGTGCGTTTACGAGTGCCCTAAAGCAATGGTAGCCCTTGATGTTAATGAGCAGTAAAGAACTCCAGCAAAGAAGATCCTTCCAGTGGGCATTGATGAATGCTTGCAGATGGGGGTCTTGCTTTTAACTGAATAAGACCTAATTTTTAAAATGCATTCAATTATTCTTAAACCCAGGGGGCATTTAGAAATGACCAGTACTAACCACCAAAACTAGGAATGTTCCATGACCCAAAACCCTTCCTTCTGCAGCAGACCCTCATTTTGGGGGCTTGAGGAGTGCCAAAGCGCAAAATTTATGGAGTCCTTAGAGTTTTTGCTGTTGCAAATCACAGGACTTTATCAAACAGAAAGGGAAGCTTGCCTTGGAGGGTGAGAACATACTTTTCAGACATAGCAGTGGGAATACAAACAGGCCAATTCAATTTCTTTTGGGGTCATGGTTTGTGGCTTTATTGAATGTGCGACATTCTCTTTTGAAAGTCCATGGGATGTTTTCACTTCAGAGAATAATTTCCACATCCCATTTGACATCAAGAAATGGGTAATTATTATATCACTTGGTGGTTATTTATCACAGTTTGAATGGAAAGAAATTGCTTCAAAGTGAAATCACGTTACATGGTTACCTGTCTGCCCTATTAATCTTTCGTTTAATTTTCTTTATTTTAATGTGCATACAAATGTTTGCGACCTGTCTCATCTGTCTCCCTCATAATTCCCTCCAATGGATTTAAATATGTTAAGAGAAATTGAATAAATGGGTTAAAGAAGGTTCTGGATTTGGGAAATGGGGTTTTAACTGAGAGAGGTAATTTATTTCTCAATTGGCTCTCTCTCTTCCCATGGAATAGAAGCATATTGGAGATCAAAAATGGGGAAAACACTTGGATATTTCTTCAATAGACCATCTAGTTAGTGTACAATTGGTGATTGCTGTATTTTCTGGGTCCAGTGCTGTCTGCGTGCCAGCTTTGGCAATTTTCCCCAATGATTTCATCTCACTGAATTCTTCTTAGGGAGACATCTGCTTTATTGGGAATATTTCTAGACAAGACTCTTTGTAGCAGAAGCTAATCTAAAGGGTCTGAAGGTAAGAACTGCCCGACATAGGGTAGGGATGGGTTTGTTGCTGCTCTGGAGTGGGAGGGAAAGCAAGAGGGTAGAAGGACCAAGACATAATCCCCAATAAAAAATGCTCAGGTAAGTTACTGGGACTCAGTTTAACAATGAATGGAGCCATTGGGAAAACAAACAAAGGGACTGGCCCAAGAAAGAAGGGAGTCAGGGTGTACATTTGGGAGCATGAGGCAGGGTGAGGTGAGTGAGGGACTAGCTTCAGCACAAAATTTAGGGGGGAGCAAAAAATTTGGGAATCAAGGTAAGTAATATTTTAGTGCAATATTTTGAAAGAATAAAAAATAATGCCAAAAAGCCCATAATGAACAACATATAACAATTTTAACTAATGACAAGATCATTAGTCAGTAGTCACAGTACTACGTGGAGCCATGCTGAAGCCTGAGGCTAAAGGAAAAATCAGTAATTTGATCTTGTCTTTATTTTAAATTTTAGTATTTTGTTCACTATGGACATTTTGCATTAATTTTTATTTTTAAAATATTACATTAAAACATTATTTATCATGATAATGAAGTTTTTTGGTGCCCCCTTAAATTTTACACCCTAGGCAGGTTCCTCACTTTCTTCCCCTTAGTCTCAGCTCTGGCCTGAGGAATGAATGAATCATTGCAGTTCAGAGGAATCTTGGAGAAGGCAGTGAGTGCTCACAGACTGTGAAATCAGATGGTTGAGCCATGTTTTCTGGAGCTTCTGAGGGCCAGGACAACCCCAGCTGACACTTAAGTTACATGTAGAATAAGCCCAATAAAGTTTGGCCTTTGAAAGGGATGGGGGCTGCATGGATTAGCAGAGATGTGAGGAAGGCCATGTGAAAAGTTAAGTGCAAGGGCTGTGGAGGCAGGCTGACTTCAAATTCAGGCATTACCACTTATTAGTTTGGGCAAAGTTTTAAACCACCATAAATGGCCCTGGACAAGTTATTTAATCTCTCTGTGCTTCAATTTATTTATCTGTGAAGTAGGGGTAACAATAGAACTTTCCTCATAGGATTGTGATAAGGATTAAACATATAAACACTTTTAAAGGGCTTAAACCAATGCCTGGCAAGTGGTAAACACACAATAGGTACTCTCTTTTGATATTATTTTTTATTATTAATATTAGTTGACAGCAACCTGAAACGAAGTTTGGTTGCTTGGGAGACAGCCTGATAAAAATTTCAAAATCAGGATCTAAGATTTGGGAGATTTAAATCTGAGTCCTCTGTCTTCTGCTTCTTAGCTGTGAGTCCTTGGATATGAGTACTTTTCTCTAGACTTTGATTTCCAACTCTGTAAGATAAGGTGATTAGACTAGGTCGGTGGTCTGCAAACTGTATCCCTCAGGCCAAATCCAGCCCTGGGCCTGCTTGGTAAATAAAGTTTTATTAGAACTCAGCCATGCCCATTTAGTTACATATTGCCTGTGACTGCTTTGCACTACACTGGCAGAGTTGAGCAGTTGTAACAGGGACCGTATATCCCAGGAAGCCTGAAATATTTACTATCTAGTCGTTTGCAGAAAGTGGGTGCCGACTCCTGAACTACATGATCACTGGGGTCCCTTTCAGTCCTGATATTTGCACATTGTGTTTTAGTTGATTTAGTTAGTTTCTTTTGAGGCAGGGTGGACCCTGGCCTTTGAGGATATTTTGTTTCATGTTTTGTAAACATTGCATTTTATATTAGATTAAATAAACATTAATAGAAGGCCTATGTCTGATATGCCACCGTGAAACCCTGAACACAGGAGATGTTAGATTATAGCTTGGTGCATTCATCCCTGCCTCCCTTTTCCCCTGCCTAGACTGTGAGCTGCTTGGAGACCCATGGTAGGACTCAACAGGTGTTTGCTTAGTTATCTGGATTGATCACCAGTGATTCTCAGCCAGTGTCAGCATAGTCCCTCTGGGAGGCATCTGAAAATGTTGCACGCGTGCATGTGTGTGTGTGTGGTGGTGGTTTTGGTGGTTATGATGACTTCACGTCACTACTGGCCTGAAATGGGCAGGGTCAGGGATGCTGCACAACCTGTATCACGAGGACAGTTCCATGCAATGAGGAGTTGTACCTTCCAAAATGCTAGGGGAGGCTCTTTGAAAATCAGAGAGCCTTTCTATTCCTGCAGATAATCCCTGTCATTGGCCTTCATCCACTGCCAATTTTTGCATCCCTTTCCTGAGGTTACAGTAAAATTCTATTTTTTGCATAATGTTATACCACTTTAATGGAAATGCTGGCTTCAGGAAATATGAAAATGACTGGTTGAGAGGCTTTGAATGTTGCTTACCAGTATTTTATGTAATTTTTAAATTGAGTTGTGTGTATTCCAATTCATTAAATTCATTAAAGGAAAAAATTAAGTCTATGAGAATATGGGAAGCTTTCTATTTCCCATCATTATTCACAAAACATAAATTTTTTTGTTCCAGTAAAAATATTCTTTTGATAAATTGACCTTCCATTTTTCTGAAAAAGTCTTCTTAGGGAATGCCCTCATCTAAACTCTTACTATAAAAAATAGGATTTGACTATCTCTGGATTAGAAAATGTGGAGCCTGGGAGAAGTCGTCTTATTAGAGATGGTTCTAGGACCATGAGGGAAGGCAGCCCTTTGGTTCCTGGTGTCACAACCCAGCCAGCCAGTGTCACTCCGGAAGCCACCTCCTTTCTAGGGAGCCCTGTGCTCTCTGGGTTCCAGCTTGAACATACTTTCTTCCTCCCCCTCTATCTCCCTTCTCTTCTTCTCTCCTCTTTCCATCAAACCAGCCTCTCCTAGGTCCCATTCAACAGCACACAACTGCATATTGTGCACCCACTGTGGGAGGCAGGGCAGAGTTATGGGTAAAAGCGAGGCCCTTGGAGCCAGATTACAAGGTTTTTTTTTCCAGACTTTACAACCAACTAATGGTGTGGCCTTGGAGAAGTTATTTAACCTTTCTGTGCCTTTAACACACTCATCTATAAATTGGAGATTAAATAAGTTAACACATGAAAAGTCCTTAGAATAGTGTCGGACAGAGTATAAGTGTGTAGTGACTATCCACTATTGCTGTGTTGAGGGGCCTGTGATATCCAGGGGCCTTCAGACCTTGCTTCAGACCCCAAAGCATGGAGGAACCACCTCTGGGCCACTGCAGCATGGAAGGCAAGGACAGATGGGTGGGGCCTGACCATCAGCTGTAGTTATAGAGACAGTTCCCTTTTCATCTCTGCCCTATGTGTTTACTCTTCTGTTGGGGAATTTTAAAAAGCTTCTATAGTTTACAAAAAAAAAAGAGAAGAAGTTTAGTTCACTAATCTATCTGTATCCACTATATTTACAGATAAAGAAACTAAGTCCCACAGAGGGAAAGTGACTTGCCTTTAATCATGTCAAGTTAGTGGTGGGTTGGGATTAGAAACCAATCCATTACCAAATATTTATTAGTGCTTAATGTGTGCCAGGCACTGTCCTGGGCCTTGTGTATAGACTGCCATAGTTTCCTAAATCCAGCAGGCCCCCTTACCCACTATTCACCTAGCACTGCTTTAAAGGCCTCCTGCCACCTCCGTGTTGTACTCACTCTCTGGCTTGAGCTCCTTCTTCCCACATGATTGCTGATCCTTTTAGCACCTGATCTGGTGCCTGGCTTTCCTGGTTGTAGCCTCTCTCCTGCTTCCCCTACTGCCCCTTTTCCTCCTTGCCTTCATTTTTTTCCTCCCTGTTTGATGTTATTATTCTGGTCTCTGGCACACTTGGCCTTGGTGTATACCCTACAGGCCTAGACCCCTGCCAAATATATTCATTCATTCAATGCATATTCATCATGCACTGCTTTGTGCTGGACACATTCTAGGTCTGGGGGATCCACAATGAACCAAACAGAAAATTCTCTGTCTTCATGGACCTTCATCCTAGTGGGTGGTGACAGTAAATAATCAAACTAAACTAGTAAAACATATAGCAGGATAGACGGTTATAAGTGCCACGGAGAAAAGTAAAACTTGAAAGGGAGATAGTGTCAGGGTGGTGGTGTGGAGGTTAATTTTAAATGGGATGGTCATGGAAGGCTTTGCTGGGGATGTGGCACTTGAGTAAAGACTTGAAGGACCAAGCTCTGGGGCTCTCTGGGGGAAGAGATTTCTGAGCAAAGGGACCACACGTGTAGAAGCAGTGTGGTAAAACAGGCCAGTGAGGTGTTTAAAACCTGCTCTCTGGAGCCAGCTGATATTGGGCATGAATC
Source organism: Tolypeutes matacus (assembly GCA_026826555.1). Taxonomy (NCBI): domain Eukaryota; kingdom Metazoa; phylum Chordata; class Mammalia; order Cingulata; family Chlamyphoridae; genus Tolypeutes; species Tolypeutes matacus. Next base: position 53,846,111 of record JAKSZT010053883.1, on the reverse strand, counting down.
TCTGTCCCACCATGTCCAGGTTTGAATCTTTTGAGGACCCCAGAAAATTATGTACTTAAGCCAACCCATTCCCATGCATGTAAACCCACTCCTGTGTGTATAAGGTACATGAGAACTTTTGGTTAGATTCAGTTAAGGGACCTTTTGATTAGATCACTTTTGATTAGAGCACTTCAATTCAGGGTCTTTGATTAGATTGTGGGACGCAGGGTGGGTCCTAATCCTTTTACTGGAGTCTTATATAAATGGAAACACACAGAAAAAGGCAGCTGCCTGTTTACCCTGCCAAGTGAGAGAAGACTCCAGGATCGCCTACAGCTGCAGAAAGACAGAGAAACCCTGAGAGAATGAGAGAGAGGCCAGAGGCCGGAATCAGCAGAAAAGCTGAAGTTGAAACTGAAGCTGAAGCAATGAGACCCTCAAGAGCCTAGGCCCATAGAGCAACTTGAAGTTGAAAGAGAAGGTGAGCCTGGAGGAGAAAGCAGAGAGAGACTGGCAGACCCACCATTTTGCCTTGGCATGTGGCAGGAGTCCAGGATCCAACAGCTGGCCTTTGATAAGGCAGCAGTGGTGATGCCTTGATTTGGACATTTTCACAGCCTTGAAACTGTAAGATTTTACCCCAGATAAATTCCCATTGTAAAAGCCAACCCATTTCTGGTATTTTGTTCCCAGCAGCTTTAGCAAACTAAACCACCACTTATTTTCTGTATGACTTTGCACAACTAACAAATTTTCTGTGCCTCAAGTTCCTTATTTGCATAACACGGATAATAATATTTATAATAATGGCAATATCTCAATTGGCATTATGAGGATTCAGTGAAATGTATGAACAACCCCTCAGTCCATTTCCTGGCACCAGGCTATCCTTAAACTTGTGGTACGAGTCCAGTCATCCCTGTGCTTTATGGCCTGCGGGTGTTTTGATATATTTGTTGGTGCCTGTGCCATACAGACTGTTAAGTATCTTGCTATCACTCAGCACATATTAAATGCTGAATAAGTAGCTAATAACTATATTTTCCTGGTTGCTTGACTTTGATTCAGGCTGTGTTAAAATACGTGAGCACACTTAAAAAATCATACTTGGCACATAAATGGCAATCAATAAATATTATCGTTCTTCCTTCAGCCCATCAGTCATTCTTCGATTCAATAGAAATAAATAAGACCCGGTCTCTGTTCTCAAGATGCTCATTATCTTACCAGAAGATGTGTATTTCTCAGGAATGGTGTTAACACTGCCAGGTAGTCTAGCAAAACATGCAGGTGGGGTCCAGATCATACCTGGATTATCAGGGAAGAAGGATGTGGCCAGGAGTGCACAGAAAGACCTCTCAGAAGACTGGAAATCTAGCTGAGCCCCCAGCCTAGCTGAGATTGGTGTGAGCAGTCAGAGAGGGAAGTAAGTGCAATCTTTGTGGTGGAACCTGCGGCCATGGCCAGGAAGAAAAAGCATAGCTGTGGACAATGATTGCTCCAATGGGATTTTACTGGCCTTATTGATGATATTGCTCAATCATATCTTTGTTGGATCTCTTCTATCTGCCCCTTCATAGCCTTTCTCCATCCTTCTCCAACCTGCCTTGTGCCTTGGGAGGCTGCCCTTAGGATTGTCTTTATTATTATAAGATGAGAAAAGTTTCAGCTTCAGAACTCATCATTGGTAATGCTATGCAAAGTTTTTAGGATTGTTGTCAATTTTTGAAAAACCTCTACCAAGTTTTTTTCATTTACGAACTGTTATAATATATTTATTTTTTCAAGTACTAATACACATTTGTACCCTACAAATACAGTAATTCTAGTAAATTGTATTTTGTTTGCTTCCCATCAATAAAGAAAAAAATGTAAAAAAAAAAAAAAAATTCAGCTAGTTTCCTTGCCCTTTGACTTCTGGTTGGGTTTGGTCAATGGGGGGTATTGGTAGGAGGTGTGGGGGGGGAGTAGGAGAAGGTGAGTTTGGGTATCTATTGCCTTAGCTACCATTCTGTGGTGTCACTGAGGTCCAAATGTTACAGCTCCTGTGAAGCAGCCCTCTCTCTGTGCCCTCCCCCAATGGGCTCCGATAACTACCCTCTCCCTTTGCTCCGTCAGAAGTACGGGTGATCGTGGAACCCAGCCATTATCCCTGGTGATTTCCTTCACCCTCCCTACACCTTTGCAAATACTCCTTTTAGTCAACTCTCCTCAAATTACCCAATTAAAATATGCCATCTGTTTCCTGCTGGGACCCAACTAGGGAGTAGAAGGGCACAGGAATAAATGAGGTTGTTCTCTAATGCTTATGGTGAACTTTGCGAGCAAAGGACATGGGCTCTGTGCATTCTCTTAGACCTCCTTTTTTCAGAGCTCTTTGTGGCATACTCTACCCATTTAAATCAGAATGGGTGAAAGGAGCAAAAGTCTGAGTAGTAAAGATCTGGACTGAAAGCCAGCTCCTTCACACACCACTCTATGATATTGGACAGGTTCTTTTATCTCTCTGATCTTTAATTTCCATAGTTCTAAAATGTAATGGAAGACTTCAAACATTTGTTGGCAGGAACTGATTAAATTACATTAAGTGAGGGAACAAATGTGCAATAACTGTTTCATTTTCTTTCCTCAATAGAAAGAATCCCTGGTGTAACTTTATTTTGGAGACACCTGTGGGAATCCTGAGTGTAGGCAGCAAGAAAAGAGAACTGTGATCAGGTGTCAGGGGACAAGGATGGGTCACATCTCATCTCCCGGCTGGGTGGCTTTCAAATCATGTCTCTTTTCTCAGCCCTGTTTCCCAATCTACAAAATAGAGAAAGTGGTAGCATCCTGGCCCTCTCCCATGATGGCCATTGAACTGAGACAATGCAGATATGGGCCACCTTTTTAGCTTCATCTGGTGCCACCAATCCCTTGCCCTCCACCCTCCACTGCATTGGCTTCCTGCAGCTCCTTCAATGCTTCATGCTCCTCTTTGTCTTGAGGTCCCTATACCTCACCTTCTCCCAGTCTTGGTCAGTCATTTCTCACTCGGCCTGGTGAACTCCTGCTTATCCTTTGGAGTTCAATGCCATCAGTTTTCCCCAAAGAAGCTCCCCTGACTGCCCTCTCCTCCTATAAGAGGATCAGATTCCCTCATTACATGTTTTCAAACCTCCTCGAACTTCTCCTTCATGTCATTATTAGAATTGCAATTCAATCATTTCAAAGTAATTGTTTGCATTCTACATTTACCATTAGATGGGAGCCCCATGAGGGCGGGGGTTGTGTCTTTCTTGAGTTCCGCTTTCTTATGACAGACAGTATAGTAGTAAGAACTGACTGACTCCGTGTAACTGGGCTCCACCACTTGCCAGCTGTGTGACTTTGGGCATGTTGCCCTCTGTGCCTCAGTATCCTCATTTGTAAAATGAGGGGACAAAAACTAATACCTAACTTCATAGGGTCATTGTGAGTGTTCTATGTGTTAATAAATGCAAAGCTCTTATTACAGGACATGGCATGCAATACGTATCCCATGAATATTAGCAATTTGCCACCAAATGCTCAGTTGGCCCTAACTAATGTCTGTGGAATGGAAAGAGGTTAAGTGTAAGATGCTGGACAGAGCTAAGGTAAGGTCTGCCCACTTCAGTGTAATCTCTCTTAAAGTCTTAGTTTTGTATGACAAGGGAGACTCCTTGGTAACATTTATTATGCTAGGAAATGTGTCACTGAGCATTCCATAAACATAATGGCATCTCAGCAGTGAGAAACCCTCCCAGTCAATCCTGGTTGGGATAGCTAGATTGTAAGGAGAGTGGTGTGGTTAGCATGTGTGTGAAGGCAGACTTGGAGCCTCCACATCTGGTACATTGCAGCCCTGAAGAGACAGGAAGGTAAATTGGGGAATGTTTTGAGCCACCCATTCTTCTTATTTTCTTTATCTAGCTTCACACTGTGACTAGAAATCAGGAGAGCTGGTTTCGGGGTTGGCGATCTGGTGCAAGCTGTTCAGCCATCTCAATGGTGGTTTCCTTGTTTATTAAGTAGAGACAATAACACAGTGTCACTGAGTACGTTTATCCAATGTCTAATGACCCCATTAATGGATAATATATAAATAAGCATGCACACACACACACACAGAGCGTCCTTACACTGCAGCTGACATCGTCATCACCAAGCACATGCATTGCACGTCATCTTCATTAAAGTCCATATGACCTCTACTCATGACCTATTTACAGCTACTTTACAAACAATTATAATAATCCTGATTATCTTGTTTCTTGGCTTGAAATGAATTAGAAATTAATAAGGAGGGTGGATCGAGGAGAGACAATGGAAGGGGATAATACCATCTTAAGCAGGAACACCAACCACTCAGAAATGACATGCATTTTTAAATTGTGGTAGTTTGTGGTCGTTTTCTTTAGGGGTGTGTTAGTCAGCCAAAGGGGTGCTAATGTGAAATACCAAAAATGGGTTGGTCTTTATAAAGGGTATTTATTTCAGGGTAGAAGTCCACAGATACCAGGCCATAAAGCATTAAGTTTCTTCTCACCAAAGTTCATTGCCACGTGCTGGAGCAAGACAGCTACCGACGTTTGCCAGGGTTCAGGCTTCTTGTGTTCCTCTCTTCCCGGGGCTGTGTTTCTCTCCAGGCTTAGCTCTTCTGGTTCCTCCACAAAGTCAGCTGTAAACTATCAGGCGAACGGCTCACTTCTCTTCTTCTGGGACCTTTTCTCCAACATCAAAACTGCTTCTCAAAAACTGCTGCTTCAACTCTGTTCTTTGCCTTGCCTTTTATGTTCAATTCCCCCACCCACCTAGGGGTGGGGCTCAATGCCCTACTGACGTGGCCCAGTCAACGCCCTAATCATAACTTAATCATGCCCAGATTAACAGATCAGTTTACAAGCATGATCCAATTATATTTTTGGAATTCATAATTACATCAAACTGCCCAACGGCCACAAGGGGCAAACACTCTTCAAACCCTCTTTGATGATGCCATTGTATTTTAAATAATAGCATTTTAAAATCAGGAGGACTGAAGTGATGCTCTAGTCCAAAGCCCTTATGTTCTGATGAGAGAATTAAAGTAACAAAGATAAACCACCAGCTGACAAACCACCAGCTGCGTCAGGGCAAAGCCCCAATCTCCTGGAGGCCCATCTAGGTTATTCTGACAGGATTAGTCTACCTCCTCCTTTTATTGGTCAGCACATATGTATTAAATATCGTTAAATGCCCAGGTCTTTACTGGACACAGCCTCTGACCTCCAGGGGCTTGCAAATGGTAGAAATCATTCCCTACATGAATATAACCGTTAAATTATTAATACCTTTTTAGGCATTTTTTGATATCATAATAATTGGTACCTTCAGGCTCAGCTTTTATGTATATACTGAGGACACAGAGGTCTTCGGTACATTTTCCTCCTGCCCCAGATTTTCAGCAATGTGTTCAGGGTTGAAATCAGGAATTCTTTGGTAAGTGCTCACCTTGTGTCTAGCACTATTATGGGAGCTGAGAGTGATGGAGAAAAGAGAAGAAGTTAATGATTCCATCTCTCCAGGAAATTATAATATCCCATGATAGGCTAATGGATGAAAAAATGATGGGGAAAAATGGTAGAACAAATGGTTGGGAGGGGGCCTCCAAGACAAGCTGACTGCTGAGTGGTGGAGAGCCATGGACTCAGAATCTACCTTGTCCTGAAACCTTGCTCTCCTGTGATTTGGAAAGATAGACCTCTGAGTGCCTTATCTATAAGATGGGGATAATAATACCTAACTCAGAAGATGATTGTGAGCACATATAAAATAACATCTATCAAGTACTTAGAAAATTGCCTGGAACATAGTAAACATTCAATAAATGCTAGCTTTAAAGTTTCCAGTTGCACAATAGGGAAAGTATATACTCTAAGAGTTTACTTAATCATACATCAAACATTTACTGAGTGTCTGCTTTGTGCCAGGCTCTGTGCTAGGTGATGAGAATAAGGAGGGCAATGGAACAGACCATGCCTTAAAACAACTTACACTCTAGAGCAGGGGTCACCAAACTCAGGCCTACCAGCCAAGCCTCACCCAAAACCTCTTTTTGTAAATAAATTTTTATTGGCAGAGTTGAATAGTTGCAGCAGAGACCTTATAGCTCATAAAGCCTAAAATATTTACGATATGGCACTTTACAGAAAATGTTTGCAGATTTCTAGTCTAGACTGTTTATTCTAAGGGTGGTCCTTAGACCAAGGCATCAGCATTAGAAATGCAAAATCTCAGCCCCCATCCCAGATATCCTGAATCTGAATCTGCATTTTAACACAATCACAAGGTTCTTTGCATGCACATTAAAGACTCTGAAGCACTGTCCGTAGGGAAAGTCAAAGACATTTAAGTTAATCACTGAGATACAGTGAAAAAAGTGAAAGGAGGATGTGTAACGTACCATTTCTTAAGCACTTACTTTGCGTTAAGGGCTTGTCTATATGTTTTATATTCAATGTCTTATTTAGTTCTAACAATAGTTAAGAAGAGGATACTACGCTTAACCTCAGATGAAGAAACTGAGACTGAGAGGGGCTAAGAGATTTTAACCAACCCTTTCAGTTAGTAAATGGCAGAACTGGAATTTGAGTTCTGGTCTACCTGCCAGCAAGCCATTTGCTCATATCACTGTGTTGTTCTGCTTCCTAGAAGTGATGCAAAGGTAGGAGGAAGGAGAGAGTTCACAGAGAACTCTTAGAGAATTATTTCTGTGTCTATATTAATCAGGGTCCAGGAAAATGGAATCCACTCAAAAAATGTAAAGCAGAAGGAATTTAATTCAGGAAATTGACTACACATTGATGGAAGAGCTCAGAAGCACCCGGAGATTTAACAACAACAGGAAGCTGCTACCATCCTTGGGTTGGAGGGACAAAGCAAAGGGGCCATGTCACTGGAGCCCAGGAGCCAGAGTCACTTGAAGAAGCCAAATCCCAGTGGGTCTCTCCTGCAAGGGATCCAGCCATAGGGGATACAGAGGCTGCTGGTGGTGCTGCCCGAGGCAAAGATGCAGAGGGAGTAAGGCCCTCACTTCTCCCATCTAGCACCCTTTCCTACCAGCTAGAAGCCAGCTTATGTGGGGGCCCATAAAATGCTCTATATACTCTGTAGTATAGAGCAGAGCACAAAGGGCAAACAGTGACCTAAGAGCAAAGAGGCCTGAAGAGGATCTGCTGCTGCCCTCCAACCCCCTCCCCCGTGCCAGGAGAAGGTCCCAGGCACTGTATCTTAAGGTCCCTTCTCAGAGTTTCAGGCAGACTTGCTAATTATTTTCACCCATACTGGTGCCCTTAGATGGCTGTTCTTGGGCTTTGTCTCTAGTTTTCTTTTCTTTCCTTTATTTTTTGTTTTGCCCCTTGAAGCATATCCTTTATTTAACCCAGGGGTCCTTAACAAGGGGTCTGTGAACTGGAATTGAAGTAAAAAAAAAAAAAAAGACATTATTCTTGTGGGGACATGTGGGTGCGGGTGTGATATATTTATTAAATAATACACAGTATAGTGTGGACTTAGTAAGGGGTCCGTGGTTTTCACCTGACTGGCAAAGGAGTCCATGGAACAAAAAAGGTTAAGAATCCCTGATTTAACCTGCCAGCTTCCTAAATCGCCTTCTGCCCTAGACACTGTCTGTCTTTCAGCTTTCCTAATTCCATACTCAGCCACCTTTGGGTCACAGTCATAATACCTGCATGTCTATGTCCCAGTTCAGTGCTTGGAGCGTCCATTTGTTGTGGACATTGAACAGAAATTCTTGCATTGAGTTTTGAGTAATGGGTAGAGTTCTTCAGACAGAAAAGGGTCGCCTCGTGTCCTCAGGCAGAGAAAGCAGCCTGTGCAAAGGCACGGTCCTTTCCCCACAGTGTCCGTAGTTCAGCACGGCTTCAGTAGAAGATGAGATGGCACAGGCAGATAAGGCCTAGGGCCTAGAGGCTTTGTCTGCTGCTCTAAAGTATCTGGGCATTACGTCTGTAGGGTGCTCTTGATATATTTAAATGGAGTAAAGATATAATTTTATTGTGCAAACGTCACTCTGGCTGCAGAATGGTGGATGAATTAGAGGAAACCAAATTGGGAGCAGCGTTCAGTTAGAAATCTGTTGGGGTAATCTAGGTGAGGGATAGCAGTTGACTAATCTAAGAAAGTGCAGGAGTGGAAGACAAAGAGATGGATAGAAGAGTCTGTAGCAGATGCTGTTGTTTGCACAACGTCTATTTCCCTCCCTGCTTCTTGCTTACAGAGGCCTAATTTTATTTGGGTGCTTACTCTCTACCTAGACACATACTCATGCAAGGGGGCTTCCCCAGATAGTGAGTAACTCTTGAGTAATTCAATTATGGCAATTTCATTGCTTTTACCAGTGCTTTGATGAAGATGGGCATGTGATACAATTCTGGCCAATTAAAGGAGACAGGAAGTCTGCTGGGTGGTGGGAGGTGAGCTTCAGGGAAGGAGTTTTCTCATTCTTAAATAGAGATGGGCAAGGAGAAATTCATCATTTCTGCCTCTAGCTGTGGCTGAGGGAGGAAGCCAGCACTGGAATGTGGTATCCATCTCGAGTCTACGTGGGGTCAGCTGACCCTCCAGGGTGGCAAAGTGAAAAGGTGAAAGGACATACATGTCTTTTTATTACCAAACCCTGGAATTGTCCTACCTTTGAAAATTCTGTGATGTGAGACATTAAACCACTTATAGTTTAAGCTGTTTTTAGTCACACAAGAAACCTTGCAGTCAAGAAATCAGGAGGTCGTAAGAATTGGGTGGCATGATTGGCTGTGGGTGGAAGGCAAAGGGATGACTGTAGGATGTCATTAGCTTTGTGTCTGGGTCATGAGTGGAAAATGGTGCTATTTACTAAGATGAAAACCCTAGATTCAGGGAGTTGGTTTTAGCATGTTTTGAGAAAAGCAACATTTTGGTTCGGGTATAAGGTGTGTATGGGGTGCTGAGACTGGAAGGGAAGATTGTGGTTATGTGTTATACGTGCTAATGATGCCACCCGGATGGATCTGAGGTCTGTTATTTGCCATCTTCATGACCTTGCGAATGTTGCTTAACTTTCTGAGCTTCAGTTTCTTAATAAAATAGGGCTAATCCTGCCTCGTTCACAGGGTAATCATTGTAAGGATGAAGCACAATGTGTGTCTAAGTGTTTAACCTAACAGTCGCTAAACGTAACTCTTATTATTTAATGGGACAGAGAAGGGGAGGTCTCCGTGGTGCTGGGCTGAGACCTGCCCTGGATTGCACCCACGGAGTGCTGGGGCAAGGTTAGACCATCAGAGGCTGGCAACGGCTGGCTCAATTCTGAAAGGCTGTGAAACATTTCATGGTCTCCCAATCTTTTGTAGAAAAGAAAACTTATTCAAAAGAGCAAATAAATAAAGTATATAAAAACAGAGCTGCTATATTAGAAGGGGAGAAGAGGGACCCAGAAAACCTCCTCTTCTACCCCTACCTTAGCAAATCTTGAAATGGAAGCCCAAGGAGTCCATAGGGCTCTGTGGGAAGCAGCTGGAGATTGCTAATATGGGCACAAAGTACAGAGGGCAGTGGCTGTGGAGAGTATGACAAAGCAAGAAATATGAGGAGGGCATAGGAGGTTAATAAATGTGCACAGCATTTACTTAACTTGATTGAGGAAACTCTTCAAGCCTCTTACCTAGAGAATTCCTACTCATCCTTCCGCATAGAGCTCAGGTGTTGCCTCTGCCAGGAAGGCTTCCTTGACTTGCCCCTACTATGTGTCCTTTCTCTCTGCCCCCTCTGCCAGAGAGATGGCCTCGTTGCTAGCCTCTCTGCCTCTCCTGACTCTGAGCTGGACTATATCTGATTCCTCCGTGTATCTCCTACAATGCCTGCCCTGCTGCATTGCACGTTGTCTGGATTTTCCCTGTAAATAAGTAGTGGGTGGCCTGGTTGAGGCGCCAGTAAAAGGGTTCAGAATAGGGAACTGGGGCCTAACTAAGGGATGGAGATTGGACTGGATACCCACCCCGAGAAAGTTTCTGTTAAGGGTGAGACAAAGGAAGAGGGGGAAGGACTGGAGACTAAATCTTGAAGACTAAATTTAAGCCCTAAGCCTAGTGATTAAAAAAAAAAAAAAAAAAGGGAAGAGAGAAACCACGGGACTAGAAGGGAGTACTAGGATGCAAAAATTTAAATAATGTGTCTAAGATCCCATAGCTAGTGCAAGGCAAAAGAAGACCTCAAGCCTGTTTTCTCTGATTCTACAGTATGAAACCCTTCTTGCCCTTTCCTTCCAGTGGCCTGCATAGAATGGACATGTGGCCACCTTTTCAAAACAAATTGATTTGAGAGATTGAATGAAATCTTTCCATCTTGATTTTTTTTCCTCTAGATTTCAGTTGCTCGTTTAAATGGTGTTTCCCTGACCCGGCTACACATTTCAACCACCACACATCAGTAGTTGGTGTGCTGTTACACATCAACCCAGGCACCTCCTCTCCTCTCCTGGCCCCCTCCCTCCCCCACACTGGTTCCTGGTGTCCAAGATCAGAGAAAAATATTGTGTAAACTGTGGATGAAGAAACAAGGCTGGCTGCCTTTGATGTCAGGCAGCGGCTGTGTAATCTGTGCCCCCGACTTTCTTTTACAGCTGATGCAATTTGCAGCTGCGATGTTGAGTCTAGGTAATTGTTTCTCCAACCCAAACACCACTGGTATTTTTTATTTAAGTGTAAATTTTCATTTGGCTAAATAAACAGTTCCTATCTGCCTCCAGCGGATGGTGGCCCTGAAACATGGGGTGCTGGGGGTTTTCATGAAAACAGAGCCCAGGTAATCAGAAAGGCCTAACAAGGGGCCATTATGTAGTGTGCACCCTTCTTTAACTTTCCTTTTTATTGGAACGGTGTAATTTCAGTTTCATAAATACTAAGAGGTTTACCGCTGGGCACTGGGCCTATCCATCTCATTCACCTTGGAAATTAAGGCTGCTGCCTTCCCTGCAATGTTTCTCTTTGTCTATAATATCACTTTAGCTGCCTTTAGGAACAAAGCCAGGATGTAAAGAATTCAGACCGTTTTACTTTGAACAAGATCAGATTGCTTATGATTCCTAATAGAGAACATTGGAAACCTTTTTATTGATAGGCAATCTTTCTTCTAATATATCTCTCCTTCCAGAAACAGTTGCAGCCAAAGACCTTAATCTTTCTTTGAGATAATAATAGTAGTAATAATAAATAAAATAACTATAAAAATAAAATAATAATAATGAGAGAAATGCCATGCACTCGTAAAATGTGTAACAGACACAGTTCAAGGCACTACACGCACTTTAGCTCATTAAACCCTTGCAGCAATTCTGCGAGGCAGCTATTACAGCTCTGTTTTGCAGAAGAGAATGCTGAGACCCTGAGAAGTTAAATGTCTTCCTCCCCCAAAAATCACACAATAGGAGAGAAGCAAAGTCCGATTGGGAGCCCTAGTTTCTTTGTTATGTTTCAAGACTGTGTTTTTCCTCAGATATGGTGGGGAAAGGTGGTGTGGAAGTTCACAAGTCCTAAAATTATGATCAAATCAGAAGTGGTGACATATGTGACAGGTCACTGGAGCAGTCACCCTAGGCCCCATTTTGCTGAATCGTGGCCTGTAAAGCACTTGAATGCCCTGTTACCACCAGGCCCCTTCCCCTCTGCTGGGATTGTCCACCCTACTTCCCCGCCTTTCTCTTCCCACCCTTGGTTCTGTTTTCATCATAGTCTTCTCTGATCTCATAAACAGCCCCTCCCTTGAGCTGTTGTAGCTTCTTTTGCCAACTTCTCTCAGGGTGCTCTCACATTGCACTGCAATCTTGATGTCCATGACTATTGCCTCCCCCTGTGAGCTCCTTGAAGGCAGAGGTCATGTCTTCTTTGACATTGTATCCCGATGTGTGACACAGTGCTTGGTATATATGACTAATGCTCAAGAAACATTTATTGAGTGAGTGGATGGATGGATGAAAAGATGAGTGAATAGGTGAATAACCTACTATCTGACTATTAAGATAGATAATATTATTTACCATAATACCTAGTAGAGTATAATTCTAAAATTTTACTTGTTTCCTAGAATGGATGTCTCTGACTTTCCTATTTTCCACAATGAGACAGTGTCTTAGCTTGCCATGCTGCTATGACAAATACCAACCGGTCGGCTTAACAATAGGCATTTATTGTCCCATGGTTTTGGAGGCTATAACTCCAAATTCCAGGCATCGGCAAGATCATGCTTTCTCCCAGGAGTCTGTGGCATTCTGGTGCCAACTTGCTACAATCCTTGTGGTTCCTTGGATGGCATCTCAGCCTCCCGTCACATGTTCTTCCAGTTTCCACTGACTTCTGGCTTCTTCCTTTATGTCCTTCTTTGATTAATTGCAGCCAAATTTCTTCTGCTTATAAAGGACTCCAGTAATACAGATGAAGACCAACCCTGATTCCGTCAGACCACCCATAACTAAAAATATTATCTTCAAAAGTTGCTATTTACAAGTGAGTCCACAACCACGGGAACATAGATTGAGATTAGGATCATGTCTCTGTTGGGGTCAAAACGGTGGCCAACATTACTCCTTGATGGCTGTCTCCCAAATGGTTTTGTTAAAAAAGATATGAATAGTGCCCCAGAGGACTTCATTCATTAGTATTAATCAGAAGATGAATTTTTAAAGTCTTGGTTAAGTATCTGTAATACCTAGTGAATAGCAGATGCTAAGTGAATGTGTATCTTTCTCTACTACTTGTATTCCTCTCAGCAAAGCATACTTAGCCTATGTCTCATTGCAATGTCTTTCAAAATTTTCTCCGTAAAAATCTTAAGGCAAAGCTCTTGTTCAAACAATATCCTAATCTTCTAAGGTTAGAGCAGATAAGAACTCTAAAATAAGAACCTCCACTTGGGGAGAGACCAGAATCCTCAATTTTGCCTTCTGAGATTTGTGTTCCCTCTTTTAAACTCTGGTTTAAGTGTGAGCAGAACCCAGCTTTCTTTCTTGATCTCCTTAACACAGTAATGTCAGGCTGACATTTTCAAAGATAACTTTACTACACCTGCTGAAAGAACAGAAAGGAAATTGTTGATAGAAAAAAATAATAATAAAAATAGTCACATTTGCCTTCCCCCGCGGAGTTTGAGCTCCGAGAAGGCAGGAACTATACTTGATTGATGTTTATGTTACATTCTATCACCTAGAATATAGTGGTTCTTCAATAAATACTTCATTGAAAGAAAGATAAATGTAGAAAGGAATGAATAAACCAAACACTGAAAAGTTTTACTAGCTCCTAATGTCCATAGATGTTGTCTTTTAGACCTTGACAAGTTTGTACAAATTTCTTTCTCTTTCCTTCTCCCTTTCTCTCCCTTTTCCCATCTTGGATTCTTGTTTCCAGATGGTGATTGTAATTCTACTTCCTGACTGAGCAAAATTCCTCTTCTGCCCTGGGTTGAGACCTTGCCCTCAAGCTCCTCTCACTCAGTGCTTGTTTCCTGTCTGGGGATCATACTTTAACTCAACTCTGTTTTGCCCAGAAGATGTGATTGACATTCACTGAGTCCCAATGTCAGATCAAGCCCTTTCAGACCTCGATTTTTCCTACCTTTGGAGTTTTCTTTAAAGAGCCTGTGTTTGACAGAGTGACCTAACAGGCATATAATGAGAATTAACATGCAGGCAACAACAGAAGACAGTTATTTTCAGTTTCTGATTGATTCATGGTAAGTTTTCCCACTTAAAGTGCTACTCCTTTAAGAGTTAATTACCTTTAAGAGGTCACACCTAGCGAGAAATGAAACTCAGAACATAGTTATATTGAGTCCCCATTACTGAGCTGGGAATACAAAAATAGCTAATACCTTTTGATACCTTCTCTCTACTAAGCACCTTACATAAAACTGTAATATTTAATTCTTGCCCTGGACATACCATGCATGTGTTATGATGATTTCCACAGAATTGTTTTCATGTTATATTTGAGGAAAATGAGACTTGGAAGAGTTGCACATTTTGCCTAATGTCACATGACCAGGAGTGGATTGAGCCCAAATATGAACCAATGATTGTCTGATTCCAAAGCCCATGTTCTTTGCACTCCTGCTAGTGGCCATTCCACAAGGGCTCACAGTATATAATTTTAATGTTTGATGGAGGGTTCTCTGGAAGAGTTAGATCCAAACATTGTTGAAGCACAAAAGGGAAAGGGGCAGAAAAGCAAATAGTTTAGAAAGGAGAAGACATTTTACTGGGATTTGAAGAGTGAATAGGAGTTTGCTGGATGGAAAATAAAGAGAAGGAAATCCCAAGCAGAAAGATAAGCAGGACCAAAGGAAAGAGGCATGAGAATATATGACATGTTCAAGATTGGTGAGAGTAGTTACCGTGGGGCAGGAAAACATGGTGCAGGATGGCCAAGGCTGTGTGAGTAGAGGTGGGGAATGGAGGCCAGAGGTGAGAAGAAGAGAGGTAGGTTAAAGCCTTAAAAGTTCAAAACTTTTAACTGTTGTTAATGAGCTGCCATTCAAGACTTCCAAACATCAGATCAAGTAAAGCTCAATGATGTCCTTATCCCCAGGGACTGACACTAGAGTGGTGGAGTCACACGCATGTTGACAAATGGATAGGAGGGGGTGCTGTGAGCTGGAAATCTTTCCAGAGCTGGCTTTCAATCACTCCAGCTACATCTATAGGTAGGAGACTTCAAACCAAGAAATAAATGTCCTTTACACAGCAAGATTTTGCATATACATATTCATATACGTTATATATTTATATAATGAAAATTTTCAATTGAAAGTTTGGAGCTGGATATTTGATTCCAGGTGGGTGGTGGCATTCTCAGAGGAGGCCCACCCACAGCATTCAGGGGCTTTGCTAATAAATTCCTCTCCCACACCCCCTGTCTGAAACAGAACAAATGAGGGTGAGGATTCTGCCCCCTGCAGGGCAGACTTGGAAAAGAACTCCTTATTATCATCTAATTAAAACATTTGAATACTTTAGAGGAAATATGTAAGAACACCCTGACAGGTAAAGCTGGGGAGGACTGGAGACTTTAGAAGGAAATTCTTTCATTTTACTGGAAGGTTTAGCACTTTTTTTTAGAAAAACACTGATTGCATTTAAAACATGAGATTTTATACAATGTTTTGAGTTAAGAGAAATAAAATGTCAAGGTTCTCTGGAACCATTGGATCTTCTTCCTATGCAGAGGGCAGCTGCTTAATGATATTTGCCTTATTTCATAAGAAGAAAGTTCTAACCCAGAGGATTCTAGAACAAGATCGCACAGGAGAGTAGGATATAGAATAAATTCCTCCATCTGTCCTGGCTATACCCTGTTCTACCACTCATGAGTAGAGGCAATTTCACAAGCCAACATCTTCCAGAAAAAGGATTCAGTTTTTTCCTCCTGGTAGAATACACCATTCTTTCATTTTCACTGGCCCTCGCTAAATGCCTAATAAAAAAATCCCAAATGTATTCTACCCTTCTGCATTCCAAAGGCAATCTCAGAGTCATGCAACAAAATGCAGCTAAGGTATTAACCCACTCGTGTGATGCTGGCTTTTTATAAAATACGGATCGATTTTCAAACATGTTTTCCCTAAAGTAACCATAATCATATGTTTCACATTTCCTGTGACAATCTCATGTTTATGCAATTTATCATTATTTTTAATAGTTGTTTTGGAAACCTTACCCCTGGCCCTGGATACCTTTGACCTCATTTTCTAACCCCCAACCTCTTCTCTGGCCACAGTGAACTTTTTTGCTGTTCTAACAACATGGCAAGCAGGTAGCTTTCTCCAGAGTCTTTGCACTTGTTCTCTCTTCCTGAAGTCTTCCACCTGCTCAGCTTTGCACGGCTGGCTTCCTCACTTACTGCTGGGCTCTGCTCAAATGTCACCTCCTCCAGGGGACCTTCTCTGGCCACCACCAATTGCTCTTTAGTCTCTTAATGTTGCTTATTTTTTTCTTACCCTACCGCTCATTGTATTCTGTACGCGTTTTTCTGTTTATTTTCTGGCATGCACGTAAATGTCAAAAACAAGGATTTTGTCCATTATTTTTCCTACTGTAACTCCAAAGCCTAGAACACGCCTGGCACGTCATGAGCACTCACATACCTGTCGAATGAATGACGTGTGAAATGCGCAACTAAATCTTATCATTGTTGCTACCATTGCAAGGACCTTTACCTAATTAAATTCAGAAATAAAAATCCAGACGCTGTGCTAAATTCGCAGCACCCATTCATCCATCCATTCCACTACTCAGCACTTACTAAGCTCCACCACACACCTGGCATTGTCACGCTTAGACATATGAGACTCAGCCCTGGCCTTCATGATGCCAGAGTTCAGTGGAAGAGAAGAAAAGGGAAAGAGATAAAAAGGCTGTGATGTGGACAAGCACAAGGCACTGTGGGACTCCAGAGAAGAGAAATTTGACCTCTGCCCCTACGGCTTCATATTGAGCAAATGAAATCTCTTGGTTGTCCTTTTGGGTGAGCTTGCTTTTTCCATGATTAGGAGGAAAGAAGAAAAAAGGGAATAAGTCTCTTTATTATTTTTAAGCCCCACCCACCCCAAACACACAGAGGTGGGAGGGATATGAGCATAGAGAAATGGCTGTTTCTCCTCCCAAGGAGCTGAGGTGGGGAGTTGGCGGGGTCTTGTGCTGTTTTATTGACACCCAAGAACACCACTTATCAAGAAATCACAATGTAGCCAACTTAGAGCTTTCTTGAAGTGGGTTCATTTTCCCCTCTGAACCACTTGACTCGCTATTGCCCGAGAAGAGTAAATTGTAAACCCCTTGACGGCCAGTCCTCCCCACAATCAGACTAAACATAACAATAGCAATGATGCCTGCTCCTGGGAGCTCTAACAGCCAGGTCCCAGCTTCTTGGCTTGGCTCACAAAGGCCTGAGCTTTGGCCCTGCCTCCTCCTTGCAGTGTCCTGTCCTCTGTGCACAGGTGCCTGGGCTCGTAGTCCCCTGAACAGGCCGGGCCCTTCCCTCTGCCTGGACCATCCTTCTTGCTACCTTTAACTATCACCCCAACTCTGTCCCCATTACTCTTTAAGATCTGTCTCATTTGTCACCTCTTCCAGGAAGCTTTCCCTGATGCTGCTTCCCATCCCACCTCTTCTGCCACCCTCACTTCCAGGCCCCACAGCACCCTTCGTATATTTTTTTTTTTTTTTTTTTTTACCGGGAGGTCCCAGGGATCGAACCCGGGTCCCTCCATATGGGAGACAGACGCCTAACCAGTTGAGCTACATCTAACCCCCCTTAGGATATTTCTTTACTTATCAGTTTTTATGCTATAATTTGTCTCTGTCTCCTCCGCCACTAGACATGAAACTCTTTGAGGACAGGACTTTTGTTTATTTTTATCTTGATTTTCCTAGACTCTTCCCCCAGGAATTAGACCTTTGCAGACTGGTTAATGATTAGGTATTGCTGACCCTTTATTTTCCTGTGCTTGGTTACTGAAGAGTGGTCTTTGTATATACATAGATTAGTGACTCAAAGAATTTAAAGGAAAAACGGTTACCCATAAGCCATTCTGAGTTCGGTATAAACATCTCACATCAGAATGGAAAAGGAATCTACAGTGACAGAAAGAGCACTGCCCTGGGAGTCAGGAGACCTGGACCACTGTCCTGCTGTGTGGCTGTGGGCAAGTCAGGGCTCTTCTCTGGGCTTCTCTTTCCTCCTTTGAAAAATAAGCACATGGGTTGAGGACTGCTCAGATCCCTTGCAGATCTAAAATTCTACAATTCTATGATTCTTCTCATGTATTAAATACTTTTTCGTAGGCTCAATATTTGCATTACCATTTCAATGTCTCTGTTGGTGGAGTTTGCTCCTTTACTGCATTCTGAACTTAGGGCTAGGAAATGCAAGCACCTGACTTCAGCAGATAAACTTAAAGCCCCCACCAATTGGATGTCTCAGAAGAAAATGCATTCAAATGAAAGAAGAGATGAGTAGTTATTCACTCATTGCTTTTTAATATAGATTTTATACTAGAATAAGTACTAGAATACAGATTTTATACTGTCTATTGCATTTGCCTACATATTTCTCATCTAATCTTTCTGGCACTCCTTTGAGGTGTCCAGAGCAGGTGATTTGATAGCCAGATGCTGTTGACCAAATGTGTCTAGCTCTCCATTCCACTAAGCACATGATAGGAGCAGGGTTCCTTGCCCACAGTGCTTTGGAGTACCATGCAACCAGTTCTGATCGAGGAGTTGTGAGCTTCTAGGGGTGAAGCTTGTCAGCCTCAAACCGAGCACTTAAGTGCTGGCATGGGGCCATCTATGGTTCCCTGGTCTCCCTGCCAGAGTGGCTGGCAGTGTTCCAGGCAGGGGCTGCTCCATCAGCCTAGGTCCTGGAGTGAGGCTAATGTAGAGAAGAGACCCAAGATAAACTGAGCATGACCCAAGATAAACATAGCATGATGGCTTGGTGCTATTTATTACTGTCAGCTAACCTAGTCTATCTTGACTGACACAGGCATTATCCATATTTTTCACATAGGGAAACTGAGGATCATTGAAGGAAAATAAACAAACTTTCTTGAGATCATGAAGTCTAGTAAGTGTCTAAGCTTGGGATTTGAACCCAGGTCTTCTGACTCCTTATTAGTGCTTTTTTTTTTTTTTTTTTCTATTCCACACCACTTCCTTAATTAGTATTAGGTATTAGGACAGTTTGAATTTGGTGAATCCCAAAAAGAGAAAGATTATGTGTTTGAACTAATCCATTCCTGTGGGTGTGAGATCCTTTTGATTGGACTGCGTTGGTAAAGCATGACTCAGGTTGAGTCTCTGCCCTCTTGCTGGGTCTGATATAAACAAAGATACAGAGAGAGACAGATACACAGGGAAAGGGAGCCACCGTATTATATTGATCCTGCCACGTGAGAGAGAGGACAGCAGGAAAGCAGAAACCCCTAGAGCAGGGGTTCGTAACCTTTTTTGTTCCACAGACCCCTTTGCCAGTCAGGTGAAAACCATGGACCTCTTACTAAGTCCACACTATTCTGTGTATTATTTAATAAATATATTGCACCTGTACCAACATGTCCCCACAAGAATAATGTTTTCTTGAATTTCAATTCATGTTCACGGACCCCTTGTTAAGAATCCCTGCCCTTGAGGCTCAAGGAGGCCCAGGGAAAGATGAGTCATCTGTCTGATAACTCACAGCAAATCTTGGGAAGAAAGCAGAGTAGCCGAGACTGATAGAGGAGGCCCAGGAAGAAACAAGCCCTATGCCTGGTTGCCCACAGCTGAGCTCTGGGGGATGATAAAGTCTGGAGGGGACGGCAGAGACCTCAGCAGAGACTGGCAGCCATCTTGCTTCACCACCTGGCAGGACACCAGGATCACCAGTAGCTGACTTTGGTGAGAAAGTACGTCTGATGGTGTCTTGATTTGGACATTTCACAGCCTCAGAGCTGTAAGGTTTTTACCCCAATAAATTTCTGATTATTAAAAGCCAACCCATTTCTGGTACTTTGCATTGGCAGCCCTGTTGCAAACTAAAACAGGTATTACGCTTAATTTCATTTGAGCCTACATTCTGGGTCCTGGGTGCCTGCCCTTTGGGAGGCAATGAGAGAAAGTGGCAAGAACATATGTTTTGGAATTAATCCAATATGAGCTTGAGTTCTGACTCTGTCTTTTATTAGCTCATTGTCCTTGGCACGTACTAGAGTTTGGTCTCCTAGGTCTTCTGAATCAACCAGGACTGCAAGGAGTGGGAATTCTTAATAGTAGGGAAGACTTACTGCTAATGGCATAATTTCAAGCATCAGTGACAGCATGGGTAGATATTTGGGGGTGGGGACTGTCATTTTCTCAAATCAGAGAGGCTGAGTGACTTGCCTGAGGTCATGCAGAGACAGAGCCTGAATCCCAACCCAGACCTCTTTGATTCTCTTCAGTATGTCTCATTGTTTCCAAGATAGAACTAGCTCTGCTAAAATCCTACCTCAGTGAAGAAGGGAGGCAGGGCTCAATTTTAATGATTGGCTTCAACTTGGAGAACCTTCTTGTTACTGTTCTTGTTTGCCTTGGAGCTTCAAATTGATATGCTCTGAATATTCCTGCCCTTCCTCTTACCCCAGCTTAGCACTGAGAACAGCAGGCGTTGCCTTGGCAAGGTTACAGAATAAACTTGCTGCTTTTAGGACATCTGCATCCAGTGAAACTTTTATTTTCTGTCTCTTGGGCATAATCTTGGGAATGCACATCTGTTATTCCAGGTTCTTACCTGGCTGGGCTAATTTTTCCTCCCCTGGGAGGAGAAATATGCTGTCAAAATAAGAGGAAGAGTTTTCACACCCTCTGAAGTTACAGACACACATCGAATATTAAAAAAAAAAAAAAAAAAAAAAACACTCAGAAGCTTGATTGAGTCATAAAGTTTTATTGAAAAGATAAGTATACCACCTGTGTCCCAAAGTCCTTCAGTTTCAGGACATCATAGTCACTGAAGATGCATTTGTGGTTTCTTCTAAGACACTGAGGTGTGGGTAGTGTCCAAGGGGTTGGTTGCACCTTAGCAGCTAGACCCTACATTTTATACATACCTGCCTTCAGACATATCTTCCTTCCCCTCCCCATTTTGATGGTGTTTTCTCCTTTCTCTTCTGGGTTCCGTTGACTTCCAGCTTCTGGCTGCTCCCAGTGGCTACTTTTTTGTGGCCAATTTCCTTTGCTTATAAGGCCTTCAGAAATATTGGATTAAGGTCCAACATCACTCAGTTTGGGCACACCTTAACTAATAACATCTTCAATGCCCCTGTTTACAAATGGGTTCACACCCACAGGGCCCAGGGTTGGGACCTGAATATGTCTTTTGTGTGGGACATGATTCAATCCCTAACACTGGGGAAGAAAACAAATACAAAGGTAAGAGTTAAAACCTCAGTTCTACCACATTCATCCATTCACACTTCCCTATATGCCAGGCACTGTACTAGACACTGAGGAGACACTGGTCCTCCAATCTCTGACCTCACTGAGTTGTTTTTGCTCTGTTTTGCTTTGTTTTGAGGTACCAGAGCTGGGAATTGAACCTGGGACCTCATATGCAGGAAGCTGGTGCTCAACCACTTGGCCACTTTGGCTCCCCTGTGTTGGTTTTTTCATATCTTTGCTTGTTCTTTGTTTTTTGTTGTTGTTGTTGTTTTTAGGAGACACCAGGAGCTGAATCTGGGACCTCCCATGTGGGAAGCAGGTGCTCAATTGCTTGAGTCACATCCACTCCCCCTCATTGAGATTTGAAAAGTGAAGAGGCAACTATAATATGATGTGATGAATTAACAAACTCATTCCCTCATTATTCATTCATTCAACAATATGTGTTGAGTGTTGATCATGTACCAAGCACTGTTTAGGTTCCGGGAATAGAGCAGTGAGCAAAATAGACAGAAGTGTGCCCTCATAAAGCATATCTTTTGATGGGATAGAGAGATTGATAGAACAGGTAAGTATAGAATGCAGGAGTAAGTGGTTGTGATGAGCACTATGAAGAAAAATATGATGTGGCACGTGGAGAGAGTGTGATGGAGGCTGCTCTTTTGGCTAGGGTGGTCTGGGAAGGGTTCCTTGAGGAGGTGACATCTGAGTGAAGCCCTGTGATGGCAGCAGGGTCACGGGTTAGAAGCAGAGCATCCTGTGGAGGCACCTCAGAGGGGAGGAGCATCTAACCCATACCTACTGGGTGACTTTCATCAAGCCACTTGACTTTTCTGAGCCTTTGTCTCTTTCTGTGGAACCTGAAGAAGTCTAATGCCCCACCTATCTGCCTCCTCAGATTGTGGAAATAAAAAAAAGAAATTGTTCCAGAACAAGTTGTCTTGCTCTCCCCTACTTGTCCCTGTGAATTATTCTCATTGCCTGTTCTTCAGAAGGTCTCCTAACAACCTCTTGGTTTCAGTGGAGCAGATGTGAATTCAGAGACTGAGCTTTGAATTCGGCCACCAAAACTCAGGTCTCCTAACCTCCCTGAGCCCAGTTCTCTCACCCATACAACAGGGATCATTAACAGAAACTGATTTTTCATGTTATTGCCAGAGAGCTTGTGCCTTTAATGCCCTCCAATGGTTCTTGTTCTGCACAAAGTATTCCAGCAATGTGTTCACTATAATAATGTGACTATCATATTTATTAACATTAAAATAACAACACACGGAAGCTTCAAGTACATCAGGTAAATAGTTGATACTCAGTAAATATTATTCCCTTCTTTTTTCTTTCTTTCATCTCCTACCCTATTTGTAATGATCCTTCCCTCTGTTCTGTTTGATCCAGGACAGAGGTTGCAAGGATCTGGCATCCTCGGATAACTTTAGGCTCGAGAGAACAAGGTAAACACACACACACACACACACACAAAGCACCCTAAGTTCCTTCTTGAAACATTCACTGCACATCTACTGTGTGCTGGGCACTGTTGTAATTACTTTGCATATATGTTCACCTATTTAATAGTTACTTTGACACTATGAGTTTCTTACTTTGATTATCCCCATTTTAAAGATAGGGAAACCAAGATTGAGTGATGTTATGTAACTTCTCCACAGCCACTGAGCTGATCAATCAAGAGGTCTCCAGTCCAAGTCTCCAGAACAAAGAAGGGATTTAGGGATTCAGGGTAGTAGTACTCTAAGGAGTTAAGTTGAAAAACAGGTGGAAGTCTCCATGCTGTGTCTCTCTGAAGTCTGAGAGTGGCAGATGAGTGCAGCAGGTGTCTGAACCCTGAGATGAGGAGGCACCCCATGCTGGAAGACATGGTAGAGGGGTCCCCATCACCTGGGCTCTGCTCACCTTCTCTAATGCTCCTCTTTCCTTCTCTGGGGTGGCAAGAATGTTCAGGGACACTTGTAGATTGCTCATTTCAGAGAAAGGTGCTGCCGAAAGACAAAGCAAATCATTAAAGTGAAAGAAAAAATGGAGCTGCACGTGTTTGAACTCTCAGACTCTGGAGCATAGCAGGGCTTAGAGCTGCAGGATCAGTAACTGCCAATGCCCCATACCCTGCCTTCTGAGAACTGAGGTGGCCCCTGGGCACCAGGAGACAAAGGATGGATTCCCAGGTGCAGAAGTATCGTGAGGGAGCCTTGGTCCCCACCTTCGGAAATTGCTGATCTTCCCTTTCCCTTTTCTTTTACTGGAAAAGCGGTTTGCTTTGAGGAATAGCAGGGGGACTCAGTCAATTAGGCTCCTGGGGCACCCATTGATCTTTGGGGAGCCAAGGTCAGAAGGACAATTGCATGGCCTATAATCCTTCTCAACCTTTCTCTCGTCTAGACTGGTTTGATTTGTTCGAGGTTGTCAATGGAGGCTTTGTTCTCTTGGCATCTCTCCCCGGTCCTGCTCTTTCTCTCTTCCTATACATTGCTGTCTCTGTCTTCTTCATTCTTCTTCTTATTTTCCTCTTTTCTTCTCTTTCCTCCTCATCGAGAATAATGAACCCATTTGGTCAATTCCACGACATTCCCTGGTTTGCTGTGGATCATCTATCTACCATGAAATGGAAAGTCTTGGAAATTGGAGAGATGTGAATTCAAATCCTGATTTTTGGCTTATTTGCTATGTGGTCTCAGAAAAAGTCTTTAGCCTTTGTTTCTTCCTCGTTAAATATGGATTGGCTCAACATATGAGTGTACTAGCCCATTGCAAGTGACCCAGGGATGACAATTATCATCATTATTGTCATCACCATCATTAATTATGATTATTTCTAAAGAGAACGGGTGTCTGTAAGTTCAGTCTATGCCTGCCCAGGCCCCACCGGATTTTAGTAAAAATCAATGCTCCTTATGATTCCACCTTCTCAGGACTTGAGCCAATAAAAGCACAACCCGATGAACCATTAGGAGCTCCTCTTCACTTAGGAAAGGGTATAGAAAAGGCAGATATGCCACATGAGTGTTGGTGGCCCTGAAAGCACTCTCCCATTCCCCCACCCCATGAACAGCACCGGGATGCAGCTCCCCTATCTGACCTCTCCTTGTGTGTCTGCTCTGGCTGGCTGGACTGTCCCCAAGCCGTGGTTCCCTTTCTAGTTTCTTCCTGGGGTGAGCCCAGCCCAGAACCCCTAGCTGGTGAGGGCTCATGTTCCAGAGCTCGGGGCTGATTCTTCTTTGTCATGCAATGCAGATGGTGCTATAAAGCCTGGTGCCAGGGAAGTGGGGCTAGCAGCAGGAGCTGGAGGTTGGCTTCTCAACATCACTAGTGTGGCTGCAGGAAATGGGTCTCCCTGCCACTGCCTTCTGAGCCATCGGTGATTGTTTCACTTGAAGGCAGTGAGAGGGAGGAGAAAGGGTTTCTTTATGACTCTTGACATAGGCAGAAATAAGCTGGTGCAATAGAACACAAAGAATGCTGGATTTGGAATCAGAAGACATGGGTTTGAATCACAGCCTGTTCGTTTAGTAATTATAAAACTTAGGGCAAGTCACAATTTCTCCAAGGGCACCCTCTACCATTAAATGCAACAATTGTTAAGGGGGATGCATATGGCATAGTGCTCAGGACATTCTGTTTCCTTCCTACTTTAAAACACAGTTTTAGGGAAGCGGCTGTGGCTCAATCAGTAGGGCTCCCGTTTACCATATGGGAGGCCCCAGGTTCGGTTCCCGGGGCCTCCTGGTGAAGGCGAGCCCGCCCGCACGGCGTGGTTAGCTGACCCAGCGAGCACAAGCAGCAAGGGGGGGATAAATGAATAAATAAATAAAATCTTAAAAAAAAACAAAAAACAAAAAACACAGTTATAGACATGGTCGGGTATTCAGCCTGGGTTTCTGCTCTGAAGGAACCAGGATCTGCTTGAAGAGACCAGTGTTTATAGTACAAACCAATTAGGATATAAGAGGCAGTATGGCTCCTGTGAGAACTCCTGGTTTCACAACCCTCGTCTTCTATCAGCTGTGACTCTGGGCAAGTTATCTAACCTTCGTGTGTCTCCATTTATTCATCTGTGAAATGGAGCTTATAATACCTACCTCAAAGGTTTGTTCTGGGGATTGAGAAAGGTAATAGAAGTAAAACTCTTAGAACTAAACCATTACAGAGGAATCTTTATCTCAGTGTTAGCTACTACTATTATATGCCCAACTTACAATAACTCACTGTAATGCCCCCTTTATTGACAGCCATTAGCTTTCTTTCACCTCCTGGCCATATTTGATTGCACTAGGAATGGGGACCTATATTAAGTTGAGCTAATCAAATCACCATCCTTGATCATTTGGAAATGAACCAAGTAATAGTGTGTGTGTGTGTGTGTGTGTGTGAGAGAGGGGGGGGGGAGGGGGGGGAAGAGGGAAAGAGGGACTTGTGACAAATATACTTCAAAATCTATGGGGTGAACATCTTTCCCCTACCATGTGGATTAATTGGAGGAGCAGAAAGTGAAACAGAAACCCACAAAGAGAGATAGAGACAGAGACAGAGAGATAGTCAGAGATGGAAGCAGGAAAAGAGAGAATGAAGTAGACAGAGAAACACAGGTGAGAGCCAGAAACTCAGGCAGCTTTACAGACCCTGGTTCCAGAGCATGCCTGAAGCTCAGCTGCTTTCAGAAAGTGGGTTCCAGTGGATACTCTTGTAACAAATCTCTCAGAATCAGGATAGATGAATTTATGCTGCAGTGACTAACACTCCCCAAATCACAGTGGCTTAACACTACAAAGGTTTGCTCATTCTATGTGTCCCACCCCGGTCTCCAGGATAGAATCTTTATCTTGGTATGTGCTTCCACTATAACTGTGGGAGGGAAGGGAATGTGGCAAATTGTGCACTGGCTCTAAACTTTCTTCTTGGAAGAGACGCAGATTGCTTCTGCTCACAATTTCATTGGCCAAACAAGTCACATGGCCACCCTTTAACGTCAAAGGGGGTAAGGAAGTACAACCTTACCATGTGTCAAGCAGGGGTACCAGAATATTTCTGAACACCTTCTAATAATTACTATACCCTCTTTTCTTTTCAATCCAACTTGAATTGTTTTCTATTTTAAAAATTCAAATACACAAAAAGATCCTAGCTAACAGAGGTTAAAAAAAGAAATTCCCAGTTCTCTAGGTAGCTGTTAGTACTTTAGGATCCCAGAGAAGGAATAAACCAAAGGGCTGACAGAGTTGTGGAAACAAAAAGAAAGATGTGGCATATGAGCTTGGCTCTGGAGGGTGGAAATATTTACCTGGTATCTTCATGTTTCATTCGTCAGAGCTTCAAAATTGCACAAGGTGTGGTGGACTTTGGCAGTCACACAGTCTGGAGTCTGAATCTCTCCTCATTAAGGAAGGAGTGAACTGACGAACGGGAAGCACCTAGCATGGCACATGACCCTTACCAGATGTTCAGGAAATGTTAGCTGCCTCCCCTTATCTCCTTTTCTACAACAGGGGTTCTTAACTTTTGTTCCACGGACCCCTTTGCCAGTCAGGTGAAAACCACAGACTGCTTACAAAGTCGACTCTACACTGTGTATTATTTAATAAATATATCACACCCACACCAACATGTACCCACAAGAATAATGTTTTTTTTTTTTTTTTTTTAATTTCAGTTCAAGCTCACAGACCCCTGGTTAAGAACCCATACTCTACAATCTTCCCTTTTTAGTTACTGCTGCTGCAAAGTTTTCTTCTTATTTTCCCCTGGGGAATCTAAACACTTCATACTAGCAGTATCATTGAGAACCATGTTATTGAGAGGTTTGCCATTTTACTGGAAAGACTAGTTTAATTGTTGGCATAAAGTTCGTTGCCTTGGTGTTACAAGCCAACAGACTTGAAGTTCTGAGATACCATCTGTTTCTCAGATCCTTTTTTCCCCTGAATCTTCCCTGAGAATGTCAGTTTCCACTTAGCTTCAGGGAAACATTCTTTTACCCATTAATGGAAATCTTGAGATATTTATCATTATTCTCCCTTATGAATATCAAACTGTAAAACGTCCAAAAAGCTATAGGTATAGAAGAGCAGTTATTGCCTAGGGGGAGGGAATTCTATTTCTAAGCCACAGCTCTGAGAGTGGCCCTCCTCTGCTCTAAAAACCAACAATGGTTCCCCAGTGACCACAAGGTGAGGTTCAGTTACAATTCCAGTAACATGTCCCATGTCCCATGATATTTCATACTTCCTCACTTTTTGTTTTTGCCTGTATCATTCCTTCTCCTTGTGGTACCCTTTCTCCCATCACTGACCTTTGAAGTCAGCTGGACAACAAAATATTTAGAATGCATTTGGTACAGTAATAAATAACCCAACTCAAAGATACTTGAATATTTGGAGAATTTACTGGCTGGTATATTTGAAAAGTCTGGAGTTTCATGAGACCTCAGGGTTGTTTTGAATGCGCTGCTCATCAGTTTCACAATGACATACTCTTTTTTTCTATTTGATCTGCCTTTTGTATGGTCAGTTTCATCTCCTTAGGTCTCAAGATAGCTGATAATATCCCCAGGGGATGCACACCTCCTGCTTCCCTTGGGGGAGCAGAGTAGCATTGCTATTCACTCAGCTTTGGAACTACTATCCAAGGTTCCCTCTGATTATACCTTTATAAATCAATTTCCCACCTTGAATTACTCTGGCCAGGGTCGTAGTTGTGTGACTGGCTTAAGCCTGGGTTGTGTTTGCATTTCTGAACAAATCACAGAGATAAGGTAAGTAGGATTAGGTTCATTGATTTAGGCCAATTGGGTATCTCTCACCCTCAACCCACCTGAATTTCCTTAGTTTGAAATTCCCTAATTGGACTTCTCAACCCTGTTATAAGGGATCCAGGAGAGTATGCATGCTGTGGCCGCAATCATCAATACACCTTGTATGGTCAGCTCTTAACCTTGTCTGTATACTCAACAAATCTTTATGGAGGTCCTACTATGCTCCAGGTGCTCTGCCAGATACAACCTTAGGCTTGAAGGAGGCCGCATTCTAGTTGGGGGAGAGGGGAGGACAAGTCCAGAACATTTTTTTTTTTTTCATTTTTTGCATTTATGTTTATTCTGTTCAACTGCAATTTTTACATACCGTTACAGTTACATAAATTGCAAGTATCCCTACGTGTATCTTAATTTTGTTCAGTTGTATAGAAAGTCTTTAAGAAAAGAGACTGCCAACGTGCTTTTTCTTAGTAGCCCCATCCCCACCTCTGCCCATGCAACTGTAGGGTTCTCTGTACCCTGTGGTTACTCAATAGATAATAGAGAGAAATGAGATACTTTGATAACCGAGATACTTAATTCACTCAACCTCAAATTTTCTTCTTCTTCCTCTTCTTCTATCTCAACTCTAAGCTCTTAACTTTTTACCCAGATATTTGAGAATTACAAGCGTCCCTCTTTTTACATTTCTGAAACCAGAGCGTTATTTTCTACCTGTGGCTCTTACACCTAGCCAGAAGATTGAGGCCAGCAGGGTGGCACAGAAAATTGAGGTCTTCCCTAGGGTCCAGCCATCTTCACCCTTTCATCCATGTCAATCTAAATGCCATCTGCAGACCTTTCCAACTGAAATCTCCACTTTCACCCTCAGGGATTTTTCTAGCCATCTTGAGTCTGCAATCATGGCTCTCATTTGTTAAGCATTTATTAAGTGTCTTAGGCTGTTCTAAGAATCTTACATCAATTATTGTATTTAATCCTCACCAAAGTTTATGAAGTAGATACAAATATTACTGTATTTCATCCATTCTGACACATTCTTTTTCACATCGAGGAAATAGGAAATGCCACTTACAATAGAGTATCTTAATTTAATTAGCAGCATTTGTTTTTAATTTTAATGTTACACAAAATGATGATATATGTACTTTACAATCCATGGCATCTTAGATTTGATGAAATGTAGTCTTCCCATTCAATCAGCAAGAGAATGGGAGTCATCAGCCAGCTCAGAGAAATTAACCTAAGGGTCTGAGCTCAGTCTTAGTCCAGAGCCCAATTTCTTGACCACTACCCTTGCCCCTTTTCTTTTCTTCATAATTTATTTTTCATTACCATTTTCCAATTGCGTTTTCAAAAGCAATGATTATTTTAATTTTCATTTAAACGTTTACATGTATTCATTGTAAAAAATATTTTTAAAAATAAAAGTTAAGGAAGAAATGCAAATAGTCTTGAATTCTCATAACATATTAATATTGCCAACATTTTGGTGTATTTTGTTCCTGGCTTTTTTTTCCCCTATGCACATTCATATATATTATTGGTAACATGCTAGTGATATAGCTTTGCTTCCCTCTGCTTTCACTTAACATTATATGATGAGCACTTCCACATGTTATTTTATTTACCAGAACATGACTTTTTAAATTATTATTAGAGAAGTTGTAGGTTTACAGAAAAATCATGCAAAAATAATTTCCATATTACCTCCCCCCCATTATTAATGTGCTACATCTGTTACAATTGATGAGAGACTATTATAGTCCATGGTTTACATTAGGTTTCACTGTTTATATTGTTCAGTTCTATGGTTTGTTTGTTTTTTTAGGAGGTACTGGGGATTGAACCCAGGATCCCGTACATGAGAAGCAGGCTCTTAACACTGAGCTACATACGCTCCCCGAGAGTTGTTGTTTTCGTTTGTTTGTTTTGTTTTTAGGAGGTACCTGAGATCGAACCTGGGACCTCATACATGGGAAGCAAGTGCTCCCTTGAGCCATATCCATTCTCCCTGATTATCTTTTTTGTTTGTTTTAAAGATTTTTTATCACTCCCCCTCCCCCCCTGCTGCCACTTGTGCTCATTGTCTGCTCTCTGTGTCCATTCACTACATGTTCTTCTGTGGCTGCTTATCTTCTCTTCTCGTCTTCTCTTTAGGGGACACCAAGAACCGATCCCGGGACCTTCTGACGTGGGAGAGAGGCACTCAATTGCTTGAGCCAACTTAGCTCTCTGGTTTGTTATGTCTCTCACTGTCTCTCCTCTGTCTCTTTTTTGTTGCTTCATCTTATTGCACCAGCTCTCAGAGCAGGCCAGCTCTCCGCGCAGGCCAGCTCTCCACATGGGCCAGCTCACTTTCACCAGGAGGCCCAGGGAACCAAACCCGGCACCTTCAATATGGTAGATGGGACCCCAATCATTTGATGTCAAGGGGATTATCTTTTAATCATAGAATTAAGAGTTATGTGCTACCCATATAGAACAAGAACTGAGACAAAGGTTGAAGGAGTGTCTGAGACATCCAAGGTTGAGTTGAGGCAGATTTCACTAAAGTTCCACTCTTGGCTTCATGAGGAGATGCTCCTTGGCATTGTTCAGCTTCTTTGGCAGAAGGTTTTATACTTACTAGTAAAGGCACAGGCAGACAGTTGAGTCACCAGAGCAATAGGGCCTTTGTTCTGTGCAAGTTCTGGTCACATTATTGAGGTGGGGGCTGCAGATTGGGCCCTGCTTTCACAGTGTGGAGTTACAGAGTACAGGGCACATAGAAATGTGGGTTTGGGAATTGTGAGTCTAGGAACTCTGATCTAAACAGTTTTAGGGCTCTTCATTTTCTTCATCTCATTTTCTTTTTCTCTCTTCTCAGTTATTGGCTATAAGTTGCTCCTGGGAAACTTTCACTTCAGCTTTTAATTTCTCAATGCACTGGTCTTTGGCAAGAACGATTTCTTCATATGGCTCCCTACTGTTTTCCTTATATTCCATAGCCTCTAATTTTTCCTCCAGCCAGGAAACTTGTTCAAGCAGTTTTGATTTTGATCCTTCAGAGGCTGCAAGTTGCGTGTTGATCCATGCGGGGATGGAGGGACATGGCGAGAGCAGGGCGCAGAAGGCGAGAAAGAGAGAGAGAGACCAGAACATTTTGATTGTCTGCTCAGGTGCTATGCAACAGAAGAGGAGAGACGGCATCCACCCTGGGAACTGGAGGTAGATGGGGTCAGAGAAGGCTTCCTAGGGAAAGTGATGCTGAGCTGAGACTTGAGGGAAAATTACACTTAACCAGATGAGGATATTGAAAGAGGGGAGAGGCAGGGAACAAATATGTGTAAAGGCAGAGCAATGGGAGATAGCATGGTGGGTTGGGTAAGACAGCTAATTCAATATATCTTAGGGGCCAAGGACATAGACTCTAACATTGGAAGGTCTGGGGTCACATGCCACTTCTTCCACTTACTGGCTGTGTGATGTATAAGTTACTTGACCTCTCTGTGCTTCAGTTTCCTCGTTATAAAAGTAACCACCTCATTAAGATTGTTGGTGAGGATTAAATGAGTTACTATGTATAAAGTACTTGTATTAAACTATAACATAGTAAGCACTATAAAAGTGTTAGCAATTATTATCATGGCCATGGCCAGAGCTGTGTTTACATATGGGTGTACCTGCTTATCTATTTGGAATAAACCAAATCTGGGAAGTGAATGGGTAACCTGGGGAAATCTGGTGATACATTCAATGCTGTCTTGCTTTCCATTTGGTTTCAGCCCTGGCAGAAATTCATGTTATAAGAAACAAAAAGTTATCCTGGTTCTTATCTAAATTGATGCCCTGGGATGAGTTTGGATAGCTTGCATGATCATATCAATGTTAGACTCTTATTGCTGCTATAATCATTATTGCTTAGTGATTTCCTCATCTCAAAAACTGAGTGAGGAGAGTTTGTGCTTGAAGGATTGTGTTTAGGACTCAGACAGATCTATCTAGTTTGACTCCCAGTTCTGCCATATGTGTGCATCTTTTAATTCCCACAGCTGCTCTGTGAGCTGGGTACTCCTATTTTGCAAATGAGGAAATTGAGGTTGTTTCTCTAAGTTAACCTCTCTAAATTAGGTAAGTTCTCTAAGTTCAGTGACAGGTCTACTACCACATAGATAGTAAGTGGCAGGGGGCAGTTAGAGGCCTTTGGGAGCTCAGGTTTCTTACTTCTATTTTTTAAATCTGTTTTTTAATCCATGCTGGGGGGGAGATAAAATGAGAAAATATTTGTAAACCAAACAGCACCATGGTTAGCCCAAAGTAAATTTTTAATAAATTAGCTCTGATCATAATAATATTTGCCTTTTTCATATTTTCATATGTAGTGAGGGAAGTCCATCCATTGAGGTTACTATAAAAAGAATTCATGATGATTAATCTACTGAAAATTTTCTCCAGAGAACTCCTCACCATCAAACATCCTATAGTTTAATTATTGATCTTATATTTGCATGTTCCTTACCAGAATGCAACCTCCAAGAGGGCATAAATTATATTCTGTTTTGTTCTTTGTTGTGTCCCCAGTGCCTGAACAGTGTTTGGATAAAGTACTCCATAAATATTTGTAGAGTGAATGAATGAATTGATGAATTAATGTATCAGAATATAGTTAGGAAAATGACATTTCAGGTCCCTTCCAGTTCTGAGAGCCAATGATTCTGTGGGTTCCCATGAATTTCTCAACCATTCCTACTTTTGAAGGCATCTGTCCAGTTATTATGTTGGCAAGGTCATAAGTATTTTATGAATCCCAAGCCTTGCATAACAGTTACCTCGTCATGAGCACTATTTCCCACATGCTCATTCTTTTTTTTTAAACTCTTTTTTAAAATAGATTTATTTTATTTTATTTATTCCCCCCACTTGCACTTGCTGTCTGCTCTCTGTGTCCATTTGCTGTGCATTCTTTTGTGTCTGCTTGTCTTCTTGTCTTTTCTTTAGGAGGCACCGGGAACTGATCTTGGGAAGTTCCAGCGTGGAGAGAGGCACTCAATCGCTTGTGCCACCTCATCTCCCTGGCTTGTTGTGTCTCTCATTGTCTTTTCCTCTGTGTCTCTTTTTTTGTTGCATCATCTTGTTGCACCAGCTCTCTGTGTGGGCCAGCTCGCCTTTACCAGGAGATACCAGGAACCAAACCTGGGACCCCCATATGGTAGATGAGAGCCCAATCGCTTGAGCCACATCTGCTTCCCATATGCGCATTCTTTAGGCTTAGGAATGACTACTACTATATTTGGTCAGCATCACCTGAGTGACAAAAAGCCTTTGCATCAGGTGTTTGACCAGTGCATACTCTTAGAGGGCAGCCGTGGCCATGGTCCTTGCACACACCATAGTGGGCCAACAACTATTGGAACTGCACAAACTTCTCACTTTCTCCTTTGATCTAGACAGCTTTTTGGGTCACTCCCCATATGGAGTCTGGACCTTTCCCCATCCATACTGTGTGTTCTCTTAGGATGACACAGATCACCTCAGAGATCATGTTTTTTCAACTGATTAGTAGAAGCCTTCACACCTTTAATGAATCTGACACATGAGATGACTTGGTCTTTTAGAGGAAAATGCAGATTCCTGAAGCTTGTGACTTTCTGTCATGATTTGTTAGGAGATGGCCTGGGAGGCATTCTGGCACCTCAGAAGAACATTCTAGTACTTATCAGTGAGCAATGCACATGGTACGTGTTTAGTAAAGAATGAATGAATGAAAGCAAGAAATTGTGGGCAGAGGAAGGCATAGGAGTAAGAGAAAAAAGGCAGAATGGATGCAGAAATGGTTGAATGAGAGTTGAGAGAGCTACTCTGCAATTTGGGCTTAATGTACTCCTTCAAATTTAATGCAACATTTATATGTATGTGTTCTTCCCACCTCTTACCACAAGAAGAGGGGCCATAGATTTTATCAGATTTTCAAAATGACCCATAATCCACTAAGTGCACAAAGGGAAGGGATGGGAAATAACTTTTATTGAGTGCCTTCTATGTCCCACGCCCCATGCCAGGTACTTTACAATATGTTATTTCATTCAGTTTTCACAAAAACTCCTAGCTAGATGTTATTAGCAACATTTTACTGCTGTGGATAGTAGGGCCTGGGAAGATTAAGTAAATTTCCCTAAACCATATGGATAGTAAAAGGCAGGGTAAGGATTTGAACCCTAGTCAGACTATTTCCATGACATGTTTGTCAGACTCAGATTGGCAATCTTCCCGAGAAGGGCTGATCTGTGGGTAAGTAGGGCACTGCTGCAGGAATTTCAATGCAGTGCTGCTAAGATCCAGTTTGAGATTATCCATCAAGATTGGGTCATGACCCTGCATCTGAGATATAAGTATTGAGGAGAGCATCCTGCCCTTGAGCGAGGGGGTGAAGAGAGGGGCAGGAGGTCTGGACCTCAGCCAAAGAAGCTGGAACTCAGGAAGAGGCAGGATATTTGTCCTCAGGGGAACTGGAGAGGTAATTCATGACCCAGGCTATAGTTTGGTCTCATAGGGTAGTGGGGAAAGACTGAGCTGGGTCAGCCCAGCAGTTCCCTGCATTCTCCCCAGTACAGCAGATCCTGGGCTGTGGGTAGCAGGATTTGCTCCAAACTCCTCTGCTGGTCAGATTGACTCCCTTCCTAGCTTGTGATCTTGGTTAAAATTGGCTCAGTAGCCACATGGTGCCACAACTGCAGGCTGAAAATCCCTAGTCCTTGTATCTGATCAGGACTAGGGAATACCAGAATATCATCCTTGACATCTTATCCTCCCATGTCATAAACATATATATAATGAGTTTCATAAAACAGAAACAGCTTCTTCTATGGGTCTTCAGACCTTTAGAATAAGGCTTGTTGTCTCCATTCAGGCCTTTTCATCCCAGAAGGGAGCCTAAACCAATGTGTGGGCTTGGTTATTTAGTACTAATCCATAAATACCACATGCCACCAGGGGATAAATGTAGGGAGCTAGGAATTTCCCCTGTTCTGGCAGAATTCCATCTCAGTAATTATATCCCACCTCCTCATCATCCCCCATGGCTTTATTTGATGAGGTTTTACTCCACTCTGCACGTCCCATTTCCATGCAAAGCTGTATGTGTGTGCTGTTGAACGGTCTTCATATTTCATCCAGGGTGGAGGGAAGCTTGTCAGTAGCCGGTAAAGGGATGTATGTACCTGTGTGAGAGTGTCTGAGCACATTCAGGTGTCTTCATTCCTCAGGATTCTCAAGCAGTGTTTAGAGCAGACAAACTGGCAGAGAAGACCGATACCCACCACTCTGGTTGAGACTGGATTGTGAAATAATTGACCTGCACCCAAACCACTGAGGGCAGCATTCTATGTGGTATTTGGATTCCAGGGCATTCTACAGAGATGCCCTAGCTCCTCTTGACTAGTATGTTCCACTGTGCCTTTCCTTGATATGCTATGCTTGATCAATTCTCTGTTTTTTAAAAAATTTCTTACCTACTACCACCATAAAACATGTTCTCTGAATATATTAGTTAGGAGACAGGTTTGGCTGCTATAACTAAGGCTCCAAAATAACTATTTGAACAAGGTAGAAGTTTATTTCTCCCTAATGTAACTTATAAGTGTCAAAAATTGAGTGCTGTTATGGCAGCCCCAGGTTTGGGGATCTGGCCTCTTTCAGTCTTGCTCTGTCATCTTCAACACAGTCTTCCATCTTATGCTCTCTGGCATGGCTTCTCCATGTTCTACCACTTCTACATTCTAGCCTGTTGGAAAGGCAGGAGGAAGGAGAAGTGGGACACATGCCCTTTCCCTTTGAAAGCCTGTGATGGTTAATTTTATGTATCAACTCAGTTAGGCTGTGGTGTCCAATTGTTTGGTCAAACACTAGCCTAGATTGTGGTTGTGAAGATATTTTATAGATGTGATTAGCATCTGCTGTCAGTTGACTTTAAGTAAAGGACATTACCTCGAAAATGTGACCTCATCCAATCAGTTGAAAGCCTTAAGAGCAAAAAAAAACCAAAAACAAAAACAAAACAACAGCAGGTTTCACAGAGAAGAAGAAAGTCTCCCTCAAGACTGCCACGTCACTTCTTGTCTGCGTTTCCAACCTGCCAGCTAGGAAACGCAGCTACGGATTTCAGATTGGCTAGCCCCTACAGTTGTGTGAGCCAGTTCCTTAAAAGAAATCCTGTATCCTGTTGGTTCTGTTTATCTGGGGAACCCTGAGTGATGCAGAGCCCAGCCTAGAAGTGGCGCTAATTAGGTCTGCCTGAATACCGTTTTTCACCGCTCAGGCACATGATCACGCCTAGCCTCAAGGGAGCTTGAAAATAGCAGCTGGGGTTTCTGATGCTAGACGGGTGAACAGCTATTGGGGACAACTAGCAATCTTTTTCATGATGATCTTGTCATCTGCTTAAGGTTTCAAGGACTCCATGTCAAATGAAAGGCCCAACTCCTCTGCATGGAATCTGAGGCCCATTATAACTTGTCCCAAACCCTCCTTCCTCCACGTGCCTCAGCATTGCCTGTATCTCAGCTCACTGGAGGGCCTGCAGTGCCTCCCTGCTCCCACCCTAACCCCTAACAACATGTTTTTCCACTGCTCTGAGCCTTTTCTACTCGGTGAGAAATGGAGTACATCCCCAGCTCCCCATTTCCATCTTGTCTTCTTTACCCATGAGTGTCTGTGGCCTTATGAACTTTCTGTACCCAGAAAAGGCCCCACCCCCACAAAATTTTTCTAAATGAACAAGTTGTCACTATTATGTCAGTATGTGTCCAGGATTAGGATTTTGAACCCTGGAATCCTTGGCAAGCCTCCTTCTGTTGCTGGGCATTGGAACTTCTAGAGAAAGGATAAAGGATTCTAAATAAAACTGGATCAGGCCTGATGCTCTTGGATGCTCTTGATTTCTTTTTTTTTTTTTCCTTTCTTTTTTCTTTTTTTCATTCTTGGCCTTCTTTCCTTTTTGTCCTCCAAACAGGTAGAATTAGGGGTCTTGGCCTTTTTCCACATAGAGGGAACTTCTGCTCCCCTCTGCCTCCCATCTAGGACGTGCAATGGGAAAAAGAGTGGGACCTGGGAGAAGCACCAAGCACAGCTGCTTGGGCAGGAAGGGTTCTCAGGTTGCATCTGGGGACCACTTAGGGGATTGGGACTTGGACCTCGATTTAGTTAAAGAATGATTTTGCCTTAAATAGTCAACAAATTAAGAGCACTGTGTCCATTGCATCATTTACCTGTCCCAATAATTCTGAGAACTAGACTGTTTTTGTTGTTGTTGTTGCTTTTTAATTTATCAATGAAGACACTGAGTCTTACTTAGATTTAGTCTATATGACTAAGATCATCTGGCTTATGAGTGTTCAAGGCATTTTCCTTTGTTCTTCCTGCACTTCTGACTACTCCTTTGAAGCCTCTTTTTGAGCTCTTCTTCAACTATATCCCCAGAGCTCTGTCCTAGACCCCACTCCCACATCTCACTATCTCCCCTCCTCTAGCAACCCCATCCATGCCCTGGCTTCAAGTACCGCCTCTATGCTAAAGCTTTCTCTCCAGTCCAGCTTCTCTCCTGAGCTCCAGATCCTGGTTTCCAATTGCAAGCTGGATGTCTCCACCCAGATGCCCCACAGGCACTTAAAACTCAAAGTGTTTAAGTAACTCATTAACCCTTAAGCCTGTGTTCCCATCTCAGTGAATGATGACACCATTTACTTTGTCATATAGGCCAGAAACCTGGGCTCCAACCATGACTTTTCCCTTGTTCTCTCCCCTTCCCCACCTCTCAGCTTCTCATCAGTTTTGTAGAGATGTGTTTTCAGCATCTTGATGACTCACAATCCAGCCCCTCTTCATTTGTATGTACTAGCCACAGACATCATCACGTGCCGCATAGATACTTTACGACCTTTTTGCCTCCATTCTTTGCCTTCTCAAATGTATTCACTTCACAATAGCAGTGTGCATTTTCTCGAACACCATTCCAACCATGTCATTTTCCTGGTTAAATCTATTCCATGCATGAGTTTCAACCGGCAGGAGTGAGTCTAGGCTTCTTGATCTGGCCCTGACCTAGTTATCCTTAGTTTCTGCATCTACAAATCAAAACTATTCATACCTTTCATGTAGGATCAACCAATATATGTGATATGTGCCATAGTTGCTGGCATAATGTCTGGCACACAGTAGGTCCTTAACAAATGCTAGTTCTCTTGCTAGCCTTTTCCTGAACCAAACATTTGGAATTGATCTTGGGCTTTGGTTGGTACTTCTCTCCCAATAACTGAGTCTGAAGCATTTCTACCTGCCTTCACTTTGCCAAGGCACAAGCTGAACACACCCACTCCCCTGCTCTGACCCATCTCTGCAATGAGAGAGCATCAAGTAGTTAGGGCAGCAAGCATTTGAAATTGTGTCAGTTCCCTGATGGTTCAGTCCCCAAGTGCTGCCTGAGCTGCTGTCACAACTACCCCAAACTGGTTTTGGCTTAAACAATGGGAACTTACTGTCTCTCAGTTTTGGAACCTAGAAGGATCAGAAAAGCGTTCTAGTGCTGGCTTACTGCAATCCTTCGGGTTCCTTGGTTTCCATCTCAGCCCCTTGTCATGTAGCAATGTTCTCTCCTTTTTGGTGTCTACTCTTTCAGTTTCCGCTGACTTCTGGCTTCTCCCTGGGAATTTCTCCTTATAAAGCCTCCAGTAATCTGAATAAAGACCTACTCTGATTGAGTTGGCCACACCTTAACTGAAAATGACATCTTTAAGAGGTCCTATTTACAATGGGTTCACACTCAGGGAATGTGGAATAATATTGAGAACATGTCTAAACTGGGATACATAAGTCAACCTAACATACATTACCTGAGAAAGGCGTGTGCTTCTCTCTATGCAGCAAACCCCCATGAACTCTGGGCCTCTGGCAGGGATGGCTGGAAAGAAGGAAAAGAGAATTCCTGGGATACTGACTCTGTGGGCTAGACCAGCAGTTTTCCACTCAACAGGAGGCCTTTGAGGGGGAAACTTGGCAGAGGGGTTTAACTAAAAGAGCATAGATGTTGGCATGAAAAGATGCCAGTTTGAGTCCTGGCTCAAACCCTTACTACCAAGTATCTTGTACAAGTTACTTAAACTTTCTGCGTCTCAGTGGTGATAATGCTCTTTACCTCAACGGGTTCTTAGAAAGATCAAATTAAATAATGGATGTAATATATAAGATATCATTTGTGAATGGAGATACTGGCTATGGTGCTGTTTGCTGAAAAATAGTTAGGGGCAAGAAGTGGTATTCTCAGAGTGGGCTCTCTGTACCACTCCCTCTTTGGGTGAATTGGGCCTTGTTAATTAGCCTCCCTGAGTCTTAGTATATTTTTATTTTAAAAACATGGCTAAAAAAAAAACATGGATAATTGTTATATACACTTCATGGGATTGGTTGTGTATATGTTCTTGGCAAACTGTAAAGTACTAATAATAGTTATTATTACTGTTATTCATTATAATAATGGTGGATATAATCATTCATCTTTGTTAAATCAGGTCAATGAGTAATGTTGTTCCTAGAGGATAATGTCTCAGTCTGAAGCCTTGGGAAAGTCACTTAATCTATGTGTCTGTTTCCCCAAATATGAAGTGGAGAGGGTGAATCTGGTGCACATCAAACAGGGCCTGCTATACAGTAAGTGTGCAATAAATATAAATAGTATAAGTGCTCAGTAAGTATATGTTAGATAAATTAATGAGCAAATGAATGAATGAAATTTAAGAATTGCTTCATGGAATTATTTTGAAGTGTATGTGGAATAAGAATGGACAATATATACTGTAGAGTGATGCACACATGAGGGGATAATATTGTATGACAGAGTAGACAGATTTTGCTTGTCCTGGCTTTCTCCTACCATCTCCTGCCAGAATAATCCCCTTCAACATTTCTTTGTGTGCTCTTCTAATCCAGCTAAGGCAGATTTCCCACACCCAGCCCCCTGGAGATGCAGCCAAGGCTGACTGTGAAGCCCAAGGAGGCTGTGGTGGTCTGTGTAAATATCAAACAGAAGTGACAGTAATAAACACATTGGAGGCGCCTTTTGCCTTACTCCATTCCCGTTTGTTTTCATACAGTCCAGTTTAGAAGAATCCTGAACCCACAAGTTAGAGATTCATAGTGTTTTTGACTGACAACCTTGTCTTTGAGGTTCAGCAATGTTCCAGAATTCTGTGCAGACATCTTTTTAAGCTTTCTTTATGTTCCTAACAAATGGTGAATGAATATATCCCTTTTTTCCTAAATTTAGTTGAATTAAAGAAAGAAAAGCTCTTGTGTAGAATTTGAAAGCATTATAGAATTCTCCTGTGTCGGGATCTTAGAGGGTCTCTACCACAACTTCCCATCCAGTTTCTTCTTCTTCACCCCTCAAGAGGTGGCTGGCCAGGCTCTATAGGAATACTCCCTGGTGATGGGCAGCTTGCTACTTTATTCGGCCTCTCATTCTGCTTTTGAACAGCTCAACATTGAGCCAATATCTGCCTTCCCTGCATTGTACCTCCTTCATCCTAGTTCTGCCGTCTGGAGTCTGTCCCTCTTCTAGGACCCACTGCAAATGTTTGAGAATTGTGCTCTCAGCCCCTTGTCTTCTTTTCTTCAGGCTAAGCCTGTCTTTAATCTTCTTACTCTATTATTATTGTTTGTAATAATAACATGTAATGTTAATGGAAATAAAGCACTTATGTGTCAGGCACTGTCCTAAATACTTTATTTTGTAAACCCTCACAACAGCCCCATAATGTGGTCCTCTGGTTACCCCGATTCAGGCACAGGAAGACAAGGGAGCAATGCCGCTCACAGGCGGCACAGCTGGGATTTGCATCCAGGGTGTTAGCTTTAGAGTCTGCACTCTTAACCCCTACATCACATTACCACCTCCCTTTCTTGTAATATTACCAATAAAATTATATAAATAATATGGTTATTATCGATGGACTGCTAATTGCTGGGCTCTGAGCTAGGTGTTTTATACACATTAGCTCTTACCCCCATGGGAAACGTCAAAGGAGCTCTCATTGTCTCCCCTTTGCAAAAGAGAAACCCAAGGAGTCAGAAGCCAGTAATCAGCCCCTGACCTCCCTCTCTTGAACATACTTACTTTGTCAATGAAGTTCATTCATTCATTCGTAAATTCTACAAACATTAGATGAGTGCCTACTCTCTTCCAGGTACGGTGCTGGTCACTGGGTGGCACAATGATAAACAAGACAAAGTTCCTGTCCTCATGGTACTTATATTGTAGTAGGAAAATAGACATTAAACAAATAATTGTCCACTTGTTTACTTAAGTTTTAAATGATTTTTAAATAAAAATTTAAATAAATTTAAGTGCTATAGAGGATAACAGAGTGTGTAATGAGAGTGAATAACAGTAAGATCAGAGTCTTGTGGGATGGGAAGAAATTAGCTAGTCCAAGGAGGACCAGAGAGGTGGGAGGGAGCACTCCAGGCAGAGGGAGCAGCATGTGCAATGGTCCTGAGGTGTTGGTGTGCGAGGTGAGAAAGCTGTAGGGCAATCCTGGAGAAACGGATCCAGAGGGTCAGACCCTGCAGAGCCACAGGGGTCAAACGAGAAGTTTGGCCCCTGAAATGGGGAATCACAAGAGTATTAAGCAGAGGAAAGACATTATTCAATTTTGTTTTGAAAAGATGACTCAGAGTGGAAAATGGACATGTGAGACATGAGGGCTCACAGTATCTCACCAGATCTGATATATAAAAGTCTTGCTGCCTAGAGCTGGATTTTCTGCTTCTATTAATAGAGTAGAAGCAGAAAAACCAGTGGTCTTGCTTTGGGCACTGTACAATGCAGTGGTCACGAACACGGCCTGAGAGCCCAGCTGCTTGGGTTTGAATCTGGCTCTCTTTCTTACTGGTTATATAATATTGGTCAATTACATGATTCCTTTTTGTCTCAGTTTCCACATGTATAAAATAACCCCTACTTTATGCAGTTATTGTGGGATATGTGCATCCATCCAAACATATATATCACTTAGAAATTAAGGGAGGGGTCTGGCACATACTAAGTACTATTTTGCAGTTATTTTTCACACCTGTACATCTTGTTGATTCAGAGTGCTTGTGGTTAATTGAATCCTTAAAATCATTACAGCATCAAAAATAGTTTATGAGATGTAGGCTTAAAAAAACTAACAAATTGATCTCTCTCCATCCCCCCACCCCCACCCCACACACACACAAAAAAATCACACAGGTCATGCTGTGTGCCTCCATTTCTCGTGAATTCCCCTATTCCTGGGTTGTGTGTTTAACACCATAGTTGCACGCATTTCCTTTTCTGTATCACTTATTCTGAGGGTCTGCCTTTTCTCCCCTGCCAGGACAGCATTCCCCTCCCTGGGCTGCTTTTAGCCTGGTTCTTCACTTGCTTCACTTTATCTTATTAAGGATTTAGCTCAGTTGTCACTGCCTCAGGGAGCCCCCTACCTTCCCCATTGTTGTGGATACTATGATGTGCCACCCAGAGCCCCATGCAAGGAGGAACTTGTTGGCCCTGCTGCCGGGAATTCAGGAAGAGGACAATCTACCTGCTGATTCCTTCCAGCAGCCAGCTGCCTCAGCTGCAGAGAGCTGCCTCACCCAACGTCTGGCCCTTTCCTGAGTGGCCCACATTCAAGCACTGCTTGATCCATTAAGCTCAGACCACCTTGACCCACTTTGGGGCAACTCTGCTTGGCTATTCCTGCTGAGGCTTGAATTGTAGCTCAAGACTTCCCTCTGCCAACTCATGCTTCCTTTCTCTCCTCCCATAGGTGTTGGTCTCAAGAACACTGCACTACCTAATAAACATTCTGCCCACTCCCCTCCATCTCAGACCCATCAACTTGCAATTATGCCCACTGGTCTTTCTGAGCCAAAGGAGACTATCCTGCCTCATACTTGCCCTTTATTTTTATTTTTATTTTATTTTTATTTTTTTAAAGATTTTATTTATTTATTCATTTATCCCCTCCTTGCTGCTTGCGCTCGCTGGGTCAGCTAACCACGCCGTGCGGGCGGGCTTGCCTTCACCAGGAGGCCCATATGGTAAACGGGAGCCCTACTGATTGAGCCACAGCCGCCTCCCAATACTTGCCCTTTAAATCAACTCACCCTGTACCTTTTCTTCAGAGCCTTAATCACAGTCTTTCATTAGTTGGATTTGTTTATGCTTGTTTCCCACCACCCCTTACTAAAATATAAGTTTCTTGATGATGAGCACCTTGTTTGCTTAGAGAGCACTCAACAAATATCAGGTGAATGAATGTAGCAATATATAATGGCAAAGTTCAGTTTGCATTTGCAGCTAAACTTCCTGCTAATGATGATACTTACTAGCCAGTAATTTTGCCCAAGCTTTTGAAGAATGAAATCTCCCAGTGCTTGGCCTAGGGCCTGCAGAGCACAAAGTGAGTGCCAACGAAATTTCTACAATTATTAGTCAATTTATTCATGGGTTTGTTGTGAGGATTAAATGAAATGATCCATATAAAGTGTATGGTTAGCTCCAAACACTTTATATGAATGTGCCTAGTTCAGTGTAAGTGGTCAAATTCATATATTGTCATTAGCAAATATCCAAGCTAAATGCCTGGAAGACAAGCCTGTGGCCTTCGCCTTGGGGTCCCCTGCAGCACCATGCACTGTTCTGAGCACAGTAGAGGCTCAAGAAAAGGGCTCCTGGGTTGAGGAGCAGTCATTATCCTTTCCTTCCCAGCCCTCCCAGCGCCGGCAGGAGCACCTCACACATGCCCTTCAGATGGGTGGCTTGAACTGAATTTCAGTGTCGTCACAAAAGCTAAAAAGTGGTCTCCATGACGATTCCCAGGCCAGCAGTTTGAGGAAGGTGCTTCCAGATCTGGCAGCTGGCATACTGCAACCTCCAAACATTTTTTTACGCTTATCTCAGACAGATTGTGTGTTGCATATTCATTAATTAAGATGAGAGTAATTGGTCCCAGCAAAGAGTCTGTACATCAGCTTGCAAATGTGTTTGCAAGGAGGCCCTGTGTTTCTTTCCCTCCCATCTCATATCTCTGTAGCTGGCTCCAAAGCTCCTGACTGTTGCCTCAAATCCCCAGACCCCTATTTTACTGTAACAGTTGAGGAATAAAGGGAAAGT
Source organism: Tolypeutes matacus (assembly GCA_026826555.1). Classification (NCBI taxonomy): domain Eukaryota; kingdom Metazoa; phylum Chordata; class Mammalia; order Cingulata; family Chlamyphoridae; genus Tolypeutes; species Tolypeutes matacus. Next base: position 53,802,209 of record JAKSZT010053883.1, on the reverse strand, counting down.
AGGAATCAAAATAGAATTTCCTTGGCTTATTGTAAGTCTGTTCATGCCCAGGGAGGGAAGAAATAATAAACTCACTCATATATATGTAATACATTGTGATTTTTTAAAAAATGCTTTCACGTACGCAATCTCATTTATTGCTCTCTTCATCACTGGGAAGCTGCTACTATTATTATTTGGGTTGTTAAGAGCTCAGGCTATGGAGCTCAAATCTTGTCTCTTCCCTATGGTAGCTGTGGAAGTGGGAAACTTGCTCAGGCTCTCCATGTGTCACTTTCCTAATATGACATATTGTGATACCTTAGGACCTGCTCACATTGAGAACTAAATGAGATAATGCAGGAAACACACAGGTCTGGTACAGTGAGCTCTCAATGGTTTTTGTTGTTAATATGTTCATTTTACAGTTGAGAACTCAGGGTTCTGAGATGTCTAGTACCTTGGCCAAGATTTCTAGCTCGTAAAGAGCTTGACAAAAGTTTAAATCTTAAGTCGTCTGGTTCCTCGGTAGGTATCTTTCCACTCCATGCCTTAATCTAGCTACCAAGGGCTGAGTGCTAGGTGGGAGACCCAGTGCTTTACACTGATCTTTAGATTACAGCACTTCTGGTTAACAGAGTTCTCTCTAAGGGGCTGCTATTTGCAGGGAAATTTGCTCCCGTGAAACATTTCCTATGATTTTTTTTCTGATGATGGTGCTAATTTGCAGCCAGTGTAAAGGTGTCATATTTTGTTTTCCTTTTCCTCACATGACAAAATGACTTGTACACCCCTTAAGCTATTATATCCCCAGGCCATTTCAACGTGATGTTATTTACAGCATCATGACCCCAGAGCAGCCAAAAGGCTCTGCTGCTTGGCTTATAGTCTCTAATTATTTTGTTCTTTTCTATCCCTAAAAAACAGCTTATTTGGTTTCAATGGAATGGACCTTTTCTGACATTCAGCTGTCCAGGAGGGGAATTTCCCTGGCAGGGGGGTGGGGGTGGGGGCATGTTCTCCTGCTTACGGCTGGACAGTGCTTAGCACAGTGCCTGGTGAGTGGTAATCCCTCAATCAGTCTTTGTTTTATGGATGAATGAATCAATAAGTCAAGGTTATTGCTTCATATTGGATTCTGGCCTTCTCTGACTTCTTAGTTCTAACACTCACCCATTCCCATGTACATGCTTGTCTGTTTTTGAGAACTATCCTGAAATTTATTGCAAATGGCTTACCTAGAGCCTGAAGCAAGTTCTTCTGGACCCACCCATGTCAGGGTGAGCTGCCACTTGCATGATGTCTACTCATGCCGGGGCTGCAAAGGACTGAGTGAGTTTCTCGAGGCAGAAAGCCACCAGGGTACCCATGCAGGACCCGTCATCTGCCCCATCTGACTGAGCATCACGGCTGGAATTCCTGGTGCTACAGGGGGTGATTCTGCCCTGCACCAGTGGTGGAATTTGGCATCTTGGCATGTTTGCTCTTTTGTTAGCTTTGTGTCCTTGGACGTTGTTGAGCAGCGGAGCTATATGGCGAAAAATGGAGTGATTCAAAGAGCACTCTGGGATAGCTTTGTGGAAGGGATTGGAGGCAGGGAGACCGGCTGAAGACTGCCAGAGTAAAGGAGGCACGCAGCAAGGGCCTTCTCTGGAAGCCATCTCAGAACCTTGCACAGGGACCTCCCATTTGAAAATGACGGAGAACCATACAGTAGAGGAAAAGCTCTAGACAAGGATATGAAGACTGGAGTTCAATTACTTGTCTTGTCATTTTCTAGGCCTGTGACTTTTAATAGTCCTATAGCTGTTTGGGCCTCAGTTTCCTCATCTGTTCAATGGGGCAACTGTTACTCCAGACTTGGTTCTTTTTGTTGTGTTGTAGTAAGACTTGAATGAGGTAATGGCTATGGAAAATGTTCGAGAAAGGTAGTGTATGCTACGTGAGACAAATTGTGAGTGTTACTTACATTTACTGATACTGAGACTGTGAAGCACTTACTCTGATACCTCATTTAACTGTAGCACAGTCCTATGAGGCAGACGTTATTGTCTCCAATGTACAGAGAAGGAAAGAGCCTCAGAGAGGCTAAGCAACTTGCTGAAGGTTACACAGCTGGTACACAGCTCCATTTCACTCCAAAGCCCTTGGACTTGTCACTACACACAACCACTCACATCCTAGCATTTAAAACTTGTGTATTGGGAGGCGGCTGTGGCTCAATCAGTAGGGCTCCCGTTTGCCATATGGGAGGCCCCGGGTTCGGTTCCTGGGGCCTCCTGGTGGGGGCGGGCCTGCCCGCACGGCGTGGTTGGCTGACCCAGTGGGCACAGGCAGCAGAGGGGGGATAGATGAATAAATAAATAAAATCTTAAAAAAATAAACAAACAAACAAACAAACAAACAAATAAATAAATAAATAAAACTTGTGTATGTGAAGGAATGGGGCAAGTAAGGATGTTCTGGAATCCATCTCAGACCCTGAGCATCCTCTTCCCCCAGCCACTACTGGTCTTCTCCCCTACCAGACGAAGGAGAAGGGGTCGGCAAGGATCAGGGCCCTTTTCTCTCTGCCTTCTTCCTGGCAGCACTGGAGGAAGAAGCAGGGAGACACACAACCCTGGGCTTGGCTGGTTTCTCCAAACAGTGGTCTCCTGCCGACAGAATGTGGCATCCCCCTGCCGATGAACCAGATGCCCCACATCAGAATGTGATGTCACGGCAGGAGGGGGTGTGTGAGCAGAGGCAACCAGGTAAGAAGCTGCTCAGGCTAATGTCGCCTTTTGTCTAACAGCCGGACAGCTCCTGGGTATGGCAGCTGCGAATTGGCAGTTTATCCCAGACTTGTGTACACTCACCTATAAAAGCGAAGACTGCTTTTCTGTTGGCAGTGGAGGACGTAATGGGCACTCAGGCGTGGGGCCCGCACAAGCCCCACAAAGGGTGTGGGGAGGGCAGCGAGGGAAAGATCCTCGGGAGGAAACTGCACCTGCGTTTTCTCAATTAACCCTCCTGTTCACCCTGCAAGGTGGCCGCTATCCATCCATCTCTAACCAGGTAAGAGAATGGGCTCAGAGAAATGAAGTGAGTTTTCCAAAGTTATACAACAAGAAGAAAGAAATCTAGGATTAGAAGCTGATTTGCCTCCCTCTCAACTGGAAGCAGGGTGGGCGTCACCATCCCCAAATCCTCACGATTGAGGGATGAACAAACCTAAGGGGGAATGCAACTATGGACTAAAGTAGGCTTATTATTATTCTAGTAATGGAAGAACTTGTAACAGTGATATAAAGGCAGTGGTCATCAGAGGTTCTGAGGGGGAGGGAGAGGGAAGAATAGGTGCAGCATGGGGCATTTTGGGGACATTGGAATTGTTATGCATGACATTACAATGACAGATATGGGCAATTATACATTTTGTCAAAACCTATAAAATGGTATGGTGCAAAGTGTAAACCATAACGTAAACTATAGACTATGGTTAGTAGCAATGCTTCAATATGTGTTCATCAATTATAACAAATGTACCACACTAATGAAAGATGTTAATAGGGAAAAGTGGGGGAGGGGAGGGGATGAGGTATATGGGAATCCCCTATATTTTCGATGTAGCATTATGTAATCTAAAGCCTCTTAAAAAATAAATAATTTAAAAAATAATATGCAATAAGGGGAAAAAAAGCTGGTTTGTCTACATGAGTCTCTGTGCTCTTTCCTCTGCAGCATGGATCATAATACAAAGAAGTAGTGGGCATGAATTTGGTTTTCTTCCCTATGTGTTCCTTAGGTTAGATGAGGCTAGAAGGGGACTGAGAAAGAACTCAGTGCCCTGAGGGACACAGCTTGACCTTTGGTTTTCTTCCTAAACTCCACATCTAAACACATCCTATCTTTCAGTGATTCGCACTGTCTTCAAGAAAAAGTCCAGACTCTAACCTGGGCCCAACCTACCTTTTAACTCATTTTCCCACCTTTCCTCCTCTCCCTGTCACGCTCCCCCAACACTGAGAGTCCAGCCTCTGACACCCCCAGAATGACGCATTCTCTACCCCCCACCCCAGCATGTGCTTCCTCCCCCTCGTGTCCTTTGCCCAGGCTGTGCTCTCCTGCTTGGGGCACCCTTCCAGCCTTCACTAAAGGAAAGATATCCTATCTCACTGTCACAATGGACTTCCTTGTGCAGCCTCCTCGTGCTCTCCCAGTAAGTGTTCCTATCACGGTTTTTAGTGTTGTGTTGGCAACACAGCCTAGGGACCGGGAGCATAAGCTTTAGAGCCAGACCGCTTGGGTCTGAAGCTTTTCTTCTCCCACTTACTAGCTGCCTAACCTTGGGAAAAATACTTAACCTGGCCGTGCCTTCATTTCCTCCTCTGTAAAATGGGAAAATGATGATTAGTGCTTATTTCATTAGATTACTGGGAGGATTAACAATTATAAACATAAAAAGAACTCCATTCAGTACACGGGAGTACTGTTAATTATTTCTGGCTTGTCTGCCCTGATAGATGGTGTGCTCCTTGAACACAACGATTGTGTCTTATTTGCATCCATAGTCCCTATAGTTCCTAACACAGGGCCTAGTAGCTGATTGATAAATAAATAAATACCTACACAAATATAAGGCAATGACCAGGTTTGCAGTGATTCTGTCATGAGCTTGTCCAGCAGCACCCAGGTGGCATTAACCCTAGTAACAGAAGGAGCTAAGGTTTATTGAGCAGTTGCTATGTGTCAGACACTGTTTTAAACACTTTGTAACTCATTCACTCATCAGAACCATCTCCTGAGGTAGTTACTATTATTACCATCACCGTTTCATGGATGAAAACACTGCAGCTCAAGGAGCTTCAGTGACTTGCTCATGACGACACAGCTGGAGAAGAGCAGAGTAAGGATTCAGATCCAGGCTGCCTGGCTCCAGAATCCATGCTCAGAGCTGCTCCATAGCACTGCTTCTAAGGAAGGGGTGAGGCGGAACACAGCCTAGGGGAGCAGGGAGATACTAGAACAGCAAGCAGTGTGCTATGGACTGAATTGTGTCCCCACAAAAGATGTGCTTAAGTCCTAACTCTGTTCTCATGAAAGTGATCTTATTTGGAAGTAGGATCTTTGAAGATGATATTAGTTAAGATGAGGCCAAACTGGGTTAGGGTGGACCCTAATCCAGCATGACTGGTGTCCTCATAAGAAGGGGGGTTGGGGACACAGTGAGGCACACAGAGAGGGAAGACAGCCATGGGCTGGAGGCAAAGATGGTGCTATGCCACGGACTGCCGTCAACCATGGCCGGAAGTCTGCAGGCCTCAGAGGAAGTGTGGCCTTGCTGACACCTGGATTTCAGACCCCAAGCCTCCAGGACTGTGAAGCAATAAGTTACTGTCATTTTAAGTCACTTTGCGGTACTTTGTTATGGCAGCTCTAGGAAACTAAGTCACAGTGCTAAGGGAGACAGGATGGGGTGGGACTGTGTTTGGAGAAGGCAGATGGGGTAAAGACCATCCCTGCAAACAGCCCTGGTACATTTCTGCCTTTTCTCTGCAAATTAGTTCAGTTGTCTTGAACTGAGACAGAAAAGATGGCCTGCCATGGATGAGGCAGATGTGGTCCCACCTGAGGACAGCAAGGTGGATGGGATGACTTCTTCCTTTTCTTTTGTGTTGTGTTCCTAGCATTTAGTGATGTGCCTGGCACATAGTACACATTCAATATATGACAGCTGAATGAATGAATGAGTGAATATTCAGGAACTCCAGATTTCAGTAGCATTCCCAGGTATCCAATTTCCATTTTTGTTACTTTAAGCCACTTCTCATCTGTGTGCCAGAAAGTCCAGGCTGGGGCAGGAGGTGCATATCTTTCCATAATGAGATTTTGCTTACCCAGGAAGTCCATGTCTTCCTCTATCAGGTCCTGCAGCAGCCTTTGAGAGTCCTGCACTTCTGGAGCTCCGGCACATGGCATTGCTATGAATGATGAGGTGCCCGGATGGTCTCGGTGATGTGCAAATATTAACACTTTGAATCAGTTGTGCCTTCTTGGTTACTGAGAAAACTGTTCAGAGGCCAGCAGAGAGTTATTGCACTATACAAGAGTCGAGTGGGGGTAATATAGTGGGAGCAGGTGGCATAAATGAGTTTAAGGCAAAGATGGATTTGTACTTGGAAACTGAAATCATACAGTGGGGTTTGCTGGTGGAATTGTAGAGTACACCTGGAAGAATGCCAACATTAATGCAGGTAGGTCACTGGCTGTCAGCCCCTGACTTCCATTGTACCCAAATATAAGGGAGGAACATTAATAGTACCTACCTCATAGGGCAGTAAAGAGGGATAAATGCGTTAAGACTAATAAAGGACTGAGAGCAGTGCTATGCATGTAGTAAGTGGTCACTGCATGATAGCCAGCATTAATACATGCTAGGCACCAGGAATACAACTTAGAATAAGACAGACTGGGAGGTATCGCCCTCACAAGCCTTACAGTGCAGTGGGCAGTATGGACAACCAGCCAGATAACTGTGCAATGAGATAGGTGCCATGATGGCAGAAATATAGGGTCTTGAGCAATGTAGAAGAGGGCTTTCCTGAAACTGGACTTGGAGAGTCAGGGAAAGCCTCATAGAAGAAGTGACCTCATGGAAGAAATGAGCAAATAGGAGTTGGTCAAGTGGAGAACAGAGGAGAGGATGCTTCTTGCAGAGGGAATAATCATATGCAAAGACCTGAAGATAAGAAAGAATGTGTCCATTGTGGGAACTCCAAGTTCAGGCTGGCCAGAGTGTAGAGTCAGTGGGTGTGGGCTAAGGGGAGTGGAAATGGATGAGGGTGAAGCAGGTGATGGAACTAGATTATGAAGGGATTAAGAAATAGTAATAATAATAATAGCAAATATTCATGCACACTCACAATGTATCAAAAACTTTGCCAAAGCACTTTCTGCAGGTAATATGCAGACTTCCTTCAAAGGAGCAAGAATCAGACTGAGTGAGACTGGAGGGGGAAATCAGAGCTCAGATTACACAGTATGTTATTCAGGGTCCCAGGAGGAAAGGGATGGAATGCTTGATTTAGGATAGTTCAAGGAGGGTTTAATGAGGTGGGGGCAGGGTATAGGGAAACCACTAGAGACAATATAGTCCCTGGACTGTTACCACTGTGAGCCTGAAGGGTATAGGCAAAGGAGCCACTGCTGCCATGCAGAACTAGAAAATGTGTGAAGTGGGCAACCTTGAGAAGACTTGTGGCCTTTGGTTGAGGAAGGTAGCCAGCCTGAGATGACTGCCCAAGGAAGGATCCAGTGGAATAAATACCTGACTTGATTCTTTCCTCCCTCTGAGCTCTTATTGGCTCATCCCAACTGGAAGCCCAAGGACCAGAGAGCCCATTGATGCAGCCCACATGGATCAGCCTCCTGGCACACTGACCCAAGTGGAGAAGGCTGGAGAGTGGAACTGAGAGGCAGATAGAGATACCCTGTCCTCAGAGAGTGATGAAAAGGCAGAACCCAGGAATCAGAAAATGGGAAAATTAGGCCATGATGAGAAAGACATCGTAAACTAACGTTACAGAGAGTATGGATCTGGAGTGAGACAGGCTTGCATTCAAATCATTAACTTGCTCCATCTCCAACTAGCTGTATATCTTTGGACATAAACCTGCCTCATAGGGTTACTGAGATAATTACATACACCAATACAATTAAAGTGATCAACATGGCACTTATGGAAAACACTCAGTAAGGATCCAATACTACTACTTTTATTATGAACAGCAGTGAACACCAATCACCTTCACTTTCATACAGCACTAATTCATTTGTTTGTACATTGACCCATTCAACAAATATTTGTTGAATAATTAGTATGTGCTCATCACTAGTTTAGCTTATGGGGGTGAACAAAGCAAACAAAACTCCCAGCCCTCATGGAGTTTATATACTGTTGGGGAAAGTATACAATAAACAAATAAATACGGGAAATAAATAGACTGTCTAAAGATGGTAAGTACTATGGATAAAAATGAAGTAGAAAAGGCAGATGGGGAGTACCAGAGGTGGAGTTGCAAGTTAAATACAGTGGTCAGGAAGCGTCACTGAGAAGGTGACATTTGAGCAATGATCTGAATGTCGTTGAAGAAGGAAGCAATTCTGATGCCTGGGGGATACCTCAGCAATTCTGACTTCCAGAAAGAGGGAAGGACAAGTGCAAAGGCACTGAGGCAGGAGCATAACTGGAACATTTGAGAAGCAGCACAGATGCCAGCATGGCTGGAACTGAGTGTGAAGAAGTCAGAGAGGTAGCAGGAAGCCAGACAGGCAGGGTCCGTTGGCTTTAAAGGAAAACATTCAGCACGATACAGCAGCACATTTCTGCAATCCTGGATATCGCACATTAACTTTGTTCCCTCACCTGTAAAATGGGGCCAGTAAACGCCATTTTGTTTATCTCTCAGGGTGACTATATGGGTCCAATAAAAAGAGGGCTTATGATTTGCTTTGAAATCATTAAGTATTAGGCAAGATGTTTTTTATTGCTTGGTAATTTTGCTTTGGGCCACTGGCTGCTTGTGTGGAAAGACTGCCCATGCCCTCATGAATATGGCTGTGCTGGACCATTGCTTGACAGCGGGTTGTCATCTCTCTTACACAGAAATCTGCAGTCCTTCTTTGCGTCTCCAACTCCAGGGGCTGATTTTTAAAAGAGCAGTTTCTCCTACTGTGCTCCATGTCCCAAACATCGTCAGTGAAATTACAGACCAGTAATTCACAGAGGCCTCTCATTTATTCTATATGCAATAAAGGCTTTCTGTAGGTTATAGGAAATAAATGTGTTTTTTACTATCATCTGTGGTTCTTATTATATCTTTGCAGGACGAAGCAGTTTTATGTCCAAATGGCCAATGAGCTGATAATGGATTTATGTCTAGCTGTAACCAGCAGCATTGCAGGCTGCCCTTCGTTCATTGCAGTCAGGAGTTGTGAGTTTCTCAATCCACAGCGTATAAATATTTCTCATTAATGTGATGGCCTATGCTTGTAAAAAGGGAAGCTGGTGTCCCATGCATACCTACTGGGGGAAACATGGAATCCGAGAAGCCTTGTGAGAGGAGGCAAGAAGCATGGGCCAGGAATGAGAGGTATGATATTATGGAAAAAAGATGGAGTGGAAAGAACCCTTTGCACTGGAGGAGTAATTAAACTTTGTGTAATTTTTATTGTCAATATAGGAGCTGATCTGCTATCTCTCGTGGCAGGGGAAGGGAAGAAGTAAAGGGAGCTAAAGTTTATTGGCAATTATTCTGTGTACCAAGCACTTTATACACACTATGTTTTTTGATCTACAAAACAAACTTGTGAAATCGACATTTTATACATGATGTAAAAGGAGATTCAGTAAATTTAAGAGACTTACAGTTGATACATAGCAGAGTCAGGACTAAAGCCCAGGTTAGCCACTTCAAGTCAAATAGAACCAGCTTCTCATTTCATAATTCTGTATGATTTAGCACCTTCGTCTGTGAAGTAGGGGTGACAATGCCACACATCGAGAGCTCTGGTATTGAATAAAGGAGCCCACACAGTGCCTGGGGTGTAGTAGGTGTTGAATGAGAAGCAAGCCTGGGCTTCTAGTTATAGCTTTATTCCTCCTTGCTAACGCCTTCCCTCTCTTTCTCACCTGCAGTGTTAAGTATAAGTTAAAATGATCAGCAGGCAATAATGTGCATGGCTTAGGTGAGAAGATGGGAAGTGAGATTGGGTGTTATCAGCTGAGAGGGTGTGGGTGGCACCATGGGAGTCTCTGGCTTTTGTCTTGGATTACGGTGTTGGATTAGCTTGCAGAGTGATTTCATAGTTATCGAAGAGTAAATTTAGAAATTTGGTATTTATCTGTCATAGTTGGAAAAATGAAGAGGGAAGTTAATATTTGTTGATACTTACCATTTGGCAACTCCTTGCATATATTATCCTTATCATATTTCCATGAGAATGCAAGCTCCATGAGAGTTGGAATTTTGGACTGTTTTTGTTGACCATGGTATCTCCAGCGTTTAGAAGAGAATGTGGTATGGAGTAGAACCTCAGTAAATATTTGCTAAGTAAACTCTGGTTTTTTAGGAACAGCAAGTACCAGACTAAACCTATCAGTCACATGCCACAGAGAATTGCCGGAAGACAAAGCAAACTGGTTCTATCTTATTCCCTCTAACTACTGCTTAGATTAATCCCTTTCTCTCCATCATACTGCCACAAATTTGGTCTAAAACCCCATCATTCTTCGCCTTTATTACTGTCATAGCCTCATCTTAGGTCTCCCTACGACAACTGAAATCATGTAGACTTTATTTTATTATGTGAAGACCTTTTAAAAAGCTATACAATCATGTCACTCACCTGTTAGTGATTCGCCAATAGCGCCATGTCCTCTGAATGTAGACTTTCTAAACTCTTGCAGGGCCACAGAGCCTGCAGGATCTGGCCCACTAACCTGCAGCCTCATTGCCTTCCACTGTCTGTTCTAGATTGAACTGCTTTTAGATCCTCAAATGAGCCATGTGCTTTCTTGCCTCAGAGCCTTTGCACATCCTGTTCTGCCTGCCTAGAACACTGTCCCATCCTCCCTCTACCCCTCGCCATACAATTCTTTGTCTAGATAATCTATACTCACCTTTACAGTCTCCATTCTGCAAGGAGGTCCTATCTAATACTTACTATAACAGTTTGGCATTGTTTATGTATTCCAAAAAGAGATATTGGATTATGTTTGCAAACTTGTCTGTTCCTCTGCACGTATTAGATTGTATTGGATTCAGAGGTTTCACTTTTGCTTGATTAAATAATGATTAAGGTGATAATCAGTGTAGGTTAAACATTCGCTATATTAGAAACCATGCATGTGTCCCCAGACCTAGTTTTTCTCTATAGGTCTGGTTTTTAGAATGCTGGTGATAAACTAAGCCTGATTTATTATATGACCATCCTGTATGGGAAATGACTGTAACTCTAGGTATCTTTGGTCAACCTTGGGAGATATAGCAGGGGGACAAATGTGGCTCAAATGGTTGGGGGTCCATCCCCCATATGGAGGGATCTGGGTTCGATTCCTGGGACCTCCTGGTGAAAATTAAAAAAAGAAAAATATGGAAGGCATGTGGGTCGCCAGGCCCGGTGCACGGGTGTGCCGCCAGGACCCATGAGCAGGTGAGCTGCCAGGCCCCACGCGTGGGTGCGCCATCAGGCCCCTCGAGCGGGTACGCCGTCAGGCCCCTGAAAGCGGGTGAGTCTCCCAAGCCTCGTGCGTGGGTACATCGCCAGGCCCTGAGAGCGGGTGCACCATCAGGCCCCGCGAGCAGGTGAGCCCCCCAGGTTCCTCGCGCATGTGCACCGCCAGGCCCTGAGCATGGGTGAGCCGCCAGGCCCTGCGAGCCACACAGCAAGATGATGACACAACAGGAGAGTGACACAAGGGAGAGCCAAGACAAGACACGCCGAAAAACCAGGAACTAGGGTGGCGCAGGTGGTGGGATGCCTCTCTCCCACATCAGAGGTTCCGAGGATCGAGTCCCAGTGAAGACAGGGGGAGGAGGATGAGAAGAGAGGGCAGGAAATGGACACAGAGAGCTGCCCAGTGAATGGACACAAAAACAGCAAAAATGGGGGGAGGGGGGGATGGATAAAAGTAAGTAAGTAAATAAATAAATCCTTAAAAAAAAGTATAGTGGAGTAAGATACGGACTATAGTTAGTAGTAATACTTTGACAATGCTCTTTCATAATTTGTTAACAAATGTTTCACAACAATGCAAAGTATTTGTGGGGGGGTGATGTGCGGGAGCCCTGTATGATGTTATGCATGTTTGCTTTGTAAGTTCACAGTGTTTACTGAACACTTATTGTTTATGTATGTTCATGTATGAATGATATACTTCAATAAATTGTTTAAAAAAATAATGATTAAGGCTTTGATTGGGCCATGTCAATAGGATGTTGCATCCCTTCCCCCTTAGTGGGTGGGGACTCACAGAGAAAACTACACAGCAGAGGAGGGAGTCGGAGTTTTAAAGCTGGAGCCCAAGGAAGTAAGTACACAGAAAAGCAGATATGTGAGGAAAGTGAGAAGGCTCCATTAGACATGTCAGAATTATCCCAGCCTACAGCTGATATTGGAAGAAGCTGGGGCCATGGAGCCTTAAGAGGAAGAGGAAGCCTGAGAACCCTTATAGACATTGGCAGCCATCTTGCTCCAACACATGGCAACAGACTTTAGTGAGGGAAGTAACTTACGCTTTATGGCCTGTGTATTAGTCAGGGTTCTCTAGGGAAACAGAATCAATAGGAGATATAGATCAATAATATGAGATTTTATAAGAGTCTCTCACGTGACCATGGAGATGCACAAATCCAGGTACCGCAGGCAAGCCTCAAACCAGGGCCTCTGATGAAAGTCCAATGAAGGTCCTTGATGAGTTTCCAGGAGAAGTTGGCTGTCCAAAGATGAGCTGGGAAATTCTCTCTGAATGTTAAAATCATGTCCCCTTTTAAGGCATTCAGCTGATTGGATAAAAGCATCACCTATTCCTGACAGCAATCTCCCTGACTGATGCAGATGTAATCAGCCATCCACGCAGTAAACTCACTGGTGACCAAAGTCCATAAATGTTCTTGTATTACAATTAGCCCAGCGCTTGCTTGACCAAATACCTGGACACAATTACCTGGCCGAATTGACACATTAGCCTAACCATCACAGCCTGGTAACTATAAGCTTCTACCCCAAATAAATGCCCTTTATAAAAGCCAACAGATTTCTGGTACTTTGCATCAGCACCCCTTTGGCTGACTAATACACTCACCAATGGGGGTCCCCGACTTCATGTTTCCATCACGTTTGCATGTCCCATTTTCAAACACTAATAATTAGCATCTTAAATATTTATTTACCCACCAGGCTATAAGCTCCATGAGAAAAAGGAGATGGATTCCATTTTGTTTAGCATCTGGCATACAATGCATGGCGTAGAGTATGTGCTCAATGAATATTTCTTGAAAAATAAATGACCATTTAATAATAAGAGTAACCTGCAAGGTATGAATCGTTATTCTCACTTGCCAGGGAAGGAAACCAAGATCCAAAGAGATTAAATTGCAAACTCAAGATCACATAGAAATGATATAAAGAGTCAAATCTAAGTCTGACTGCCTCCAAAATCCATGCTTTGTCCATTATTCCAAAATGAATTGTTCTAGCAAATCAAGTTATTCTGCTTACTATAAAATCACAACATATGTCATATACTTTGTACTAATTTACAAAGAATCTGAATACAGCAGACAAAGTGGGTTCTTTCCCTGATGACTCAGAAGGCCCTGCAGATTCTTTCAAGGTGGTTGCTGAATGACAGTGAGCATCATCATTGAAAAGGACCGTGATTATATTTCAGGCTACTTATGTTTCCTTTTTCTGGATTCCAGATAAACAGTCATTGACTGGACTTGCAACTCAGACAGAGAGATGTCCTTGTTTACTCCCTGGCCTGACATAGTGTCCCTAGAAGGACCCATTTGTCACAGATATATGAAAAGGCTTGGAATTTTGGGATCTTTCATTCATTCTAAAGAGGCTTGCTTCAAGGCAATCACCTTGACAAGTGAATAAAATCTGGCCCTTTGACGATAAACAAGTGAATGGCTTTTTTCTCTTTTGGAAAGTAAATTAAAATTGCTATCTATATTTCAGATTTGGAGAGTGGGAGAAGGTGGGATGTGATCAGAGGTAGGAGGACACACCTGCTGGTGGCTTCATAGAACCCATCTCATTCATTTGGTGAGGTGCCACTCATGTGGACGTCCACCAGGGGGCAGCAACAGCAGAAAAGTCCCGCCTCCCCCATGCCATAATCCATGCCAGGCTGTCCAACACAGGAGCCACTAGCTACTGGAGGCTACTAAGCATGTGAAATGTGGCTACTACCACTTGTTGAATCGTTAATACTTTGGATACATTGGGTAATATAAAACACATTTTTAAATAATTTCACCTCTTTTTACTTTTTAAAATGTGGCTACTAGAATATTTAAAAATAGGTATATGACTCACATTATATTTCTCTTGGACAGCACTGCTTTATACAATCCATAGAATAATAAAACAGAATTTTCAGAATAACTATTATTTAAATATCTTTTAGCCTCAATTGTGTTGCACAAATATCATCACATGGTAACAATCAGGAAAGACCATGGAGCTTATCTAGAACATCCTTATTTTACAGCTTAAGAAACTGAGGCCCAGAGAGATGAAGCAACTTTGCCCAAGATCACACAGCCAGCAAATGGCAAAGCTAGACTTTGAACCTCAGCCACAGTGCCAAATCAGTTCTCCTCATTTCAAGGAGTGGCACCGTGAGACTTAGAAGGTTTCTCTGCTTGTCTCTCACCTCCCCATGCCCAGCACCAGTGCTTGGCACAGAGAAGGAGCAATTTTATTCAATACTCACTAGGTGCAAGATGCCTTACTGCATGGCACAAAGAAGACTAAGATAAGGCACACTCGGTCTCTGTTCCCTAATAACTCACAGTGTAGTGGAGAAAATACAAGGATAGTAGGCAGTTAAAATGGTAGAACAGGTTCTGGCAAAGTATATTGAGAGCTAATATGGAAATGTGTTCAGCCTCACTAGTAATTTTTAAATGCAAGTGAAAATAATGATGTGTCCTTATGTGTTCCTTTATTCATGCCCTTCCTAGTTTCAGAGGCATTTGAAGCAGTCCATAATCAATAGGGAAAAAAAAAAAAAAAAAAAAAAACACAACATTTTTTCTTTTTGCACGCTGGCCCGTTGGGGGGGGGGTGGGGGGGGGGGGAATGGGTGAGGTTAAAGCCCAAGTATGGTTTGGACTAAATGAACATTTCAGTTACTTTTATGTCTTTTATCCTAGCTTGCTTGGCTTTAGAAAAAATGTTTGTTATATCCCCTGTACATTTGATATAAATTGGTAAAGCATCTATCTTCATTTAGTTTAAGAAAATCCAAATTTCTCCGGCTTTCTAAGTCTTATTCTGCCTTCACAGGACTTCCCATATAATATAGACTCAACTCAGTAAGACCTTGCTGAAAATGGAAAGGTACTGTAGTTTATTCTAAGTCAGCCATGTGCCCAGCACTTTATAATTCTCTTCACATAAATGAACTCATTTAATCATCTCAAAACCCTGGGGATTTGAATCTCTATTTTTCAGATAAGGAAACAGTCTTCAAAAGGTTGAGAGACTTGACCCAAATCCCCAGCTACCTGGGAGCAGAGCTGGGATTTGAACTCATGTGTATCCAGTTCCAAAGCTTGGACCACTATGTCATGTGAAGGAAAAGAGGGAGAGAGGGAGAGAAGACTTTCAAGAATGCAGGAAAGAGGAAAGAGAGCAAGAGGGGAGGAATGGAGAGCAAAACAAAGCTGGGAGAGAAGGAAGGAGTGAGGGGTATGGAGTTGTCTGTCTTTTGGCACACAGTCTAAGAAGAAAGACAAAGAGAAGGGTCAGAGTTCCCCCGGAGAATGGTATTCCTGACGATTTAGAGAGAAATTTTCCAAAATTGCAGGTTAGGAACTAAGCCACCGTCAAAGGCTTGGCTCTCTGAATTTCCCCCAGGACGGTTTCCTCTCTTGCCACCTCATTATCTCAGGGAACAATCTACATGGACAGTAATGAGAGGATCTCAATGCGCCAGTCTCTGGGGCGGGTGATGGTGTGGCGCTGAGGTCACCGGTTCAGGCCTGGATGCTGGGGAGTGAGCTGCGAGGAGCTGCTGACTATCCCCCTAGACCGGCAGTCCATTAGCCCTGTCCGCCTCAGCAGGGCAGTAATGAGAAGGTGAGGCCCCTCCGCAGCCAGCCGCCTGCTGGCAGAGCCCGGGGCGGGGTGCAGCCTCCCCAGAATGGCAAGCACTTCTGCTGCTGACAGTGAGCAAACTAAGGTCCCTGCAAGGCTGGCTGGCTGTAGGTCTGCTTGCAGGATGGGGTTTGTTAGGATTCTGGCTCCTCACAAACTGTTCCTAACAAAGACGCACAATTTAGGTGGCCAGCTAGCACAAACTTTCTATTTGCATCACCATTTATAGTTTCCAATGTACATTTCCATCTGTGAGTGGAAAAAGCACAGACTTTGGAGTCAGAGTCCTAATCCTAGCCTCTCTATCAGTATAATCTGTATGACCTGGGCACATTACCTCACCTCTGTGAACCTCAGTTTCCTCACATGTCATGAGGAATAATGATACCAACCATACAGGCTTGTTTGGATTATTGTTATTTAATTGTTATTAATAAAAATATCTAACATGGAGTACTGCATGCCAAGTTCCATGCTAAGCACTTTATACATATTGTCACTAATCCTCACAATTCTACATGTAAATATTGCTCTTATCCCTAATTTACAAAAGTGAAAACTGAGGCTGAGATCAAGGAATTTGCCAGGATTACCCGGTTAGTACATAGAAGAACTGGTACCGAAGCACCAGTCTCTCTGACAAAGTTTGTAAATTAACCACTGAATTAACCATTCAAAGCAAGAGCCTGACACAGACTATATTGTCAATAATATAGTAATTTTCTTCTCCCCCTTTCTCTTTGTCTAATACATGAGTCAGGATCCAGTAAGAAAACAGAAATCTCTCTAATTACTTCCAACAGAAGGAATTTAATACAGGCATTCGTTACACTGAGGAAGGAATAGCTTAGAAGCCAACAGGGACCACTGAGGCAAGCCAGAAATCAGCAACAGGAGGAAGCCACTCTAATCCCTAGGCTGGAGGAACAGAGAGAGAAGGTGATGCTGGCAAATCCCAGAGACCAGGGTCACCATCAGAAGCTGGAACTATAGTGGAGCCATGGAGAAGATGCCACCTTGCTGGAAGTGAAACCCACACCCAGGGAGTAGGGACTAGACATACCCTGGTCTCTTGCTTCCTTCTATTCTCCAGCAATCTACAGTGCCTCCAATTAACCACGCATACTCAGAAACCAAGGACAAGGGTGCTTAGGAAATGTCATTTCCTGCAAACATGGCAAGGTAGGACAGAGATCTGTGATCATATAGGCAGATGACTAGTATATCTAACAGCACTATGAAATAACTAGGTTATGATTATCTTCTCCATTTGACTCTACTGGGTATTTAGTCCATGGCACAATAGTGAGCCCATTTTACAGATGAGAAAAGTAGAGTTCATATCTCCAAAAAGGACATGATTAATCCTGTGGGGTTCACAGAATGCTTCTGAGGAGGAATGACCCTAAGGGTGGATCTTTATGGATGAGCAGGGTTTTGTCACATGGCTCAGCTTAGAAGTGTACTCCAAGCAGTGGGAACAGAAGAGGTAAAGGTGTGGATCCATAAATTAAAGAGCTCAGGCTGTGCAGTTTCTAAATTTACTGCCAAATCTATTTTTTAAAATATGTATTTTACTGGAGTTTGAAGAAATATATAATTTAAATTTTTTTAATATTACCTTAAGGGATCCACTTTCCTAATGCTGAATTATATCTCTGGGCCCATCTTTACTCTGGTTCCATGACGTTTATCTCCTACATGTTGATGGAGAACTTGATACATAGATAGGGAAAATGTCATACCAAGATCTTCTCAGAAATGGAGAGAATTTTGGTTTCTTATCTGCCTACTTATTTCCAAAATGTTAACAGTGAAAAACGGGTACACAGTGGCTATACATTCCTGTTTCAGTGATTCATTCCTTCTGGGATATGCTGTCATGACCATATTATCCACACATATTTCCTTTGCACTAAATTTGATGGATAAACTTTCCTCCCAATACTTCACACCACATTTCAGCCCTTAGCATGCGACACCCTCACTCTTAAAATCTCTACTTCTAGTTTTGCATGGCTCTAATCCATCACCCCACATAGTGGCTGGAGTGCCCTTTTTGAAATGCAAATCTGATTGTAATAATCCTTTCTCTTCCTAACTTAAAATGCCTTAGTGGTACTGCTTGCCTTCAAGATAAATCTAAGCTCCTTAGAATATTTTGGCCCCCTATTAAGTCTGCCATTTCCCCCCTCCTTGAACTCTGAGTTTCAACTGTATTGAATTATTGACACGCCTTTTCGTATTTCCATGTCTTTGCACATGCTGCTCTCTCTGGAGTATCCTTTCTCAGCTCCTGTCCCTGACAATGTCTGTTTATTTTTCCTAAGAAAACTCCCTGCCCACTTTTCTTTATTTAATTTTTAAAAGTATTTTTTTCTTTATTTTTAAAGGAGCTTTAGATTACATACATGTTACATCAAAAATGTAGGGGATTCCCATATAACTTCCCCTCCCCTCCACATTTTCCCCCATTAACAACATCCTTCATTAGTGTGGTACGTTCGTTACAATTGATGAACACATATTGAGCATTGCTACTAACCATGATCTATAGTTTACACTATGGTTTACACTTTGCACTGCACCATTTTATAGATTTTGACAAAATGTATAAGGGCTGGTATCCGTCATTGTAATATCATGCAGAATCACTCCAATGTCTCAAAAATGTCCTATTATATACCTATTTATATACCTATTGTTCTCTCTCCCTCCCCTCAGAACCTCTGGTAACTACTGTCTTTATATCAATATTACATGTTCTTCCCTTACTAGAATAATAATGTCTACTTTAGTCCACAGTTGCATTTCCTCCTTATGTTTGTTCATTCCTCTGTCTTGAGGACTTGGGGATGGTGATGCCTACTCTGCTTCCAATTGAGAGGGGTCATAGATCCCATGGGGCAGATGGATGGAACTGTCTTGCTAGCAGTTGAAGACACTCTCTGCTACTTGGGTTGGGCATTGTCCATCATTATCGTTTTGTTAGTTGTCCTGGGTAAGTCTGATGAATTGGAGAGTAGGTGTTGGCTGTAACTCTGCTGAGATTTAGGGCTCACCTGGCATATGAACAGCTGGAAGGTTTAAGTCTCTGAGACATATATTTAATGGGTATAGTGCTAATTATAGGTTCAATTAATGGGATAGAAGAACCATGTGTAGGAACATTATAAATGAGTCTAACTCTGATACATTGGGGGAGATGGATTATCATATATTCCAAGGTAAGGCCTACTGATGGGGTGCTTATTTCCTGAGGTGCTTATACCCATATTCGAGACACTGTTTACTGTGGCAGACAGTGAGCTCCTCCTGAGACGTGCATAAGTATAACCTCTGGAGTGACTTCCAGACTCACTTTGAGGTCTCTTAGCCATAAAAACTCATTTGCATTTAATATTTCTCCCTTTCAGTCTAAGTCTTTCTCAAATGCATCATTAGTTGGCACTTGGTATTAATCCCTTGGTGCCAGGGAGGCGCATTCCTGGGAGTCATGTCCCACATCGGGGTGATGGCTGTGAATTTATGTGCTGAGTTTGGCTTAGAGAGAGGCCACATTTGAGCAATAAGGAGGCCCTCAGGAGGTAACTCTTAGGCAATATATATTACCAAGACAGGTTTCAATTTTACAAGAATAAGGTTCATAAGTACAAGCATCAATATTAAGGACCCGGTGCATTGGTCCACTCTCCTTTGTTAGGCACTGCCCGTATACTCCAGAGAGTCTCACCACTCTACGAGAGAATGTAGCAGGACTCACCCACAGAATAACTGATGGGATATTGAATTTCTGTCCATT
Organism: Tolypeutes matacus; assembly: GCA_026826555.1. NCBI lineage: Eukaryota > Metazoa > Chordata > Mammalia > Cingulata > Chlamyphoridae > Tolypeutes > Tolypeutes matacus. Next base: position 53,782,549 of record JAKSZT010053883.1, on the reverse strand, counting down.
TCTTTATGTGTGTTTTCATAGTGTCATGTGTACATTGCTAGCACAGAATAATCACTTAGTATTTGTAGTTTGGAATGCATATGACCTCCCTGAAGGCCAGATACATGGTTGACACTTAGTAAATGGTAACTAAGGATTTTTGTTTTGTTTTGTTTTTGCTTTTATAAAATTCATTTCTATGTTTCTAGTACCTAACATAGTGCCTGGCACATAGTAGATATGAAATAAATGTTTCTTGACTATTGTAATGGTAGGAGATTTAAAAAGAAAAGTAAAACCAAACATTTTAAAAGGTGTGATTTATTAAATATGGTACTATTAATAGCCTGTCCTTAAATTGGACCTGCCTAGGATTGCCCAGGTAGGAATGTGCTTTTGAAGCAAGTGGTTAGAGAGCCAGTCCTGTTTTTGTCAGAGGTACATTAAATGAGCCTGATCCTCTTTGTGGATGGCCCTGTAATTTTATTCTGTCCCTTTGCTCCTCAATTCAACCGCTACCAGGTCCTGGGAGGCCATAGGGCCCCAGGTTAACAAGCAAACCTTATTCCCAGGATGGAGTTGATGGGCCCATGACAGTCAATAAGGAAGAACCTTGGCAACTGAGGATTAATATTTGTGGCTTTTACAATTTATCAACCACCCCATGGTCCAAAACATGTATGCATTTAAGTTGCCTCCATTGTCAGCTTGTGGGGGGTGGGGGATGGATATGGTGGCAAGCCCCATGGCAAGCAGAGGTGCATGGTCAACCCTCCCAGTGACGGGGCCTCAGTGTCATTTTGCTGTTATTCTTCTCTCCGAGAGTGGCTAATTGATCGGAGCATTCTTTCCCTGTGAGCCCAGACCTAACCTCAGAATCTCCACAGTCTGGAGCACCCTGGGAAGCCAGCAGCAATCCTAGCATGCTAGAGAAATTGGAGTTGCTGATCCCAGGTGTTGTTGCTGAGGTCCTTCTTTGTGAGCATGTGGGGTAGCATTTAAGGTCCTGAGCTCTGCAGATGGGCTGCCTGTGCTCCCATTTGCTTTTGGCATCATGACATCTGTTGGCATCATGACTTTGGGCAGGTCACCTCCCCTCTCAATGCCCCAAGTTCTGCAACTGTAACATAGGGGTGGTAATAAGAGTCTCTTGGGAGTCGAGGGCTTTTAAATGAGTGTATTTAGATGTTGGAGCTTTGAGCTGTGACTGATGTAGGATATTTATTACTGTGATTCTGGCTGTTAATAGCTATTCCACAAACATATACTGAGAGTCGTCTATATTCCAGGTCTGTTTAAGATGCTATGTAAGGGAACAGACATGGAAAGATGCTGTTACCATCCTCAATAATTTCTTTATAAGGGATGGAGACAAGTAAGGAATTAATTGCAGTATAGTTTGATAATGCAGGCTTGCACAAGACAGAGTAAGAGCAGAGAGGCCTGGGGTCCCTGGGTCTGCCCAGGATTATCTGGGAGGGCCTTGAAGGCTTCACAGGGAAGAGCCACTGGAGCTCCTCTTAAAGGAGGAGTGAGAGTTTGGCAGAAGGATTAGCTGGAGAGAACATTCCAGATAGGCAGTACCAGGCTTGCAAAAATTCAGAACTGGAAATCTGTGTGGCTTGTTTGGGGGATCTTTAATATATCAGGGAGCTAGTGCATAGATGTAATTGAAAGCAGGAATAGGCAAGATTGAGGAATCAAGCGAGGGCCAATCCCCTGGCCTCAGGAACTCAGACACAATTCCTTGAGTAATGAGTACTCCCTGACAGTTGTGAGATTCAGTGAGAGAATAAAGAGTTGATACAGATGCTTTTTGCTGTACTTTAGAGCTATGTTTATTTTTAAAAGAAAAAAAAATGTATACACCCAAAACTAAACTTGCATGAGATTCGTGTTAGACCTGAGTTTCAACATATTCAAACAGAAGTTTGGTTCATGCACTCACTCTGTTTAGACATGTGTATTTTTAACTCTATGATGCCTCTGATCAAGTTTCTCATTCCAGAGGAAACTCATTTAGCCTGAAGGTTCGTGCCAATTACATAGTTTTATAAGGTCAAAATAAAAGTTGGGAGTCATTTTATCTTCATCTGTACTGGTAGAAATTACAAAATCAAGCTGCTTTAATGAGAAAAAGCACCAGGATGGGAAAAGTGAAAATAGAAGTGTCAGCAGCATCAGAGATTTCTGCTGTGTCCTGGACGCTGGTGGATGAGGCCAGGGCTGGGCTGTGATGTCCTTTAATAATGTAGTCTCTATCCCCGAACAAGTTGCCAGGGCTTCAAGAGGAACTGATGTGAAACACAACAGCCTTCCACCCTTATTAAGATTTAATCCTGCTTTCAACAGGATTGCAATGTTATTAAATTAGATTTTTTTTTTCTTCCTTAAAAAGGGATTTAACTTTTGCTTTCCTGACATCATAATCAACATGGAACAGATGCAAAGGGGAAATTGTGTGACCGTTGGTAATATGGACCTATACTTAACATGTAGCATGTGAAGTTATTAAAATGGAAATTAATTCCCTTTATTACTATCGTACCCTATCAATTAATTTGGTTGGAGGTGCTTATGAATATGCGATCATTCCTCCCTGCTGTCCGCCTATTATTCAATGTGTGTGGAAAGCATTGGTAAACCAATAGGTAAAATTGTAGTTTCTTTTGCTAGCTTTGCTAGCACTCTTCTCTGCTCCCTAATTATATTGATGATGGTGATAACAAACAGTTATTGAATTCTTTCCACATACCAGGCACTGATCCAAGCATTTTACATTCATTAATTAATCTTCAAAATAATTTTTAAGAGATGGACACTCTTATTATCCCTATATAGTGAAGGGTAAGATAAGGTATGGAGAGGTTAAGAACCTTCCCTAGCTAGTAAGTGGTTGAGCCAGGACTCAGACCCAACATCTGTACTCGTCACCACTGTGCTATACTGCCTCCAATAAGCACTGAGATTAAGCCCCAAAGCATCATTTGATCTTTTGATATTGTCTGCAATTCATATTTAACTGTATATGCATATTCAACCTTGGGGGAAGGCTTATGACTGCTCTTTTCAGCCAGATGTTGCCTCCTTGGGAACTGGAGCCCTGGCTTGATCATCCTTGCCTACCCTACAGATTCTGATGAGAAATGCGTTTTCCCAGAATGGAGAGGGTCCCATTTCATACCCCATTTGCAAATCCTTGTTACCCAGCAACACCCTACCAGGCTTAGTTTCTCTTCAAGTGCCATTAGTTTAACTGCAGTTTTTGTAAGAGGTAAAAGAAACCTCTGGCAAAGTACAGTGGTCCTGGCTGAGTGCTTTATTGGAAGCCTCTGGCTCACAATTGGTTCCTTTTTTTCTTTACTTTAACAAAAGCAAGAGAAATTATGTAAGATGAACCAAGATAGCACTACAAGGGAACCCAACACAAGTTTGTGTTATAATTAAAATACATGGATAATGAGATAACTGCACGTGTGGCTGTTTTATCACCAATCTAGAATTTAGTAGTCATCCTGGACTACTTCTGCTCCTCCATCCCCCATGTGCAATCCATCAGCACATTCTCTCATCTCCATCTTCAAAAAGTATCCTGGAGCATCTACACTCAACTGCCTGCACCCACAGTCGATTGTCTCCTACACTCCTATACTTTTTCAAGAACTGTTTCATGGGTCTCCTCGTTTTGGCTCTTGACCTCACTCCAACCCCTTTTCCATATGAGGGCCATATATTCTTTTCAAAATATAAAACATATCAAGTTACTCTCTTGCTTAATGAATTTTAGTAGTTTTTGGTTAAGGTAGGTTAACTGTTGCAGCAAAGAAACACAAAGATACATAGCAGCTGATAGACAATAGTTATGAACTGTATGAGCTAATCCATCAGCAGTGTGACCCCTTCCCCTCTAAAGAGTTGTTCAGGGTTTTAACAAATGGTTTCCAAGATAACCTAGGTTGGGTTTCCTGAAAGCAGACCCTGAAATAAAGATTCCTGTGACAGTGCTCTATTAGGAAATTTTGCCAAGGAAATCTGATACAGAAGTGGAGAAGCAGGCCCAGGAAGGAAGCCAAGCAAGGGTGTAATAACAAGCAAAGTCCCAAGGAGGGGTAGTGGGGAATCCATAGGGCATCCCACTAGAGACCGTGTAGACCCCACCTCAGAGTTATCTCCATCAGGAAAAAGGAACTGGAGCATTTTTGCCCCATGCCCACCATTTATTGGTTGAGGGCTGCCTCTAGGGAGGTCCACATTCCCAGGTATTTCCAACTCTCTGTGTGCAGGCAAAGGGGGTTCTGACAGCCTGAGGGCACTCCAGAGATAAAGAGATGCAGATGCTGGCACTGGGGAGAGAAAGCACACCGGAGCCAGGATGCAGGAAAATGAGAAAGGGATCCAAGAGAACACGAGTGAAGTGCTGACAGCTTCTGCTACACAGAGGCACCCTGGGTTCTTCATTCCAGAAGGAAGGAGCGTACACAGAAGGTTGACGTGGGCAAGCTCAGAAGTGACTCCCATCTTTTCTGTTTATATTCCATTGGCTATAACCTAGGCACATAGCCACACCTGACTGCAAGGGAGGCTGGGAAGTGTGGTCCAGCAGTGTGCCCAGAAAAGAGGAGCCCATAGGTCCTCTGCCACATGTGGTCTCTCTTCAAGCTTGGAATAAAATATCTAACCTTCCTACAATGAATGGCCTGCAAATCTCTGCATGTCTAGTCTCTGTTGACCTCTCCAGTCCTATCACCTGCCACTTTGCCTGCACTCCCACCACTTCACCGTCACCATATTCAGGTTGCACCCAGGTACGGCTTTATCATTTGCTGGGCTTTATGGCTATAGCTAGCTTACTCTAACTCATACAGACTGCTGAGAAATTTAGTAGAAGTCTTTAGCTCTAGAATTGTTAATAATTGTGTTATGATGATAAAAGGGCAAATTTGACCTTTGAATTAAGGTGTTTGATGGATTGCAGTAGATAATGAAACAACTGGTCACACTTAGTAGCGACTGTAAGAATCACAGTTAGCCTCAGCTGACCTCACAAAGAGGGGAGCCTGTGCTCCTCAGTGTGGCCCTGAAGCCACAGGGTGAGCTACTGATACGATGGAATCCATAGACCCTGGACTGGCTCTCCCTTAATACCACTAGCAGCATGACCTTGGGCAAGTTAGTTCACCCATATGTGCCTCAATATCAGCACTTTGAGAAGCAGAGTTTAGAGGGTCAGATTAAACACATGTGCACATATGTACATGTGTGCACGCATATACTGGTGTTTTTTGTTTGTTTGTTTTCCAGTACTTGCCAGCCATGGATAACAAATGAGGCAGAGGGACAATCATTTACAGTAGTTCCAACTTTAGGACACAGGAAAGTAGAAGGGGGTAATCATGTGCACTGATATTTGAGTCAAATAGCAGCTACTAAAGCAGGGCTTTCTGCTCCAGAATCTAAACCTTCTTTCCCTGTTGGGCTGAGCAGGATATTGTTTTTCTGCCCCTTAGATATATCCCATTATAAGCTTTGATCAAAGCAAATCTTTCCCTTTGAGGCTTAGGGCACATGTTAATGGCTTTGTTATTTGCATGTGTCTGCATATATTTGCAAAGCAATTCAGCTTCTTCTGATGGGGGAGGAGGGAGATGGGGCTGGTGGTTGAGCCCAGGGTTTGAACATCTCTCTAAAGGTGTTGGTCCTTAGCCTCTCAATTTAAAGGAAATCCAACTGCTGAGCTTTGGAGCATCCCTAGTGATTGAAGGAACGAAGGGCTGAGTTTCCATCTGCTTCTCTGGGTCTGTGTTCATGGCCATTCACTGGGATTCTTGCCCTGGAGCTTCACCCATTTCAGATCCTGCCTTGACCTTTTTCCATCCATTTTGCCCATTGCTGCCTAAGCATCTTCTTAAAGCATTTCTCTGAACAGGAGGTCACTCTTCTCCTCAGAGACATTTAGTGGTTCCCTTTTGTCTATGGAAGAAAGCAAGTTATAAGGTGACATTCAGCACCTCAGCTCCCTCCCTGCCCCCGAACCAGGTCCCAATATATTCCTTCAGCCTTACCACCATAACCTTTAGGACTCTATGTTTTAGCCAAAGCCAAGGATTTCTTGTTTTATAAAATCTCACTTTCGGAACTTTGTTCCTGCCATTCCTTTAGGATGCCACCTCAGTTTCCTCACTCATGTCCATGACCTAGTTCAAATTCCCCTCCCTCCATGAAGCCTTCTCTGAACCTCCTACCTGTAGAAAATCTTCCCTCTTTTGCAACCCCTTAGCATTTTATCCATATCTTTCTAACTACATGAAGTCCTTTATTTTGTATTTGTGTTAGGACCATCTTTAGCCACCATACGCTTTGAAGGCAGTCCATGCCTAGTCATATATACAGTAAGTGCTTAAAAAAGTTTTGAATAAGTACATGGATGGATGGGAGGTAAGATAGATGGTCTTGGAACTGTGATTTTATGGCAACCTATTTTTCTAGGTATTCATTCTTTCAACACATATTTAGTGATAGTTTCCGCATTGTTGCAGGCACAAGGTTCTAGCAGTACAAAGGTACATAGAGGGGAGTCTCTAGCCCGCCAAGGATTTTCTGGGGATGAGACCATCTCATGGTTTTTGTTTATTAAGTTGGCTACACTCCAACTAGTTGCTTAATAATAAATGATTTGGAGAATCTGAAAACATCTGATATTTTTACAGATCAGTGACTTATCTGATGAACAGGCTAAATCTTGTTTAATCTGTGCCTCTGTTCATCAAAGCACTCTTTTCGGTATGGAGTGTGGGAACAAATTGGATTGTACTTTCATTGTGTTGTTTGCCTTCCCATCTTAAAAATAATATAGTGTATGCTGACTGTAGAAATCTTGGGAATGAAAACAATGAATAAAAAACACACATAAACATAATTTCACAAACACAAATATTAATGATTGCTAACATTTGGCATATATCCTTTAATTTTTTGTTTGTTTTCAGGAATACACAATTTGATTCACAATTTTTTGTATACTGCTCTTATTATTTATTTTTGTTTACTTAATGTGGCACTCTATTTCCCCATGTTGTTTAATTTTTAAAATAATTTTTAATTATACATACTATTTTATGGCATAGATGTATCATAAGGTTTAAACCAATTCCCCACTTTTGAACATTTATGTTATTTATAAGAGCTAAAAGTTGGAAAAAACCACACTATGGACATCTTTGTACATCAATATTTTTTCCTCATCCGATTGTTTTGTCCTATCTCCTGTCTTCACTGGTTCTTTTTATCAGAGACATTTAATTCTTCAGATCCTATGTTGGATGATTCTGGCCTCAATTATTCAATACCCTTTTGTAATTAACACAGTGCCTGTGGGCTCCAAGCCCCCTCCCTTGTTAAACCACAGCAAGTAGCTTCAAGGCATTTTTAAGACAACACCCCACCCATCAACATCTGCAGTGAGGTCTAACATGGCTGCTGCTGGTTTCTTTGTGGCCCTGGGTGACATATTTTGTAACAGCAACTGTATGGAGACTTGACATCAGAAGTACTTTTAAAAGTGTTTACAGCCTACATTTTGGTCTTTTAAGTAAAAAATACTGTAAGTACTTCTTTTGCTCTCCTAGAAGAGGAGACCCATGGAGGCTACATGGAATTAGCTTGGATCACCAGCTCCTAGTTGCCACTGGAATGAAGGCTATCCAGACCTCTCTAGGCCTGCTTCTCCTTTTGGTCTCTTTCTACCGTGGGAGAGCCAGGGAGTTCATTACAGTCTGCCTTAATGCTATGACTCACTTTAATTGAAGGTTCCTACTTAATAACAACCCCTTACATTTGTACTCTGCTCTGCCACTTACAAAGCACCTTTCAAGGAGGCAACTAATTTGATCCTCACAATCTCTCTGTGAGGAGTTCATACCACTTCCATTTCATAGGTAAGGTAACCAGGGTGCTGGGTGCCAGGATTAGTATTGGAAAGAACATGGATCTTTGGAGTCATATATACCCAATTTCAGATGAACTTTGCCACTAACTAGTTGTATGACAAAATTATTTGAGCCTCGGTTTCCTCATCTGTGAAGAGAATATTTCTTCTGGGGTTACTGTATATATACTAAGTAAGGATGTGCGTGAAATACCTAGTGCATTAGCGCTCTAGTCTACAGATGAGGAAACAGAAATGCAGAGAAGTTAGCCACCTTATTTAAAACCACTAGACCAGAAGAACCCTGTCTGATATCAAAGCCAGCAGACTCAAAGCATATAGGCTGTATCTAAGAAGAATTCTGCATAGGGACAATAACAGACTTTTAGTTCCTTGTGAGTTTGCTCTTCATTTTTACGTTTATCTACACAGTTGAATTTTGGAAAACCTGTTCAACTGCCAACCATCACCATTTCTGTGCCAGGCCCAGTGCTAAACATACGCTATCTGTGATCTCTTTTCATCACACAATGGTCAGATAAGGTAGGCACTGATATTATTGTTCCCATTTTAGAGACGCAGAGAAGGTAAAATAAAGTTCCACAACTAGGAAAAAGAGTGAATGTGACAACCCAGGTCTTTCTGTTTCCAGAGCCCCTGCCTTCAACCCCAAAATCCAGGGGTCCCAAACCCTTGGGGATTTCATAGGCCAGTAAAATAACCAACAAAAAGGGGGAGAATGACAGAGTTATCAGCCTTTATTTTTCTAGGTAAAGACATTAAAGAAAAAATGGTGGCCACTGACTATCATCATAATTTTATAAGGAAAAGTAATTTTAGCTTCATAAAAGTATGAAGAACTTAATCACAGTTTTACAAAACAATTCATTCACCTGTATGAATACCTCACAACATTGTCCTTCTTTTTCTCATTTTGCCCAAATGGGGAAATGGGACTTTTTATAAACACTGTGGCTTTTGGCAACCATAACTCTGTACTTTTTCCTAAGTTATTTTCTCTCCATGTGGTTTCGAGTTTCTCATGTATTCAGAGCAGTGGATTGGATCAGCCGGTCTCTAAGATCCAAGGATGATTTTAAAGTCTGAAAGCCGGAACAAATGTTTGGTGCATTTCTCCTTTCAGTCCAGAATCAAAGAGGACACTGGTCTCAAGTTAGCAGTCCCTGGTCTATCAGTCGTGCCTTTGACAAGTGTCGGCAACTTGCGAATTGACCTCCAGGAAAAGAATGAATACTTAGTGGTGGCAAATAAGTTGCTTTAACTATTGGGAAACAGAGCACACACATAAATCTCCTGTGGATCTATATTCCTTAAGGGAATTCATCAGGAGGGAGCAGAAACCCATGGAAGACAAAGGCATAGTTCTCTGGCTTTTTTTTTTTTTTCTGTTTTCTGTTTTCACTGAAGTGGATATCCTTCAGAATTGGAAATGGTCCATAAGATAAGTAAGGTTGAGGACTCTTCTCTTTCTTATGCTCCTATGAATCAGCAACTTTCCATTGTCCAGGCCTGTGTCCTCTTGCTAAAACAGTGATGAAATAATAAGAGCTATTAACAGGTATAACATATCCATTGACTTCTGTTATACTTCTGATGTTATGCTAAATGGTTAGCATGTCTTATTTAATCCTCGTAACAATCTTGTGTGGTCATTACCCTCTTTTTACAGACAAAGAAACTGAGATGTTGAAAGGTGAAGTAACTTGATCCATTACCTTACTAAGAAGTAAGAGAGGTGTGAATTGAGCCTAAGTGTGTTTTTCCAAAGCTTTTGCTCCTAACCCATACACTGTGCTATCTGGCCTACAGTCTATGCCGTCTTTCCATATCATTTCCCTGTTTTTCAATTAAATGTCCAGCTTGTTTAATTTTCCCCTTTGATAACCAAGTAGGAAAATATCCTGAATGAATTTAATTAATACATATGAACATTGCTGTGTGTAGAGTCAGAGCTAGGGGGCCTCTGGGGCCACAGGCACGGAGGACGTAGCTCTGCTTTTGAGAATTCCATTCTATGAGGGGGGATGTACACAAATGACTATGGCATAATCAGGCTATGCTAATTACATAGAAGCATTAGAGAGGTGGCATGAATAAATGCCACTTGAGCTAAAACTTGAAGGATGAGGGTTTGGGGTGACAGACTTCTCCGGGTAGAGGGGAGAACAGGAACAATGCATGGGGTCAGAAAAGGAAACTGTCAGCTTTGAGGCAGTGGGCCTGTGAAATGTGTGTGGGTGACTTACTAAGAGATGAGGCTGGCGTCTCATTCAGGAATAAGGTTTTGGAAACTTGGATGCCATTCTAAGGAGATTAGCAATGGGGACACCCAGAATGTGTTGAGACACAGTAGGGACATTATCAGAGACAAAGCCAGGAAAAATATGCCCTAAATCTATAGTTTAAGGCCTCATACATTATCTTTCCAGTTCATCTACATTTAAGAGGGAGTGAGGGAGAGAAAATGTATCTGTGAAGCGAAAGTAATAGAATTTCAGACACCAGGGCAAATCCTTGGTGCTTAGTTCTTTCAATCAGACTGCTTTGAATGGGAAGTTCTCAATGTTGGCTAGTTATCTGAATTACTGAAAAGCCTATTAAAAATCCATTTTCATGGACTATGCCTCTTTGAGACACTGATTCAGAACTTCTGGGCTAGGGAGTGGCAATTGATGTTTCAAAGCTCACCAGATGATTCTAATAATGACTGACTTCCATAACTATCTCCAATACCTATTCTGAAAACACTTTTAGCTGTATAAGAAATTTTATTTAGAGAGGGTTATCTCCAAAGCCCCCCCCCAATCATTTATATTGCTAGAGATGCCAAGACTTCACTATAATGATATTACTCATAGGATAATAGCAAGAATCATTATTATTTGTTTCCCTATTGTGCATAGTGCACAGTAGGTTTATGGCCAGTGTTTGCAAGCGAAATGGATGAAGCAAGGCTATTAGCATAGCTTCTTATAGTTTATTAAGTGTTTTTCTTACCCATTGTCCTATTTTGTCCACATAAAAACCTGCTGGGCATTTGAAATAGATTTCATTACTTTCCATTTATTTAGATGTGTTTCCCAAGGCACAAAGAGGTGAGCTAACTTGTTTAAGGACACAGAGAAAGTGACAGGAGCCAAGTCGAATGCAGAGCTGCTTTTGTAATCTTTCCACCACATGACCCAAGTTCATCACAGATTAATTGCTGGCAAAGGCACACATCCCTTTATGTTGTGCTCCCCTGACCATTGGCAATTTTCTGATCCTATGACTGCTCTGTTGCTATATCTATATATAGAAAAGGCACAAATTAACAAGCAAAAACCAAGAGATATGTTTGTACTTAATGCTATGAACAGGCAACATAATTACAAGAGAGCTGAGAGTGTTGCTTGTTAAACAAATTAATAAAACAAACCTCTCCTGCCACTTTCTAGTTAAATTACATAGTAGAAGGCAAGAAGAGGCTGCGTTTGACAGTTTGGGGATAACAACCTTAAAATATATCTATATTATGTAAGGGGGTTAGGAAGTCTGTCCTTTGGACTTAGAGACCATGCTAATGAACTGCCTTAATGTTCATATTTTTGCAAGATTCATCTATTTTTCTTTTAAGGCCAAGTTGTATCACAATCAGAAAAACTGCTTACTCAAAAGTGGGGTCCTAGTCAATTCATGTGCCTGACATGATTAAACAAATGTGCATGAGAAATTGGAAGTCATTAGATGAATATATATAGCTGTCTATGTCACAACATTTTCTTACAAACTTCTGTCAATAGACTTATATAAATTATTCTTTATATTTCTATTATGCTTCATAGTTCATGTGACAATAATTTATTGAATGGTACTCTTTGCTAAGAAGAAGAGTTGATGAGACAAACTAGAGTTCTTGCCTTCTCACCATTTTTACAGTGGTTCTCAACTCTGGCTACACATTAAACCACTGAAGAGCGTTTTTAAAATGCCAGTGCCCAGGCTGTAACCCAGGAATCCTGATTTGCTTAGTCTGGAATGGAGCCCAGGCATCAGTACATTTTAAAAGCTTCCCAGGTGATTTTAATATGCAGGGCCCCTGATCTGGTGGGAGAGAAAATTATACACCCAGATATAGTGCATTGTGTTAAGGACAAGAGGAGGGATGTGTGTTATTGGCTCGGGGATGGGATGATGGAATCTACCAGGAAGATCTGGAAAGGCCTTACTGGAGCAATGATTTTATATTTGAGTGTATCAGAGAAGTTTAATTTTAACTTACTATAAAATTGTATTATTATATTATTCAAGATGGTCTTGGAGAATGGTAGAGAGCTGAGGTGGGGCAAAGAATAGACCAGGCAAAGGCACTTATAGTAAACGATGTCAGTGTCTTCAGAGAATTTTGAGCTGTTCAGTTAGGCTAATGTGTTGAGCATGTGAATTAATAATCATTACTTCTTTTGTTCAAGCAATGTTTATTGTGAATCTAGTCTGTGTGATGCATTGTGTTAAGTGCTGTCAGGGATTCAAAAACAAGCCAAAAGGCACCGTATCCCCAACAAACTCATAGGCTATTAGGGAAAAAAAATTATAAACCATGATGATGATGATGGTAATATAGTAACTGGAGCTTAAACTCGAAATTTTGACTAGATTCTATGATATAATAGAAAAGAAATTCCAAAGTGAAATGACAAATTAATTCATGCAGATGTTTGGAAAAAGTGTCTTAAGGTTAAGGAAGTAGAGAAGGAGGAGATGAGTGATCAGCTTTCCTTTAAGAATATTCTCACAGAATTCTTCCCAACTACAAGGTATGAGGTTGTAAAGAGGTTATCTGCCTTCTAACCACAAGCCCAGTGAGAGGTAAAGGACCTGTCATCCCCACCCCAGTCCTTGGTTGGGAGCTTAGCAAACTGGTGGCTGACTTTTTCTGTGAAGGACTAGCCCTCACAGGTCACATGTGGCCTCTTCTTTGGTTATTTATTTTTACAGTGTTTTAAGAAATGGAAAAACTATTCTTAGCTGTGTGGGATGTAGTTTGCTGACCCCAATTCTTCTGGTAGCAGAACCTGGAAATCACTCCTGGGTTGGAGTCAGCCCACACTCCAGAGTTTGTTGGGATGGGAGTTGTATGAATGTTCCCTGAGGACCAGACATGAGCCACAGGGGAAAGAGTACTGCAAAGTACCTTTGTCCTGTCCTGCGGGGTTGTCCAGAGGGGCAGGGGGAGCTCAGGTGCCAGAAGCTAGCAAGGAATGCCTGGTTCCCCTGCTTGGAGTTCCTAGAAGGAGTCACATGCACCTACCCATGATAGGGAGGTCCCACCAGGGTGACAATATGGTGTATTATCCCAAAAGGGACACTTCTGAGAGTCAAAGAGGGTACTAATCGCTAAATAATCTAATTAGCAATAAAGCCAGGGCAGCAGTACTAAGCCAGGACTGTCCCTGGAAGACTGGATGTGTAGTCAAATCACCCTGCACATGGGCAGGGAACCACCAACAGGAGTCTCCAGTGGTAGGAGCCTTTGCTATAAATATGATCTACTGTAGCCATGTGGCTGTTGAGCACTTGAATGTGGTGTCCACATTGAACTGAAAGTGTAAACTACACCCCAGATTTCACCAACACTTAGGATGGAAAAAAAGAGTGTAAACTATGTCATTAATGTTTTTATTTTGATTACATGTTGAAATGAGAAGATTTTAGATATTTTGGGTTAAATAAAATCTATTGTTTAGACTTAATTTCACCCATTTCTTTTTGCTTTTAAAAATTTGACTGCGAGAAAATTTAAGATTACATTTGTAGCTTGAATTTGTGGCCTACATTATATTTCCCTTAGGTGCCTCTCTATAAAGAGTTCTCAAAATTACCTACTAGACCAACAGACAGCCTTAAACAAACATCTGCAAGGCCCAGAGACTCAAGCCAGTTTGCTATAGTATCAGTACAGGTAACACCTTTCCTGCCTCTTCTCCTCCTTCTTCCTGTGTCACCCCTGGTTGTAGGAGCAGTGAAGAGTAGGACGGTACAAAGCCATATTTAGCTAGCCAGCAGCAGGAGATCAGAGGAACAAAATGGAACATCAGCCAGCCATGTGCTGTGGGTGTCCATCCTAAGGCAACCAGAACTGAGGGACCTAAGAGCTGACACTGAATTATAGTCAGGCTTTGATTTATATCTTGGCCTGGAAATTCTAATTTCAGATTTGAAACTGTTTGTGACCTAAAGATACTGTGGAACTGTCTGTTACCAAAGAGTGAACAAGAAAATCATGGAGTTTTAACCTGGGGCCAGGAAAGACAACTTCATTGAATATACTTATTATTTGCTCTATTATTTATTTTTTAACTTTTGATTGTGAAAATTTTTAAGTATTTTATATTATGGTGAAGAGAATAGTATAACAAACTGCCATTTACCCATCGAGTTTCAGCAATTCTCAACAGTTTGCCAACATTTATTTTATCTGTTATCCTTATAGGGAAAGGGAGAACTTGAGTATTTTAAAAGCAAATCCCAGACATCATATCATTATACTCATAAGTATTTCAGTATATAAAGAGTAATAATTTTGCTTTAAAATAACTGATTTCATTTTTAAGGGGACAGCAGGAAATGAAAAAGTAATGTGTTTCAAATATATCATGAATCATGCCTTTCAACACACTGGTATCAATAGCAATAATAATAATAGGGACCTTGGGGGTCATTTTGTTCTGTCCTTTTCTTGAAGCTCATAGTGGGGAAAGGTCTTGTATGAAGTCTATGGAGATGGATCTGGCACTCAAATCCAGGTCTAACCCCCAAGACACAAGGCTGCTCATTTCACTCTCTGTCAGGAACAGTAGTGAGTTTAACCTTGGCTTCCTGAGGACCTCACCTGAGTCTCTGTAGCAACTCCATGGCATCTCCTTTGCTTTTCTGTCCTGCATGCTGAGAGTCAAGAGGAGCTTCTCAGATATCAGTTGTAATTTCACCAGCAGATTAAGTGTGGAAGTCTGCGTGGGGAACTTGTTTGACACTTAATGTCTTCAAAGGCCCTAAAGTGATATTTTGGAGAAAGTCAAGGGCAGACAGATCCTCATGGTATCTGGGTGCTTTGAGGTGAGAGGCTTGGCTTCTGAAGAAGGGTTTTATTGAGGGCACTCTCTAGGTCCCTCAGAGAGGGCAGCTAATAGCCCAAATTCTCTAGCAAGATGAACCCTTCTGCCAACCTCTCAGTAGTCATTCTTCCCATAATGTCAGGAATAGCTTTGCTTTATAAGACAAGAAAGGGTTCTATGCCCCTGGTCCCTGGTCCCTGGCCCCTTTGCTGTTTTTGAGCATAATGGCAGCTTCAGCAACTGTGTCCTAAATTTAATTAGATGCTTCATATTGCTTAGAATTGATCCAGATCATTCCCTGTTTCCCCTCTGACCCTCTACTTCTTGCTTTTATTTCACCTGACTTTCTGGGCTTTCCCCTGTACCTACTTCTACATTTGCCCCAGACTCCCAGTATTCTAGTCCAATTCTGCCCTGACAGCATAAGTTGGCCTCTTGTCACCATCCTCTGCTTTGGTGTTTTGGCTGCATTCTTCACTTATCTCACTTTTTCAGCTAAGGGTACTTTTATGCTCATATGCTTCTTATTTTTCCACGTAAGGCCCCCTTGGGGCCCCACCTATTCTTATCAGTAGCAATTCCCTTACCCCCTTTAGAAACCTCTTTCCCTGGAGTATTATCCAGAATATCTGGAGCTGTCTCTTGGCTCTGCCACTTCTAGCCATGTGACCTTGGACAAATTACTTAACCTGTCTAATCTTCAGTTTCCTCATCCATAAAATGGCAATAATACTAATAACTACCTCAGAGAGTTGTTATTAAGAATTAAATGAGTCAATCTATAAAAAACATTTAGAACAGTGACTGACACATAGTAAGTGCTCATTTAGGTTATGTGTACAAGCTGAGTATAAGCTGAGTTCCTGTGAACAATGCGTGACCACCACTCTATGAAGACTAGTCCTGGGAGGACTTACAGATTCCATCATATGTGGGGTTCAAATAGATCTTCCCATAAGTCTCCAAGCTATGGATTTGAGCTCAGGAATTTTTATTTTCCTTAGGGTAACTTTACTTCTGCTACAATAGCTTTTATTTGGGAACTAGCAGGGTTCTGATTTTTGTTATTCCAGGAGATTCCTTGATCTCAAGCAGTTTTACCCAACTCCTCTCTAGGGTTCAACTTTGCATATCAGACCATCTTAGGAGAGGCAGGCTTTGCCAGATCTCTAAAGGGTCTATTACATCCTTTCACTGAAAGGAACTATTTGCAAAAGTCTTGATCTAAGTTGAAGCTTTCCACTTGGTGGCTAACTAACTGGAATTTCTCTTGATGATGAGTTCATCTCACAAAGCATTCTATTACACAACGTTCCGTATGATACAGTCTCTGTCAGCTTTATTGTCTAGTGAGGAAGCTTAAATATGTTCAAAGCTCATTACAAGAATGCCAGAGATGAATGGCTATAAAAAAGCAAAAGAAAGGGTTATTTTAGGCTATTAAACGCCATGGCTTCTTGTAGAAGTGGTATTTAAGCACTTTCCTGAACATATCCTGTCAAAGGGAGGGAGCTCATGATTAAGCAGTGTAGTTAATGTAGCCTGGGATTACAGGTGAACATTCTCTTCACTATTGAATTAAACCTCATCTTCCTCATTCTGCCTCCTGGGATTATACAAAACAAGTCTTAATACAGAATAATAACTTGTGGTTTCAGTGGGTCATCAGAAGAAATAAACAGTGGTAAAATTTGGTATGAGAAGGGTGTGGATTTTCTGAGTTTGAAAAAGACGTTATTCTTGGAAGAAAGATAGTTGGGGGGAACATTAAACGGAAAAGAAATCATGCTTTGCAGTTCCTCTGGAGAACTTAGTGATGTTTGCTTCATTTCACTCTTTTTATAGTGACTTAAGGTCATAGAATCGTTGACTCTCAGACTGGAAGGGACTCTAGAGGTCATCTAGCCCAACCACCCAAGCCTCACTCCCAGTACAGCAATCCCTCTTATAGCTTCCCTGATTGCTGTTTGATTAGTTCTATTGATGAAGAGCTCTCTAGTTAGTAGGAATAATTCAGTTAGTGATATAGTAGGGAAAATATTCGTCTGAGAATCAGACAGATCTTGGTTAAAATTTACCTTACTAGTTATATGACCTTGGACAAGTCACATCCTGTTGAATCTCAGCTTCCTAATCTATAAAATGGGAAAACAATGCCTGCCTCGTGGTGTGGTTATGCATATAAAATGAGATAACATAAGAAATATATCTGCCTTAGTGTCTAGCTCATGGAACATTCTCAACAAATGGTAATTAATAATAGTTGGACAAGAAATATTAATTCCTTATCTTCTTCCTGTGCTAAATATTTTCTGGTCTTCTGGGGTTGTACAATGACCACATTGCTGATGAGGTAAAAGTTTTTAATAAGGCTATAAACACAAAAGTACAATTTTATTTCCTTTCTATTTTATCAATTTAATACCTAATGCTATAGCTTTGAAGTTATGGGCATTTGTTCCAGCAGTATATGGGGCTTCTATATCTGGCTGAAAGAACTTTTCCATACTTTAAAAATAAATAAAATATGAATTGCCCTCTTAGTCTGAATTACCCTTCAGTTTTTGGCCTGCAGAATATTCTGCATCATTTTAGCTTCTCAGAATATTGGAACTGGAAGGGATCTTAGAGGTTATCAAATCTAGCCTATTCATTTTATAGATGAAAAACCTGAGCCCCAGAGAAATTAAGAGAATAGCTCAAGGTCACCCAGCTAGTTTGTGGTGGAGCTGAGCATTAAATACAGGTCTCCTAACTCCAAATTCCATGCCCTTTCCATTGTATCATTTTGCATCTTCTAAAATAATATTTTCAAATGACACCTCTATTCTCTGGTCAAATCCCCAAGGCAGTAGTTCATACAACTGGAACTTTTCTCTTTCATTGTGTATCTTCTCTTACCTTAATCTTGTTCATAGGTATTTGACCACACAGTACTGTTTCGAATTTCTTGGGGAAGACTAGAAAGAGTGTTCAGGAGAGAGAAATGTCAGTGTGGGTTTGGCAACTGGAAGTGATTATGAAAACAATTAACACCTTTTGATTCCAGAAAGGAGATTAATAAGGATTTAAATAGGGACTGAAGGTCAAATGAGATGAGTACTAACATGTTTGCAAAGATATTATGGAACATGTTTCCATCTCTTAGAGAAACAAACAGCTATCTTGTAGGGCTTCAAACTCAGAGTCAATTAACACAAGGCAACCTGAGACCTTTCTAGTCCGTGTGCAAAGCAGTAAAGATGGTCTTGTTGAGTAATGCTTAAAAGGTACCTTCTTTTGATTGCAGACCCAGGCAGCAGGTGCAAGGTGGGATGGCAATATGAGGTGATGAAGATCCTGTTGAATTTTCTTCATTCAATACACATTTACTGGTTGCCTACTATGTGCCAGGCATTGGGTAGGATCCAAGAATCACACTGTACTCATTCATTTAGTCATTCAACAATCTTATTACATGCCAGTGAGATGCTAGGGACAAGATTATGTATTCCTTATTCATTTATTTATGCCTCTATCTATTCATTCCATAAATAGTTAAGCATCTACTCTGTGCCAGATGCTGTGCTAGGCAGTGCACATCGTATATTTCAGACTTTGGTATAAGATAATCAGGAAGAAGAATCTGTCTACTTAAGCTATGTTTAACCTGGCTCTAAGCCCCATGACTGTCACCTGATTGAGAAGGAAGGTGCTGCTGGCAACACCATCAACTGGATTTCAAATCACCTCCTTCCATATCATAGATATAGTGCTCCCTGTTGGAATTTCTGGTTGACCTCTTCCAGCCCACAGCATTGCCCTGCCTCCTCTCCAAACTCTCTTCATCACTCATTGACTTTTTTTCTCTGCCTGACTGTGAACTCCCTTAGAACAGGTATTCTGTCTTATTCATTTCTGTATCCCCTTCTAAGACCTAGCCCAATAAATTGCATATGGTTTTTCCCCACTCCTTTGCTTTTCTTATCTACTTCTCTTCCTTCCTTCTTTCTCTTCTTCCCTGCCATCCTCCCCCCTTTTCCTTCCTTCCTTCCTTCCTTCCTTCCTTCCTTCCTTCCTTCCTTCCTTCCTTCCTTCCTTCCTCCGACCCTCCCTCCCTCCCTTCCTCTCTTCTCTCTTCTTTACTTTCATCTCCCCTTCTTTTCCCACTTTCTATTCCTTCTCTCTCTTTTTTCTTCTCCTCTTTTGCCTTCTTTTCATTAAAGCACTTACTGTGTCTCTTGCATTGTACTAGGATCTGGGAATGCACAATAATTGCCTTTCAAGAACTTATAGTCTAGTATGAGAGATAAACATATACATAAAAATCAGTACTATCAGATGAGTAGTTGATGAAAGTTTGCATCTGGTATAAGATAGCACAAAGATGGGCTCAAACCTAGGATGGGAGTGGGATGAGGGGACAGGGAAAATTTCTCAAAGAAGGAAGTGCCAACAGTGGGAGTTTACTGGACCAAAAAAAAATTGGATCATGGTGAGGTAGTAGGGATGGGCCTGGGAAGAGGGCATAGTACTACCAAAGCCTGTAGAAGTGTTATCCTTGGGGTAGGTATCAATTGTTTGGTACAGCTGAAGGCTGAATACCCAATGAACTTTAGTTAAATAAGTTCCCCAGTCCTGGGAATTCCAGTACAACCTGACCACCAAGACTTTCCTTGATAGTTTTATCTCTAAGGTACCAACCTCTGGGCAAATGTCCATTATAGGTCCCTATCTCCAATGGTCAGTGATTTTATACTAAACATATTGGTTATAATGGGCATCCTTGAAGGGTAAGATAAGTGACCAAAAGACTACTAAATACAGCCTGGGGAGGAGGCTGAGGGCTGTGGAAGAGTCTATGGAGGTGGGGTTTGTTACTAGGCAACTAGTCCCAAGGTTTGGGAACTCAGAGCTATCTATAATCTATGAACATAGAACAGGCTAGATCCACAGATGCTTGTAGCTGGAGAATAGTAGTCTCAACTACTGAAGGAAAGCTAGAAAGAGAGAGAGGGAGAGAGAGAAAGAGAGAGGAAGGGAGGGAGAAAAGAAGGAGAGAAAGAGAGGTTGGGACCCGAATGAATGAGTGTTAGGTTGGGGGATAGAAGTGCTTGATATAGAGGAAAAGTTGCAAGTACTATGATATGAGAAATTTTCTTTGAATTCTACCTTTGACTTAATGGCTGTCATTTTCTAAGCCTTGACTTTATGAAAGTGGGTTAATAAATAGGGATGTAAAGGACTTGTACACAGAAAACCACAAAACAAGAAACCAAAAAAGACCTAAATAAATGGAAGGACATTCCATGTTCATGGATTAGAAGACTAAATATCATTAAGATGTCAATACTACCCCCAAATGATTTACAGATTCAATGCAACCCCAATCAGTCCAACAACTTACTTTGAAGAAACAGAAAGGCCAATTAATCAAATTTATTTAGAAGGATAAGGGGCCCCGAATAGCCAACCACATCTTGAAAAAGAACAAGTTGGAGGGCTCACAATTCCTGACTTTAAAGCTTATTACAAAGCTACAGTGTTCAAAACAGCTGGTACTGGCACAAGGATATTTATATCGACCAATGAAATAGAATTGAAAGTTCAGAAACAGACAAGGCTGCCAAGTCCACTCAACTGGGAAAGAATAGTCTCTTCAACAAATTGTGCTGGGAGAAAAGGATATCCGTATGCAAAAGAATGAAAGAGGACTCCTATCTCATATGAAATACAAAAATTAACTCAAAATGGATCAAAGGCCTAAATATAAGAGCCAGAACTATGAAACTCCTAGAAGAAAATGTAGGAAAGCATTCTCAGAATCTTGTGTTAGGCAATGTTTTCCTAGATTTTACACCAAAAGCACAAGCAATGAAAGAAAAAAATAGATAAATGGGATCTTGTCAAAATTAAAACTTTTCGTGCATCAAAGGACTTTGTCACAAAAATATAAAGACAGTCTACTTAATGGGAGAAAATATTTGGAAATCACTTATCTGATAAAGGTTTAATATCCAGAATATGTAAAGAAATCCTACAACTAATCAATAAAAAGACAAACAACCCAACTAAAATATGGGCAAAAGACTTGAATAGACATTTCTCCAAAGAAGATATACAAATGGCTTCAAAACACAAGAAAAGATGCTCAACCTCACTAGCTATTAAGGAAATGCAAATCAAAATGACAATGAGATACTATTTCACACCCACAAGAATGGCTACTATTAATAAAACAAATAATTACAAGTGTTGGAAAGGATGGGGAGAAATAGGAACACTCATTCATTGCTGGTGGAAATGTAAAACGGTGCAGCTGCTGTAGAAGACAGTTTGGTAGTTTCATAAAGCTAAGTATTGAACTACCGTATGTCCTGGCAATCCCTCTATAAAGTATATACCTCAAATAATTGAAAGTAGAGGCACGAACATATTTGTACACCAATGTTAATAGTGGCATTATTCACACTTGCCAAAAGATGGAAGCAACCCTAGTGTCCATCAACTGATGACTGGATAAATAAAAGTGGTATATACATACCATGGAATATTATGCAGCTATAAAAAGGGATGATGTCATGATACATGTGACAACTTGGATGAACCTTGAAGATATTATGATGAGTAAAATAAGCCAAACACAAAAGGACAAATATTGTATGATCTCACTGATATGAAATGATTAGAATAAGCAAACTCATAGAGTTAGAATCTAGAATATAGGTTACCAGGAGCTGGAATGGGGGTAGAAAATGGGCAGTTAATGATAAATTTGTACAGAATTTCTATTTAGGTTAATTGTAAAATTTTGGAAATGGATGGTAGTGATGGTAGCCCATTACTGTAAATATAATTAGCACTGAATTATATATGTGAATATGTTTAAAAGGGGAAATTTTAGGTCATGTGTATGTTACTAGACTAGTGAATCCTGTTATAAAAAATAGACTAGAGTTAATTGTACAAGTTTAAAAAATGTTCTTTAATGAATTGTAACAAATATACCATAACTAATACAAGGTTTTAGTAACAGGCTGGTATATGGGAAAATACATCTAATATAAACTATGGACTATAGTTAATAGTATAATTTTAATATTCTTTCATCAATTTTAACAAAGGTACCACACTAATACAAAGTTTCAACAACAGGGGGTATATGGGAACGCTGTCTTTTTTACATGATTTTTCTGTAAACCTACTAATTCTCTAATTTAAAAAAATTAAAAATGGGTTAATAATGCCTACCTAAGCATTATCATGGGGATTAAATAAATTACATTTAAGTGCCAAACATGGTGCCTGGCTTTTAGATGCCCCTCTATCAATGGGAACTCTTTTAATTTTCAGCCAAGTAGGTAGGCACTGACTGTCTCGCCAGTACCTGACAGGGTGGGGGTGGGAGAAGAGCAAACAGCTGACAAGAGCAAGGGAGAGCCTAAACTTGGCAACCTGGTGAACTGAGCAGGTTAGTGAGACACATGGCAAAAAACAAGGACTACTCACCAGTGTAAGAGTACTATCAACTACTCATCAGAAAGCAGATAAGATGGGGTTTGAAGATAGAAGCAGGATTGTGGTGTAATTAAGTGCTTAGACTCTGGAGCCAGAAGTCCTGGTTCAAGAACTAACTCCACCACTTGCCAGCTGTGAGGCCTTGAGGTAGTTGCTTAATCTTTCTGAGCTTCAGTTTCCTTAACTATGAAGTGGGGGCAGTTACCTCCTAGGGCAATGGTAATTAAATTTCATATGGATATGAAGTGGTTAGCACAATATCTGGAACAGAGTAAATGTTAGCTATTATTAATAAGGGATTTTTCTTGGAGCAGGAGCCGGATCTGAGCAGAAAAGGCAGCAGCCCTGAGCAGAGCTGGGGCTCCAACTGCACTGGGCTGAGACTCCTGAGCTACTAAAAGCTCCTCAATGTACCTCCCTTGCCAGCCCCTCCTAAAGGGGATGCCATGAGGCCACAAGCCTTCAGTTGGGAGCTTATTACGAGTATAGCAGAGAAGATGGTTCATGCGTTGCTCTCGCTTCTTCACAAAACTAGTTTCCTTCCTATTTCCAAATGACCCTAGAAGGTGGGCAGCATGATCCCTGTTTCGGGGTGAGGCAGCAGATGCAAGAGGAGGTTTAGTAACTTTCCCAAGGCTGCCACAGGATTTCACTAAGTCTGTCCAACTCTAGGGTATGTTCCTGCACTCATTTTCCTCCTTCCAAAGCTGCCAGAATAGTATGAAGAGAAACTTGGTAGAGAAGAGTCAGAATGTGTCAACCCTGTCTGGACTGTAAATACCTGATCACACAGGACTTTGGAAAGAACATCTTACCACAATGCATCTGTGGCTGAGGTCCCCCACTCCCACCCCACCTCCCAGCATGGAGGTTTTCATCATTCTCTGGGAGAAATCCCTACCTGGGCACAGATGGCAGTCCTATTTGACATGGAATGCAGAGTAACTGATTTCCAACATGGGTTGTAACAATAACCTTGCTTAATGGCATGCCCCTTGTGCTGATGAGATATTAGTTGTGGGCTTTTTGCTAAGGTGGGATCCAGGTGTCATTTTGGGTATCCATTGATGGGGAGAATATCTGAAGTGGCAAGCTGGTTCAAAAAGCCATCTCTGAGTGGAGATGAGCAAGCAGGGCACTGGGGCTAGTGGAAGGTCCTGGGCTTTGGTGTGGGGACTGAGCTGCCTCCCGTTCTGGTTTTGCTACCACCACTAGCTGTGTGACTGTGGACAAGCAATTCAGTGTCCCTTAGCCTTAATTTCTTTACCCATGAATAAGAAAATAATATGTGCATTCAGGGCTGCCTTGAAGATCAGAGCTCTCACTTGTAAAGCGTAGTACAGAGGCTGGCACAGAGTAGGTTGTTAGCAATGGCAGTAACTACTATTAATATAAATCAAGAATTCCATCTTAAACTCCATAAAGGCAGAGACTATGTCTGCTTTCTTCATTGTTTTAGTCTTAGTTTCTGGCATTGTACCAGGCATGTAATAGATACTTAGGGATTGATGGAGGATTTGAGAGCTACTTTACAGGTAGGAATGATGAAATATAGTGGCTAGTTGCATAATGTCTATAGAGACAATAAAGATGACTTGGGTGGAGGGTTAGTTTGAGCAGCTTAAGATGATGATACCATTTGCTAAGTGGAGAATGCAAGAGAAGCAAACCTGAGGAAGGAGGTGGGGTAGATGAGTTGTTTTGAATATGTTGAGTTTAAGGTGCCCACGGACCTCTCAAGGGAGATTTGAGTAATAGATACATGAAAATGTGTATGTGGTATTCAGGTGAGTGGGGCGTAGTAATACAGCCTTAGCTTTGGGAGTCATCCTAGTATCATTTAAGATGCCGTGGGCTACAAGTAACAGCACCCTGACTCAGGATGACTTAAAACATGGGTCAGCAAACTGTGGCTTCCAGGCCACAACCATCCCCCTGCTTGTTTTTTGCAAATGAAGTTTAATTGAAACACAGAGATGCCCGTTCATTTATGCATTGTCTATGGCTGTCTCATGCTACAACAGCAAAGCAGTTGCAACAAAAACAAAAAATACTGACTCTTTGGTCCTTTACAGAAAAAAAGAGTGCTAATCCCTGACTTCAACAATAAAGACATACATTACCTCGTTAAATAAGATGACCAGAGGCGAGGCTCTTTCCTTAGTCACATGATTAATGAACGAGATGGGGACCCAAGTTCTTCCTGTCTCACTCTACTGGACCATCCTCAGTGTGTCGGCTTTGCCCAAAGCCTGGCTCCCTTCATCATTGCAAGATGACAGCAGCAGTTCCTTGCATTGCTTCTGGAAATGACACATCCTGAAGCAGAAGAAGGACAGTGTCTCTTTCTTGTGTCCTTCTCATAGAAGCCTCCAGCTTCTCCTTGTGTCTTTTGCTCCAGGATTTAGTCTCAGGCCCATTCCTTTGCAAGGGAAATGCGATTAACAGATGGGTTTAAACCCATGATTCTCAGTCCTGGGTGTACAGTAGATGCAGCCTTAAAACTTTTAAAGAGAGAATCTGCAGTGGGCCCACATAATGGATATATATTTTTTTAAACAATTTATTGAAGTATATCATTCATACATGAGCAAACATAAACAATAAATGTTTAGTAAACATTGTGAACTTACAAAACAAACATGCATAACATCACACAGGCCTCCCACATATCACCCCACCACAAATACTTTGCATTGTGTGAAACATTTGTTAACAAATCATGAAAGAGCATCGTCAGTAATACTACTAACTATAGTGCATATCTTACCCCCTATACTTTTTTTTTAAGATTTATTTATTTATTTATTTACTTTTATCCATTTTTACCCCCCCACCCCAGTTTTGCTGTTTTTGTGTCCATTTGTTGGGCGACTCTCTGTGTCCATTTCCTGCCCTCTCTTCTCATCCTTCTCCTCCTGTCTTCACTGGGATTCGATCCTGGGAACCTCTGATGTGGGAGAGAGGCATCCTACTGCCTGCACCACCTTAGTTCCTGGTTTTTCGGCATTTCTCGTCTTGGCTTTCCCTTGTGTCACTCTCCTGTTATGTCATCATCTTGCTGCGTGGCTGGTGGGGCCTGGCAGCGCACCTGTGCGCAGGGCCTGGAGGGCTCATCCGCTCATGGGCCTGGCGGCACACCTGCACATGGGGCCTGGCAGTGCCCCTGTGCATGGGGCCTGGGGGGGCTCATCCACTCGCGGGGTCTGGTGGCGCATCTGTGTGTGGGGCCCGATGGCACACCCACTCATGGGGCCTGGTGGCGCATCCACATGCGGGGACTGGCAGTGCATAGGGCCTGATGGCCCATGAGCCTTCTATATTTTTCTTTTCTTAATATTTACCAGGTGGTCCTGGGGATCAAACCTAGGTGTCTCCATATGGGAGATGGACACCCAACCATTTAAGCCACATCTATGTCTCTTAAGCCCTGCTATGTCTCTTAAGGTTAACCAAAGATACCTGGAGTTACAGTCATTTCCATACAGGATGGTCATATAATAAATCAGGCTTAGTTTATCACCAGCATTATAAAAACCAGACCTAGGCAGAAAACCTAGGTCTGGGGACACATGCATGGTTTCTACTATAGCGAATGTTTAATCTACCCTGATTATCACAAAATCAGGACAAGAATATTCACAACATAATGGATATTTATTAATGCATCCTACATGATTCTAGGATGTAACCAGGACAGAAGAACCACTGGCTTAGAGAAATCATTTTGAGGAGGAATGGATGCTGGGAATATAAACATCATGACCGACACTATCTCCATAGGGAAAATAATAGAAGCCATCGAGGCTGAGTCCCATGCTTAGGACATGCTTTGTTGGGTGTGAAATCTCTCGGCAGCTGAGCTGGACCAGATAAGATGTTTGCCCAGATAAGGCCAAAGGCAGCATAATCAGAAGCAAAAATGTGACCAAAGAGAAAAGCCATACTTCAGAGCCAGGAAACAGAATCAGGGTCGGGTGGTAGTGGTGAAATGGAAACAGGAAAATAAGCACCAAGAGTATGAAGAGGTGAGGAGGAAGAGGATGTGAACAATGAGGGAGTGCAAGGGCCAGATGTGATGCAATGCTGGTTGTAAAGAGCATAGTTCCACCAGGTTAAAGTGATGGTGCTGGACCAGAATGGCGAGTATTCGAATCTCCGTACTTAGGCCCATGGACTCCACTTAGCATTGGTCAGGCCTGTAGAGCTAAGGCAAGACTATAGACAAGACAGCTGCCTCATTTCTCCCTCTTTCACTCTGGTTATCTTGTTGGATTCACAAAAAAAGACTGAAGCTTTGCTATGGAAACAGTGTCAAATTCACAATAAGTTTTCAAGGGCTGGGTTTAGCATAGGCTCTTGACAAATGCCATAAGGGAGCTAAAGGTGTTCTCCAATAACCACCGTTTCCCTATTCCATGTCCCTTCCTCCTTGGGAGCCAAGCACTCCTCTGCCAGCCTCTCCATTATTGCCATCCCTCTCTCATTCCATCGCACAAATCCATTGTCATTCATTTAATGGTTTACTCAGCCATTCAGTCATTCATGGAACAAATATTTATTAAGATCTACGATGTACCTGGCACCACCATGCTCTCTACATGTGAGGCGCTGGGATGGAAGACCTCTGAGCTCATGATCAAGAGACTCATATGAGATGGGGAGGGGCAGATACATAAATAAGCAGCCATAATTTATGGGGCCAATATATGATCACAGGCTGATCTTTCAAGTTCTCAAACTGCAGTGTGTGGAAGACCCAGGACCAGTCCGCACATCTCCCCTAATCATTTTGTTTGACTCAGGGCTAACCCCCCAACTGCACAAATTCAGCCTCCCCATCTGCTACCAGAGCAGGGCGTGGCAATGCCTGCTAGAATCACCCACAGTGATTGATCCCTGGAGGATCAATAGCCACAGTGTGTGAGAGGGTTTCATTAAATTGTGCAACTTTATTCAAATACAGATGTATTTCAAGTATTTTCTTTTTCTTCTCCTCCCCAGGTAGTAACAAACTTATAATAACCCTCAAAAAATCAATTTTGAAGCTCAATCTTTCCTTTTAGCTAATGTGGCAAATTAGAAATTACATGGGCCTAGAGTTGAACAGACAGAACAGAATTCAAACCCTGACTCTCTCAATTCATGGCTACATGTCCCTTATCAACTTACTCCGTAAGCTTCGACTTCCCCTCTGGAATAGGAATAATACTTGCAGGGGTGTTATGAGGAATAAGTGAAGTAACACATATTTAGCATTTATTAAGTTTTGAGTCCTAGAACATAGTGAGCATGCTGGAAATAGTAACTGCTATCATTATGGTTATTATTAATTGCATTATTACCAGTGGTGTGCTAGCAAATATTTATACTACAGTCTTTTTAGAAAGAGAAAAAGAAAGAAAAGGAAGGATGAAAGGGAGGAAGGGGGGGAGGAAGGGAGGGAAGGAGGGAGGAAAGACAAATAAGCTGATTTTCATATTTGTCAATTTCTGTGTGTAAGTATCCCCACCATGGCTGATTTCAAGCCAACTTGACATCACTGAATGAGGAATTGGGAAGGTATTTGTAGAATTGGCTCTCTTGAGGTGGTGCAAGCCTGCTCCAGGGCACCATTGAGTATTATGAATATTATTCAAGAAAAATGGGTAATGGGACAGAAGCAAGGAGCACTTATGAGCTGGAAATAGCCATCAGGGAAGGAGCCTTGGCATGAATGTTCCTGACATTTACTGTCTGACAGACTTTGCTAGGGATGATCACTCATGTCTTAATTAGGGAATCAATACATGTGTACAGGGATGTTATTATTAAGGGGGAAAGCCCAAGAAAAACTCCACTCTCCTTGTGGAGTATGTGTCTTCACATAGCATGGCAGTGCTATGGTCTCTGGAAGAGCATGAGCTGGTCCAACATCCCACCATGGATCAGAGGCCTTCCTTGTTGTCTCTATGTAGGATTTTCTTAGGAGTTGAATCAGGCCCTCCACAAAAAGCATGTTCAGGTCCCAATCCCTGGTCCTACGAGTGTGAACCCATTTGTCAACAGGACCTTTGAAGATGTTATTAGTTAAGGTGTGGCCAAACTGAATGAGGTAGCTGAAGTTCTTATAAATAAAGGAAATTGTGCATGGAGGAGAAGCCACAGCAAGCAGTAAGAAGTGGAAGTCAATGGAACCTGAAAGAAAAAGAAGACGCTGCCAAGTTCATTACCATGTGACAGAAAAGCCACGGACCCACTGGCAGCCAGCCACAGAATGCCACAGTCTTTGGGGGTGAAAGCATTGCCTTGCTGAAACCTCAATTTTGGACTTCTCCTAGTCTCAAAACCACGAACCCATAAATTCCCATTATTTAAGCTAACCGTTTGTATGGTACTTGCCTTAGCAGCTGGGAAACTAAAACAAATCCCAGCTGCTTTTCTAGTGTAAAATGAATAATGATAGCCATAGTACTTTAGATCACTTGGGAGTTTTCATGTCCATTTTAATATTTGATCCTCAGAACAGGGTACTATTATTTCCATTTTGACTAAAATATGTTGTAACAAATAATTCTAAATACCAGTGGATCAACACAGCAAAGGTTTATTTGTCTCATCACCATATAAAGGGGTGATTCTGGGATGTTCCATTGGCCAGAAGCCTACTCACATGGCCCTAGCTCTAAGGAAAGTTGAGAAATGTAGTCTTCTTGTGTATCAAGGAAGAAAAAAATTAGCATCTAAGTTAGTCTACACTCCAGAAGCTCAGAGGCTAGATGGCCAAACCATGTGGAATATAGACTTCTTCCAGACTCACTCTAAGCCTTTTGACACAATCTGCCATATACTCTTTATGCTCATTGTGAGGCTACATGGAGGGGATCCAGAAGAGATCTCTGAAGAGGTCCCAGTGATGACAGACATATAAGATGAAAGCAACCTAAATTTATCTCTGAGTTATTCCTTGGAGGAGAGCTAACTTTTGTTGTGTTGTCATGAGATTTGGGAATTGTGTTTTACACTAGCTATCATTAGTTACCTTGGTTGCCTCTGATTGGGTCTAAAATTCAAATGTTTTGCTTCTCAATCCTCTGTATATTTGCTGTCAGAACCACACTATATTTTCATTGCCTTTTGACTGGGGGTCAGTCCTCCTCATACCAGACTGTAAGCTCATTGAGGGAAGGAATTGTCTGTGATTCATCTCTGTATCCTCAAGCTCAATACAATGCTCAGGAAATTTTTGTCAGATATGTAAAAGAATAAAGAGTGAGTGCTCAATTTAAAAAAGATAGAAGGAAAAAGGAGGTGGATAAAGAAACAAATTGTTTAGATGGTTGGTTACCTTAAATATTTATGTTCTAAATGGAAAAGAGAGAGAAAATCAGGAAAAAAAATGC
Source organism: Tolypeutes matacus (assembly GCA_026826555.1). Classification (NCBI taxonomy): domain Eukaryota; kingdom Metazoa; phylum Chordata; class Mammalia; order Cingulata; family Chlamyphoridae; genus Tolypeutes; species Tolypeutes matacus. The sequence continues at coordinate 53,752,652 of JAKSZT010053883.1, read as the reverse complement.
ATCATTAAAAATTCAGGCTTAAAAGAGAAAAAAGATATGAGTTTGAATCCTGACTGTTTTACTAAACTAGCTGTGTGACTTTAGGTAAATTGCTTAACCACTTTGTGTCTCAGCTTCTTCATAAAATGAGGATAATAATGGCTACACCACAAGACTGGAGTGAAGATTAAATGAGAGGATGTTGGGACTTGATTTAAAATGAGTTTGGACTAACTTGAACTCCTTCCATGCCTGACATTTTCATTATAAAAGCATAGAAATACAGGTCACTAAAAACGCTAACACAAGAATCCTTATTTACCACTCAGCGTTAGTCTTGCCTGGTAGATTTCACTGCTCTCTTTTGCGTTCCCACTCAGGGGCTAGCACAGCATACTGGTGGTGGGTCTTGGGTACACATTGCTGGTCAAGCCCACAAATGATCAGAAAGTGAAGGTCTAGACATTTTTACACTAAATTTAAGAGGTTGGGGAAATTTCTCATCAGTCCCATAATGAACAATTTAGGTAGGACACTTCACCTCCCTGTGCTGCAGTCACCGCATGTGCAAAAACGAGAATGTCACCACCTTTTGCAAGTTCAATAGGAAGGACTCTTCCCCGGTGCTGCCTACTGGGTGGCAGCCATCTCCTACCCAGCTACATGGCTGCCCTCAGACTCCTCGTGAAGCCCAAGATCGTCAAAAAACAATACCAAGAAATTAATCTGATACCAGACGAAGTCAAAATTAAGTGTAACTGGTGGAACCCAAGAGGGGTTGGTTGACACCAGAGTGCAGAGAAGATTCAAGGGCCAGGTCTTGATGCCAACATTGGTTATGGGAGCAAGAAGAAAACAAAGCACATGCTGCCCAGGATCCAGCTCTTTGTCCGCAATTCAAGGAGCTGAGAGTGCTGCTGCTGTGCAACAGGTCTTACCGTGCTGAGATTGCTCTCCACATTTCTTCCAAGAACTGCAACGCCATCATGGAAAGAGCAATCCAGTTGGCCTTCAGAGTCACCCAGCCCAATGCCTGGCTCACTGCAAAGAAAATGAATAGACAGTTCATTTGCAAGTTTTATTTGTGTCAAATAAAACCATAAAAAAAAGAATTAACTTACGGAATTTATAAGAAAATGTCTATTGCTTGGATGGCAAATAATTTTCATTCTCCCCTGCCAGCACCAGGAGGTTGGTTGGTTGTGGTTGCCTGGAAAGCTGTGTTGAGAAAGATTTGAGTTTCCCATTTGCCAGGCTGAGTGGGTGTGGGGCAAGGGGAGGGAGCTGCTGATAGATCGGCTATGTCTGTTATAGGCATGGGACGGGCAGTGGGAGCACATGTGCTCTGTTACTGAGGGCCCTGCAGGCCTAGCACATGATGGATCAACAGTAAATGTTAGTGGAGTCGAGTGGAATTTGAACACAGTAATTGTGCCTTTCTCAATTTTTAAGCAAATAATTGAAGTGGAATATAAAGAAACTGAAATGGGATATGGGGAAATTAACATGGAAATCACATTGCATGCACTTGACAAAACTAATTAAACTGGGAAATGCAGCTAGATTATTTTGGTGCATAAACATTCTTCTTCTCTTGCAACAAGGGGGTAAAACCGACAAGTATTCAAATTAGGCTTTTATGTGTGTGCTCTTCCAAGCATGTGTGGTGCTTTGAAGAAGGTTCCGTTGTGTTTGTAGCACAAGACTCCATAATTGCTCTGAGAATTCCTGGATTTTTTCAGATATGTGTGATTTTTCCTGAGCAAAGGCAAAACATAATGCATCTTTCTGTAGTAAGAAAATGTAGCTGCTTTCCAGTCAAAAATGTTGCCTTGAGCCTCAGTGTTTTCATCTCTGAAGTGGGAATAATCTGACCTACATTATAGGGTTGTTATGAGGATTAGATGAAGGATTATATGTGATGATGCTTCTGAACGATTTAGAACTGTTCACACATTCTGGATAACGGTTATTAGCAGAACGTAGCATTGGTAACATGTGCCAGACTAAGTTCCAATCCCGGGTCTGCCACTGACTGGCTGTGTGAACTGATGCAACATCTTCATCTCTCTCTGTTACTTTATCTGGAAAAATGTGGAAAATAAAATGTTACCTCATAGGATTGCTTTAGAAATTAAAAGAATTAATAAATATCAAATATTTAACATAATGTCTGGCACATAGTAAGTGCTCAACAAACCTTAGCTGTCAACATCATCATTATCATTAAATACATGGGAATATCATTTAATTCATCAAACCTTTGAGTTTCTTTGAAATATCACATCCTATGCTGGGTGCTAAGGTGGTGTCAAAGATAAGTAGAACACAGTCTCAACCAACAGGGAGTTTATACCAGAGGAGTGGGAAGCCAAGAACAAGTGCACAGAAAACTAATTACCTTGAAGAGATTTTCTTAACTTTTCCTGTGAATGGAGAACAAAGGCTTTCTTACAATATTTTATATTATTAAAAAATTTTCATGAGCATTGTTTAATTTTATTCTCATAACAATTCTATTTTCTAGAAGCCATCCTATATCCTATAAAATATATAGGATCAATCCCAATACCTGTGATTCCCAGCAAGCTGTAATGGCACCCTTTTTTTTCAGCATTCCTCTAATAGTATGTAGTGAACATGACTTTTGCATATCCATCAATGTTTAGCTGGGCACATGTGAAAGGTTCCACAGCCTACAGATCGAGAAACACTAATTGAAGTAACGAGTGAGAGATAATAGTAATATCAAGCACTAGACTGAGGAAAACTGGGACATACTCTTGGACTTAGCTGGTCAAGTTCTTTGGGCCTCTGTTTCCTTATCTGGAAAGTAGGGCAATGTTTTCTGCCTTTCAGTGTTGCTCTTGGGTTGAATTGAGAGAATCTTTGTGTCTATTTCTGAGCCTAGCTCATGTGTATGTGCATAGTTTCTGGAAGACATATGGATACATTAATAGGTATTATGTAAGTGTGCCCACGAATTGTCCTGCCGTTTGTTTGGCATATGACGTGTGACCTGACCAGCCATTATGGTAGTGAGTCCAGAACAACATAAACAGTTAAGCATCACCATATGGCTGTAATGAAATAAGATGGCATGCTCAGGGTTGTCGAGTTAATGAGTGAGAGTTGGGACTTGAACTCGCACCTCTTGATCCCAGATTCCACTTTGGGGCTTGGATATAATCAGCAAAGGAGTTTGTGTTTTAGCTGCATTGATATGTCTCAGATTGGTATAAAACTGAACATTTCTCTAAATCTACTGCAGGTGGAAGATGGAGCCAGTTTTCTTTCACTTTTTAAAAAATGAAAAATGCTTTATTTGGTATCAGAAGTTATGCAATCTAATTGCATGCTAATTTTTATCCTTATTTTTATCCACCATAATCATCCACCGCCTGAACTACTGCGGATTCACTGAACTTAATCCATACATTCTGACCTCTTGGCCATTGTCTTGGCTGTTCCCTGTCCTACAAACGTCCTTTTCTATGCTAATTGCTACATGTCCAACTCATTAAAGCCTAGGTTTTAATGAGTTAGAATCCTTCTTAACTCCTAACTGGTCCATATGCTCTTTGCTCTAACTTGCCATAATGCTTTACTTACTTGTCTTTTAGGCAATTTTCTCCTCATTCCTGCATTTCAATCATGTCTCAGCGTGGTCCAAACATTGTAGGCATTTGTAATCTGAGGTGGAAAGACTCCTGAATTCAGAGCATAATAGATCTGGATTTTAATTCCCACTCCACTATTTCCCAGCTGTGTGATCTTGGGCAAGTTACTCAAATGTTCTGAGCTTCAGATTTCTTATCTGTAAAACAGTGATAAAATAGCTGCTTTCCAGGGTACAGAGTAATACATAGGGATTTTCTTTCTCTTTTTCCCTTTCCTGAAGAATCGGATATTTGTATGTCACATTTCTAAATCTCAAACAGTGCTTGAAATATAATATGTACTCAATACAGGTCCATTGATTAAATGGACAGACACCTGAAAAAATGAAGTATAGTACAACTTCATCCTTCCCAAAATATAAAATAAATCTGAACATTAAGTATTTTGATTTCCATGTTCTTGGTATTTTATTGTACTGTCTACTATGTTTCTTTTGCGTCTCTTGTGAAGAGTGAGCATCTCCCAAATCCTTAGTAGGAGCAAGGTTTTTACATATCATCACTGCTTTTATTTCTCCTTCAACTGTCATTTTTTTTTTTTTTTTTTTAGTAACTCTCCAAAGATACCACGTGTTCTGTCTTGTGTACCTGGGCTGGGATATGCTAAAGACAGGTAATCTCATGGAAGAATAATGCCAAGTGGGGACAGTCTTAATGCAAAATGTGATTGACATGACTTCAATTTCTGAGTCCTGCCAACGTTGCCTACCTTTGTGCAGCAAACACCAAAGATGAGGCTGACGTGCTGAACTTAAACAAGTTCTGATGCTTACGCACTGAATTAAGTCTACATCTGTGGCTGTTACAAGCAGGGAAAGATTAATAAAGTATATGTTGAAACTCAAAAGAATAATTAGCGGGACACTTTATGTTTTGGCTTGCAAAGCTGTCTTCATATTTAGCATAAAGCAGAATATTTGTCCTAATCCTTCTGAGGGTAAAAAATTGGCTCAAACTAAATTGGTTTTCTTCGTGCATTTTGAGATTTTTTTTAATGTTATCATTTTTAAAAACTATTATTTTCCAAATTTCAAGTAAGCTTTTAATCAGCCTCTTTGTGGGATCTGCGTTGTTTCTGGATTTGCCCGTCACTCAATTAGCTGCCGCTTGGGCCCTGATAAAAGAAAGCCTTTGAATTGTGGCTGCAGAGAGCCTAAATCACTCATCTTTCAAGGGATGCGTTCCGTAGCTATCAGGGCTGTGATGGTAGCTGCTAACAGCCCACCTCGCTGAGCTCTAGAGTGAGTTATTGGTGTACATAATAAACTAACATCTGTACGGTGCATCTCAGAATGGGTGTCAGAGAAGCTGGAAGACAAAGCAGGATGGCATCATTAGGGCCAGATTTAAGACTCCAATTTGTGTAGCATTTGCATAACAATGCACAAGAGCAACTATTCACTGTTCCCTTTCAGAATTCACTTGTTTCACCTTCACAAGAATGTTCCTGAGGGAAGGGAGGCAGGGAGGATGTGGTAACCAGAAGACCAATCAGTCATTCGTACAGATGCTGTGGATGCTCAGAATTCACCTTGTAGCTGTGGGTTCCCCTGTCTCCTAGACCCCTGAGCTTCGCAGTCTTCCTGCAGCCATCTGGGTATCCCAGGCCTGCTTTGCACCTCTTCTGGCTCCAAGTCAGGAGCCTGGCATGTTTTCCAACCAACAAACATTTATTGAGCATTGTAGGGTCAAGATAGAGCACTTTCCTGGAGTCCAGAGACAGGGACCTAAGTCCTGCCTCTGCCACGCCTCACCTCCCTGGTCCTGTGCTAAGATGGTTCACCTTTGTGAGCATAAATCTTACCTATGTAATGAGAATATTAATGACATTTGTAAGACTTTGCAGTTATTGAGGGCTAAACATATGAAAGACAATTGCTAGGCATTTTTAATCCTCACAACAATCCTCTGAGATTGATAGTTTTGTTTGCTTCTTTGTTTACAAATGAGGTAACTTAGGCACAAAGAAGTAAATTGCCAATCACTCTTTTAGGGTGACAAAACCAGGATATTTTAGTACCATTCCAACTCAACAAAGTCAAATCAATAAGTATCTATTGGGAAACGAATGTGGCTCAAGTGACTGGGCTCCCATCTACCATATGGGAGGTCCTGGGTTCGATTCCCGGAGCCTCCTGGTGAAAGGCAAGCTGGCCCATGCGGCAAGCTGGCCCAAGAGGCAAGCTGGCCTGCATGGAATGCTGGTCTGTGCAGGAGTGCTGGCCCTCACAGGAGTGCTGGTCTGTGCAGGAGTGCTGGCCTGAGTGGAGTGCTGGCCTGTACGGAGAGCTGGTGCAGCAAGATGATGCAATAAAAAGAGACACAGAGGAGAGACAATAAGAGACGCGGCAGATCAGGGAGTTGAGGTGGTGCAAGAGATTGAGCGCCACTCCCACACTGGAAGTTCCCAGGATCAGTTCCCGGTGCTGCCTAAAGAGAAGACAAGTACAGAAAAACATATAGAGAGCAGACAGCGAACAGACAGTGAGCACAAAACAACGAAGGGTGGGGGGAGAAATAAATAAATAAACCTTAAAAAAAAAAAAAAGCATCTATTGACCAACTCAGGATGCCAGGCAACTTGCCAGAATCTTGGGATTCAATGGTAAGCAGAAGCAGAAGTGGCCTATGACTTCACAGGACTCCCAGAGGGCTTACATAAGAAAATAGATGAGGCACACTCCAAAAACTCAAAACACTCCTCCCAGGCTCCTCTGTTGCCACTACTATGTTACTTGTTTGGAATCAGACTTGGTTTTGAATTTTTATTCTGTCACCGCCTCACTGTGTGTACTTGGGCAAGTCTCTTAACTTCTCTGAGCCTTAATTTTTTCATAGATAAAAAAGGAATGACTTAGTTTGCCTGGCTGCCACAACAAATACCACACAATGGGTTGGCTTGAACAATGGGAATTTATTGGCTCACAGTTTTGAAGCGATAGGAAGTTCAAAATCAAGATATCAGCAAGGCTTGCTTTCTCCTGAAAATCTGTAGCCTTCTGGTGCTGGCTGCAGGCAATCCTTGGGGTTCCTTGGCTTTCCCTTCTGGGTCCCCACTGACTTCCTGTGGCTCCCTGTGGCCTTCTCTGTATAGGGCCTTCAGGAACGGGATTAAGGTCCACCTTCATTCAGATGGGTCACACTTTAACTAAAGGCCTCATCTTCAAGAGGTCCTGTTTACAATGGGTACACACCCACAGGGACTCGGATTAAGATTAAGAACATGTCAAAACTGAGGTACATAATTCAACCTACCACAGGGAACAATACAGTGTATCTGCCTCAAAGAGTTGTTCTAAGAATTGCATGATATCATACCGGACAGGGCATATATTTCTTAGCACAAATTAATTTCTAAACAGAGGTAGTTGTTATTATTATTATTGCTAATTAACCAAGACAGCTGACCCACCACTGAATTCCTGTGACCTGAACAGTCAAAAGGGATCATGCTATTTATATTGTGTTCACTGTTCTTATCTGGACTTGGATCTCGAGGCACTGATTTATTTATTTATTTATTTTGACCAAGGCTGGGCACACAGAGCCCTTTCTGGTCACAGCCAGCTGTCCGGACATCCAGACAAAGATCCCTACAAGGATGTAACATGTTTACAGATTTCTCTTCAAAGCAGCCTCCCTTGAAGTTGCATCTGTAGTACAATCACAATGTCCTCCGGCCACACACTTGGAAAGCTCTTGGTACCGTTAAGGGAAGAGACTTGTGTGTTGTGAATGACGATGACCCCCTCCACCCCCAGACACTGCCACGCCAGGACAGCCACCTCTCAGAAGGCCCTCTGCTCCGAGCTTCAATATCTGTCCTAAGTATTTGGGGACCTGTAACCCCTCTTTCCCCAGCCCTTCCAAAGATGTGTCATCCTTGGCAGGTTAAAAGGGTGTGAGCTTGAAGGATGACACTGGGGTGATACAAATGTTCTAAAGCTAATCTGTGGTGAGGATTACACAAATGGGCAAATGTACTCAAATCATTGAATTGTACAAGTGAAATGAGTGGATTTTACATCATGTAAGCATACGCTGCAGTAAAGTTGTGAACAAAACAGGGAGGCAGGGGACACTAAGGCTCACTCCAACCTGACACAAATTCTCAGTTTCCTCATCTGGAAAACAGGCATTCCTTGCAGCAAATGGCTTATTAGTGACTGAGAAGGTTGTGATATAAATTTTGTAGTCAGTGGGAGGAGGTGTAACTGTTGGTAAAGAAAAAAAATATGTGAATGTATTTATTTGACATTCTTCAGGAGGCTGTCTTTAGGCCTGAAATGCATATAGCATTTTTTAGAGGGACCTTTTTGGAGCGCCTTTCGATTGAGGCTTTGGCCGCCTGGCTTCCTCCTCACAAACCCTCTGTGGAAGCATAGTGCAAAAGCAACTTAGGTGAACATGTCTCAGATGCTCCCTATGCCCCAGGTGCTATGTAAATATTTTTCCAGGACAATCTCATTCAAATCTCATAACAGCTTTGTCGGGGAGATTCTAGTCATTCACAGTTGGAGAAAATGAGGCTCAGGAGTTAAGCAATGACTGGAGGCCACCTGAGAGACCCATGCCACTCTCTTTCTCCTGTGTCCACAGTGTAGTCCCCAGACCAGCAGATCAGTGTCTCCTGGGCACTTCTTAGAAATACACATTCTCAGACTCTACCCCTCAGGAACTCTGGTGTGAGAAAGGCTGCCTGGTGATTCTGATGGTGATCTGATTTGAGAAACACACCTAAGCCATGCTATTCTTCTGGCCCTATTCTCAGGAGGGAAGGGCTCCACTCATGACCTAAAGAAAAGTCCTTGGTGGAAGCTGGCTTTGAACACTGGCCCCTGTGGTGGGTGGGCACTTGTTCCTTGGAACACCCCAAACACTGGCTGCTCCTGTGTCTTGTGCCCCCAAGAGCAGACCATCTGCAGGGTGCCAGACTAGCGGCCCTGCCTTAAAGGCCAGGCCAGTCCTAGATGAAAACACTCATAAAGATCAGCTGGACAGTCTGAAGGGCAGTTCCTGCCACAGGGTCAGGCCAGGTGTAGGTGCGGAAAATGACAGTAACTAACATTTAACCCCACTCACTGTGGGCTAGGAACTGTTCTAAGAACTTTAGATGTTAACTGGTTTCGTCGTCCCAACAACTCTATGAGGATGGTGTTTTTGTTGTCCCCATTATACAGAAGAAGAGAGGTTAAATAGCTCACTTAGCTAGTTCTAGCAGAGCGAGATTTGAATCTAAGCAGTCCAGCTTCCCCTCTTCCACTCCTTCTCCCCTGGCCATTGTCAGCAAGAAGCAGCTTCCTCAGCTCGGTTTAATTTCATCTCAATAGTTTTCCCCTTTCCACTTTTCCCAAAGACCCTCAACCCTTATTAATAACATACCCAGTATATAAACTACACAGCTCCCTCCTCCCCACTGTGTGTGCTGAAGAGTGCCAGCTCCACCCTTCACTGGTGCATGGATTGAGGGGAGGGATTGTCCAGGTAAGCCAAGTGCTTCAGATGGCGAGGGGTCCATGCCTCACACGCTGGCCTGTCTCGGCGTGGAGCTGCATTTGCTGTGTGACCTTGCCCAGGACACTTAGCTTCAATTTGTGCAACTGTAAAATGGGGGCTAACAATGCTAAGAATACTACTATGACCTCTCTGGGGTGGTTATGAAGCATAATTGAGAGTGAAATTGAGAAAGCCTTTCAGAAAACTGTGAATCACTCTGGTTGTTACTTCTGTTCTCCTTTGCCTGCCTTTCCCTGCTCCTTGGTTCTAAATCTTTGTTGCAGATCCTCTGCCTTGACATGAGTCTATCTCTCAGCCTCAAAAGCAGAGTTTTGGATGAACTAGCACTAGGTTGGAATGAATCATATCTTGCTAATTTATTTCCCTAGTATTTCAACTCCCACCCTCATCCTTCAGATTCAGCTGGGGGTAGCTGAGGAAGGCAGAGGCTGACTTAAAAAAAAAGTGAAACTGGACAGTGACTGTGAGAAGGGCCATGTCAGTTTCTGCTTTCTGTTTGTAACTTCAAGGCCAACAGGTGCTCAGAGCAGTCTGTGACAGTGATGACCGGCAGCATTTCCCACGTGGCTGCCCTGCAGGGGAAGCATCCACAGATGCCAGTCAGAAGGCAATGACCCAGTGGACTTGCAATCTAGGTTGAAGGCATTGATGTGGACCCAGGGTGCAGGAGCGGCAGATGTAAAGCCGACAGACAAAGAGCAGTACAGGTCTGAACCCTGTAATTTGTATAAGAAAGGGGGGTCCTAAAAAGTTGGGTTAATGAGAATTTCCTCACTTGAATCATATTTAGAAGAAAGCTGGGAATTGCATTTTTAAAGAATTCCTTGGGTACTTTGGCTAAATGAAGAATTGACTGGTAAAATGAAGTCTCTCCCTTCTGCAATGCAAAATTTAAGTAGTATCAATTGGATTTCCATAAAATTGAGTACTATCTATTTAAAAGCGTGACTGTAAAGAGAAGCCATCAAAATTAGATTTCTTCTTTGAGGTTTCTTTTCTTAGGGAAGCAGAGAGGGGTACAATATACTCCAATAGTCTGAAGAAGAAAGCATATTATGAGTTTCTATTACGTTCTGGTTGCTATATCAGCCACTGTCACAAATGCTATTTCATCAACTCCTAAAAATTACCCATTAAGGGAGGGACAGTATCAAGCATACTTCCATACATTTTAATTAATCCTTACAACAACAAACCTATGTGGTAAATAGGGTTGCCCCCATTTTACAGATAAGGTAAAGGACTCAGAAGTTAAATAATTTGCCCACATTTAGAGAGCTAGTAGGTAGGTCAGCTGGGATTCAAATGCAATTCTGTCTTGGCTCCAAACTCCTTGTCTTTCTTTTATTTTTGTTTTCTTGCTTGTTTATTAAATGCGTGCTCTCTAAAATGGATTTGGCATTGAGAAGTCATTTATTTGACATATTGTAGGTTCCCCCATATAATCTGCCTGTGCCAACTGTTTTAACCTTACATTCTATCAGCTAATTTCTTTGCCTCAGATACCTAAAGGGAAGCTGTTATCTCTGCTTTATAGCTGAGGGTTAGAAAGGTGTAATAACTGCAAAATCTCACAGGTGATGAGTCATAAGGTATGTCTGTCCAGCTCAGAGCCCATGTTTTCTTTCTATGTCCTAGAAGACCAAGAAAGTGAAAAAAATTGTGAATCTAAGGTGGTGATATATATAAAGTAACAGAATAAAGAATAAGAAATTTATGTTTAAATACTTTAGAAATAACACATGACCTACACATAACCAAAATATATAAAGTATGCACAAGTTTAAAAGATAAAAATAGCTTCTAAAATCATAATACAGGGTTCCCTGTCAATCCAGCCACTAAGGATGGGTTCAACATAAATAGAAAAAGAGAGTCCGCAAACAAGACCTTAACAGCTTGGATGGTTTCAGGCTCGAGGTCAGTGTCTTAGTTTCCTATGGCTGCTGTAACAAATCACTACAAACTTGGTGGCTTAAACAACAGAAATGCATTCTCTCACAGCTCTGGAAGCCGGAAGTCTGAAATCATTATCACTGGGCTGAAATCAAGGTGTCGGCAGGGCTGAGCTCTCTTTGGAGGTTCTCCCAGTCCACTCCTTGCCTCCTCCAGCTTGTGGTGGCTGCTGGCTTTCCTGAATTTGTGGCCCTTGTCACTGCAACCTCCCCTCCATCTTCACATCAGCTTCTCTTCTCTCTCTCTCTCTCTCTCTCTCTCTCTCTCTCACACACACACACACACACACACACAGAGAGAGAGAGAGAGAGAGAGAGAGAGAAAGTCTCCCTCTGCCTCTCCCTTATAAGGAACTCAGATAAACCAGGATAATCTTTCCTTCTCAAGATCCTTAACTTAATCGCATCTGCAAAAATTCTTTTATATTTATAAGGTAACCTTTACAGGTTCCAGGGATTAGGACCTGATATCTTTGGGGGGTCATTTTTCTGCCAATCACAGTCAGAAGCTGGGGCCATCGTGCTTGCCGCTTGCCGGCAGCAGAGGGATAATCTCCAGTCTTTGTATTCCTTTTCATATGGGAGTACCCCACCCCCACCCCCATTCTCCCAAAGTGACCATGCTCTCTTTCCATAAACTCACATCTCCGTGCCTGCTGAGAACCCAGAAGGGGTATGGCTATGAGACAAAAGAGTCCCAGTAATAGAAGGTGATGAGCTGGCCAAGGCTTTACTGAGACATAGGAAAAAGAGACAGAGAGCAAGTGATGGGGGGTGGGGGTGTGAGGACTGGAGAGTTGAGAGTACAAGGAGAGGAGAGGGAGAGAAGTTAAGGGAAGGAAGAAAAAAGGCTAAAGGAGGGAGAGAGTAAGAGAAGGAAAAAATTAAGAAATATTTAAAGAAAAGTAAAGAAAAATTAGAAAGACTGACATGGGGAAAAGAGAAGATAGTTGGGAGAACAAAGGGATGATGCTGAGAAAAATGTTTGGGAGAGGGAAGATTGGAGAGAAAAGAGAATGACAGGAGATGGAGAGAAAAGACAAAGGCAGTGAGAGAAGAGAGAAAGGAAGATGACGGAAAGGCAATAAATACAAGAGAAGAGAGGGAAAAAAGAGACAGAAAAGTATGAGCTAGGGCAGACTGTGAGAGGAGAGAAAAAAAGCCAGCAGAGTTTGAGCTCATGCTGGGAAAGAAAATATTAAAGGCATTTTGTAAGGTGGCAAACGTCTATATGTTAATACGCTGAAATAAATATAGCAGCAGCAAGTTACAAATCATGTTCATCGGCTGTTACAGTCCGGTAATTGTCCATACAGATATTTTCTTTCTGGTTCCAGACCCTGGCTTATCAGAGGACAACATGCTTTTGAAATGCCACATTATTTTGTAAGTACACTTCACATCCAAAAGTTTCACTAAGTATGATATATAGGAGTCTTATGTTTCCATTCTGTGTGGCTCCCTGGCTCCAGCACAATGATTTTTAAATGGCCATTTTAAGCACCAGTTTCCTGCCATCCTAGCACAGGACAGATTTTCCCACTGAATGTTTCCAAGTCAGCCATTTAGCTTCTTCCCTCCCTCCCTCCCTCCATTCCCTCCTCCCTTTTATTCTTCCTCCTTCCCTGCCTTCTTTCCTGTCCTCCTTTCTCCCCTTTTCCCTTTTTTCTTCCATTAACTACCTTTATCCCTTCTTCCTCTCCTTTTTTCCTTCCTGTCAAGATTTCCTTCCCTTTCCCCCCCCTCTTTTTGACTCTGTTTCTCTCTCTCCCATCTCTCCCTCACATTTCCCCCATTTAAATGTCTTTTCACAAGTCAGCATAAAGTTGTAGACCAGGGATTCTATACCTTAGAACCACTGACATTTTGGGGTGGATAATTCTTTGTGGTGGGGGCTTCCCTGTACATTCTGAGATTTTTGCAGCATCCCTAGGCTCTACCTACTAGATGCCAGGAGCAAAACCAGCCCCCTCTCGGTAATAGCCAAAATTTTTGGTTATGACCAAAAGTGTTTCCAGACATTGCCAAGTGTCCCCTGTGAGCAGAATCACCCTGTTGAGAACCACTTTTATAGAAAGAGCCTAGTCTGTAGTCAGGCTGACCTGAGCTCAAATCTCAACCCCACTACTTCCTGGCTGTGGGATCATAGACAATACCCTCAGCTTGTGGTTCTCAACCTTCCCAGTGCGTTTGAATCATCTGAAGGCTTGTTAAAGCACAGAATGCTTCACCTCACACCCTGGAGGTTTGGCGCTGTAGATCTAAGGTGGGGCCTGCAGATATGCCTTTCAAACAAGTCCCAGGGTGATACTAACTCGGCTGGTCTGGAGACTACACTCTGCAGACCACTGTCCTGCCCCTAACCTAGCTAACTTCAGCTTCTTCATCAAAATAGAGAGTTAAGATGACTTCCCTCTCTGACTTGCTTTGCAAATTAGTAGTAATAATCTACATAAGATACCTGGCATGCCTAGTCCATGGGAGGTAATAAATAAATGGTAGTTCATAAAGTTTGCTTAAAGGAGAGTTGGAATTTGGCAGGAACCATGAGGATTAAAAATGTATATGGTTATATTCACAGCAGCACACAACTGCTCCCATTTTTAAGGAGAGTCAATGGATTTTTAGCAAAAAAAGCGTGCAAGCTTATTACTAAATCTCTCTCCATGGGATCAGTTCCCTGCGGTAATTGAAGATAAGTGATAGAAGCCAGCATTGTACCTTAGATCCTGGAAATCTAAAATTAGTACTTCCATGTACATGTTCATTAATAAGATCAAGCATTAGTTCTGTAACTAATGTCCAAGATCAGGAGTGTCTGTGGATACCACTGCCTAAAATCCCTTTGATAGCCTCTCCCCACTTGGGGGGGAGGGGGAGTGGTGTTAGCATTTATTGTGTATCTACTATGTGCCAGGTAATATGCTATATTTGCATGTATATATATGTATGTATATACGTACATTTATTCCTCAAACTACTCTAGAAAGTCAGATCCTATTTGTCATATTAAGAACTGGGGCTCAGAGAGAGGTTAAGTAATTTGTTCAGTGTCATCCAGCTAGTCAACGCAGTAGTGCTGGAATTTTATGTTTGCTCTGCAGACTCCAGATCCTATGCTCTGCCCACAGCTCTCTGATGCTGGTACAGTGCTGATAGGCTCGGATAAGCACCTTACTGTTCAAAATTCTTTTAGCCCACTGCGTTGAAACTCTGTTCACATGCCTGTTTCTCTCATTCGATTTTAGCTCCTTTTTTGAGAGCAGTGAGTCTGTTTTCTTCTCTGTAGTCTTCAAGCCGAGCAGAGCATAGTGAATTGCATGATTGGCACTTGGTGCTGGTTGGGTAAATGAATGAATAAATGACTGTTTCAATCAGTCAGTCAAGAAATGTCACTAAAATATCAGATTGGATGCCAGGAGTTTTGGGTTCTGCTCTCAATTTGCCACAGGTTGATTGTGTAACCTTAGTGAAGTAATTTTCCCTTCCCCAGTCACATTTTTGCCTACTATGAAATGTGCAGAATTTAGATTAGGGTAACCCTTTCCAAACTGTATTCTATGGAGTATCTGTTTTCTGCAAAATGTGGATAGCCATGCCATCAGGAAGTTTCTGGGATCAAATTAGTTGGGAAAATCCTAAATGTTTTATCCTTTTCCTGGAAATCAATGAGCATATATAAGGCTACAAAAAGTCCTATGGGAGAAAACAAAAACCTCTTAACTTTTTAATGCAGCAGTTCTCAACCTTACTGGTAGGTGATATCTAAGCTCTCTGCCTTCTTGCCCTCTTTTTTTTTGTTATTTGTTTATTTTTAACAGAGGAGGGAATTGAGGTCAAGACAGACTGAAGAGCCTCTGCCAGGCACATAACCAAATAGTGGCAGAGAAAAGTTCAAACTCAAACCTGCCTGTCTTGAAAATTCAAGTTCTTTTCTATTATCATTTAGCATCTGATTTTTATGCAAGCAGTTCAAATGCTTATCTTGTAGAAAATCAGAAGAGGCATGGTTGGGACAAATGGGTAGATATTAATAATAATATTAGCTGACATTTATTGAACATTTAGGTATTCCACATACTGTTATAAGTGCTTTAGAGGTATTAAAACTTGAAATTCACAAATACAGGGTGAGGATGGCCCTATTATTATCCCACCTTTACAGGTGAGGAAACTGAGGCACAGAGGTATTAAGTAATTTGTTCAAGGTCACACACAAGGCTAAGAAATGGCAGAATCAAGATTTGCATCCAGCCTATTCTGGCTCCAGGACTTCACCATCCTATACCTACATATCTTTATACTGAACTGCCTGTTAGGACACAATGTTTCTCAAAGTAACAGGGAAAGAGTTACAAAGAGGCAGCTCAAAGTAGGCAAGAAATTTGTAAGGGAGTTAAGAAGTCTTCCATGCTCTTCCGATCCTTATTCTTTAGATAGAGACAGAATAGGGCTTTTTCTAAATAAACTATTTTGCTTTTCTTCCGCACTGATCATATATCTTTTTAAAACTTTATTTTAAAAGAAGTTTTAGGTTACAGAAAAGTTACATAAAAAATATATATACCCCACTCTCTTCCTCTCTCACATTTTCCCCTCTTAATGACATCTTACATGAGTGTAGTTCATTTATTACGATTGATGAAACATATTGAAGCATTGTTACTAACCATGGCCAACAATTTACATTATGGTTTACACTTTGTACTGTACAATTTTATAGGTCTTGACAAAATGTATAATGGCCTGTATACATCAGTGCAAAATCATGCAGAACAATTCCAATGCCCTAAAAATGCCCTATATTTTACCTACTACTGATCATATTTAATATTTAATTTAATATGATGACTTGTTTAATTTACAAGTTTCTAGAAGGGAGAAATTATGTGTTTGGCTCTGTATTTCCCCACCTAGCATGGTGCCTGGCACACAGAATATACTTGCAGTTTTGAATTGAATTGGAGACCAATGAACTTCACCTCACAGCAGTAATGGGGATGTTATCTGGGACCTAAATGTGATGCAAATGGGAATCATTCTGGATTCTGTCTGTGCTCTCTGAGAGTCAGATTCTTCTGCTGGATTCTGTCTGTGCTCTCTGAGAGTCAGATTCTTCTGCTGATTGAAAATCCCAACCTCCCTCTGCCCCCAGCTCTGCTCTCCACTACCACCCCCTCCACTTCAGCTAAGCCATATTCCTCTAAATTGAATTGCATTATGCTAATCACTGGGGGTACTTTCCCCTGACCCTGGTGCTTTGGACTCTACAGTGTCATCAACAGCATAATTTTTCCCAAGAGTGGCCTGACTTTAAAACAAATCTCTAAGAGACAAAAATTGAGAGAAAGGTCATAAAATCCTTCCAACTCCTTAAGAGTCAGAGGGACTCTTTGAAGTGATTTGTCCCAACATGTGATAAGTCTGAAGCCCAGTGAGGTCAATGAATGACTGAAGTTTATGCTGTGCTGGAATGAGAATATAGTCTTCTTGATTCTCACATTTACACTTTTCTACTCTTCTCTGATATTTCTATCACAGTCAGAAAGATGTTATCAAGGTGACTTGGCAACTATGAAAACAGCTTAGGTCAACCAGAAAGGACCTATGTAAGCGCTCATGAATAATAGTCACAATTTCAAAGAAAGGTGAGGAATACGAATTTCAACCCACCTAAGGAATGAAATTAGGTTTCCAAAATGTGGGATCCTCAAGAAACAGGGCTTAAATTCCCATTGGTGCACTAATGGAATGGACTTTGTTATTTATGGGATTGAACCTGAACCATCATTTATGTATGTGCATCTAGTATGTGCCAGGATCAGCACTAGGCTTTTAAAAAATACATAATCCCATTTAATTCTCACTACAACTCTGAAGGGGAGATATCATTATCCTCATTTTTCAAATGAAGGAACTAGTGCTCACAGAAACGCAATGACGTTGTCAAGGTCACACAACTTAATAACAGTCAATTCTTGGATTCTATCCCAGATTTGCTTATGTGCTTGTCCTGTGGGGCTTCCATACCTTTTTTTTTTTTTTTGGCCTGAGAATCCTGTGACAAAATAGTAGTTTAAAGATACCTGTTAGCCTCATTTTCTAGTCTTTAAACTTTAAAGCTTTTCAAGGTTACACTGTAACTCCCTCTATTCTCTCCCTAGAGGGTCTTGATCTTGATAACTACAAGTTAAGGTTTGTTTGAACAATCCATTAATGTAGAGAAAATTACCTTCTCATTATGAAGTACTCTGTGTCACTTTAATACTAATTACTCTAACCATATTTATTGAGGATTAATGACTGAGCAATATTTTATTAATAACCAACTGGCATTTATTATTGCATAAATAATAAATAGAGTGCCTCATTAAATATAAATGCATTGCATTTTTTTTTTTTTTTTAATTTGGGCACCTTCATTGAAAGTGTTGCCAAATATTTTTGCATTGATTAGAAATCTCATTAAAATGGTTGGCCAATCTTGCCTTTTTGCCTCTTCCCCCTCCCCCCCAGAAAGAGACCCTGACAATTCTAGCACAATAGGTAGACTTTGAGATTATTCATCAGACTGTCAGGAGAAGCCCCTTTAACAATGCCTAGCTGCTATGAATTCTGGTTGCCATGAGAACTTTAACTTTTTGCTCTTCTTTTACTTTGCTATATTTACATTTGTAAACCTCACCTGGTGTTAGGCGGTTCCTTCATTTACAAGCTTGAGTCCTTCCTAGTAACTCATCTGAAATCATGGACTCCTGGGAATAGAGCTAAAAAATATTGTTGAAATGGTCTTGCCTCTCATCCAGAGCTGAGGAAATTGAGGCCCAAAGGTGGGAAGCAGCTGCTCAACTTCACACATTTACCAGCAAAGCAAGGACCAGTTCTTGACTAAGGGACTGTCCCTTAGTCAGTGTCTTAGTTTGCCAGGCTGCTATAACAAAATACCACGCAATGGGTTGGCTTAACAACAGGGATTTATTGGCTCATGGTTTTGGAGGCTAGAAGTCCAAAAACAATACCATTCTTTCTCCCCAAAGTCTGTAGCATTCTGGAGCTGGCTTGCTTCAATCCTTAGGGTTCCTTGACTTGCACTGCTGCAAGATTGTTCTCTCCTTGTGTCTGCTCCCTTGGTTTCTGCTGCCTTCTCTTTTCTGGCTCTTCTCTATGGCTTTCTCTCTTCTCTTTATAAGGCCTCCAGTACTATGGATTGAGGCCCACCCTAACTCAGTTGGGCCACACTTTACCTGAAAATAACATCTTCCAAAGGTCCTATTTACAGTAGGTTTATGCCTACAGGGATGCAGATGCAGAGCACAGGTCTTTTGTTGGGTACGTGATTGTCTGTCTACCAGTCAGTGTTCTTTCCATGGTCCAACATTGCTCAGCTCTGGCAGGTCTGCTGAAAGACTCTCTCCTCATGCCCAGGATCTGTCCATCTGTCTCTCTCTTCTGAGTCTAGGTCAGAACATTCAAGAGTTCTTCCTTTTTAGGCTTGAAACACCCAAACATCCTAAGGCTGCCTCACCTTAACATTTAAATTTTACTAGCTGCATGCCCTTCCCCTCCAAAAATTCCCTCTCCTCTCCAGAAATCTCCAGGAGGGTCTAAGAGGTACTCACCTTTTCTCACAGAACCAGTCTATCTGCTACTACACGTCCCTTCTGCTCCCCTTCCTCTCTGGCTCTGACTCCCCCTTGTTGGATGCTCTCCAGTCTTGAACCCTTGGGTAAAGGAGTGAGGGCCTGTTTCCCCATGCCTGGCAGTGCCCTGCGCATATGGGCTCCAGGGCAGCTTGCCTGTGCTCCAAGCCTCCCAGTCTCTTATGAATAAAACCCCTCAGCTTCTGGCCTCACTTGTCTGCCCACATGGGCTCCACCCCAGACCGGAAATTAAGTGGGGAACAGATGCCATCTTCTCTCTTTATTGTCCTCCTCTTCACCCCAAGGCCTCACATTTCCTTCTTTAAACAAAAAATAAAATAAAAAAATAAAAGTCCTAGTTCATGTTGCCTTTGTAAATTGATGACCAGAGGAACCTCCACCTCATCAATTCTGCCTGTAGACAACCTCTGCATCTCGTTTTGTCTCATCTGGTTCCTTGCTGTGTGTATACCTTAATCCCCTTTGGCCCTAGGCCTTTTACTGCCAGTCTTCTCCCAAGAATCAGAGGCCCCACGACCTCAGTGGTAACTATAGTTTGTTCACACCCAGAATTAAAGCAAGCAATCTTCTGTAGTAGGTTTGCCTATGTTCCCCAACTGACTGTGATTGTTTTAAGGGCAGAAATTGCTTTATTATTTTATTTTTATTATATTTTATACCTTCAACATTTAGCACAGGGTCTGGTACATAGTAGGACCTCCAGAGATACTGGTTAAATATTGTTGAATAAATGACTAAAAGCCTCACTGTTTCCACTGGGCTTGGGATTGTAGGACCCAGTCCAGCCAAGCTTTCTTTGACCTAAGGAATGGGCTAAGGCTTTGAATAAGGGTCTACTCCAATTTCAACTTGAACCAGCACAATGAGCTTTAAAACGTGACATTTGCATCTATTTCACTGACTCTTGCCCTTGCCCCCCACCTCCCCAAATCCTGTAACAATAGAAGTCCTCATTCCACTAAAACTGTGTCATTTCTTTAGCGTTTTGAGGGTTAGAATCTAGGACAAGACTATCAGCCAAATGCAGCAGGTACAAGTATTCTGACGGTGTATCTTATCAGATATTCAAGAATGCAGCAAGAAATGTCACAGGGAGCTTTCAACAAAAATATTTAATTAATAGCAACAGCTACAGAAATGAATAACAGCATCCAGGCAATTACGGTGTTCAATAAAGCAGCTCTCTGAGGATGGGGTGGCAGCCGATTACTGACTGATGGACTGCATTTAAATATGTTCTCTGCTCAATGGAAAGACTGTGGTGGACCCCTCCATTTCAGCACATGGCCAGTGGTAGTATTATTTGTGTACTCTATATTTTTACTGGAGTAACACATTAACTTATCTAGGAATGTGGTCAGGGATGTCTAGTACTCTCTGAAATATCCACCAATTCCTTGACTGTAGTAAAAAAATATTGGGAGTGACTGGAGGGAAAAAGCAAACAGCACCCTAAATTTGTTGTATTTCAGGATAAGTGTCCATGCAAGTGTTAACTGAGGGCCAATGGGAAAAATTGGGGCTCTGAAGTTCCCGATCCTGGCTGTGTTACCTTGGATAAGTTACTTCACTTCTCCAAACTCAGATTTTTCTTGCTTGTAAAAGGCGTTCTGCAACTTACCTAGCAGTGTGGTTATGTTGGTGGAGGAAGATGACCTAGCCTCCTGGCGTGTGGTAGGAGTTCTACATAGTCCCTTCCATCTTAGGTTACTAACTGCAGTAGAGCTGGGGCTTTCAGATTTTATTTCCTGTCTATTGTGGGGCCCACGGTAGGGGCATGGACCCAGCTAGACATAATGGGAGGAAGGTAGGTCCATCAGAGGAAGACTATCTAGAAATATGACAGAATACCACAGTAACAGTTCAATTGGAGTCTACACATTTCATGTAAAATGCAGAGCTGCATTATTGAAAAGCCAGAAAATGACTAGGATATGTCCCCTACAGAGGATAAGAACCAGTCACAAATCATAGCATATCTAAATTTTCATTCCAATGGGACATATCTTTACGGGATGTTACTCTAAGAAGAACACATAACTGGTGGGAATCCTAGAATGCAACTGGTACCATGAGATCGCATGGTCCTAGCTATGAGACTGTGTTTCTAATGCCCTGGGAGATTTGGTGAGTTTCTCAAGGTAGGCACATAGGCCCAGAGTACCCAGAAACAGTCTCTGTACTGAAGCATGCTCATTCATGTCTGAGTTATATGATCAGCTGTGAATTCCTTTCTATTCATTCGACCAATAATTGGGGACATTATTATGTGCCAAGCATATACTGGATGCTAAAGATAGAGTGGGGAACAAATCATGGCCTAATGCAGATGAGAGATAATGAACAAAAAAATTATACAACTACTTCAAGAGAGCTAGAGAGCATGTAACAGGGCGAGGGCTGAGTCTGAATCCAGATCGGTGTCCCCAGTTGTCTAGAAGAGTGACTCATTGTAGTAAGTGCTTAGTGAGTTCTTATTGACTTGAAGTTCCCCACTTGCTCATAGAATTATTTACTCTCTCATAGATACAATTCTAATAAGTATTTGGGTGATGACCTGGCTCAGATTCTGAACAGGATATAACAAAGAAATATAGAAGGGCCACTGAACATAGGTGCTATATACTCTGGCAGCAGGAAGAAGCATCTGTCTAATGTCAGTTTGACAATGAGAGAAAGTGACAGAAAAAAATAAAAAGCAGGCACAGGACGTACAAGCACAGTAGGGTGGGGCCACTTAGTATATTTCAAACATGCCCACACACAATGGTGGCCCCTGAGTACCTCTCCCGGAATACAGCAAATCTACCAAATTAAATTCATTGAGTTGGTCTGAAAGCACTTAAGAATAAATGCAATGTTTGGTTCTATTCCAGTCATTGTTACTTACTTTTCATGTGACTTGGTATAAAATGCTCAGTGTCTCTGAACCTCAGTTTCTTCATCTGTGGGGATAGACTTCCTAACTGTAACAAAAGGTGTGGTGGGGGAATAATGCAGTGCAATATGTGAAGGTGCAAACAAAGATCTCCATGCTAGATCTTTCCTCTGATCTTTAAATTTGGACTTTCAGCTGCCTTCTGCCCATTTCTACATAGATGTCTACAAATATTTCATATTGGTATGTTCAAAACTGATTTCTGAGTTTTCACCTACATTATAATCTGCTTAATGTTTCTTCTCTATCCCTCAACTCACATCCAATCTACCAGCGAGTCAAAGCCACTGTCTTGGATCTATGTTCTTCCTCCCATCCCTTTGCCCCCACCTCAATTTGAGCCATCCTAATCTTTCCCCTGGACTATTGCAATGGCATTCTTAGTGGTCACTCTCATATTCCCACCCATTTTTTCCACAACTTCCAAATGGTCTCTTTAAAACATAAATCAGTTTATATTACTTCACTGCTCAATACCCTCCAAAGACTTCCCATTATACTTCAAAGAAAACCTAAACCCTTCAGTTTAGATCTTCATCTTTATCCATACTGCCTAAATTATTTTTCAATGATTTTATATTCTTTTTTTTTTAACATAAACTTTATACTGAAGTATTCTACATACATACATAGATATGCACAAATCATATCTGTAGAACTTTATGAATTTTCTCAAATGGACATACCCATGTAATCCACACCAGATTACATACTGCACCCCTAAAACAAGCCTGCCTCCTGCCCCCTGCCAGTCGGTACCCCATGAAGTTAATTACCATGCTGTCTTGTAATAGCATAGATGAAGTTTGTCTGGTATTGAACATTATATGAATGGAGTCATCCAGTATGTACTCTTTTGTGTCTGACTTCTTTTATTTCACATTATTGTATTACTTTTATAATCAGGGGGAAAAGCCATTCCCACTCTATAAAAGAGACAGTGCTCAAGATCAGGGAGCTTTGGCTCACAGCTTGAGCATCTTCATTTCATGTTGCACCTCTGTGCCCCTGTATGTGCAAGTCTCTTTGTCTGGCATGTCCTTCCAGACAAAGACTTTACCTGCTAAATTCTTGTGCATCCTTGGCTCCCTTCTGACCTCAGCTCCTCTAGAGAGCCTTCTGTAGCCTGGGGATCCTGTTTAAGTGGCTCCCTCCCAATGCCCCTGTGCCTCCACTATCACAGCATTAGTTACGGTCCACCTTGCCCTTAAGGAACTCCTTAGAGACACAAGTTGTATTTTATTTTATATCCTCAGCACAATGCCTGACAAAGGAAGTATACTAATAAATGCATCACCTTAATTCCTTGAATTAAAACATAAGTCAACAAAAGGTTGATTCAAATATTAGGTTGCCTGGAAAAGTCCCTGATTGTCAATATTTTAGCAATTATTCAAGACTCATTGGAGGTAAAGTTAATGCTTCATTAATAGCTTCTGCTTCTGTAATTTTTTTTCTCTGTCCAGCAGGACTGGAGATGAATTAGTTAGTCAATTCCACAGATTGTTATTCTATGTTTGTATATGCCAAGCACCGTGTTAGGCATCAGGAAGTTAGGGTAAAGACTGAAGGAAAAGTAACAAAACCTGCTTTGCAGGGTTGTTGTAAGAATTGAATACGGTGGCATATAGAGAATGTTGCTTGGCCACAGCAGATATTCAGCTAATGCTTGGTTCCTCCCCTTCCAGCAAGTGTGGCCTGGACAAGTGTTGTGACCCTGGTGTCCAGAGAGCCTGGGCTGAGCCTTGGGTGCACATCTAAGCACCTAAACCCTGATGGGTATGCCTAATACGAATGCCTGGTCTTCTCATTTATCCTTCTAGCATTTCTTTAGGGATGACCTTGCCAGAGAAAGTGATCTGTTGCTCTCTTTCTGGACCCCTTCCCTGGTGCCTGATCATAGGGGTCCCCATACTGCTGCCTCTTCTTCCCCATATTGTCCACTGCTTTCACTCCTGGTGCTGTGTCCCCATCATCTGTCTGGACCTCTTAGGAAGGTAGCAGGTCTTGAGGACAGAATGTGCATTTCATATTCTGAAAAGTCCTATGTTGGAGTTCCTTCTCTGCCTCTTAATGGCTGGGTATCTTGAATGGGTGAGTGCCCTCTCTGAGCTAGCTTTCCTCATTTGTAAACCAATCTCACAGTGTCTTTCTCACAGGTTTGTTGTGAGGATGGAAACAATGCTTGTAAACCATTTAGAACAGAACCTGCAAAGGACCTAGCAAATGGATATCACCATGTTTCAGGAGAAAATTTTAAACGGAATTGGTGGTAGTGATGAGTGTTGGACTTGGAGTGAGACATATATGGGTTTGAATTCTATTTTTGTCATTTACTAGCTGTGTGATCTTTGGCAAGTAACTTACTCTCTAAGCCTATTTTTTAGGGTTTTAATGATAAATGAGATAACATATATATAAATGTTATACATAGAAACAGTTTGTAAGAAGTGCTTCTATAAAGTATTCTTCTAATAATAAGAGTTTACTAAGTGCTAGTATAACATCACCATAGTTTTCATCATCATCATCATCATCATCATCATCACTTTGGGCTCAGATGAAGCCCCAGCTTGCCGTCACCCTTAGACACCAAATCCTAGGAGCTGATGAGACTGCCTCTGCCCTCTGACTGGTTTCCCATTCCTGGCCTCGGCTTCCTCCCTTCTGCCTCCCTCTCATCAATGAGCTTGCCTGAGATATGACAGTCGGGCCTGAGAATGATAAATATAGGTCCTGACACATCATCCAATACTTTGGATTTTGAGGGGAAAGAAAGTAAAGAAGGAAGTGGAAGTTGTAATGCAAAGTCCCAGAAATTAGTGAGGTAATGGGCAAATACATTTCCATCCAAATGATCTGGGGTCTTATTACTGAGAAAGAACAACAAAAAGGAATGGCCGATTGCACGAGCTCAAAGTGGATATCAAACCAACTTGCTGAATTCATCAATGTCTAGTTGAGTCTTCTTTGTGGCAATTACTTGTCTGAGCCTCCAGGCCCCAGTGCCCCATGTGTGGGCTACAGTTGCACATTGAGCAGCCCCAAGTTTGACATCTTCATGTCTTTCTCCCTATGTTAAAAATGAATACCTGCTTTGCATTGCATGTTTTTAGTGGTTGTATCAAAACAGGAGTACAGAGAAGTTCAGAGGTGAGGACATCGTGGCATGGAAGAAGGAAAACTTCCCCAGGAGTCAAGATACAGGCCTGTCCTGGTTTCATCTTTTACTAGCTGTGTGACCCAGGGCAGGCTACTTCACTTCTCTAAGCCAAAACAAAAATAGGTTTAATAATCCCCACTCATTTGTTCATTTTGTCATTTGTCTCACACGGTTGTTAAAATGGGTGCTAAAGTGCTCCCTGTTAATTAGTCACGAAATGAATAAGTCACTTCACTGTGGGGGGCACCATCGGGTGCGAGGAACAGAGAGGCAGGGATGAGATAACAGCTACCGTCAGGGGCTGTTCTAAGCACTCTGCTTACATTACTTATTTCATCCTCACGTCTACTCAAAGTGTAGTACATGATCCTGTTTTATGCCCAGGGAAATGGAGGCACAGAGTGTTTACATAACTCGCCCAGGGTCGCGTAGCTAGTACGCGGCAGAGCTGAGATTTGGAGCAAGGGCCATCTGACCCAGGGCCTGTGCTTTACCCTCCCTGCTGGGCTGCCTCTCCTCACATCTGGGAGGCCTGAGCGAGTCAGACCACCTCTGAGGAGGCTTCACTGTGAGTTGAGGAAACCAGACTCGTGAGAAATGTAGAGGCAGAAAGGTCCAGAGCAGAGGCTGTCCAGGCCTGGTGACAGTTCCAGGCATGCTCAGCTTCGCAGCTGCCCTCAGCCAAAGCCCAGAGTCAGGATGCTGGTGATTCTAAAATGGTGTTTGTATTTGTCTAAATCTGTGAAGAGTCTCCAGGGTATTTTGGCTGTTAAGCATTTGGAAATCTTGCTAATCCTGGTTGCATGAGGTCCCCAGCTCCCTTTCTCTCAATCCCCCTCCCCATGCCCAATTTCCCATTTCCCACCAGGAAATCTGTGGAGTCTAAAGCCCATTCAGCACTGCTCTGCTTAAATTGCAATGGGAGGAGGTGATGGCCTGGAGGATTCCACATCATTAGAGGCCAGGAAGTACCTTGTGGGGAAAATGAGTCTTGGTGGCAAGAACCTGCCCTCAGCTCAGTGTTGAAGGGGAGAGAACTGAAGTTTTTTGAGCACCTACTATATGCCAGAAAATTTAAATACATGTAATCCTCAAAGCCTCAATATGAGATGCTTCTCATTTCCCCCATTTTATAGTTGAGGAAATGAAGCTCAAAGAGGTTAAGTGACTTGCCCGAGGTAACACAGCCGAGAGTGAGTGGGGAGACAGAACGGAACCTCAGTTTGTGTGATTGCAAATGCCTTGTGCTTTCTAATCTGACATTCTGCCTCTCTGGTAGGTAACTTCTTCCCTTGAAAGCTCAGTTTGGATGGAGATAGAACTTTTGGTTTTCCCACCACTCTGCCTTCAAAGTCGAAATGGACCAATCACCCTGCATAGTGCATGCAGTTATAACCCCCCTCCAGGGGTCTCTTCTAGTCAAAGTAAGGCCTCTAGGTACTCACCTGGCCCTAAACTCAGTGGGACAACCTGATTGTCCATTCTACTTTCACATTAGCTACTTAATTGTGATCTCAGGAAAGAAAGGATAAGGGATTTCCTACCTACCAGATACTCCGAGCATATAACCGCATCCCAAGTATACTCACCATCTTTGTTGTCGCGTTTTTCTTCATCAGCAGCTTCAGTGTTTTTCTGTAAAGAAATTACTCCTACTTTGGAGGAGACTCTTCACAGAACTTCCCCATCCCTTCCCCCACCTCTTCCCCCAGCTTTTTCGCCAGCAAATTAAAACTTCTGAGCACCAGCAGAAGCAGGCAAGCATCTTAGATAAATGGTAATTAGCAAAGCCTCACTGAAGACTTTGGTGGTGCTGGGGATTGAATCATGTCCCCAAGAAAGGTGTGTTCATGTCCTAACCCCTGGTTCATTTGTAAATAGGACCTTTGAAGATGTTATTATTAAAGGTGTGTCCAAATTGAATGAGGGTGGGCCTTAATCCAATGTGGCTAAAGTCCTTACAAGCAAAGGAAGTTGGACATGGAAAAAAAAGTCACGAGGAGGAGCCAGAAACTGGAAGTCATTGAAACCAGAAGAGAAAGGAGAGGACATTGCCATGTGATGGGAAAGCCAAGGAACCCAAGGATTTCTGGCTAGCCAGAATGCTACTCATCTTGGGAGGAAGCAAGCCTGCCAGCCTCTGAATCCATGTGCCAATAATCCTGCTGTTAAGCCTACCTATTATGTGGTATATGTCATACATTCTGTGAGAGAAGCCATTCTTTTTCTGAACTGTACACTCTTAACACTTGTTTGGAACTTTCTTAAGGCACTTATCACACTCTGCTATGCATCGTTCGTTCTTTTGTTCATTCATTCTTTCATTCACCCATTCATTCTTTTAGAAATGTTTCACAGCATGATGGAAGGAGCATATGCCTTGATTTTAGACATCCCAGTTGGAATCCTGGTGTTCTCAGCTCTGCTGTTTGACTGGTCTTTTGCCCTTGAACAATGGACTTTGCCTTTCTGAGCCCCAGCCTCCTTATTGCTATAACAAGGGAACTCATACCATCTTCATACCTTTGTGGTGGGGGTTGAGTGAGATCATGTCAGGGAAATGAATCATATAAAATGTTAAAAAAACATAACTGTGAATTACCATAATAGAAATTATAATCCAGATATGTCTGTGGGGGTGGGTAGAATTACCTGCTGGAGGGGTTGACACTGGACAGGGAGCTGGAGTTCCCATTATGCTGTCAAATAAACTGATTTATTCGGTGTGGTTCCAGGGACAGAACTGTGACCAGTAGATAGACGTTCCAGATTTTAATTCAATTTGAGAAATATTTTTATAACAATAAGAGCCATTCAATAAAAATCAATGTAGAGCGGTTAGTGGGTCAGGAATCTTCATGTGGAATCTCAGCTCTACCACGTATAAGCTGAGTGATTTTGAACAATGTATTTAAACTCTCTGACCTTAATTCATCTATGAATTAGGGCTAATAATAGTAACTCATGCATGTCTGTTTTTTGGGGTGAGGATTAAATGAGATGAAGCATATGAAGCATTCAGCCAGTGCTCAGCATGTAGTGAATATTCAATAAATGGTAGTTCATTATATATGAACAATGATAAGGGTTGCTAAAGGCCTTGGGAGATGGTAATCTCCCTGTAGAGAAGCTTGGTGTAGGGAAAAGGACATGGCTTTGGAGTCAGCATCAGGATGTGGCTTTGAAAGGAAGGACCTCACCTTTGGGTGGTGAGGTCAAAAAGGAGGAAACCTCCTGTTTTGTTTCACCATCTGAGGGCCTTTCAGAATTAGAAAGTCTCCCCTCTGTGAGCCCATTCCACACTAGAAGAGAAGGTGAATCACTAGAGAAGAGATGACCTTCTGTCAGGGAGACTGGAAAGAAGAAGGTGTGGGAGGTAATGCTGCAGGGTTCCTCTGCTTTCTCCCTCTTAGAGCCCTTAGTTTGCTGGGGGAGCTGAGTAACAATCATATTTTGGCTGAGTATGTCTTATATGTTGTCTGTGTGAAGTGTTATGAAGGGAATATGTACTATCAGCTGTGTGTCAACTTGAACAAGTTGATTAATCTCTCTGAGCCTCAATTTCCTCATCTATAAAAAGATGGGACCACAATACCTACTTCATCAAGTAGTTAAGATAGAATATGCTGATAGGAGGACACCCCTCATACAGAGTCTAGTACATGGCTTAATTGATTATGTTCCCAACACCTGCTCTGAGTACATTGACAGCATCTTGGGTCATGGGCAGCATTTGAGTCTCTGTCGTTGTGTAATGCATGGAGAGCACATGCTAAGCCTTTTTTCATATTCTCCCCATTTGGTCAGTGGACAAGTCTGTCCAGAAAACTTCGGTTCTTCCTTCTTCCCAAAGCCTAGTTCAAATTCCTGTGTTGGCTAACAATCATATTATTTTACATTTATTTTATTTTGTGAGGGTATAATATGTGTTAGGGACCCTATTTGAAACTTTGCATCCTTTATCTCACTGAATCATCACATCAGCCATTCACCCATACATTCTTTTGAAATTATTGTGTTTTTCTATTTACTATATTTATTAAGCACATGTTATGTTTCAGACACTCTGCGGTAGGTCCTGCAATACAGAGATAAACATTACATATTCCCTGTCTGCAAGAAATACCATTTTGTCAAGGAAATCAACTAGTAAATAAAAACAATTATAATATTGGCACTATTCTTTCCACATTACAGATGCATAAACCAAGGCTTGGCGAGGTAGAAGATTCTAAAGCAAGTTTTCAATCCAATTTCCACTAAGCCTCCTTTCACCCTGCCCCACAAGTTGTAGGTTATCCCTTTACTGAACTATATGCTTTTCTTTTCTTTTTTTTTTTAATTGACTTAAAAATTTTTTTTTTTTCTTTTTGGTGTACAGCTCTATGAGTTGCCCCCCCCCCCCGCCCCCGTTTGCTGTTTGTGTCTATTCGCTATTTTCTGTGTCTGTTTCTTGCCTTCTCTTCTCATTTTTCTCCTCCAGGTTTCACCGGGATTTGATCCTAGGGACCTCTGATGTGGGAGAGAGGCTCCCTGTCATTTGCGCCACCTCAGTTCTTGGTTTCTGGCACTTCTCGCCTTGACTCTCCCCTGCATCTCTCTTTTGTTGCGTCCTCATCTTGCTGTGTGCTTGCCGTGGGTTCGCGTGGGCCTGGCTCACCTTTTTTTACCAGGAGGTCCCGGGGAGTGAACCCAGGTCTTCCCATATGGTAGACGGATGCCCAACCACTTGAGCCACATCCACTTCCCTATATGCTTTTCAAGTTGGGCAAATGCAGTTGGGAAGAGAAGAAAAGAAAGGGAAGGAGGATAGATGGAGAGAAGAGAATTGCACTTTAACCGACTTGCAGACCTGTTTAAGCTACTGACCATGTTTTCAACAGAACCTGTTGAGCTAATAGTATGTTAGGGGCACGCAATTTATTAACATGTAGTTGGGAAATGTGCTTCTCAAATGCAAAGTAAAAGCACCTTGTCTCCAAACCCTAGATCTCATTAAATGAGCTAATTCACCTACTGCTTAATTTGCTGGAAGCCCTATGAGTAATTAGGTTGCTGACATCTTCCAAAATTATATTCTTAATTGTTGCATTCTTTTGCATCACAATGAAGCTGCCTGTCCTTCCTCCTAGTGTGCCTTCCTCCTCTCCCTGCTCTGTGGTGAGGAAAGCAGCGAGTTTTGCATTTAGCACACTTACCATCGTGAATGTAATTAGGGGGAAATATTAATTAGAAACACAAGACCACCCTGGAGATCCAGCAGACTATTTGAAGCAATGGGACTGGTTGTTGTAATTTTTTCTTTTTAAAAAATCCTAGTTCTGAGTCCTTAAATCCCGCAGCTGTTATATCACAGGGCAAGCTCCTATTTCTTGATATTGTTTGCAACAATTTATAAGTGCTTACTGGAGCGGTACTGCCTTGCTTTGGCTTGTAACCCACAACACTATATTCCACTCTTGAGGTATTGCATCCATTTGTCATAGAAAATATGTGTGTGTGTGTGTGTGTGTGTTTATGCCCTGGGAAAGAGCAGCATCTTTCTTAACAAGTAAATCCTTCCCTTCTTTCCTTCTGTGATTTTCTAAATGTATACCGAGCCATTTCCTGGAGATCTGTTGCAAATGCATTTTGGGCTCACTATAGATCTACTCTCTAATTACTTAGAATTTGCTTTAGTACTATACAGGATTTGCTTTGAAGTCATTACGAAAGAATATGGAATTTACTATAAGGGGAATTTAGAGAACACTTAGGAGATATTCTGTTTTCGAATTTCTGTGTGAGTCTCCAGTTTCTCAAGTGGGATGGTGACAGATTTCCTTCCATGCGTACAGTGGGCTTGAGGTCTTGCTTGGAGACTCTTATTTTGGTATGACAAATGCAACTGTGCCCCCTCTGCTTTGCTCTTTCATTGCATAGGAACCTCAATTTGCTCTTGTTTCCTGGCTGCTGGACAGCTGTTTAGCATTCAGGTCTTTACTTTATCAGGCAGCTCTGTGCCCAGGCGACGGGCCTCCTCTGCTCTGCCTGGTAAGCTCATTGGCTGCCTGGGATTCTCATCAGTCAATGCCCAGTTTAAGTTGGCCAGCTTTCACTCCTGAATCCATCAGTGTGGCTTTAAATAAGGACATTACTGCTATGTTTGGGAAGACACACTTTCTGGTTTGCACTGTACCACACGCTTTCGATGTGGGCTTGAACAAGTTATTTAAGCCCTCGAAGGCTCTGGTTTTATTTTTAATCTCTTAAAGACTGAGACTCCTCTCAGTTCCAAATTTTAGTTAATGAGTACATCTTAGGTGCCAGAAATCTGACTCAGAGAGATTGACTAAGCAGTCGTGGTTGTTTTTTTATTTGTTTGTTTTAATGTGGTAACATATATATATATATATATATATATATATATATATATATAAAAATAAAATTTGCTATTGTAACTATTTTTAAATGTGCAATTCAGTGTCATTAATTACATTCATAATGTTGTGTAACCATTACTATCATCAATTACCAACACATTTTCATCACCCAAACAGAAACTGTGCTATTAAGCAATAACTCCCCATTACTCCCTCCCCCTGGCCCGTGGTAACCTCTAATCTACTTTTTGTCTCTATGAATTTTCCTCTTCTTTTATTTCAAATAAGTGGAATCATACAATATTCATCCTTTGGTGTCTGGCTTATTTCACTTAGCATAATGTTTTCAAGGACTGAGCATCTTGAAGGCTTATTTCACCCTGTGTTTTGCCTTCCTAAGGAAGAAAGGCCAATAATCTAACTCAATGGTAGGGATGGGTAAGAGGTTCCAGAGTGCTCTGGTAAACACAGGGCTGTGAGCTCAGACACTTCAAGCCAGTGCCACAGCTTCATCTCTCTGTGGCCTTCAGTCTCTTGACTCTATTTCCTCTTGGTAAAGCAGGAACATAATCCCTACCTCAAGCCTGGATATGAAGATTAAATGAGAAAATGCTGGTGAAAGTGTTGAACAGTGTCTGGCATAGACTAGCTCTCAATAAATGTTAATCCCCATTCTCTCTGAGGACAGGAGGGGCCAGCATTTAAGTCATAAAACAGAAACTAAAATTGGTAACCCGTAGCAGAAGGCAAATAAGGGTAAAATGAGGACTGAGCTGACTTAATTATGGTAGAGAATTTTGTTCTCTCAAATGCTTCCCTGAAAAGATGAGGTACATACCTTCCTCCTCATCTGCAGCAGGATTTCTTAAAGATATTGAAATCACAACAAAATTGCTAACTCTAACCACTGCTTATTGAGTCAGGCCTCAGAATTGCTAAGTGTCTGACCATAGCTTGGTGTTGTTATGTTATAGATAAACAGAAACAAAGTCACGTACGTAAGATGGAACAGTGCTGGGGCTTGAATGGTTTGATTCTAAAGCTGTCTGGGCTATACCCACTACTCCCGTCCTACCTGTGTCAGACAGGTGCTCAAAACCCACTGTGGTTGTTTAAGTGAATCCCACAGTCAACTCCTTTGTGTAAGCACTATGGGTGCTTTACTACAATGGGTTCTAGACCATATGGCCATTCAACTTTGCATCTGCAGTGTCTGGCACACTTAATGAATACTGAATAAGTAAATGAAGGAAGGGCCAGACCTAACTTACATAGGCTACCAGGATAAGTCCACACCTCACCTGGAGAAAGAACCACAC
This sequence comes from Tolypeutes matacus, assembly GCA_026826555.1. NCBI lineage: Eukaryota > Metazoa > Chordata > Mammalia > Cingulata > Chlamyphoridae > Tolypeutes > Tolypeutes matacus. The sequence continues at coordinate 53,720,078 of JAKSZT010053883.1, read as the reverse complement.
TCTGTGTCCTCAAATGAACTTCCTCATTGCCTGGAGGAGCTCCCTGGGAACACAGCACCATCATTCACAGCTCAGGGGCAAGAAAGGAAAGTTGATTTCCTTTCACGGAAGGGTGAGAATGTTCCATAATCAGCAGTGAATTCTTGGGACTGGATTTTGACTTGAATGCTAGAATTTGCTCTCCCAGAGGGGCATTGGGGAACTTTCAAAGAACAGATGGCAGAAATTGAACCTCTCTCCTCTCTACTCAGGTCTGACGATGCCACAGTGGTTAACATGAAGTCGTTGCCTTTCTCTATGACCAGGGTCCCTGTCGCTAAAAGCCTGTTGACAGTTGATCCAAATGCACTATGTGGTTAGCTGTTACACAGAAGACAGTGATGGGATGGACTCTCGGTGACACTTCTTTTCTTCCTGAACACTTTGGACATTTTAGAATAAAGCATAAAACTAAGTGGGGGAAAGGAAAGGAAAATAACTTTTTTCCTGAACAGTATACTGTTCTAGGCCCACCCCTGGATATCTTCAGTAAAATAACTCATATGATCTTTAATAAAACCCCATGACAAACATGATTCCCATTTTATAGATGAGAACAATACTGCCTGTTCAATCAAGGCTCATATGCTCCATACCAAATTCATGTCAATGGACAGTAAAGATAAAGAAAAGTTATATTATTTTGCCATGTCATTCGTGGTCACAGTGACTCTGTTTGGGCAAGGATGGAGACACACAGACAAAAAATATGTAAAGCTGAGATATTGAAGAATTATAACCCCCTCACACATGTGCAATCTCATCACTCAGGTATATGTACTGCTAACATTAAGTGCATTTTTCCCCAGCATTTTCCTGTTTTTCATTTCTTTGGATTATTGCTGTTCACACAATTTATAATCCTGATTTTTCACTGATCATTAATTTGTTTTCCATAGTATTAATTTAAATTCTGTGAACATAATGCTTTATAATTGCATAATGTTATAACCAGTGGCTGTCTCTTCTAATTATTCTCCTCCTTTTTCCCCTTCTTCTTCTTCATAGCTTATACTTATTGAGATCTTTCAATGTGTTAGATTCTGAGTTAAATTCTTTCCCTGTAAAATCTCATTCAAATCCCACAGTAACCCGATGAAGTATATTCTGCTATTATTCCTTTATAGAGATAAGTATAGACATGCACATAAAGGTTAAATAACTTACCTAAGGTAACATGACTATTAAGATATAGAGCTAGGATTTTGTTCTCTCTGACTCTAGAAGGGAAGTCCTTAAACACTGCCATTTCCTTATTGCTAGGCATTTAGGCTGGTTCCAAGTTTTCCTTGTCATATCAGATATATATCGAATATATATTGACTGGTTTATTAAAATAGACTTCAGAAAAGAAATGACTAAGTAAAATGGCATGAATACTTTGCATGCTATTAAACATACTGCTGAGTTGCTTTCCAAAAGTTCTATCCACTATATATTCAAGCAATGTAGAAGAGTGCTCATTTCATCATCCTTGTCAGAAATGAAAAGGGAAACAAATGAAGAAACAAATGACCTTACATGACTAAGTTTCAGACACAAACAGGATCTGAGAGTTCTGGAGCTCCTAATTATTATGGGCATCGGTGTGTCTTTGGAAAGGGTGAGAAGTTGCATGTGATGGGGAAGAAAGTGTAAGTAAAAACATTTAGAATCCTAAGATCTTGGCTTGACACCCATCTCTACTACTTACTAATTCTTGTCTCTGAGATTTTAATCTTCCAGTTTGTTTATTTATTTCATTTATTCCAAATATTGGCAGGGATAGGAGGACAGAGATTAGGAAAGGGCTTTGAAAAGGGGAAGGTCATTTGAATCTTGGATGTTGGGGTAGAATTTAGTTGGTGAGGAGTTAATAGAAGGGCATTCTAGGTAAAGGCATCTTCTGAGCCATAGACTGGAGTCCATGGTTTCTCCTGGTGACAGTGTGTACTGACAAGGTGGAGAAGTGGCCAGCATTGGGGTTGGAAAAGCAAGCTTGGGCAGGACCTTGAAAAACTTAAATATCATTCCAAGGAATTTGAACTTGATTTACAGATAAAAGGATTCAATCAGAGGTTGTCCCACCCCTGCCCTCAGGGTAGTGACTTGATCAGATGGGTACATTTTTAGGGACAGCTCTTAGTAGATAGGAATATGAAGGAACAAGACTGGACAGAGAGGCACCAGTCAGACAAGGTAATAATAATCTAGGCAACTGTATTAGTTAGGGTTCTTTAGAGAAACAGAAATGAGAGGTTATCTATATATCTAGATCTAGATCTATGTAAATATTAAGAGAGTTAGTATGGAATTGGCCCATGTGACCATTGGGGTTGACTTGCCAATTGGGATTGGCAAGTCAGAATTCCATAGGGCAGCCACAAGTTGAGAACTCAAATGAAGGTTTTGATGAATTCCTCAGGAGACTCTATCTGACTGAGGTAGAGAGAGAAATTCTTCTTTTTGATTGCAAAACTCATCAGGTCTCACTTTAAGGCCTTCACCTGATTGGATGAGTCTTCTCTCCTTGCTGAAGGCAGTCTCCTTTGTTGATTGTAGATGTAGTCAGCCATAGATGTAATCAACTGACTAATGACTTGAATCCACAAAATATCCTCACAGTAAGAATCAGGCCTGTGATTTCTTGACCAAAGAACTGGATACCGTAATATAGCCAAGTTAATATGTGAACTTAACCATCACAGCAAGATATTAGCATGTCCTAATCTTTTGTTCAGAAAATAGGATAACTATAGCTATAATAAAGGTGCATACAGTATTAGGGGGAGCCTTCAAGAGGGATTAATCATTTTCCAGGATAAAGGGATGGAATTAGGAGAACTAAAATGTACTGACAGGGACACATGGCCCCCTATAACCAAAATGATATCCCCATTTTACAAAAGAGAGAAATGAGAATCAAGTGAGTTAATCAACCTATTCAACATTATGCAGTTAGAAAGTGACAATGCTGCAATATAAAGTGAAATGTTTGAGACCCCAAATCTTACTCCACTCCACTGCCTGTGCATTCTAGAAAAGGTGACCTTTCAGCTGACTCTTAAAGAAGACATGGTATTTCTCTAGATAGACAGTTGTGGATGAAGAGAATTCCAGACAGGAAAAACAGCATGAGAAAAAGAATTGCGTGGTGAGAATCTGTGGTTGGTCCATTTAAGAATGTGTGAATCTGTTTTCAGAAATATTTATACATTGGAGTTATTACTCTGTTGCTATGTTTTCTATGTGTTTATTATGTACCAAGTACTATTTTTTTAGCACTCAACATGCATTAAATCCTTCAATTTTCCATATATCTTACATTCAGGTATTATTATTATTATCCCCACTTTATAGATAAGCAAACTGAAGACAGAAAGAGGTTAAGTGAATTGACTAAATTCATACAGCTTGTTAAATGGCTTGGTCAGGATTTCAAACTAGGATGTCTTGGTTCTAGAATCAATGCTCTTAGCCACTTTGCAGGATGACCTATTATCTACAATGCCGAGGCTAGAACCCATTCTTCCCAGGCCCCAACATAGAAGGAAATAAATGCAGTCAGTCTGTAGATTATTTTCTTCCCCTGGAGAGGATATGAATGCCTTTGATGAGGATAAAGATCCACTAACGTGACCTGGATGTCACTCTATTATATATGTTTTAAAGAGTGTAATGGTAATAACAAAGCTACTTGCCAGGCACTGTGAGGGATACTTTATAGATGTTCTCCACTGAGCAAAAGCCAGTGGGCAGGAGAGGGTGTGGTGCACCAAGCGGACACTCGATTGGTTGGTGTGGAAATGGAGGGAGGGCTCAGCATTGCAATCCATGCTAAAGAATGTGGACCTTATATTTAAGGCATTGGTGAGCCAAGAAGAGTTTGAAGGAAGTGACTGATATTATGAGTCTTGAAAGTTACAAAGCTCCATCCAAGTGGGACAGAACAGAGAAACTAATTTAGGGAGACTTAAGAAACTTGAGGCAGCTGTTTGTGGTGATCCTGTCACCAGGTAAAAGCCTGGATGTAAACAGTGGCAGTGGGAATGGGAAAAAGGGAATGAACCCCCAAACAGTAAAAGACCCAATAGGACTTAATGTCAAATTGCATGTGGGGAGTAAGGGGAAGATAAGCATTAGGGACACCCACTTTCTAGCTTATCTTATTGGAATCCACAGATTACTTATTTCCTTGCTTGGTTGGAAAACTACTTCTCTATAGAGAAAGTATATCTAATGTTGAGGCAGAAGCAATGCACTTTTTTATTTTTCTGTACAGAGAAAACTAAAAGTGTCACTTAGTGATATGCATGAGTAATAAAAATCCTGATTCCTCCTCCCCACCCTGCTTAAGGAGAAAAATTATTTTGCTCATAACTTTGATGAGCTTGATGAATGTTCAGATATCATCCCAGGCACACAAACCACCCAGATGCTGGGGGAATTATTAATATTTTACTGGTGGACTTGGTTGAGCAAACACAATAAAAACAGACTTGGTGTCATTGTACCCTGGAAAAGCAGATGGCAGTCAGAAGCAAAGCTAAATCCAGCAGTTTGAAATTTCAAATTAAATCAATTTGAAGATTTGCTCATGCCTCAGGCAAGATTTCCCCTCAACTGAAGGAGACAGGGGGAGGTGAACCCTTTATTCCTAGGCTAACTTGGCAGTAGCTGCTGAATAATACATTGCTTTCTATGATGGTAGGTATCCTGAGAGCTAGAAGGAAGTTCTGCCCCAAGTTCAGAGTACAAATGAGACACAAGAGAAGACCCTAAGTCTCTAGGATCTTATCAACCAAGTACATGTGGTCAGACACCTCTGGCCTCAAGGTTGTAAGGCCCCCCATTTTGGTGCTCTCAGCTTGCACCAACTTGTTGAGGTCAGGGAGTCTACGGACAGTTACCTAACCAGACAAACAGCCGATGATGTTGAGGGCGCCGTAGCTCTCAGTACTATCTCTGGCTGTTGTTAGAAGGTAAGAAGGCAATGGTAGTTGCCTTTGGAATCCTTAAACTTGTCAAAGGTATATTTGTAGTTTTGAGGACTGGCCAGCTTGGTTTTGATTCATTGAGTCCCTTTAGTTCTTTTCCCTGGGAATCAGAGATGTGAATTCATCTAAATCAGTGGTTCTCAGTCATGGCCTTGCATCACAATCAGCTAGGGAGCTTTGTGCTAATACATTTCATCAGCCCCCACCTCTGGAGATTCCATTGTCATTAGATCTTGTTCCCAAGTACTGTATAGTAACCAGCACAGTTTTGGAGACAGGATAAGCAATCAAAATTTTCTTTTGAATACACAAATCAAATAACTTGCCATACAAACCATACACTCTAGCTGCTATATCCTTGCACATTCTGTTCCCTTGGCCTTGAATACCCTTCCCCTCTTCATTCCCTCCTCCAAATCTAAATAACTTCTGTATTTTAGGACCCAGATCATGTACTGTCTGCTTCAATTTAAATATGACCTTGTCAGTTAGACAAAGTATCTGGCCTCCCATCTGGATGCCCACAGTCGTCTGTACTACCATCTCATAACACTTATCACCTTGGAGTTTAGTGATCTGCTTTGGTTATTGTAGACTGTGAGCTCTTTTGTAGCTGGGACTTGGCATTTCTATCCCCATTACACCAACTGCAGTACCTGGTATATAATAGGTACTCAATAAATGTAGTTTTACTAGGATAATAATTACTGGTTATGCATACAAAGGCTAAAGATCAATGTATGAAGTAATTGTGTATGTGGTGTATGTAACAAATATGGAGAAAGAATGGACACCTAAATGTGTGCATGATGTCTGGTATGGAAGATGTGTACAAAGAGAATGTATATGGAGGATTTACAAATTGGTTAGGTGTCAGTCCTAGCTACCTATCAAATTACCTGGAATTTTTTTCAAAATATAAATTGTGGAGCCCCACTACCTAGAAGTTCCACTTCAATATGCCCGAGATGGTATTGGTAAAATACCCCAAGAATTGTTTTGTTTTGTTTTTAAACCCTCATGTATAATTTAGATTCCCAACCAAAATTGGGAGCTGTTCATTTACTCAATAAGTATTTCTTGAGTGACAACTGTATGCTGGCACGGTTGTAGATCCCAGGGGGGATATGCCAGTGAATAAGACACAGTCTTTGTACTTGGTGGAGCTTTGTTTGAGGGAGGTTGTAGATGAGAAACAAACAAACCAATAAAGACCCAAAAGCCTTTAAAATGGCACTAAGTGTTTAAAGAAGATAAAATGGAATAATGAAATAGGGAATGACTGGGGTGAAGGTGGGGATGGTCAAGGAAACTGTCTCTAAGTTGGTGACATTTGAGCTGAAATATAAATGATGGCAAAGAGGTCAAAAGAAAATCTGAGGGAGGAGTCTCCAGGGTATGGGAACAGCAAATGCAATGGCCGAAGACTGAAATGAACTTGGCATGTTTCAAAGGAAACAAGAAGGTTAGTGTGGTTGGGTCATGGAGAAGGAAGAGAGGGTGGGATAAAATGAAGTCGGAGAGAGAGAAGGAAGGAGAAAGTCAGAACAAATAGGGTATTATAGGAACCGGTACAGAGTATGGATTTATCCTGAATAATTAAGAAGCTGAGTTGGGTTTAAAGTACGGGAGTGAGGGAAGCGGCTGTGGCTCGGTCAGTGGGGCTCCCGTTTACCATATGGGAGGCCCCGGGTTCGGTTCCTGGGGCCTCCTGGTGGAGGCAGGCCCGCCCGCACGGCGTGGTTGGCTGACCCAGCGAGCACAAGCAGCAAGGGGGGGATAAATGAATAAATAAATAAAAATCTTAAAAAAAATAAAAAATAAAAATAAAGTACGGGAGTGAATTGATGCCTTTACTCATTTTAAAAGAGTATGTTGGGTATTGTTTTGAGAAGGGGAGAGGAAGGAAAAATGGTAACAGAGAGGTTATTCGGAGGCTAATATAAGAGTCTAGGAAAGAAGCAATGCAGAAGGAAGATAACAGGCAAGATGGAGAGAAGTGGATGGACTGGGAATATTCTGGTGATAGATCCGCAGGGCCTGTTAATGGACTTTATGCGGGCTTTGAGGGAAAAAGATAAATCAAAGATAACATCCAGGTTTTTGAGCAACTGGGTAGATGATAATACCATTTTCTAGAATATGAATAAACAGTGTTTCCAAAGAGCTGTGTCTACTGTATGTAAGGGCTTTGTGCACTTAAAGTTGATGTGTATTTGACATATCTGGGCAATGGACATATGTAGAGTACATATTTAGGAGAGCTATATTGTATTAGTTTCCTGTGGCTCCTGTAACAAATTAACACATATGATTTGTTAAAATAATATAACAAATTTTAATATAATAGAAATTGATTCTCTCACAGCTCTGGAGGACAGAATTCTGAAATCAGTACCATTGGGCTGAAATCAAGATTTCATCAGTGCACACTCCCTCCAGAGGCTCTTAGGGACAATCCATTCCTTGTCTCTTCCAGCTTCTGGTGGCTGCTGGCATTCCTTGGCATGTGGCCACATGACTCCAATCTTCAAGGCCAGCATCTTCAAATCTCTCTCTCTGCTCCATGTTCATATCACTCTGTGTGTATGTGTCAAATCTCCCCCTGCCTCTCTCTGATAAGGATATGTGTGACTGCATTTAGGGCCAACTGGGATAATCCAGGATAATCTCCCCATTTCAAGACTTAACTCAATCACATCTGCATAGATTCTTTTTTCAAAGTAGCTAACAACACACATATTAAGATGTCTTCTGTACAGATAAATGTGAAAGATTATATTAATTTTGTGGTGTGTTTGTACGTGTGTATGTGGGTATCTAAAGTTATATGTGAGTGTGTGGGCTCCTCTATGTTCTGACATCAAGACACTGCCAGTTACTTGCTGTAGAGAAAGTATTTATAAAGAATGTAGAACTTTCTTGCTTACTTCCCAAATCCAGGTTAACTTTCGACCCTGAGGCCACCACAAGAAGAGGCTTTCTATTCTGGTTTTGAAACAGATTACACTCACTTATGCCCTTTGGAATGTCTATTCTAATATTGAAAATGTTTTTAAGGATTGTTTCCTAGTACCTAAGTTTATGAATTTGCCTTTTAAGGTAAAAAAATTACATGCCCCCCTGCCCCACCTCTCCAACTATCAAGAAAGTGGTTGTGTGTGCTTACTGCTCACTGATTGAGAACAACACAATAATAAAAAGTTATTATGGATTCTTTATGCTTTCATTTATGTACTTAATTACAATGGCATCTACTGTCACTTTAAAATACTATTATCTGGATATACACTGCATCATTTTACATTTTATAGATAGTATTTGATGTGTATATAAATTCATGACCCTTTGAAATAATTCTGAATCCCCCTGGGGTTTCTGCAGTCCACAATTTGGGAGATATTATGGTGGAAATGGAATTCACAAGCTGGTGCCCCCAAACTTAATTTTACTAGCAGCTGTGTCTGGTTTGGCTAGTAGTTTATTACTCATAAATTTTTACATAATGTCTTTTGTGGGACCTGCACTCTCTTGTGGGTTCCAGCCCCAGCACTCACAATTTTTACTGTATCTGCCTGCTCCACCCATTTACAACCTGCCTGGTCCTTGAAGGCATTTGATTTGAGATCCCTGGTATAAAATAATCATATACTTTTGATTGAATGCAGCTCTTTGCAGTTTGTAAAGTACCTGATAACTCTGACCTTATCTGAGCTTCATAATGTCCCTTGGATAGAAACAGGACAAAATTATTTATGTCTTAAAAATGAGTTCATTGAAGTTCAAATAGTTTTAGAAACTTGCCCAACATCACCCAGATGGTAAATGGAATTGCTGGAGCTGGAATCTAGATATCTCAATTCCAAGAATGGTGCTCTTTTCCTCACACTTCTGTTTTCCTTTAATTTGCCAGAACTCTATACCTACTCAGTTGTTGCCATCAATGGATAGCCATCAAATTCAGATCTGAGGAAACAGGAGTAAACATACATCTGTAAACATAGCTGGCCTTCAACAAAAGCAAGGGAGTAAATCTGCCCATTTCAGCTCTACACACTCATTATTAGAGATGGGAAAATCAGGGATTGTTGATGGCAGAGAGCAAAGAGTAGAAAGGAAAAAAAAAACCCACCACTCTAGAAGAAGCTAGAAGATCCAAGTCTAGTCAACATTCCTTCCCAGAGTATCTGGGGATGATGATACAATACTCACCTCCCTCAGTTATCATCGTGAAGATCAAACAGAAGCAAAAACATTCTGAAAATAATTCAGTGAAAGTAACTCCATGATCTGAACACAGAAGGCTTTAAGATAATGCTTTTTTCTTTAAGGGGAGTTGATTTTTAGTCTATATAATTAAGGAAGTTTTACTTGTCCCAGAAAATTGTGGATTTCTTGGAAGAATCTGGATCTCTGTGACAGGACTCAAGGACACAGATAATTTGAAAATTGCATAGTGAGTTTCCATGAAGGCCATTGAGCCAGACATCTAAGATCTATAAGTTTCTGACAGATGAACAGTTGCAGTTAGATTCTAGGAGGTTGGAGTTGAAACTGACTGACTATGAATTTTGGATTTGAAAGGAATCTATTTCTTCCTCATGTAGAGTTAGCACCAGCTTCCTATGGTGTCTTCTGGGTAGTCTACTGATTTCAGCTGAAATGTTCTCCAAAGAAAAGGACACCAGCAATGGCAGTTTTCCTTTTCTCATGCTCTGGTTTCTTTGTTTGATTGTGGCTTCAGACCATCTCAGCAAGGAGCCCTGGGAAAATCAGTGAGGGCCATGATGAGATTTGCTGTCACAATTCCCACTGCATGGACTTATGGGTAATGCCACTGGCTAATCAACCTCTCTGATAAGAGAAGAACATGGGTGGCTGTGGTACTTTCTACTCATGCTTTATTTCAACTTCTCCTAAAGCAAAGTACTCTCTTTGTTAGACGGTATCTGTTTTTCTTTGCACTTTTAGAATGTATTGACTATAACCACCAACACACAAAACTGATCCAAAATGTAAAGTAGTAAGTCCCCATTTATACAGTTTCTAACCAGGCAGAATGGTAGCTTAGCAGCATCTTTCTCTCAGAGATGCTGTGCAATGATTGATTTGATTGTAAGAATCCAATGAGACAGGATGTTTTAATGTGCAGCCTATCTAATATGTAAAGAAGCAGTTTCTAGCCTTTCTTTGAGGATTCCTTTTTAACATAGAGTTTTGTGATGCATGGTTACCTTGGTATCAGTTAATTGAGAAAGGACATGATGACAAAAAACTACACTAAAGAGTACAGTGTCATGTTAAATGAACTTGTGTTTGGTTAAGCAGATACTAAGCTAACACTATGTAAAGACACAGGGATACAATAACATGTATGTATCTATACACATACATATGAAAAAATATTATATATAGGTGAGACTTTTTTTTTCAATTTACAGACAATGCTTGATGGATACATGGATTCTTGGACTCCTTATAAAAGTTTCAATGCTCTTCTGGGCTCTGTTTCTCACTGGTTGGAAAATAACCAATTCTTAAACAGGTATTGCTATTCTGAAAAGTGAATATCTATATGTAACATATATGGTAATTAAATAAGCAGACTATTCAGCTTATTCCTCAACTATTGTGGACAAACTAGAATGATGAAGAGAGGTTTAAGAATTTGCATGTGTGATCACTTTGCCTCTGATCAATCAACAATTCAACAGTATAAAAATGACACAACTTCATGGGGTTGGAAGGGGCTTTTAAGAAAAGAGGTTTTATGATGCAGTGGAAATATTCAGAAAGGCCTAGATCTATAGCTGGGTGAGTATTGGGGATTGCATGTTCAGATCCCTATCCCTGGTCTTGTGGGTGTGGACTCATCGTAAAGATAATCTCTTGAAGATGTTACTTTATTTAAAGTGTGGCCTAACAGAATCAGGTTAGTCTTTAATCTGGCTTACTAGAGCTCTTTATAAACAGAATGAAATTCAGACACACAGTGAGAAGCCATAAGGAAGCTGGAAGTCAATGGAACCCAGAGGACAAAGGAGATGATGCCACCAAGTGCTTCACCATGCTACAGAAAAGCCAGGGAACCCCAAAGATTCCCAGCCATCCAGAAGACACAGACCCCAGGAGAAACCAAGCCTTATAGCCTCTTAAATCATGAGCCAGTAAATTCCTGCTGTTAAGCCAGCCCATTGGATGGTATTTATTTTAGCAGCAGCGAAATTTAAAAAGTGGGTTCCATTGTTTCATGATGTGTGTCTTTAGATTAATTAAACTTTCTAAGCCTCGGTTTTTGAAATTATAAATTGGGTACCTTATAGCACTGTTGTGAGGCTCTGCATATGATAGTCATTGAAAAAATAGTAGCTATATTCTAGTTCAACCCCCATTTTACAGACAAGAAAATTGAGGGTAAGAAGGCTTGAGCCTTAAAAGACACCAACAACTCTTTAACTCTTTTGTGGCAGTGCAAAGCAAAGAACTCTTGACTCCTGCATCTGTGCTCTACTAAAATTCTAAAATTTATACTTCTTGCTTCCTACCATCAAAAATATTCATGTCAGCTTTCTAGGATGGAATTGGCAGTGGGCCGGCAAACAGAGATTCGTCTTTAAGAGAGATGAAAGAAAAGCTTGCAGCATCTTTTATTCAAATTCCCACAATGGCTTCCAGTAATATTGCTTTACCTCAGAAACTCAAATGGAGTATTTTTGCTCCCCCTGTTTTCTCTGATTCTGTTGCCACTTGGAAAGCCTTCCAGTTCACATCTAATTAAAGAGGTATGGAAGAAAATTATACCTCTGTTGATGCTATTGTTTTAATCTATCTGAAAAGCTTGTTAACAGCAAAGCAACAAGCGGTGGACTGAGAGGGAGTTCTCTCTGACAAAGAGGGCACAGGAGACCCTAGAACAATTTCCATGAACCCACTATCATTTCATTAAGTGACTTTTATACTGTCTGTCGTTAAAGATTCTTACACACACACACATACACACACATATTTTTCAGATAATATTTCAGGATCTGCTGACTCCTGGGAAAGCAGGAAGCCCCAGAAGAGTATAAAACATCATTTATATTTTGATTTATGTTGTGTATTTATTACATGTCAGGCACCATGTTTTCCTTCGCATCTACTCATTTAATCACCACAGCATGTGTCCCCATTTCATATATGAATATACTGAAACTTTGAGAGGTTAAGATCACACAGCTATATGTGTCAGACTTCAGATTCAAATCCACATATTTGTCATCATCATTATCATTATCATCAGCCATTATAATTATCATTCACCATTTTCATCAAAATGTTTAACATTTATTGAGTACTTACTATGGCTCAAGGCTTCTTCTTAGCACTTTGAATATAGTAATTTATTTAAATATACTTTATATGTATTTAACCAATTTATTCCTCACAAAAACCTGTAAAGCAGATACTATTATCATTCACAAATTTTCCCAAGACGTGATGCTGTAACCTCCGTAGTTTAATTCCAGAAGCTGCACTCTTAACCACACTCCTTTCTTTTTTTTTTTTTTTAAGATTTATTTTTATTTTATTCATTTCTCCACATTTGTTTGCACTTGCTATGTCTGTTTGTCATCTTTGTTTCTTTTTAGGAGGCACCAGGAACTGAACCCAGAACCTCCAAGGTGGGAGGGCATTGCCTAATTGCTTAAGCCACCTCCATTCCCTGCTTTGTTGTGTCTCTCATCATGTTCCTCCTGTGTATCTTGTTTCATCTTGTTGCATCAGCTTGCCACACCTGCCTGTTGCTTCAGCTCACTGTCTTGCTTGTCTTCTCTAGGAGGCACTGGGAACCTCTGCTCCCTGCTTTGTTGTGTCTCTTATCATGTTTTTCTTCTTGTGTCTCTTGTTGCATCAACTTGTTGTGTCAGCTTGCCACGCCTGCCCATCATACCAGCTCTCTGTCTTTTTTAGGAGGCATCGGGAACCGAACCATGGACCTCCCATGTGGTAGGCGGGAGCTCAATCGCTTGAGCCACATCTGCTTCCCAACCACACTCCTTTTTTAAAATCCAACCCATAGTTTCCAACTCTACACTTTGCCTCAGTGGAACTTTCTGAGCTGAGAGGCCTTTTGCAAGTTTCATGGGGAAAAGTGGAACACATCTGCTTAAGCCATAATAAAGACACAGAATATGGATCCAGTCCAGGTATACCTAAGCTAAAATCCTTCCAGCTATTGCTACAGTTTTATTAGTAGGTACAGTTGAGGATTAAACAGGTGAGAATTAGTGTGTCATCTGGGCTCCTTGTTGTTTAACATATCAAGACAGATTTCAGTGTAATTTAATAGTGTGACCAAGTAACAGGAAAGGCTTGAGGTGGTCCGTGCCTAGGACACTGTTTAATTAACAGGCAAATGGAAAGACAACATGGTCAGCACCTAGGACAGCTCAAACTGCACCTGCCACCTCCTGACTGGGCAGTTGGGCCAGCCCCACAGGTAAAACTTTTTAAAGTTCTTGACACTCTTGCCCTAGACTTAAAACAGTGGTTCCTAACTTTTGCAGTATGCTACTCTTTAAAAAATGGATAAGAGTGATACACGGGGTCCCCAGTTAAAAAAACAGGAATGCGTATACCTAAATTTCAGATGATTAAAAGACCCCTTGGCATTCCAGTTAAAAGGTGCTGTTTCAGTTAAATGTTGTGGTGTAACAAGTCACCCAAAAACTTATTGACCTGAACTAACAGCAATGTATTCTTATGATTCTGTGAGTTGGTTGGGCATTTCCTCTACTGGTTTCACCTCTGTCCACTTGTGCAGCTGCATTCATCTGGAAGGTCTGCTGAATTGGAGGTCCAGGATGGCTTCACTCACTAGTCTTGTAGTTGGCCTTGGGTGTTGGTTGAGTGCCTCAGTTCTCCTCCAGGTGGTTTCTTATCCTTTTGTAAGCCAGACCAGTCTCCTTAAATTATGGTTACAGGGCAACATTCCTCCTTTTGAGACCCTAGGTCAAGAATTCACAAAAACGTCATCTGGCCACATTATGTTGCTTAAAACAAGGTACTAGTCCAGCTCAGATTCAAGAGGTCAAAAAATGGAACAAAAGATGTTGCAAAAAATTTGTGGCCATATATAATTTATCACAGCCTCCTTAAAATATCTGGTCAAGACAGGCCACAGTGAGAAGCAGTGAAGTTTTTTCTAACCCTTCAATACAATCTCACCCTAATCCATTACTGCACAGAACTCTGCCACATTTTGTATGTACCTCTATTATAACACTAATCCATTTGTGCATTGCATAAGCAATTATTAAGGAGCATTTGTGTGCCAGGCAAAGTGCCAAATCTTTTTAAATTTACATTAGTTCATCAAACTATTATAAGAATCTATCAGATAGATTTTATCATTACCCCCTTTTATATAATGAAGACACTGAATCTCAGAGAGAGAAAGAAATTTGTCTCAATGCACATACCATTATATGGTAGTCTTCCACTTCCATAGGTTATTTCTCATTTGCAGTCAGTCCACTGCACTGCAAGTTCTCCATTTGCCTGTCTGCTTTGCCTAAAGACTGTGAGTTCCCTGAGGACAAGATTGTGTATTTCTCCTTTCCATTATGGATGTGGATCATTTGTAGATTCTCAGTAAATGTTTTTGGCTGGGGAGATGAATGGACTTCCAAACTGTGGATGCTACATTCTTTCCTCTAGGGATGTAGCCAGTTTATGTTATCTTGGTCCATGTGTCTGAGAACAATATAATTAGAAATAATAATCAACATTTTATAGTAATCAAAAGCTTACTACATGCCAGAAACTGTTAAGCTGTTTGCAGATTTTTTCATGTATCCTCACTACCTATGAGGTAGATAGTATCATCTTTATTTTACAGATGAGGAGCTAAGGGGTTGGAGAATAGAATTAGATTGCCTAAGGTGGCACATGTATTAGGTAGCAAAGAAGAACTTGAAGTCAGGACTATATGACTCCTACGGCCATGCTCTTAAAGATTGGATTATCTAATTCACCAGAAAACTTTACCAGTTCAGGTGAAAGGAAACTCACCGATGAAATACAACTCCCCATCCCCTACTGACCCCTACTGACAAAATTAGAAGGAAAAATCAAGACTTTCCATGATCTGGCTCCAAATTACTATTCTAACCTTATTTCCTACACTGCCTTTCTATAGATTCTGTATTCCCATTACATTATTCACTCTTCCTATGACATGGCCTCCACTATGGTATCTCTTTGCCTCTGTTGATAATGTTTCCTCCATTCTTTATACACTGAAATTCCTCTTACTCTTTATGACTAGATCAAGAGACTTTTTTTTTTTCTGAAACATTTCTTTATTCCTCTAGTCACCATTAAACACCTCTTTAGCAATGTTTTCCCAGCAAACGACAGACACATTCTTTTTTTAGCCTAATTCCATTGCAGTTCTTGGTTTACATGCCTGCCTTCCACTAGTCAATGAGCTCCTTTCCCCCTCTTTTTCTCCTCCCCTCTTTCTTTCAATATATCTCATATTTGCTGGTACTATAGAAATAATTAAGACATGGACCCTGCCCTCAGGAAGTCCACAGTATCCAGCACAGAGAAGCCATTGATAAGTATTAAATGAATAAATGAATGACCCTGCAGTCTGGTTGGGAAGTCAGGGGTGTAAAGAAATACAACATCCAATCGATAATCAGAATAAGGGTAGGGCCTCACATACTGCAGATGCTCAGTAAATATTCATTCATCTCATCTTTATAATGAGATAGACTTAGGTTAAAATCCTGGTCTTCCTCTCCTGGTAACCTTGAACAAGTCATGTTAACTTTCTGGGGCTCAGTTATCAAATCTGTGAAACAGAGTCAATAATTCTGACCTCAGGATTTCTTTGAAAGTATGTAGCAAATGCTTATAGTAAGAGCTCAATATATTTTAGCATTCTAAATATCTCCCTAACTTAATTCCAGAAAGAATATTTAGTAGTTTGAAATGTATACGGATTGAATGAATGATACATGAATGGATAAGTGAATGAATAAGGCAAGCCTACAGTGGAGTAAAACTCGAGGGCATGATGACACAGACAGATCCCCATGGGGCAATGGAGCCTCAACTCTCTCCAAGGAAGCGCCAAGCCACCAAAGCCTTGGAATACCCTCTCTTCTGCCTCCTCTACCCTCCAAAAAGCAATGCCGCTTCTTCTTCCCTTCACAGGGGGCCCAAACAGCTTGTTTTTCTCCTCTTTGTGTGGTGGGGATATGTGATTTTACTGTCAGCATGGTATTTCTAATGAAAGGCAAATGGTGTCCAATGTGACTTGGAAAAAAAATGTACAAACAACAACAAAATTATATGTTCTTTTTTCCTGTAGTGTTCGCAGGGAGAATATGTGACTTGTTTGCTGTCAATACGACTTATAATGACATGGTGCACAGAAGCATTGCCAAATGTGTGCGGCATTCATTATACACATGTATTAAATGTAATGTGATATGAGTTTGGCGGCAGAGCAGATGAGGGCTGCCCTGGGGCTAATTTGGAGTTACAGCACCTCTTCCCATGGGATGATTAAGGGGGAGAGGGGAAGTGGGCAGCAGCTTGGGTGTATGGCAGGGTGTCTAGCATTTTCAGGACTGATTCTGGCCTATGTTGAGAGAAAATGTTAGAGCTTGAAAGGCCCTTAAAGATATAACATTTTTCAACAAAAAATCATTTAATAACCAATATTGAGCATCTACTAAATGCCTGGCTTGTAACAGGCACTGAGAATAAGAAGCTTCACCAGCATGCACGAAGTCTAGGGATTAGTAGGGGAGAGAAATAACTAAAGAGAGAATGATAACACATTATGATACCTAAATGCAATGATACCTATTGATAAGGGTGATTTCAAACTACAGAGAATGATACTTAAGCCAGCCTAATATCACGTGTCCTGAGAAGCCTTCCCTGAACCTTCATATATAACTGGGTCAACCTGTAATATACTCTTATGGCACAATAGGCTTTTCCTTCAAGGAATTTGTCACAATCTAAAATGTGTTGGGTGTGTGATGATTTCATTAATGTCTGTTTGATCCTCTAGACTCTAAACTCCATGAAGTAAGGGACCTTGCTTGCCATTATATCCCTAATACCTTGTGCAGTACCTAGCTCATAGTAGATGTTCAAAATATATTTGTGGTTGAATGAATGAATGCTCTCATATATAAGCTGAATCTTGAAGGACATGGAAGAAATAAAACAGACAAATGGGGTAAAGGGTAAGGTGGGCCAAAGGAGAGGGCATATGGTACATATAAAGGTATATAAAAGTATGGAAATCAGAAAATACAAGCCAACATTGGGGGAAATGCAATAAGAGTGGATCCTTAGGATTTATAAATCAATCATTCACATTTTCTCTAGTAAGGCAAAAACCTAAGTGAGAGGCCCAAAGCCACTGATAGTATCTGTGAGGATACAACCAAGAAACACTGGACTCCTGATGGAAATGTGATTTGGGAGATAGACAGGAGAATGCACAAACATTTTGGTGAGGAGCTATATGGTAAAGGCTCTACTGTGCTGTTGAATCAAATATATCAGAAGGAGAGTTTAGCTGAAGAATGTATAAGAAGTTTCTCTTCATGTGGTGAAGTCAGAGTAGGAAAGGGATATATCAGTTAGCTAGTTTATGAAAGTTACCGGAGAGAGCGGCTGCACAAAATTGTTTAGGATGAAAAATGTCTATGTAAATATATATTCCTATCTATGGAAAAATGGGAATAGTAATAATAAAAATGACTAATATTTCTGAGATATTACTATATACCAGGCAGATACTGTGATCATCAATTTTCATGAGCTGTCACATTCAGTATTCACAACAAATCCATTAGGTGGTTATTATAAAGTTCCCATTTAAAGATGAGTAAAAGGAGGCCAGTGAGGCTAAGTAACTTGCTCAAGGTCACCCAGCCCAGCCATAGATAGGATTTGAATTTAGACCATTTGATTTCTGAATCTACTTTTTAAACTACAAAATTGGTAAATCGAGGTTTAAGATGACCAGGACAGGCTGAGTCCATCATTATTTGACTTAAAATTGAAGCCCACTTGGTTTGCTTATCCTATGAACTTGACATTAAGTGAAAAACCAAATCCTCTTGCCTATCTACTGACTGTCAAGAAAAGAAGTTGGGTTCTGGCACCAATTCTTTATGGACTTTTGATGTGCCTGTGTCATTAGCAGCCCTTGTGAATCTGGAGATTGCAAAGGTGTTAGGAAGAAACCGTTGATAATACTCCTGTTTACTATGGTTCAGCATGGCAAGAGGCTGGGGATTCAGCTGAACAGAGATGAGGCTGCAGGTGGGGAAGCCAGGACATGGAGAGCCTTACGTGTCACAGGGAGGAATCTGATGTGATTGATAATTTCAAAGAGGAGGACTTCAGAGGTTAAGAGCTTTCCATAGTACTTTGTGAAGCTATTATATCAATTAATTAAATATACACATTATATATATATATATATACACACTATATGTACATATATAATAAAAATATATAAATATATGTATATACATGTTTTAAACCTGAATGACATCAACTAATGTTTATTGAGCTTTTACCTAGCAGTACTTTGCTATGCATTTATAAACATTATGTCATTTAATCTATACAACAACCTGAAGAAGTAGTTATTATTATCTTCATTTTTCAAATGAGGAAAGCAAGGCTCAGTGAAGTTAAGCCATTTGCCGAGGTTACACTGTTAGTAAATAGCTGAGCCAAGATTTGGTCCTGTTTGTCCATCCCCCCCAGGCCTGTTCTATTAACAATGATGGGATTCTATCCCTCTTACCTGCTACTACCAGTGTATGTGTCTGGTTCTCCAGCCCTTCTGTGAGCTCCTGCAGGTCAAGGCTGGGGTCTTATTCATCTTGTATCTCCATAGCCTACTCCTAGCCCATAGTTAGCACTCGTGAATGTTTGTGGGGTAAATGAAGGATGCTGAGTGGCACAGCTGGGCTACAACTGGACCCCCTAACTAGGGCATTAAGGACCTCTTCAATCTCTAATGGTCTTTCTCTTCTCTGAAATCTAGCACTTATAGTCATTTCTTCTTTCTGAGTAAATCATCAGATATTGTCTTGGGTCCTTTTTACACTACTCTAGTTCCTAATATTTAATACTTGCATTGATTTTCCTCTTGGTGAGTTTACTTCTCTCTCTTCCTGGACTGTGAGCACCTCAGGAGTTGAAGGGGGGGGGGGTAAAGGAAATTTCCACTGATTGAGTTTGTATAATGTGCCTAGCACTGTGTCAGTGCTATCACATACATGGGCTTATATGATCTTCACGACAATTCTTAGGAATGGTTATTATCTGCCCTTGACAGGAGAGAAAATTGAGGCTTAAAATTGTAATGTTTAAAATAATTTGATAACAGGCAGCAAGAAAGTAGCAGAGCTGAATTCAAACCTAGATCTTTCTGACTGCAAAGCTCACGCCGTGGTCGCTGCCTTTTCTGTCCTAACCCGAATCTCCCTACTGCCCAGGCTTCCTCTGCCAGAGAATACACTTCTCCTTCCTCTCCCACATGCCTCCCTTGTAGTAGGACCTGATGGCAGCAAGCCCAGGCAGCGTGGCAGGCTGCAGCAGAAATGTGCTCTGGCATCTTAGGATACGGTACAAGGTATGCCAGCGGGAGGAGGAACAGTTGGTGAACAGTTGGCAAATGGATATTTTTATGCAAGGGTTGCCTAGAGAATGGGGGTGGGGGAAGAGTGAAAAAAAAAAAAAAAACCTGTTTATAAAGAAGCCACAATTAATAAGGTCTTTGTTAGCTTTTTGGATGTAAATTTTCAAATCCATTGCTTTGGTTTTGAAAAGAAACAGAAAGGTCCCTGAGGAGCCAAGCTCCCCAGTTCCTAAAGTGTGAAGGCACTTAGGAAACCAATCCAAGTCTGCGTGTGTTGAGGATTTTAATTATTCAGCAAAGAGTGTAAAGATGCTCTGAATTCCTTTGGACAGTTTCTTGTCAGGAATGTTTATATCTGTGGCATGTGTGTGGGCTTAAGAGCTGCAGGATGACATAAAAAGCACCATCCATATGATGTCTGAGAGGACTGTAGGCACTCTGATCCCTTGTCTACCATTTCACATCCTTCTCTGGGAATCAGTGTTCTCATCTGTAAGATGGGAATAATACCCTCTGTCTAAGTGGGTTACTGTGAGGATATGAAAATGCCCTGTAAACCTTACAGCCCTTTAGAAATGAGAATGTTGGTTTCTGTAAAGCACTTTGTATCTTACATATGCCTCCACTTCTGTTATCTATTTATGCACAATGCATTCGGCAAGCATTTATACTTACAATGCTAATAGCTCTCATATATTGAGTGGTTAGAATATGTCTGATCCATACTTTGCCATATTCAATCCTTGCAATGGCCCTTTGTGGTAGGTTTCACTCATCTTCCTATTTTTCAATTACGTGAGAGGTAAAGTAACATAATAAAGGTTGGTAAGAGTTGGCACTCACAGAACTCTCTGGAGTGAGAGTAATTGGTCCATAGACATAGTGTTGACCACTTTGCTGCAGTGCTTCCCCCTACCTACTACGTGCCATGAGTATCACAGGCTTCCAAGTGACAAGTACCCCTAGCCCCGTTTGCTAGATGTAACACTGAAAGGGGGAGAGATTAAAGTGACTTGCTCAAGGTCACATAGCTGGTGAGTGGGAGAGTAGAGATTTGTACCATGTTCCCCTTCCACTCCTACAGACTGATTGCTAGAAAGAAAGCTCCCTGAGGACAGGGATTTCTGTCTGCTTTTTTCATTGCTGTGTCCTAACATTTGCATCAGTGCCTGGCATTTAATAAACCTATACTTGTTGAATGAAAGAATAAATGAATGCTCTCTCTACTCACTCTACTAACTTACTCACAACTAGGTTAAGATGATTAAAATTGAATCATATCACACAGGAATAAGAGTGAGTTACAACCCATAGTCATTGTCACAACAGAGAGTTCATGCTTTGTAATCAAATACCCTTCCAATAATCAGACACAATTATGAACAAGTTTTCAAACAAATTCCTTGGAAGTCTTGTTTTGTAAATGTTGGGTACAAAACTGCAAGGTCTTAATTCTTGTTTATATTTGGAATCTATTTCATCATCTACCTTCCTCCTTCTCTGGTTTCTGCCCATGCAGCAGTGTCATCAGATGATTTCCTTTTTACTTCATCGGCCACTCTTTCTTTGTTTTCCTTTGGTGATTCTTCCTCATCTACTCAAACTCTAAACTCTGGAGTGCAACATAACTCTACTTTTTCTCTGTCTATACATATTCCTTTGGTGGACCCATCCTGTCTTGTAGGTTTAAATGCTATCTATGTGGTGACAATACCCAAATTTATATCTCCCGGCTAGACTTCTACACTGAACCTCAGACTTGTATATGCATCAACTTACTTAAAATTTCTTTTGGATGTCCAATACATATCTCAAAGTCAGTATGTTAAAAATAAAACTCCCAGGGGAGCAGATGTAGCTCAGTGGGTTGAGTGCCTGCCTCCCATGTACAAGGTCCCAGGTTCAATCCCCAGTACCTCCTAACAAAACAAAATAAAACAGAACGACTCCCAATTCTCTCCTTCTTTCAAATCTAATATTCAATCATTCAGCTCATCCTATTGTCATTACTTTCAAAATTATTCAGAATTGGATCACTTCTCACTGCATTCACCACCATCATCTTTGCCTGGATTATCACAATAGCTTCTCAACTGGTCTTCCAATATTCACTCATGTTCCCAAACAATCTTGTCACCACATAACTCCCTGGGAAATTCTACTAAAATGTGAGTCAAGAAACATTCACCTCTTTTCAAAATCTCTCAATAGTCTTTATGACTTAGCATCCCACTACCTCTTTGATTTCAATTCCTTTTTATTCACTAGATCCACATTCATTTTTATTTACATTGACCATGACCAAGTCTGAAAGAAACAAAAGTCTGCTGAACCCAAAATGCTGAGTTTGAGAGAACAAACTCAGTTTGATTGTTTCAATTACCAAGCTCTTTTCCACATTCACTGAGCCAGGCTTCCCAAATCTTCCCAGGTCTTCCTCTAAGGGACCAAATAAATCATGTTGCTCCACTTTTTATTATAATATTAACCTCATTTGCATGTGGGTTTTGCCATTGCCATGCATTAACATGAGGGGAAACTAACATAGAATGGTACAAGTACCATTTTACCCTATTCTCCATTTTGGCCAAAGTTCATACAAATGAGCCTTATCTTATTCTTGTGTTTGTGTGAAGGCAAACAAACTGTGGTCTCTTTCTCCTTATCATGTCTGTTCTTCTGCATGTCTTGGTATACTGGATGTCTTCTGTTCACCCAACTAGGTCTCCTCTCCACCCTTTTCTACCCTGTTCCTTTTCTACTTAAGGAGGCTGACTTGTATGAAGGACATCAATGGTTCCTGTGCCCTGAGACTTCTGGATGAGGGAGAAAGGGAGGAGAATGAGGGTGGGATATGTTTTTTCCTGATTTCCACCCTGTAAAATCACCTTGGACTGTTTATTTCCTAGATGTCACTAATCCTTTCAAGGGAGCTGCTCTATAGGAGTCACTGCTATTAGGGAAAATATAACCACTATTAGGGAAAATATAAGTGACCCATTTTTTTAAATATAAGGGCCTTTCTCTGCTCTTGGGTTTAGTCTTGACTGACAGTGAGTGGGGGCACAATGGAAAGACCACTAGGCTAAACTACATAACTGGAATCCTTGATTCTCTCAGCTACCTGACCTATTGGGGTTGAAATCAAGATTCTGTCAAGCAATGTCCATTGGGGCTGCTTTTGGGAACAGTCAATTTGAGGGATGGCTGATGTGGAGCAAGAGAAGCTAAATCAAGAGGGAGGAGACCAGCTGCAAGGTAAACAGCACATCAGATTCTAAAAGCTGGAATATTGAGCTTTTAGACTGGAGTTCAAACTGGAGTGGAATTTGAGCAGTTTGGCTATCTCAAGGTAGAGATCATAAATATTCTCTTCAAACATAGAGATGGCAGTGGTAAGACAAGGTATGAATATGAGCCAAGGTCCATCCAGGAAAAAAGTGAATGAACATATTCACTGTGCCTCTCTAAGGGAAGGCTTGGCATGGTCCCACCCAGTCAAAGACCAAAGCTGAAAGTAGCTTTATCTTTGTGACCTCTGTCTCTCTGACCCCGGGAACTGACATTAGTTAACAGGGGATATGACTACCTGCCCTGTCTGTCACCCAGGACTGTTGAAGGATAAAATGAGATAATAGATGTAAAAGCATTTTATAAACCATAAAGCCCTACACAAAAGTGAGTGTCCAACAGACATTTCGCCATTTAGAGCTGAACTCCTCTTTAAGGGTTGCATCTCTGGTCAGTTGGAGTCAGACCAATTCTGAACTCCGTCTCTACTAGGGAAGAATTAATTGGGACAGAAACTAAATCAAAAGTATTTAAGCAAAGGAAAAAAAAAAGCAAACTGTAGGAAGGTTGGTATATGGCTGGCGTTTGAGATGAGAGAAACCTGGTCTTCACACACAAACTGACCTTGCACCCTGGGTAATCTCTACTTCCTAAGGCTCAGCCTCTGCCATTTTCTAGCATCACCACTGAAAAGGTTGGACTCTCTTCTCTTAATTCTATTTCAAAAATCATAGGAGAACTTGTCCTCACTTGGGACACATGCCCATTCCATGACCAGGGAAAGGAGTTTTATGATTAGTATTTCCACATACTTTGGATCAAGGAAGGAGCTATTCCTCAACTATTCCTGGAAGGGAGGGTGCTGAATGGACAGAAAAGTAGATGACTACCACAGAATCTAATACAATGTCCTGTAAACTGGATTTTTAAGATGAATATATCTGGTCCTTTTGGCATGGACTCATCCCCCTATCTGCCTTCCTTTGTAAGTATATCAGGAAGAGGATTGATGCTGAATTAGTCAGGGTTCTGGCAGAGAAGAGCTGGCAAACTCAAAAGTGGAATCTGAGGAGGCTGAGAGAAGGAACAATTTGGAGGTGTATGGGAAAGGTTAAGTAAAACCAAAAAGGGATGGTGAAGTACCCATGGGTTACCACCAGTGGGAAGCCATTTCTATCGCTTGGCCTGAACGGGAAAGGTTATCAGAACCCATTAAGACATGTCTCCGTAGGGGAGGACCATCAGACAGAAGCTATGGCTTTCAATACAGGAACCCCATCGCTTCTCGGCCTTTTGGCTAAGATCAAGTGTAGTATCAATACAGGAACCCAGCTACTGCCACCTGACAGACCAACAAGGAAGGTGCTGGAAAAAGAAGTATGACAGCCTCTCTCTCCTTCCACCTGCCTATTTCATGCTGTGACTCTTGTTGGCAAATCCCAACTAGAACTAAGCAATCAAAGAGTGCAGCTTGATGCAATCCTTAACAGATTCCCAGGGCACAGAGCAAGGTGGAAAAGGATGGAGATGGGATCTGGAGGGGCAAACAGGATTGCCAACACAAAAGTACATCCACTCCCTTTGGCTCAAAAGTCAGGCCCAGCTAGGGTCCACTTTGTAAAATGGGGCCATTTAAAATAATCATGGGATTTTTGGGCTACAGGAGCCTGTCGGATCGTTCAGGTCAATAGTCACAAAGTTGTCTATATCAAGCCTTCAGATATACACTTTGCATGGTAGCCACAGCCTTAAAAACCGAACCCAAACCAAACAAAAAAATTCAAATGTTACCATTAACATCCTTAGCTCACAGGGCACTTACTAATTCAGCACAGCCAGAGTCATCATCATTCCCTGTTTTCTAATACTTGACACGTGATACATTCATGGCTTCCGAAAGTATTTGATTTGAGGACCTGTGATTAGAAAAGTCAAACTTCTTCATTTTTCAAATAAAGAAACTAGGTCCAGAAAAGAAAATTTGCTTGCCCATGGGTGGAATTTGGCAAATGCACAGACAGAAATAGAAATATATAAATAAGAGGAATGGATAAAAGAGTTGTTAGCCTCCAGAAGATGAGACTCCATGGGCACTATCTTCAGACATGGATGTGCTGGCATTTGAAGCAAGGTCTGTACTTGCCCTGTGTGGCTACAAGAGGTGAAATGAGAACAATAGGGAAAAGTGACTGTAGTCGGTGCATGTGGGGGCTTACAGAGTGTTTCCCACAGTGGAATGAGCTGAGTCTATTCATCCTCTCATCTGTGCAGATGGTCAATTAGTAGAAACTGAACAGTCCCTTAGTGGGATGGTGTGGAGGAGCCTCGCTCATCTGGGAGGTTGTTGGGCTCCTTATCCTTTGAGCTCTACTCTTGCCATAAGATTTGAGCTGAAGCTGAGTTGAGTTGAAATGTGAGGAAAGTGTCTTCTTGGCTTTTCCTCCTAGGTTATCTTAATATTATTCCATTCTTTTTTGGAGGCATGGGGTTCGGGGTGGGGAGCCGTTATTGTACCCTCAACTCAAAAGTCTTAGCCCTCTTCCCATCAAGAATCTGGAATTGCTCTGTCTTCTTTTTGCCTTACCCACTATTTATAGATACTCACCCTCTTCTTCACTCAGACCAGTCTCCTTTCTGTCCCCACACATGTCAGGCCATTTCTTTCTCCACATATGTCCTCAGGGTGTAGTTAGGATATTTGCTTAGCTCTAATAACAGAGATCAAGCGAAAGTGGCTTTAAAAGAAGGACAATTTATTGCTCTCTCATGTAAAATTGTAGCTCTTGGGGAGTCTTGATGGATAAGGTGACTGTGTTCAACAAAATCATACAGGAACCCAATTTTGTCTTTTTGTTTCACCTTATCTGCATGACCAAAGATGGCTCTCCTCCACCATGCCATCATGCCAACCCTCAACAGGGGGAAGGAAGACATGCTGAGCAAGCAAGTTTATTTCTGGAAATAACCCCAACATTTCTTCTCATATCTCATTATCCAGGGCTCATTCACAAGATCACCTAGTGGCAAAGGAGGCTGGGAAGTATAGTTTCTCACTGGCCAGCCACATGCCCAGCTAAACCTGATAGAGTAGGGGGTGCTATTGGTAAAAAGGAGAAGGAGTGAATAGCTACTGGAAGCCAGTTAACACATTCAAAATAATGTTTTCTAACCGAATGGCCTCCTTCTACCCTCTATGAAATAAAAACTTATCATATTTAAAATACCCTCTTAAAGCTTTCCCAGAAAAATAATTCTTTAAAATATTATTTGGCATTCAGATAGACCCAATTCAGTGCTGGGCTGTGGTACACACACATGACAGATTGGTTCAAAAGCTTCTTTCTCCCACCTTTGCCATTGTCACCAATTCAGCAAAGGAAGGAATGATACAACAAGCTAACATTTATTGGCACCTGCCAAGTGCTAGGTGCTGTGCTAACTGTGTTATGGACATTTCTTCATTAAGTCATCTCAATTGCTCTATGAGTTAGCTACTGTTGTCCACCTACCAACTGAGGAACCTAACACTTTATGAATGCACTTTCTCAAAGTTCTCTAGCTAGGAAGTGCAAGATTCAGAATTTAAACCTAAAAACCATCTGGCTCCAAGGTTAATGCTCCATTCATCACATTACAACTTTTCTGTAAAGAGAATTTTATTGGGGAAGATACACAGAACTGAAACAACTGGATACTTTAGTATACAGACTGTTAATTTGAATAAGACAGGCAAGGAAAAAAAATCTAGCAATCTTGTCCATTGTGCTAATTTAATTTTCCATGTTGTTGTTTATTTTTTTGTGAATCAGGCTTCTTTTTCTCCCTGATGTTTTAAGGAAATAACACAGAGGACTTGTCTCTCCCCCTTATTTCCATCCTTTCTTGATTCCTTCCATGATTTTCTTTTGGGAGAAAGGAGCAGATTAAAAATTGTGGTTATATATATAACCACTAAAATAGATGCTCTGTCTATAAAAATGAAATTTGCCAGGGTCTAATAAATTACGTGCTAATATGCCAGCTCCCTAGACTGCAGCAGAATTGCAACCAGTCTCCTGTTTGGAATAGCATAATTCCAAATCTCTCTATTTATTAGTTCCTTAACCTAGCACAGCTGAGGACTTAATCTGCATTCAATTAAACAATCATTCTTGAGTATCACAAGGTGCTTGGTTATGAACTAGGATCAGAAGAAGTGGATGAGAAGTGAACAAAGCACTGGCCTTGTCTTCAGGGAAGTGAGAATCCACAGAGGGAGAACAAAATGGAAAACTGCAACACCTTGAGGGTTGTCCAACAGGTGAAGTGTGTTCAAGGTGCTAATGATTAAAAGAGAGAGGATTCGACTCTTGAGTTGAAAGGAGGAGGGGAGGTAATGTCTGAGCTGAGTTTTGAAATACAGATGCTCTCAAGATGGAGCGAACATTCCAGGCAGAGGACACAACATGTGCAAAGGCAAGGAGGCATGAAACACGTCACGTGCTTTGAAAACCATAAGAAGATTAAGGTCTTTGCAGTGTATCTTGATCATGTCAATCGAAAGACCTTATTTGTGTTTGATGGTGAGAACTGAGAGGTTTTCGGCAGGAGAGTGACATAATCAATTTTATGTTTTAGAAATATCACTCCTGGACCCTGAACAATGTCAGGAGGGCCTGGAGGACAATGAGAAATTAGGGAGCCCTGTTAGAAGGTAGTTTCAATGATCCAAGATGGGAAATGTTGAAATATAATGTGTGTGATGATCTGGAAAGTGGAGCTAGATAGTGGATATGAGAAAGTAGCTGACATTTATGGTGTGCCAGGCTCTGCTCTATGTTCTTCATTCTAGTAAGTTATTAACACTCACAACAATCCAAGGAGGTAGATACTATACTATTATTATCCTATTTTATAGATGAGGAAACTGAGGTATTGGCAGATCCTAGATTTACACCCGGTCTGGCCCCAGAGTCTTTTCTTTTAATCTCTGAGGGAAATATTTTAATTAGATTTTCCTATTGAAATATTAGGCTTCCTAAGATAACTCTTTTGGAAGAGCATGAGGCAAACCACCTGGCAATTAGAAAGAGGATGAACAGAACAGGGTTGGCATTCCATTCCTGCACTTGGCTAGCTTGATGACCTTGGGGAAAGCATGATAGTGCTTATCTGTGAAGTGGGGACACTCATACATATGTCATAGGATTTTTCTGAGAATTTAAGCCACTATGTACATAGAGTGGCTACCATAGTGCCTGAAACTTAAAAAGACTTCTCAAATAATAGGATCTTCTTCCTCCCTTCTCCTTGGAGGATGCTGGCAATTTGGCAACTTCTGTTAAAATTCTTTATCACGAGAGATGAAAATTATTAGAGTGCTGGAAATAAATGAACTACAGTTAACTGCAGCAATACAAAGACTCTTAGAAAATAATTTTGGGTGAAGAAAAAAAAACGAATCTCAGAAGACTACATATGGTATGATACCATTTTTATAAAGCACTAGAACAAGCAAATCTAGATAATGTATTATTTAGGAATATGTGCATATGTGGTCAATCATTTTTCTAAAAAGAAAAGGATTGCTTAAAACAACATTAAAGATGATTGATATTGGAGGGGAAGACAGGGAGACAGGATAGGGGCATACTGTTGGTAAAATGTGAGGCAATGGTGGGTTGGTGATGGGGACATGAATATTCATTTATTATTATGATTCATAATCTTTTTTAGATATTAAAAATTGCATATATTGTATTTAAATAGATAACAAAGGAGGAAAAGTATTCAAGGAGATACTTTTCCAAGCTGCAGGCCTGGCTAGATTCAGGGCCCCAGGAAGGATTTAGGTTTTGTCTCTTGGCTTTGCTTCCTCTGGGTTAACAGTTCTCTCAATCTGGAGCTTCAGACTTACATGGTTCTAGAACTCAGTCCTGCAGAAGAGGGAGCATCTACTTCCTCAATAGCTCAAGTAAGTTTCAACTGAATCTCATCAGGCCTGATTGGCCTGTTGGGTCATGTCCAGTGCCTGCACCAATCCCTGTGGTCAAGCTTGCATGACTGACTTCATCCAGGTCATATCCTGGACTCCTGTGGCCTTGACTGGAATTAGCATGACCCAAAACATAATGATTGAGAACAAGGGGGAAGGGCTATGTCCTTCAAAGCCAAGTCAGGATGTTGATGTCATACAAAGATGTGAATGCCAACAGTAAAAACAACAAATGCCTCAAGACCTAAATATTTAAGATACATTGCATTTTTGTGATTGCACAACAAGCATGTTTATTATTGACATTTTGAAAGTTTAGAAAGTTTTAAAGATGATAATAAGCCATCAACAACATGACAATTTTGAGAAAATGAATGTCAATATTTGCACTTATTTCTTTCCAGTCTTTTCTTTAGGCATTTATTGCATGGGTGATTATATATTCAATTACATAACCTGTCTTTTTTCCACTTAAATACATTATTAGCTCTTTCACAGGCTATTAAAAAATTTTTGGTAAATATTCCATTCATTTAGTTTTCATTCAATAGCCATTACTGAGGCCTTATTAAGTTCCAGGAGCTTTGTTAAATGTTTGGAATACTGAAATGAATAAGTCATAGTTCTTGCCCACAAAGTAAATTCATACCCTACTAAGGAGGTAGTTATGGAAAAAAATACATAAATTATGAAACATTATTATGAGAGCCAGAGCAGGGTCTCCTACCCAAAAGGAGGTTTCCAGAGATATGCCTGAGTTCAGTCTCCTAGGCAGTGTAGGATCTCAGCAGGCTTAGGGAAACAGGTGAGAGGGAGATGTTGTAGAGTCCAGGAGGATCAAGGCAAATCATGATCCACAGCATGGGCAAGGGCAGGGAGCAAAGAGAGATGAAGCTGGAAGAGGGTGCATGGATGGCCTTGCATACCCTGCGGGAGAATCTGGCCTATTCATTGGGAGACCACAGATTATTCTGGTTTAGGAGTGGGATCTGTGCCCCTGCTCAGGATGTACTCACTGCCTAACTGCCCTCCTGCAGGCCCTCTTTGTGCCTATCAGAGTCTTTAAGGCAAAAAAGGCACTTCCCTCTCCCTCAAGCCTCCTTCACCGAGCTGGGGAGAAGTCAAATTCCTGCCATAGGCATCAACCCCATCCCCTTTTCTGCTATCCCTGGCACTTTGATGATGGATCTGTTACAGCTGTGTGTAGGATTCCATGGTCCTCCCTAGAGGACACGTGCAATGTGTCACATAAATACTTATTGAATTGAAGTATATCAGTAATTTTCAACTGAGAGGTTTGCCCATTCCCCAACCACCATCACACCCACCTCTGCCAGGGGACATTTTGCAATTTCTGGAAACATTTTTGGTTGTCATGACTGGTTGGGGAGGTGTTACTGGCATCTAGGTGGTATAGGCCAGGGATGTGGCAAAATATCCTGCAATGTACAGGACAGCCTTCTATAACAAAGAATTACCCAACCCAAAATGTCAATACTGCTGAAGTTGAGAAACCCTGAAATATGCTAATGGATGTATAGAAGCCATTGGGTGGGTTGTCAGGAGCTCTCATTCTTGGTCCTGGCTTTGCCAAAATTTACCTTGGAGACTTTAAGCAAGTGTGTACTCCTTGCCTCAGGGCCATCATCTGTAGGAAATCCAGGAGGAGGAACATATGCTTTGGAGTCAAATGAAGTAGGCTTAAATTTTAGCTTGATCCTCTACTACCTGTGAGGTCTTGGGCAAATTATTATTTTAGCCTCCATTTACTCTTTTGTGAACATGGTGTCTACTTTGGGAAGTATGAGGAACAGAGAAAATCTTTCTAAACAAAGGCCCATAGCACTTGCCACACAGAAGATGCTCAATAGTCAGCATTGCTTTGGAACTACTACTATTACTATTAATAGAATAAAATGGCTTGGAAATGGATGCCTTGGTTTCTTTTCTCTCTGTGTAAATGCTAAATGTTGCCAGTCAACTGGGATAAAGGTAGTGAAAGGCACATGTGTCAGATGGGGTCCTGGCAGGAAATATATATCATACTTAAACTGGGGAAAATAGGAAAATTTATGAAAGGGACTATTACAAAGATGGTGTGGGTGGGGGTTTAGGAAAACCAACAAGGAGTAATGCAGGACACCTGGGCTTGCAAGTGTGGGAAGCCAATGCTACCTCCATAGGTCTGAAGGGGCAAGGAGAGCGGAAGTTACCAGGATCCAGGGAAGATAGTTCTGTGGAGAGGGCCCCCTGATTGGAGCAGCAGTGAACCTACATAGGTAGAAGCCAGGGAATAAATATTCAACCCCCCTCTCTTCCTTTTTCTCCACCTCCTGCTGGTGCCTCCCATTATCTAAATTTAACTGGAAACCAGAAGGAAAAGAGCCTGCTGATGTAGCCCATATGATTAGCTTACCAGGACAGAGATCATGGCGGAGAAGGTGGAGAATGGATCTGAAGACACAAAGAAAATATCAATTAGAGCATGTTTTTGGAATTCGCTAAGTAGCAGCCTGGGGATTTGGGCACCATGGTCTTCTATCAGCTTTAGTGTGTTAATAATATTTTAGCTCTTCAGAGGGGAGAGAGAGCCCCATATGTGACTGCCACATCCTGACTGTTTCTCACTCCTGCGGCCTCTAAGAGGAAAATGCAGTTCTGTTCTTATAAGGGCATCTGTGGTAGTTTGGAACTGTGTGTACCCCAGAAAAAAACATATTCTTAAACTTAATTCATTCCTGTGAATGCAAACCCATTGTAAGTAGGACCTTTTGATGAAATTACTTCAGTTAAAATATGGACCAACCCAATCAGGATGGGTCTTAATCCAATTACTGTAGCCCTGTATAAGTGGAATGAAATTCAGAGAGAGAGAGAGAGAGAGAGAATGCTACAGGAAGCAAGAAGCTGAAGGTCAATGGAAACTTGAAGAGAAGAGCAAGGCCAGGAGAGGTTACCATGTGCATTGCCACGTGACAGAAGTGTTCAGGGCCAAGGACCATGGATGGCCAATCCCAGAATGCCAGTCTTCAGGAAGAAAGCATCACCTTCATGATGCCTTGATTTAGACTTTCTTTTAGCCTCAAAACCACGAGCTAATAAATTCCATTGTTTAAGCCAACCCCTTGCATGGTATTTTCTTGAGCAGCCAAGAAAACTAAAACAGCATCTGTGGCTTCTTTGTGTGGTGTCTGCCTCAAGGAAGAGAGAGGAGGAAGGTGAGAGGTGGGAAAGAGAGGGGGCTGATTTGGGAAGCAGTATAATTTGGTGGAATCCTGGTGACCTGGGTCCCAGTTCTTGCTCTGTTATTTGCTTTCTGCATGATCTCTGGGAGTCAGTTTCTCACCTGTAAAGTGGGATAATAGTCTCTCATTCATGGAACTATTTTGTGGATTAGATGTATTTGAAAGTATATAGTTCAGTACGTGGAACTTTGTGGAGCTCAGGAATACCAGGTTTTGTTTATTTAACATTTATCTAAAAATGCAGCTACTGACTGTCAACCATGTACTGGTCCCTGAGATTTGAAGGAAAAAAAAAAAAAAAAGACTATGGTAAGGTGCCTAAATTTAAGGAAATCACATTTCAGATTAAGAGTTTCTGTAATGAGAGGTGATTCAGAAAGTTGATTGGGAAGTTGTGATAAGGCCTCTTTTAACTATGAGATTTCAATATTTCACCAGGATGTAGTGTAAAGATGAGGGGATCATAGTAGAGAGAGAGGTATGTGTTTGCAAGTACCTGTTCTTGCTTTGCCTTGTGGGCATTATGATTATATGATTGGGTGAGATGTTGTCATGAGCTGGGGAGTGGCCTAGGGGTAGTTGACCTAGTTCAGGGAGATGGGTGAGATAGCACTTTTCAGAGTGTGTTGCCAAGCTCATAAAATGTGGAAAAGCCATTTCCATTAAAACAAGCAACTGATATCAGACACTTCCAAGCCAACTTAATAGCCTTTACTCTACAAGGCTGGGAACCATAGAAGTTTCTTTTTCTCAAGATCCCCAAGTTCCAAAGCTGGGCCAATGATAAGTAATATCTTTTAAAAAAACTTTCTATAAGAACTCCCCAAAAGAAGGTGATGTTATTGATTTATTCATTCACAATATATTTATTGAGCACATATTATGTGGCAGAAATTGTACCAAGCAACAGTGATACAGAGATGGACAAGGGGAAGGAGATATGTTAACATTTATTGAATGAAAGCCACTTCATATACATTTTGTAATTTAATCAGTGTACACCTTGCAAGATAGTATCATCTTCTTTCAAAATTTACAGGAAACTGAAGTTAAACAACTTGTCCAAAGTTCTGAAACTGTTGAACATTGGATTTCAGATTTGCGTTCAAGTCAGAAGTACTCCAAAGCCTGTGCTTTCCTCTACAGCACTGTGTGGGATACCCACTGTGAAGAAACCCCTGCAGGCCTGTGCTTAGTGTGGTAACACAGTAGTAGACTGAGTGGGTGCTGGAAACCCAGCCAGAGAAGACTTATTTGAGGAGGTAATATTCAACCTGAACTCCAAAAGATGCAGAGAATATAGAAAGGATGGAGAACAGGAGGGTAGAATAGGGAATTGCAGACCCAAGAAACTAGATACTTAGACTGGACATGTGAAAGACAGTCTTGGTTTTGGGAAAGATAGAGACAGTATGTTGAGTATAGGGTATGATGGTGGAATTTGAGACTGATGCAGTCAAATTGGAAGAAACTTTGAAGAACTTTGAGTGCCTTGGCTGGCAATATGGGATTTAATTGGAGTCATTAGGAAGCTTGTGAAAGTCAACAGCATGTGTTGGATATAGTCAGTTTTGTGTTTTAGAGAAGTACTTCCAAAGTCTCAAAGAGAGCAGGGAGCAATGGAGTACAGTGTTATTCTCATCCTCTCTCCATCCTCTCCTCAACTATTCCTGAGGCAGGATCATGACTGCTTTATTCTTTCCATGGCAGAACTTTCACTGCCTTCCCAAGGAGGTGGCCCTTTCTCCCATTCTGTATGTCTCCTTGTAAGTCAGGAAAAAATGCCCCAGGCCCCAGCATGGCCCTCTTATTGCCATAAATCTTGGATGTGAATGTGGTGAATGATATGTTTAGGTAATTACATAATATGAAACTGCTCTTGCCTTTCTCAAGTCTAAAGAATTGTTATCTGTATATCTCCCACTGTAATTTATGGCCAATCTGGACAAGGGGGAGCATTCTCACAGCCACTGCTTGTAAATTATGTGCTTTCCCACGAGTGAATGTTCCTGATGGTTAATGACTATGATTTCTATTTCTATAAGCTATACTCATATATATATATATTATAAACACGGTCATGTAGGGCCGTGATGAGGGCCAATTAATCATGGCTCCTTATTTAGGAGCAGGACCAATGAAGGCAGGAGTAGAGTTTGTGCTTCTCTGAACAGACTCATCCTGGGCTAGGGGCCTCTTCCATTGGGGCTTAGGAATCCTTTGCTAAGTCACACACACCAGCTTTCTGCAAAATGGTTCAGCTATAAGTGCTCAAAGAACAATTGCTTCTTTGATTTTTACCATATAAGTGAGCACACAACTGAATTTAGTCTTGCATTATACTCATTGCTTCTTTTTTTTTTTTCTTTTAATGTTATTTCTGTTTAATATATGTCTTTTTTAGAACTTATTTTAGTAATATATATAAAACTCAAAATTTCTATTTTAACATCTTTCAAGTATGCAATTCAGTGGTATTAATTAAATTCACAGTATGATTCTTAATCAGAGCTTTATTTCTGGAAGATGAAGACAATGTCTTATCTTTCAAT
This sequence comes from Tolypeutes matacus, assembly GCA_026826555.1. Taxonomy (NCBI): domain Eukaryota; kingdom Metazoa; phylum Chordata; class Mammalia; order Cingulata; family Chlamyphoridae; genus Tolypeutes; species Tolypeutes matacus. The sequence continues at coordinate 53,685,318 of JAKSZT010053883.1, read as the reverse complement.
ATCTTCAACTTTTGTTTGGTGCTATGTAGGTATAGTAGAAAGGGCATAGATTTTTTTAGACAGGCTGATTTTCATTCAAGTTCCTGGTCAGCTCTTTATTAACTGTGTCCTCCAGCAAGTTACTGTCTACCTCTGACTTTCAGTGTCCTCGTCTATATAATGAGGATGTAGTAATCCTTTGTCCTAGCATTGTTAGTGAGAGATAAATGTAATAATATATATGAAAGTGCCTTGCGCAATACCTGTCACTGTGTAGCTGCCTGGTAAATGTTGAGTGAGTGAATGAAGGAATAGGCCATAATCACAACTGTTTATAGCTTAATATAAAACTAATTATATTAGGACCAAATCATTATGACTCAATCAGGACAGATATTTCTCTTCCAGCCAACCAGAGTGAGCATGTAGCCCAGGAGGGGCAGGTTGCTCTGTTCCAGGTCATCCAGGGTGCTTGTTCCTTCCATCATGTTGTTCAGTCATTCCTCAGGGCATTGACCTATTCTGAATGGTCAAAGTTGTCTCATCACTATCGTATCCACATTCCAGCCCACAGAAAAGAAGAAAGAGGAAGTGGAAGGCAAGCAGCTTTTTATTATTATTATTGGTATTGTTGCTATTTTAAAGAATGAGACCTGGAAAATGCACATTTTATTTCTACTTCTTTGCTAGACCTTTATTTCATGACTATACTAAGTATGCAACGTAGCTGGAAATTTTTGTCTTCTGTTGGGTGGCCATATACCCAGCTAAAATTTGGGGAAATACTATCAGTAAATACAAAAACAGAAAAATGGAGATGGGGGATAATTAACTCTCTCAGCCACTCATACCTATCAATACTTCTATTTGGAGGTCAGCTTTAACTCTACCCAGAGAGGGAGTGCTGCCTTGTATAGTTAGTTGTAGTTTCAAATGCTTGTGTCTCATCTCTTTTCTAGATGAAACGTGTCTTGAGGTCTAGACATTACGTATTCCTCCTTAGATATCCTCCAGAGCTCAGTGAAGGGCCTGACCCATTGCAGCTGCAACTGCCCATTACAGTAGGCTCCGGGATAGATGCTAAATCAGAGGAATGATGCACAGGTGTGGCTTAACCCTGTCCTTAAAGAGAGAAGCTGGCCCAGAGTAGCCTGGCAGCCAAACAACTCCTCTGTTACTGGTTATATATTAAGCTCTGGGCAGTATTGTTGTACTTCATTGCCCTCTCTGCTTAGAAAAAAATAAATTAAACATGAGCTCCATTCCATTTTACAGATGAGAAACTGAGGCTCTAAGTTGTTAAGTGACTTGCCCAAAGTCACCTAAAAGTTATTTCATCACTGAGATCAGTACCCAGTTCTCCAAACTCATCAGTAACCTCTTACCACTCTTTTAGATTTCTAACACCAGATAAAAAGAATGGTAACAATAGCAAGTGTTTTGCTCTTTATTTTATCCACCATGTTTCACATTCATTATCTCATTTAATTCTTCCAATAGCTGTTGGGGGCATTATTATTATTAATAATATTCCTCTTTAACTGATGAGGATACAAAGTCCCAAAGAGATGATAAAACATGCCCCGTATTAAGTGAAATGCTAGAATCTGGATGCAATTTTTTGGACCCTAACCCTTCTGGGTTACTTCTCTTTAGGTAAAATGATAAATACCAAAGCACCTTGTAAACTGTAGAGAATTTCCAGTGTCAGGCACTATTATTAATGTGTTATTGCTTGGAGACCCAAATCTGCTCTTGAGTCCACAACTTGGGAACCCTGCAGTATATTTTAATTATAGCTACTTGATAATCCTAGTCCCATGGTGATGGTGGGAAATGTCCTATATCATTCCTAAGAGTCCTGAAGGAGAGGATTGCTCCAGGCCCATGAATATTCATTGTTCTGCTAAACCATGAGCTGCATTTTCCTCCATGCACAATAGTCAAACGCTCACTGCATTGCTCTCCAGCTATATAGTCACTAAGCAGGTGGATCATGAGCATGTATTAGATATCTCTGCTAGGATTTTCTCTCCCTAACACATCGAGGCCAGTGCCTACACATTTCACTGGAGAAATGAAAAGATACGATTTCCTTGCAGGAAGCTTGGTAAGCTGCTGTTTTCAGGGATCCTCACACTCTCCCCTAAGAGCTTCTCAAATTGGGCATTGCAGGGACTCAATCATTTTATTCTTCATTTGCTTTGGGTTTTAACATTAGTGGTGGGTAGCGTGGGGAAGAATATAATTAGCATTAGGACTTTGCTACTCAAATATGGTCCCAGAATCACTAGCATTGGTATAGACAGACTCTCAGGCTGTACTCCAGACTCAGAGAAGCAGAATCTGCATATTAATAAGATCCCGGGTAATTCATTTACACATTAAAATTCAAGAGACCCTGGGTGAGAAGACTAACATTCTTATCACCTAATCTACCTTTTCATTGGCTTTAATTGTGGACAAGGCATTTCAGCTCTTTGGAGCTCTGTCACCACCTTTTCTATAAAGTGAGAAGGTAAGGCACAGACATTAGCCGTTCCGCATTTTGTTTCAGGGAGGTCCGGTTCCTCCCAAATCCAGTGCAGAAATATTAGCTGACATTACATCCTCCTTGAAATTTCTAAGGTCTCTTCTTCAAGCAGTCACTCATCCAACAATTTCCTGAAATTTGCTGCTCTGGACTTAGAAGGACCTACCTTCCTCACTGAAATCAAGCCTAGAATCCCCAGTGTTGGCCCAAGGGAAAGTCCTACAAGGGGAACCCTCAGACATGGATGGAGGGGAGGCTTAACATTTAGCCTTTCTGGAATTTTACCTCCTTCTGCTGTCATTTCAATAGTGGCCTTCTCTATAAACAGGACTAATATTCCAACCTTTTATTGTGCGGTGGTTGGTATGATATAAGGTAGACAAAGTTTATTAAAATCTGGTGTAACATCACTTGTTCATACAACATTGAGTGAGCCCTTACTATCTCTAGGTTCAGTGCCAAATGCATGGGACAGAGCAGTGGGAAGAGAACATGTTTGGCCCCAAACAGACCTTGGTGGGACTGTGTACCAGATGTGTGCTAGGGTGTGTTACTTGGCATAATGTGGTCTTACTTTCCTTATCTGTAAAAGGAGGATAATAATACTCTAGGAGAATTTCACATATTCATTTGGCATCTCAAGGAGCTTGCAGCCTAGTGGGGGAAACTAGTCCATATTTGGGGTAAGGCCCTGGACTCTGCCTCCCCCAACCTGGTATGTCACAATTTTCTGGAAGAAATGACCTCTAGGCTGAGACCACAAGGACAAGGAAGAGTTGACTAGATGAAGGTAAGAATGAAGAGTAGGTGGGGTAGAGGGAGACTTTTTCTAGAAGAATGAAAAGAATCTCAAAACTCTGAAGATGAGAGAAACCATGGTGTGTGAGTTAAGCAGAACAAACCCTAAAGTATATCTGACTTGTTGGATAGTTCTTTTGGGACATTCACCTTATTAGGAATTTATTTGAATACCACTGAAAACTAGTAGAGTTAGCAGGGAACAGTGGAAATATTTCACAAATAGTTTGGCATGGCACAGCACTGAGCAAGAAGGGGAGCTGGTAGTGGGAAAGCAGGACTTGGGCTCTCCTGCCGAGGCAGACCTTAACCCTTTAGTTACTAGAAGGGCCTTGAGGAATGATGGTGGCTGCCAGGGCAATAGGGGAGCACTGGGGGTGGAGGTGGGGGGGAAGGGGCTCCAGGCAGTAACTGTTCCCTTCCTCCATCTGCTTCTGCTCCCCTGCCTCCTGTCTGCATCCCCACCTGTCTGGCCTTGGTATCTGGATTCCCAGTGTTCATTGCAGTTTGCCTTCGACTCCGATGGCCTATTAAGGACATGCAACTCTAGCTCAACCTCCATCTTCCCTCAAGAGCACATTTCTGCTATTTGCTTTCTGCTGCAACAAATGGATTGCAAACTAAAAGACTCCAGGCTGGACTGGTTTGGCTGGTACAACTAATCAAATAATTTTCCGTTTGCTTCCGCTACCCCTTCCCTGCCCCATCCCCATCCCAGCAACCAGAGAAAGAGAAGCTAAGTGTATTTGTGTTTGTCTCATTCCCTTTGCATCCAAACGTTATCACATAGCCCCAAGGTTTGGAGTATTTATTTGTACCTACCATCTGTATTTACTGAGCACCAACTCTGTGCCAGACTCAATTTTAAGCACAGGGGTGCAGAGATAAACAAATCAAGGCATCTCTGTGCCTGGGACCATCAAGTGTTTTCAGATGGTGAAGAATTCATCCTGTATCTGACCCCTCACTAAGTGTTTGCCCTTGAGGATGTTACTTAATCACTTTGGGACTTGCTTTCCTTATCTGTATAATGAGAATACTAATGCCTGAGAATCATTGTAAAGATGAAATGTAATTAGTCACCATTCAGTTTGTATTGAATACTGGTTCCTTTTTGTCACTCTGATAACACTGACTTGCAGACATTCACTACCCTAGCAGAAATACTCATTGTATGTATTACTCTAAAATGAAGACAGACATTAAGCAATTCCCCTAATAATATTTGACATGTATCAAGCACTTGGTTATGTACTGTGGTATGTATTTTACAGTCATTACCTCACCTAAGCCTCACAAGGATTATGGAAATATATTAGAATTATTATCCCCATTTTACAGATGCAGAGATTGATATTCAGCAAGGTCACACAATTTGCCAGAGCTCATACAGCTAGGAGGCGATAGAGCCACAAGTCCAATACAGGTCCCTCTGACTGCTCCAGAACCTCTGATTACTCCAGAACATATGCTCCAACCCCCAAGCCTTCTTGCTTCCCATGGCAAGACGAGGTGAGCTGTTTTAAGTTCCAGGTTGCCTTGCTGATTATCCTCTGCAGCACACATTAGTCAGCATTGGGCCTTCAGCTGGTGGCAGGAGATGTATATCTCAATTAGGCTTTGAGTTTAACTTCCAGAGAAGGTCGAGGAAATTGAGTCTCAGAAGTTGCTAAGTGAATGGAATTGAAACAGCCAGAAATGACTTGCCTTAGGGAAGACAGACTCTTTGCTTCCCAGGTCACAGAAATTTTGTTTCCTCTCTCTGGCAGAGTGCTGAGACAGCAGAAGCTATGGCTTACCCCTGCCTTACAGATTGCTCAAATGGAAACTTTAAAGAGGCTTGGAATTTTGAGCCAAACGCAGAGAGAAGGCTTCATGTCACAGTGTCTTCTGTAGCAGGATGACACCACAACATGGTGAGGCAGTACCAGGTTCTGGCCTGAGAATGAGCCTTAGAGTTAGACTGATTTTTGGTTCAAATCTTGACTATCATTTGCCAGCCGTGGGCCAGTGAGATTCTTCATCTATGAAAAATGACTTTCAGTACTGACCTTTCAGAGTGGTATAGAAGATTAAATTTGATTGAGTAAAATGCTAGGTGCTTAGCATATAGTACTCCATACATGCTAGATACTAGGGGTAATGCATATAAAGATGTGTCCCTGGAACATAAGCATACTGTAAATATCAGTCATATTTGGTATTACCCTAGTGTTCCTGATGTTGACAAAATACAACTTTTCTATCCCCTAACGCTGTGTGATTCACCATGTACTCAAAAATGGTAGAACTGGAAATACAACTTCCAAAAAATTTCTGTCTTAGTTGTTTCATTTTAATTATTTTAAGATAACTACCAGATAACTTTAAGTCTTTTCAGAATCCATTTTCTCATAAGATACAACTACATACCCACCAGAATGGGTAAGATTAGAAAGACTGATAATACCAAATGTTGGTTAGGATGTGAAGCAACTAGAACTCATACATGATTGGTAGGAGTGTGAGGCAGTAGGGCCACTTTGAAAAGGGACCTGAAAGTTTCTTATAAAACTGAACACACATCTACCCTATGACCCAGAGCTCCACAACTTGGTATTTACTAGAGAAAAGGGAAACATAACATATATCTGGAAAAGACTTCTACAAGAATATTCATGGCAGATTTATTCATACTATCCCCAAACTGGAAACAGCACAGGTGTTCATAAATAAGAGAGTGGATAAGCAAACTGTGGCATATTTGTACAAATGAATACTGCTCAGCAAAAAAAAACCAAACACATTATTGATATACTCAATATCATGGCTAACTCTCCAAAACATCATGACTAGTGAAAGAAGCCTTCCACAAAAGAGTACACACTGTATGATTCCATTCACATGACATTCTAGAACAGGGAAAACCTATGGTGAAAAGTGATGTAATAGTGATTGCCCCTGAGGGGGTGAGGGTGCAGGCTGACTGGGAATGAGCTTGGATTGCCATCTCTTTCTAGAGTGATGACAGCATTTCATTTCTCAATAAGGGCTTTGGTTAAACAGGCATATGCATTTGTCAAAACCTAGCGAGAATGTTCACATAAGATTAGTGCATTTCATTGTATGTGACTTTTACATAAAAGAAAAAAAAAACGGGAACAAATGCTGGAAGATATAGGAGAAAATGTACGGAGGTCTGCAATTTACTTTAAAATGCATCAAAAATAAAATGGATGGCAATAGGGATGCATAGATGCATAGATAATGTAAAAAATAAGTAATTAAAATGTTAAGTGCTCGGTATATGGGCATTCACTATAAAATTCTTTTCAATTCTTCTGTATGTTTGAAAGTTTTCATAGTATTGTGGGAAGAAAGTAGGGGGAAAGGGATTCCTCAAACTGTTACAAGCCTTCCAATAAAGAGATAATTCTAATGATCATATCATATGAACCCATTTTAAGGATTGTACTTTCATGTTAAGTTTTAAGTTTGTAACCCCTGATTTACAAGCTACTTAGGATCAGAATGCAATGTGATTTGGTGAAAGATTTGAACTGATAGTTCACAGTCCCACTTTTGAGGGCTAATGATTTGCTCCTGTTAAATGAGGAGGTTACACTGGTAGATGCGGATGGTTCCTTTAAGCCTCATGGTTATGATTCATTTATCTATCTGAAGAATCAATTAGGGAGATTGATGCTAGCGCTCCCATCCCAGTGTAAAGCTGCCTTCTCTTTCCAAACCTCAAACTCCCCAGGAAAGATTACTGCAGAGCTGTGGAAAGTTGCTTTCTTTATGCAAATGAAGAGAGCAAATTCTCCACGTACAAGAAGGAAATATCTAGGGCGTAGTCCTTACTATGAGTCACAAGGTGGATCTCATTAACTTTATTTGATAGATTAGGGTACTGAAGCTCAGAAAGATTAATTCATTTGTCTGTAGTTCCATAGCTAAGGAGTAGCAGAGGTGGAATTTGAAATCAGCCTGCCTGGTTCCAAAGTTTGTGACCCCCTTTCACTTAAGTCTGTTGGGAAAGGAGAGTCTTCTGAGGGACTTAGTATCAGAACACCTCTCCCATGAGAAACTTTATTAATAAGGTGTATAATGGAAATGGTACCTTTACCCCTATACCTCTATAATTTTGGAATAAGTAGAATTCTATAAGCTTGCCTGGAAACCTAACTCCTGTGAGTGACATTATTTTAAGGAAAGAGGGTGTCTGAAGTTCTCAGTCCATGACTTTCCAACTTTTGAGACAAGCTTTTCATAAGCTAGTGGGCATCTGTAATAGGTCATATCTGACTATTGTACATGGCTTTGCTATTTGCTAAGCACCTTCACATCTGTTCTTTGAGCCTCACAGCCATCCTGCAAGACAGAGAAAACAAGGATCATTATCTCCATCTGATGAGTGCCAGGGAGACAGAGAGGTTCAGAATTTTGTCAAAGATCACACTGCCAGGCAAGGGACAGAGCCAAGTTGAGAATCCAAGCCCCCTGACACCTGGTTCAGCCTGGCTCACACCACATCTGGTTCAGCCTGGCTCACACCACATCTGGTTCAGCCTGGCTTACACCACACCTGGTTCAGCCTGGCTCACCCCTCATCTGCTTTTTATCCCATCTAGGCCCAGGGGAATTTACATGTGAAAATCTGCAAGTTCTTGGTAGATGACCAATATATAATGTGTAGCTAATGAGAAAAAGTACAATTTCACTTTTGTGACAAAGGAAGGGGAACTCTCAAGGGGATCATTATAATCAGGCCTTTCTCAGTGGAACTTAGTGAGTTTTTTGGATGTTGGGAAAAAATTCATCCTCACAGTTGACCAGCATGTCTGGGAACTCCCATTGTCTTCACCATTTTGTGGAGGAGGAAAGAACACTGAGCGATTTGGTCCGGGGTCACCGGCACCCAAGCCATCAAATCACATAGTCCCAGGTGGCAGAGCAAGGAAGGGAACCATGACTCCTGCATAACCATCCATGAGAATATGCTCCAGCTATCACATCATGTAATGTATTTTTAAATATGTCAAAGAGCTCTTGTCAAGGAGCAGAAATAGACATCCCATAAGACAGCCTTTAGACTCATCAGCAAGCCCCATATGCAAGGTCAAGAGGAACCTCTTTGCAGCAAGTCTTTGCTCACCAGCCTATAAGCATTTGTATTTTTAAACTGTTCCAATTTCTCTCATGGAATAGTTATCTCCTTCCCAGGATCATAGCTTTGCTTAAGAATGGAAAAAAATATCTTGGGATATTGGGGAAGGGTGTCATTCTGAGAGTGGGCAGCCTTGGCATTCAGTCAAGACTGCCATTAACTTGCTTTGTTATCTTGGGAGAGTCACTTGCCATCTCTGGGCTTCCATTTACTACTCTGAAAAAGGAACCAATTGGATCAGAAGGCATGTATTCTTCAGAACCAGGAAAACAGCAAGTCCCTATCCAGAGAATTCATGAGCATTTTTTCTAGTATGAACTTTGTTGAAAGCAAGGACTGTGCTTTGTGTTCTGTGGCCCCAGTGAAGCCCAGTCCCTGACACATAAATGTGGCTTGATGAATGTTGAGTGAGTGAATAAAAATGGCACAGCCCCTTTGCTTAGGATGAGCGATGTTACCATAAATTCTGTACATAGCTTGCAAGTAGTTCAAGTGTGACCCATTTCATGCTGGATACGCTGGTTGTTAATCATCCTAGAGACCTGTCAGAATATGATCACTGGCTTCAAAAGGTTGTCATGACACCGAAGACCAGGATCTGCTCTCTGTTACCCCAGAGGTCTGAACAATGGCTGATGAGCAAAGGTAGAGAGTGAGGGCAGAACTCAACTCAAGGCATAGTTTTCTAACTGACAGAGCTGCTTAAGAGGATCATTTTTAAAGTAGGGAATAAAGATCTTGTTGAGAGGCAGGATGGCCACTAGTCACTAGGAGAAAGGTACTAACTAGAAGTAAAGCTGGAGCAGATGGCACTGAGTTTCCTTCTGATGCCATGACTCTGTATTGGTCAACCTGCTTTCTGAGTGGAAAACACACAGATATTCATCTTAGATGATATGGTTTTGAATCCCATTCTGAAACTTATTAAATGTGTGACTTTAGGCAAATGTTATACCAGTTATAGTGTTAATAAAACTTATGATTATAATAACTGGCATGTATTGAGGGACTCTATATGTCAAGCACTTTTTTTTTTTTTACCTTACATTAACTCATTTAATCCATTTGAAAGAGTACTTTCTGTTAATATCTATGAGATGAGGAAACTGAGGCATAGAGAATATGAATAATTTGCCTCAAGTCTCTCAGTAGGGAGATGACAGATATCTAGGAATTTACTCTCCTGTCTGTCTGACTCCAGAGTCAGAGTTCTTGATCGGTACAATGCTGTTTCTCCGTTTATTAAATTGTAAAATTGAGATCATACATCTGATCATTTTACAGGATAGTTACAAAAATCAAAGAAGATAAGTTCCAAATTGTTGTCTCAAACAGCTCTTGGAGATGTGTGGTTCATCTGGGTATCTTTCAAAATGGCTGATTCATAAATAATGCTCCTTAATTTTGCTGAATCAATACATGAATTAATGGAGAGAATAATAAGAAACTGCTTTATGAAGAGTCAGGTGCTATACAATGGTTATTTAATTTTTTTTTAATATTTTAAATTTTTATTCAGGTTTAACAAGTTTTGAACTTTAAAAGCGGACATGGAAATAAAGCTGCTTGTTAGGTCTGTGACAATCATGACCAAATGTTTGTCTCTTACGAGTATTCCTTTCTAATTCTTCTCACCTTATGGGATTAATGTGTATTTGCATAAAATTTGTCAGGGAAAACTCTGACCTGGGTTTCTCCTTTCTCCATTTTTACTAAAAGTACTTTTCATTTTCAGGAGGCATTTATTATTAATGCTGTTTCTGGTGGAAGGAGAAACGAAGTGTTTTAACCTTTAACAGCCTACAAAATCCTCATAATAAACTTGTGAAATTCATGTTATAGTGTGTTCTGTTATACACATGATGACACTGAGATTCAGATTCTTTCACTGATGTTAGCTTACATTAACTCCTCTAATTCATTCAAAGGAGAACCTATTATTAATATCCATCAGATGAGAAAACTGAGATACAGACAATTTAAGTAATTCTTTGAGTATACTTGAGGTACTGTACTAGATTCCGGCATACAAAGCCACTTAGACTCTGCCCTGAAGGAATTTTATGCAGGACGGCTTAGAGTTCAATGAGGGAGCAATGTTCAATTTGCCTAACAAATTGCTAATTGCCACTTGATCCAGGACCACAACCCTGATTGTGGCCTGATGCTTGTTATCACTGATGTCCCCGGAGCGCAGACCCTGAATTGGAAAAGTGTGATTTGCTAACCTGATGCAACCAGTTTAGTTGTCTTGCCCCTCTCAGGAACTGGCTCCTGGGCATTTGAGCATACAAGGCCAATATGTTTAGACCATGTACATTATACCCATCACTAGGAGACACACTTCCTTGCTCCATTCTTATTCCCGGGCAAAATCATTTCTCACCTCTATTTGATCTCAGCAGGAAATGCATGGTTCAGTCCCACTGTGCAAATCTTACAGGATCCCGTGGACCTTTCTCCTTGTTCTTACTGCTCCATCTCTTTATAGACAGGAGGGCCAGGCTTTAGAATATTGTAGCTTTCTGGTTATGGGATTATTTTAGGGTTTCATCCTGAGTCATAGATTCTCCTCTGTTCTCTGACCCTGTCCTCTACATTGTCTTCCCCATTTCTGTTCTTACCAATAATTTTCCAAAGAAAATGCCACAAAAATTATGCTGGTAGTAATATATTTCCACAAAGGGTTCATATAATGTACATTCTCCAACATAACCCTAACCTCAAACTTACTTAGTAGTGGAACACTTTTTTCATGGAATAAGTAGGAACATCTCGTAGGATGATAATTCCTTAGAGCAAAGCTGCTCACATTTTAGGCTCTCGGGCTAGGCACTCTACTCAGTTTCCTTTTCTTTTCTTTACTTTAATTTCTCTTTTCCTCTTGTACAATGATTCCCCAAATCCTCCCTACCTCCCTTCCCTCTTCTCTGTCTCCCTCCCTCCTTCCCTTCCTTCTTCCCTCCGTCCCTCCACTCTCCCACTATCTCACTCTCTTCTTTCCTTCCTTCTATCCCTCCTTACCTCTACCTTTCTTTCCTTCCTTCCACATCTACTTAATGACAGCCCTATACTATCTACTAAAGAGACTAATGATTGAGATTGAGCCCATTGCTCTGAGGACCTCAGAATCAAACGAGGAAGACAGACATGGAAGTAATGCATGATGTGCATGATTTTGGGTATTATAGTAGAGAGACACATTGAAGATATAAAGGAGTAGTACGTAAGTAGGGCCTTTAAGAGGAGATCCCTTTTGTGCTAAGACCTGAGATATGAGAAGAGAGTTTTGACAGAAAAATGAAGGAAGTTCTTTTCCATCAATGGAAAGAAAAAGTACAAAGTCATGGGTCACAGAACAGCCTGGAATGTTTGGATAGCTGCAAGTTTGTTTAGAGTTTAGAGGTCAGGGAATGGACTGAGTAGAGGAAAGGCGATGATGTGAGAAACAGGGTATGAAACTCTTGTTTGCTTGTTTGAAACCATGCTTAAGCCCTATCTCCATGTAGCATGTATCAAAATCTTTTCTAGCTGGTTTTGGTCAACATGAAAATCAGTTTTATCCACTGAGCCTTGTCATAGCTGTGAATCCACTTAGACCAGCATTTTCCAACATGTTTTCTGCTGAATATTAGTCTTGTGAGATGACCCACAAACATACTTATGCACATGTGCCCACACACATGCAAACACACATATGCTCACACATATAAGTTTTGAGGAAAAAAAATTTAGAAAGCAGACCCATGAGAACATTAAAACCTCAAAGAAATTTTTTTACCTTGGAGGCTTTATTTGTTGAGCAACACAACTAACATCCCATAGAACATGCTTCTGGAGAAGCTTTCAGATGCTTTGAAACACTGAAAATGAAATCCCTAGTACAACCTTCAGGAACTACCAAGGGCCTGAAAACACCAGGCTGGAAGCCATTACTACTGTTTGAGGCTGAGAGAAGTTAAAAGACCTACTTCAAGTCCTAGGGTGCTGAGGGAGAACAAGATAAATGGTCCAATTAAGTCAACATATATTTGGTTATTGAATACATGTGCCTAATACTGTATTTTGTGCTGGGAATGATGTTGAAGTTCGCCTTTTAATGGAGGGACATGAAACTAAACAAATAAAGAATACAATAATGCCAGGTGGGGAATATTGTTATGTAGTAAAATGAATCAATTTGAGGGAATAAAGAGTACTAAGGGTGCTGCTTTATAAAGGTGGTGAAGACAAATGACATTTAAAGAAGCAAGAGAGTCAGCCATGTGGATATGTAGGGTGAGGAAGGAGCAGGTGGAAAGGTAGAAACGAGCTTAAAAAACACCATGGTAGCCAGTGTGGGTGGAGCAGAATGTGCAAGAAGAAGGAATTGAGGAGATGGAGTCAGAGCACAAAGCCACATAGGTCCAGAGAGCCATGGTAGGGACTTTGGCCTTTATACCGATATTTTAGTTTCCTAGGCTGCTCAAGCCAATACCCAGAAATGGGTCAGGTTAAACAATGGAAATATATTTTCCTATGGTTTTGAATCTAAAGGAAGGTCCAAACCAAGGCACCATGTAGGTGACACTTTCTCCCCAAAGACTGTGAGGTCCTGGGACTGGCTACTTGAGACTCTTGGTCCTTACCTTGGCACATGGCAATACACATGGCAGCCTCTCCTGGCCTCTCTATTTTCTTCTGGGTTTCTTTGATTCCAGCTTGTTACTTCTTATGGCTTTCTCTCTGTGTGTCTGTCTGAATTTTATTCTGCTTATAAAAGACCTCAGCAATAGGGCTAAGATCCCTCCTGGGCCACAGTTTAATTGAAGTAGCCTCCTCTAAAGGTCCTACTTACAATGGGTTCATACCCACAGGAATGGATTAAATTTAAGAACATGTTTTTCTGGGGTACATGCAACAGTTTCAAACCACAAACAGGTAAGACAAAAGGTACTGGAATATTTTGAGCAGAGAATTGACCTGATCTCTCTTAGTTTTATAAAAAGTTCACTTGGACCTCAAGGGGAAGAAACTAAAGGAAGTGAAGGTAGAAGTAGAGAGACCAGTAGGGAGGGTGGTACAGAAGCATGAGTGGGAGATGAGGGTGGGTCATCCCAGGGCAGTAGCAGCAGAAGTAGTGAGAAGTGGTCTGATTCTGAATCTATGTCAAAAGTACAGCAGATGGGATTTGTTGATAATTAGACCTGAGAGAAAGAGGAAGGTAGGATGGCTCTGAGGATTGGCCTTGTGGAATGGGGTTACCATTAGTGGCATGCCTCTGACCTCTTGAAACATAATGTCCAGTTAGGGAGTCAACATTTATATGTGGCTGTTATTCATGTTGCATATCATGGTTAAAACTATTAAAACAGTATAAAAATGCATACAGTAAAAAGTCAGTCCCTTGATTTTCTTCCCAAGAGACAACCACTGTTACCAATCTCTGGTGTTTTTTTCCAGACACAGTCTAAAATACATGTGTGTATATGGGTAGATGTATTATATTCACATTTGTTTTATAATACAGTGGTACAGCTGCATACTCTGTACTGCAGCTTATATTTTTCATTCAATAATCTATCCTAGAATTTAGTCTTTACCAGTACACGTAGAAATATTTCATATTCCTAACAATACAACAGTGTATTTCATATTATAATTTGATTAACTGCCTAGTAAAGGACATTGAGATTGTTTTCAGTATTTTTAAAGTACTAATGATGGAATGATGAACAACATCTTTGAACTTATGCATTTTATACATGTGTAAGTAGATCGTAGGATAAATTTCTGAAGTAGAGTTAGTGACTCAAAAAGAGTGTATATATTTAAATGTTAATAGATAGGGCCAATGTGTCCATCAAAAAAAAATGTGCCAATTCATAGTCCCAACATGTTAGTACCTGTAAAGTGTAAGACTTTGTGGTAATAATGATACTAATGATAACTCATATGTGTGTAGTTCTTTATATTTGTCACGGCATCTTAATAGCTATTATTTTATTTTATTACCAGAACAATTCTAGGAAGTTGATATTTGGTATATTCTAGTTTTATGATGATGTGGAGACTTAGAGAGTTTAATAATTTGTCCAGCTAATGACATGGAGCTGGGATTTGAAACCAAGTTGCCCAGACTCCAAAACCCAGACTGACCTCAATTTAGCCTGTCAGAAAAGGGCTCTTCCAAGTCCAAACTTAGACTTCTGTCTCGTACAGAGTGAGCTCTCTGTCCCTGGAGATATTCAAACATTAGCTGGCTAAGGCACTGGCAAGGAGGCCGTTGAGGGCATTATAGCCTTAGAGTGGAGATCACACTAAATGATCTTCAAGGTCCTTCTTTACCCTACAATTCCATAGATTTTAGCTAGCTCATCTCTCTGCCTTAATAGCCACATCAATAAAGTGAAAATAATACCACTTGCCTCTTACTACATTGGAATGTCATAAAGGTAAATCAGTGCTCTGAAGCACTTAGAGTAACTTAGGAAATATAAACTCCATGGTAGGCTGGGAAGAGGATAGCTGCAGTGACATAGTGGCATTCAGTCTGACTGGCCTCCCCTGGGCCTTTATTAGCAATAGGTTTCCTTAAATGGATTTAATTTAAATGCAAATCCAAGTACACACATGTGCACATCCATATACACACAATGAATTTACTACATCTAGCTCACTCTTTTTCATGTAGAGATTCACAGATTATTTTTTAGTAGTTGTAAGGCTCTTCTAATCTGATATCTGGTATCGTTCCTAAACACATCCTATACTCAACTATCCAACACTCTTGTTCATTATCTCCTATAAAAGTCACAACATCCTGCAAGTTAAGCACTGTTATTACTTCCTTTCAAAAATAGGGACAGATACCAAAGCTGAGAGGTGAAGTTTCTCTGTTTAAGGTCACACAGCAAGTAGTGGGTAGAGCTGGGACTGGAACCCAGGATTTCTGACATTGAGTCTGTGTCCTCTTGGCTCCCAAACCTTAACTCAAGCAGCACTTGAGTGTTTACCCTTAACACTGTGTTGTATTCATTTATTTACATTTCTATAAGGTCCAATAAATTTCATCTATTTACATTTCTATAAGGTCCAATAAATTGAGGAGCTCCTTGAGGGCAGGGATGGTGGCTCCTTCAGTTCTCCATCCCCAGCACTGACTGTGGGGCCCAAGCCTGGGTGCTGGAGGAGGAAAGCAGCTGCCATTGTTTGAGAGCCTAATCATGTCAGGCATGTTATGAACGTCTTTTCCTTTAACCTTTCCAACAACAAGAAGTGGTCCCATCACTATTTCTCAGCAGAGGAAATAAGACTCAAGGGGACATAATAACATATGCAAGGTCACACAGTGAATGGAAGGACCCAGGATTCAAACTCAGGTCTGTCTTACTCCAAATCCTGGGCTCTTGGAATACACCACACCTCTTCCTGTGGGATTAGCATGAAGTCCTAAATTTTATTTTTTAAGAATCCTGTCCCATTCTTACAGTATAAGAGGGAGGTAGGAGACTTTCTCCTGACTGGTGTCTCAAAAGCAAAGCAGCGTCAGCGTGAGCATGGGAGATGCTGAGCGAGGGAGAAGGTGCTGGGATGGAAGAGGGGAGACTCATTACAATCAGCACTGGGCTTAGAATTTCACCCTAAGGATTTTTAGAACAATAGTAGATGAATTACCAGAAGTACATGGATAAGTAATTTCAGAGTACCCGAGGCCTCCCCTCTTTAAAAGAAAATATATCCAAGGAACCCATTTATCCTTATAGTGAAACTGGGGAGAGAGAGACAGTGGAGTGAAGAAGAATGCTAGTGGTCATAGTAGAGATAAAAACAAATATAGTAAAACATGCTGTGGGATTTCAAAGGAAGGCATGATTGCAGAGGTTTCCAAAGTCCTTTTCATCATTCTCTCATTTAACTCTCATTACAACTGTATGGGGCAGACTGTCATCCTCCTTTTACTGATGAGGTACCTGAATGAGCCCTCTTCTTTTAATATGCAAGATTCAACAGACCCCATACTCCTATCCTAAAAGCACAGTCAGCTGGACACCGGGTTTAGACTGGGCTAGCTGACGGAATATTCCCTCTAGGGACAACTGGGAAGCAGATGAGCACAGTGGTTACAAGTATTCATCTGTGGGCTGTGCACATCATGCTGCCTGGGTTCAAATGCTGGTTCTTTGGTTTATTAGCTCTATAACCTTAAGCAAGTCACTTAATCTGCCTGTGCCTCAGTTTTCCCCTCTTTAATATGTGGTTCATTATTGTTTTCTTATAGGGTTATTTTGAGAGCTAAATGAACTCATTTTTATTAAGAATTTAGAGTGTGGCTTAGTACATAGTGAGCACTCAAAACATGTGGGCTAGTGTCTTAGTTTCCTAGGGCAGCCATATCAAAGTTCTGCAGGCTAGCAGGCTTAAAACAACAGAAATTTATTCTCTCACAATTCCAGAGGCTGGAAGTCTGAAATCAGGGTGTCTACAGGGCCACACTCCATTTGAAAACTGTAGGGGAGAATCCTTCCTTGTCTCTCCTAGCTTTGGGAGTTTCCCAGTCATCCTTGACATTTCTTGGCTTATAGACCCATGTGCCTCCGTCTTCATACAGCCTTCTCCCC
Organism: Tolypeutes matacus; assembly: GCA_026826555.1. Lineage (NCBI taxonomy): Eukaryota > Metazoa > Chordata > Mammalia > Cingulata > Chlamyphoridae > Tolypeutes > Tolypeutes matacus. Next base: position 53,668,259 of record JAKSZT010053883.1, on the reverse strand, counting down.
GTGTGTCTCTCTGTGTCTTATTCTCCCCTTCTTATAAGGACATCAGCCACATTGGGTTAGGGTCCACCTTACTTTACTGGACTAGTTTGGGCTCATCTTAACTAATTACATCTTAAAGATCCTATTTCCAGCTAGGGTCACATTCACAGAAATGGGGATTAGGACTTGAACATTCCTTTTCAGGGGATACAACTCAACTCATAACAGCTGCTATTATTACAAATTTAGAAATATTGGTTGGAGCTAGAATATGAAGGGACTTGAATGCCAGACTGTAAAACCCATCATTGATTCTGTAGCTCTTGGTTTTTGAACCTGATGCAATCTGGGCTTGGGGAAGGTTTACCTATGTTAGAATGGATTAAAATGGCAGGAAAACTGGAGTCAAGAGACCAGTGAAAGGGCTGCTGCCAAGTTCTTTATGGTAATTTCATTGTCTAGGAGAGGGGAGTGCTCAAACTCTGCTGACTGCACTCTGGCTTTGTCAATGCCTGTCAAAACGCCTGCTCCGAGGTGATGGTTTGGCTATTACAGCTAGACTCCACTGTCAGGGAGAACTTCTACCTATTTCTTTATAGGAATGAGGGATCATTTTCTTTCACCTACCTAGGAGAGTGACTATCTTTATGGAGGCCTGGGCTTCATGCACAATTGCCAGCTCAGAAACTGGCTGCTGGCTGGAAACATGATCCCCCAAAACCTGGACTCTATTTTAAGGATGTCAAAGGGCTCACCTAAAATTCTTCTTGGATACAACTTACAGCTGTGCCATTGTGTTGTTTCTGGATAATGGTAGGCTCCTGGCTCTGCTACAAAGAAAGTCCCTCCCAAGATTAACTCCTGCCACACTTGCCACCTTCCCTCTTTCTCCCATGATAATAATTGTACAGTCTATTGGAGATTGTACTCAAGGGCTCTGAACTGATCAGCTGCTTGGTTCCTTTTTCCCCTCCATGTCACTCACATACCCAAAGCCTTTAATATCCTGTGTATGGGCTCTCCTCCGTCTTTGAGCAGGGCTTTGGCTAAATGTTATGCCCAATAACTTCAAGGGATCAAGTGCTTTCAAGAAATTTTTCTCCTAAGATGATGAGCTGGGCGGGGGGCGGGAGGTGTGTGAATGGAAATCAAGGCTGCCAGCTTTGATATCTTAAGTATGAAATTTCAATGGCTTACCAACCACCAGGCTCTAGTTTTAGTGCAGCCAGGGTAAGATTTACAAAAATGATCACACCACATACCCTCTGTGTAACAATTAATGATGGAGAAGCTGCCCAAGGAACCCAGGAGAGGAGAGTACAGAGAAACCCTGGATTTTCAGCTGGCCTGGGAGATTGGGTAACCATTTCTCTTTTAAAATTTATTTTTAAAGATAATATTTTTCATTGTTAAATACATGCTCATTAACAGAAATTAAGAAAACATGGAGAATAAGAAAGAGGGAGACAAATGAATAATTTTACCATTCTCCAAAAAGAAGTATTTTGGTGTATTTATTGTTGGTCACTTTTCTATGATTTTAAAAAGTAATCATATTTGCTTTTTATCTGTCTGCCAACCTCCCTACATATCTACCTATCTAGTTATCTAATCTAATTCTTTGGTTGTCCTTTTTTTGTTTGGTTTTATTTTTGTTTTGACCAACCAACTGGGTAAAATATTTTTCCAAGTAATTGTTTAATCTCTATAATTTGCATGGCTATTTTTAGACCAGGGGGTCTCAAGAGTTAGGGTACATAAAAATCACCTGAGGAGTTTATGAAACTGCTGGAGTTGTAGTTGTTGGGAATCTGAATTTTAACAAACATTCCAGGCGATTTTAAGGCAGATGGTTCATAGACTATACCGAGAAGCATTTAAGTCTAGCTAAATATCATTTTCACATTGTTCCACTGAGTGGATTGCTCATTTCTTAGCCATTCCCATTATATTGGATATGTAGATTGTTTATGGTTTTTCATTAGCATAAATAATGCTGCAATGGACATCTTTGGCCATACCTTTATTCACTCATTCAGTTGACATTTTTTAAATCCCTGCATTCTTTGAGTGCCTTTCTGGAAAGACCAGTGGCAAGAAAGAGATTCAATTCCTGCTCCTATTGAGCTTTTGCCTCAATGGAGAGAAAGACAACAAAGAAGCAGAAAATGAGATTATTGCAAATTGAAATGAGTGCAATGAAGGAAAAACACAGAGGACTATGGGGAAGTATAAAATGGGCAAAAAATTTAGATTCAGAGACCAGAAACTTCTCTGTGAGGAGGTGACATATAGGTGAAACTTGAAGTAAGAATGGGAGTTATTCAATGTTACTTTGAATATTTTGAGTTATTTCCTTAGACTAGATTTGCAGAAATAGGATTATTGGATTAAAGGATATTAACTATTAAATAACCTTTTAAAATTTCTCCTCCCTGCCTCCTCAGGTTTCAGGTCCATGTTCAAATGTGCAGGATATATATCAGTTAGGGTCCAGTTGGGAAAAGAGAATCTGTATCAGGTATTTCACACAGAGGGGGTTTAATACAGGTCATTAGTTATAAAATATAAGATAGCTTGAAGGGTGGAAGAACGAAAGGAAAGGTGAGGTAAATCAGAGATTAGTAAATACAGGATGCAGCTGCACACCTAGGGCTGAGTGACAAAAGGAAAGTCACAGTATTTCCAGAGCCCAGCAGTCCTCTCCTGCTAAGCTGCAGGAGGTGCTGTGTGCCACCCAGGGATTGAGGATGCTGACCAGCCAGTGCTGCAACCAAGGAGAGACTGCCCTGACTGGTGCTGGAATCAGAGAGAAGGCACCGCAGGACTTATACTGCGAGCTCCAGGATGCTGGGCTTAGTGCTGGGCTGAGAATGCTGAGATAACACGGCATGGCTGATCTGAGCTGGTGCTGAGACTATGGAGCAGCTACTAAGCTCAGATCCTGGGATTAAGGAAGAGGCTTGCACTGTTAGGACTGGAATGGCCAAAAGCTGCTGGAGGTCCTTAGGTGTCCACTGCTGCTGGAAGGATGCTGGCAGAAACTGGAAGCAGAAAGCAAGTTTCTTTTCCTTTCCCCTACCTTACAATTATCTTACCAGATCTCCCTATTGTCAAAACATAAGCAAGAACAACCAGGCAAGAGAATATGGGAAATGCAGATTTGGGGTCCCATGGCCAGAAGGGCAGAAATGGGTCCTGAGAATAAACAGGCATTTGACCAGCCCATAGAGAAAGGAGTCATCCTTGTCCCCCATTCTCCTTTTCCTTTGCATCCTCCCCCGGAGGGGGAATAAATCAAGGATTAGGCCCAGTGTTTGTCCAATCCATGGCTCTTCTAGTCCTCATAAAATTCTTTCTTTTCTGATTGTCTATGAATAAATCTGATTCTGAATATCAAAGCCAATACTCTGTAAAAGCTGACTGTATGAATGGATGTTGGATGAATGAATTGTAGTTGCTCCCACATATTGCTGAGAACCTGGTACTGTGCCAAGTGCCTGCATTCCTTCTCTTGTTCAAGTCCCATAGCTGCTCCTACAGGTAGATATTACCACTCTCATTTGCCAGTGAGACTGAAACTCAACGGGGTGCAGTGATGTGCTCACCATTGTACACCTCTTGAGTAGTGGGGATGAGATCCAAATCCAGGCCTGGTGGCCTCCATTGCTGTAACTTCTTTAGAAACATCTGTGATATAGGTCAACATTTCTTAAAGGTTGTTCCTCACTGATGCTGAAAGCCAGGTGGAGAATGGTTTGTTGAGTATGCCTGAGCTTCTATTAGGGTATGGTGGTAGTAGTCCAGAAGTTAACTGACCCTGGAAGTCCAATAGAAATGACAGCCTTGCTATTTGAGGCCACAATGTGGCTCCAGGCTCCTGTCTGAAAACCCTCCCCTGACCTTTTCCTAACACTTGGCATTTTAGTGTGCCGTTGATTACAGATCACTTACATGCAACACACAGTTTACTGTTTGTTAAAATGGAAAGTGAAAAAAATAGAAAAGAAAGTACACGCTTGCCAGAGCAGTGCTGTGGAACGGCTGTTCCCAAGGTATTCATCTCAGTACGTCTAAACACCTATAATTAAACTAGCTTTGGAGCAGTGCCTCTTGGAGAGGGTGGAAGAATCAATTCTGCAGCATTTGGATCTTGTTCTTTGTATACACTGCTCAGCAGTGAAGACGTTCAGAAAAGACCAGATGCTGTGGCTCAAGAATGCAATTACCCACCTATCAGAGTGAATGGATGATGGTCTGATCTGGGGGACATCCAAGCTCAGGGTAGCAGAGAGAAAGAGACAAGTGATGAATATGGTGACCTCTGGTTCTCTGTGTCTGTACCCCAATCTCATTTCCTTGCTGGGGATTTTATTATTGTACTCTGGATGCAATGATCACTGGGTAGCTTTGTGTTAAACAGCTAATTAATGGGAACTCAAGTCAGCTGTCCTATTTATGAGACTCGGGAGCAGGCAGAGACACTTCGCTCATCTGGAAAAATAAGCTGGGATCAAACTGCTTCTTCTACATAAATATGTGTGGCACTGATGTCAGACGCCAGTACGAGCCAACGCTGTCTGGCTTCACATGAATCACTGAAATGACCCGAACCTTCAGTCTGAGTTGATTGTAGCTAATGTGTGCCATATAATCTCATATGCTCAGAATGTCTTGTGAACCAAGCGTGCTATCAAGATACAGTTTTAATTAACATTTGCTTTTTAGATAATATACGCAATTTATTTTGGCAAGAGTTCATTGAATGTAAAATCTACATAATTAAGTACTAAACCTGCAATAATTTTTTTCTTTGCAGTATTTTTGCTAAATGATACAGATTGGGTAACATTACTCAGTACATAGCTGCAATGGGCAATTACAATTCCTTTCTTTCTTTCTTTCTTTGAAAATTGTTTATCCAACGAAAGGAGACAAAGTCATAGAGTTGATTCTACTCACTTTTGAGATCCAGGGATACCAGGTTCTTTTATTACTTCACTTTCAAATTAAAAATAAAGCAAAGAAAACACTTTCATGATTCTCCTGCACAGAAATCTGCTGTGAAAATGCAGTTAATTTTAGAAATTGGTATTATCATATGAGATGGTTTCACTAAGTTTCTCACCACCCATGACGTAACTCTGGGGCGTGCTCAGCTGAGAATGGGTATGCTGGAAGACATCTTAAAGATCATAAGATGATTCCTCCTTTTACAAAGCTGGCTGCTGAGTTTCAGAGTAGAAATGTGACTTACTCGAGGTCATACAGCACGTTGGAGCCAGGCCAAGAATAGAATCTACCACCCTTGACTATCAGCCTAGGTAATTTTGTTCTATTCCGTCTGCCTCCCTTTAAGAAACATCTGCCCTCTACTCTCAAGGAGTCTCTTCCTCCCTCAGCTGAACTGTGTCTTCTAAACTTGGAAATGCATTCCTAACAGGTAAAATAGGCATATGTTAAAAAAAAAAAAAAAAAGAAAAGAAAATCGACCTGGTTCTCAAAACACCTCCCTCAAGCTAAGAGCAAAGCCATGACGGAATGACAATTGCTTTGTTCTTTGTGAAAACCCATATAATTGGGTCAGAGGGCTAATGACTTGGCTGCATGAATCTGGGCCATATGCCTCTGTGATTTGCAGACAGCTGAGTGCCCACAATGAGAGCTGTTCATGATGGAAGCCCAGTGCCTCGGCTGAGTGAAGCAACAGCCAGACCAGAGATGGGAGGAGGAAACAGAATGGACCCTGGTTATGAGGCCATTTTATAGATCCTCCCTCCACCCTTTCCAATCTGCTGGGTTTCTGGGCTGCCAAGTTTTTCTCAGACCCTTGACAAGGGCCTTTCCCAAGGACTCGGACTGCACTCAGAATATGGTAGGCAGGGACTGCATCAATGTCAGTCTCTTTGCTCAAATCCACAGTAAGCTGCTAATTAGTGTCCTTAATTGCTGGAGAAGAGAGCTTGCTGCCCATCAGGTTGGGAGGAGGGGGTGCTAGCACTCTCCCTCCCTTCCTGGCTCCCTCCCCCTTAGTGGTAAGCACTAAATCTATATCGGTTAAATCTTCTATTGGGCTGCTTGTTGAAAAGGGCATCAGTGGAGTCATGTCAGGTTAATGGGTTTAGCTAATGTATGGGCATAAGGATGAGTAACTCGATCAGGTATCATGCCAAAGGCTTGAGGATGGAGGTCTTTGAGAGAGATCATTAGAGCAGGGCATTCAAAGAGACCATTCTGAGGACTCTGTCCCCGGTCTTCCAGCAGAGAAGTCCCAAGAAATTCTGATGGCCATTCTGTTGAAGGAAAGAGAAAACATATCTGTGAGCCTCATGCCAGCAGATTGTGGGAAGAATAGAGGGCTCAGACCAGGCTCCTACTTCTACTGGTTCTACCACCAAGAGCCATAAGCTGGAGCAGGGGACTTAGCCTCTCTAAGTCTCAGCTTTCTTAACAGTATAGTGGGGCTCGAAAGAGCATCTATCTCATAAGATCATAGAGAGGTTTAAGTGAGATAAAACACATACAATGTGCAGTGTAATGCTTGCTATATAATCACTGTAAGTGTGAGCAATTAAACTCTATGATTAGATTAAGATATGTGATACACCTGGCACATGGGTGCTTGTGAGTTAGTAAATTTCAGCATAGATCTAATTCCATATAGCTCCTGGAGTGTCTTTATAGTCAAATCAGGACACTTACTGGTTTCTGATTTCCCCAATATAAGTGCTCTCTTCACCACCCCTTCCCACCATTTTGGCATGGGTCTGTGAGAAAGATATGGATGAATTTTGCCACCAGATATCTGTGTATGTGCCACGTCCCACGTGGGTGCACCATGCATTGAATTGGTGCTCTGTGTGGCAGGACTGAAAGAACTGAGAGCCCTACTTACGTCCTGATAAAGCATTCTAAGATGTACAGTGAAGCCTCGATAGTTTGGTCACAGAATTTCCAATGATTTGAACCAGTTGAGCTTCTGCTTTATTTGCAAGTGATGTAATTATAAAATAATGTTAGTGATACATGTATGTGTTTTTACTTTAAGTTTTTTAAAGCTCTAGGTACTTTCTTGGCCTACAATTTTCAATTGGTTAGCAAATATGTATGTACGTATATTATATACTTATTTTTATAGGTATGTTTGCTAAGAAAATGTGTATTGCCTGTGTGCATACACATCTACTCATTTATTCATTCAACAAATATTTACTAAGCACTGAGAAAACTACAGACTTTTATTGCTGGAAGGGACTCACACCATTATCCTACTTAGGGCTCTCAATTTAGAGAAGAGGAATCTTAACATGACAAGGTCCTCCCTCCTTCTGGATCCCCTCCTCCCCCGTCTTCACTTAGATTCCATAGTCCATCAGTATAATCCTTCTCCAAAAACACACCTCATCAGCTTCCTCCCCCCACCCCATTTCCTTCTGGGCTGGCCAGACAACAGTTCTAGGGAGAACTGCCCTTCTGTCCCAGCACCAGAGCACCTGTACATTGCTGCATAAAAGCACACAGTCGGGCAGACTGATTGTACTTCATGATCACAAACCTCCATCTGAGGGAGTATGGCAGAATAATTAGGAGCTAAGTCATGTTACCTGGGTTTGCATACTACTTCTTCCATGTTCTAGCTGTGGGCACATGTTCAAGTTACTTAACTTCTCTGTGACTTATTTTCCTCATGTAAGATGAGGATAACAATATTTATCTCATAGGATTATTTAAAGGATTTAAGGTTCAAAATATGTGATGCACTTAGAACAGCACCTGGCATTATATATGCCAAGTATCCATTATTATTATTATTGGATAACCTATATTACAAAGCAGCTCTTCTTCATATATAATGGCTGCCACGGCTCCAGCCATCTAAACTGCATTCCAGGCAGGAGGGTGGGCAAAAGTGGTTTCTATCTGTTGAGTTGGCTCCTTTAAGGAGATCCTTCTTAGAAGGCTCTCACACTTCTGCTTACAGAACCTAGTTTCATAGACATACATAGCTGCAAGAGAGACTGGGAAATGCGATCCTTATTCCAAGCAGCCATGTGGCCCAAATTGAGATACTGTTACTAAAAAAGAGAGGAAAATAGAATATTTTCAGGCAATGGCAGATTCTGTTACTTCCATATGGCCAAATCTGATGGATTCTTTTCTGCCTTCCTCTCACTTGACCTCCCCAGGAACATTCATCCCACTCCTTATATATACTCGTCTGTCTTGGCCTCTCTGATGCATCATACCCTCCTGGTTTCCTCCTACTTCTCTGGCCACTATCTTTCAATCTCCTTTTATGGCTTCTCTTCTTCTTCCCAATCTCTGTACATTAGTGAGCTCCAGTTTTATTACTAATCCTTCCTCTCTTACACCTACACTGTGGTGGCAAACACCCCACACATGCTGGTAACTCCCAAATTTGCCTCTCAATCTCCAAAGTCTTCCCTGATCTCCAGACTTCTATTTCCTTGGTATCTCCATTTATATATCAAATAGGCATCTCAAAATTTACATTTCTAAAGCATAACACTTGATTTCCCACCAAACTTGTATGTCTCACAGTCTTCTTCATCTTAGCACATGGGCACACCACACCATCAAGTCTGCTTGAAGTCCAACATTTAGAAGCCATCCCTGATGCCTCCTTATCCTTGAACCCCACATCGCCATTTGCAACCTCTAAATTGTTTTCAAATTTGTCTAACTCTTTCCATCTCAGTGGCTGCTACTCTAATCCAAGCCAGGAAGTTCCCTTGCATAAACATCTGCAATCCAACCCCCAACCCCCTGCCATGAGTCTCCCTACTTCCAGGCTTTCTCCCATAGTAAAGCAGAGTGGTTAGTGCCAGGCACTGGAGTCAGGCTGCCTGGGTTCAAATCTTGGCTCCAACATGTGCTATCTACAAGACTTTGACAGGACTTTTAATGTTTCTCTGCCTCAGTAACCTCATCAATAAAATGGGCATAATAACAGTACCTATTTCATATGGTTATTGTGGGCAGAAATGTTAAGAGACCTAAGCACTCACAGCAGTGTCTGGCACATAATAAGCACAGTCAATACATGTTAGCTATTATCATTAGCTGTTATTACTATACATTCTTCATCGACCAGCCAGAGTGATCTTTCAAAGCCATAAATCAAATCCTATCATTCCTTTGCTTCAAGCTTGCCCGTGGCTTCCCATTCCATTGCTAATGAAATTTCTAACACATTACCACGGCCTAAAGGTCCTACCTGACCTGGCCCTTGGTTGCTTCTCCCATCTCCACTCATAGGTCCCTCCCCATCACTCTCTATACTCGAGCCACACTAGCTTTATTTTAGGGCCTTTCACACTCCAGCCTCTTTCCTTCCTTTGGGAGCTTTGCCTTTGCTCGTCCCTCTTCCTGGAATGTTCTTCTCTCCTTCCTGCTGTTCACAGAGCTGGCTTCTCTCCCATTTCAGCTCAACAATTTCCCTCTCCAAAAGGTCTTCCCTGACCACATACCAAAAGGATGTCCCTGCCCTGGTCACTCTCCCTCTTTGTCATGGCACTTACCACACTTTAGTTATCTCATCGGTTTATTTTATAGTCTGTCTCTGTGAGAACGTACAATAACTGAGAGCACAGAACTCACTTAGCTGATACGGCATGGATCTCAGATTCTAAAACAGTTGTGGCACATAGTGGGTCTCAAAAACCAACCAGTGAATGAATAGAGGAGATGGCCTTTGAGCACAGTTTTGAAGAATAGATAGGAATTTTTGAAGATATGCAAAGAGAGGCAAGGACGGAACCAAAGGGCCCAGCATTTGCAAGTGCACAGAATCATGAAATAGCATAGTGTCTTGCTTTTAAAAGTATGGTGTGCAGAGCAGGTGGAGCTCATTGGTTGAGCGCCTGCTTCTCATGTACAAGGTCCCAGGTTCAATCCTCGGTACCTCCTTTGAAAAAAAAAAAGTGTGGTGTGCTCCTTGGACCAGCAGCACCAGCCTCACCTGGGGGTTTCTTAGAAATGCAGAATCTCAGGCCCCAATCCAGACCCACTGAATCAGAATCTGCATTTTAAGAAGATTCCCGGGTGATTCGTTTAAGAAGCACTGCGATCGTGTGTTCAGAGAATGAGAAATCGTCATCACAGCTGGAGCATAAGGTACGAAGTAGGTGTACTAACAAGGATAAAAGTTCAGCTGTGTGTGACAGACTCTGGAATAACAGGAACTTAAAACACGAGATAAGGGATACAGGTAATGTGGCTGCTTTTTTGGTAACTCTATCAGAGGCCTAGCACATTCTAAGTAGTCTGTAAAGGTCTATTTTCCTTCCCTGTCCTCAAGATAAAGATTTCTGAGATTCTGAGCTGCTGCTTGGTACTTGGTTGAAGCAGTCCTCCTGGACTGTGTTCCACAATCAGCAGTGAGCATCCACGGCCAGGCACCATGCTGGGGCCGGGGGAGACAGCCACCCTCAAGAAGCTCATCTGCTGTGGAGACAAACATGCAAAAGGACAACCATGACACTGCTCCTGATTCCTCCTGTGACTTCTCAGGAGTAAAGGTCGGCAGGGCAAATAGAAGAGGTCAGGAAGTGAAGCCCCACATGGGTGAATTTAGGGCAAAAGAGGAAAAGAGGGAGCTCAGAAGACAACCTTACTCCTTCAAGACACTCAGTTGGGGCCACAGAAGGAATAATGACAGCAATGGATTATAACACATTGAGTAATACAAAAAAGAATCCACGAGTCAAGAGTAATACTAAAGTTGGAGGGGGAGAGGCAGAAACCACTAATGTACAAAGAATGATAAAATTAGAAGACTACTATTTTGTAACCACTATTACAGTCATTGATTTAGGCAAGTATTATCAATGGATGCTTAAAGTATTGCATTAAAAGTTATTTTTAAAAAGAATATTCACAGTCTCAAATAGCATCCCGTAGATCACTGAATAATTAATTACAAGGGGAAAGGTACTTTTACAATAAAGAAATCTGTTGGACATAATTTTAGCCAAATGATCAAACTTAACATCACCAAAGGAACTAACTGGAATCATATGCCTCAAGTTGAGGATCATTTTGCAAAACAACTGGCTTTTATATTTAAAAATGTCAATGTCATGGGATAAAAAGGCAGAGAACCAGTTTCAGATTAAAGGCTAATAAGAAATGACAATTAAATGCAACACATGATCCTTGATTGGAACCTAGATGGGAAAGAAATGCTCAAAGGACATTATTGGGATAATTGGGGACATCTGAAAACAGACTGTATATTAGATAATGGTTCTCTAATGTACTGAGTGAAATCCTATTATGCAGAGAAATGTCCCTGCTTTTAGAAGATACCTACTAGAGAATTTAAGGGCAAAGGGTGATGATGTTGCCCACTTACTCTCAAATGATTTCAGAGAAAAGCAAAAAGTAGAAGAGAAAAAGACATAAGACAGGTGTGGCAAAATATTAATAGGTAAAAGATATTCAAGTATTCATTGTGCTGTAATTGTAACTTTTCAGTAGGTTTAAAATTTTTCAAAATAAAAAGAAATTGTACTATGTTTTATTCTATTTTTACTATACCTGGCCAACTGTCCCTATACACACCAGGTTCAGAATATATAATGGATTCCCCAGACCCATATCACTTGAAATCAAGCTTATTCTGGACCCTGACTCATCAGCCTGTACCCCAGGAATGGCTGGGCTCTGAGAAGGAAGGACAGGGGGAGCTGGGGTTCTGTCTGCTCAGATTTAGCCTCTGTCTGAATCTTACATCATCTGCCTTCTCTTCGGAGAGCTTGAACTAACATGCTATGAACACAGCGCCTGGAAGACTGCGAAGCACTGAGGATGAAAGACTGCTTTCCTTTCCAACAAAAAATGAGACCTAAAGCCTCCCTCTGTATCTAGGCCCCTTTCCTGGGAAAGATGTGCAGATAATCAGGGTGGGATGGTGTTCTGATTTTGGGGGGAAGTGATTATAAGCACAGGGGAGGGAGATAAAGATGAGATGAAATTATAATTGCAAGAGTTGGGGAAGAGTGAATTTCAGAGAACATTTTTAGTCACAGATGGTTGAAGAGAAACACAGAGAACAGGTCCCAGCACCTCATCTTCCTTGCTGATTGTAGGGAGGGGGAGCTTGCTAACGAACACATTGATTTCCCAGCTCCTCCGAACAATAGCAAATGCTTTTTGCAGTTATTAATTGGGATCCCACAGCAGGTGTGGGGGATGGGAGGCGCTAGTGATTCCAACTTTATCTTGGGGGTAGGAGAATATAAAGAGAATGTAAGGAACAAGGAGGAAGGCCAGAGAGCTGGACTGGGGGGTGTAGCCTTTTTAAGCCTCCGTTTTCCTTACTGGTAAAAATTAGAATAAAAATTTTTATTTCTGTGGACAGTGTGAGAAGTAAATGAAATGGTTAATATATTTAAAAAGTGCTTTGTAAGCTTTCCAGTGCTATAAACTGTTTTTCTTATTGCCAGTCAATTGCTCAAGAAGTATTTATTAAGCACCTACTGTGTACTAGACTTCATGATAAATGTGGAATATGGCAATGAAGTGGAAACGACAGTTTCTGCCCCCAGGGAACTTGTAATCTAGCAAGGAAGAGGGGCATTGACCAAGCACTTACAGATGCCCTGAGATGTACCCACTGCTGTGGAAGCATGAAAGAGGCAGACCCAAGAAGTCAGGGAAGACATCCGGAAGGAAGTGGTATCATTAAGGAGAGTGCTCTCCCATGTATTGGCCAGATGGGCACGGTCTGAAAACTTGTGAAGGATGGTTTAACGTAGAATTCCCCACTAAGGAGAGACATGCCAGGGTGTTCTGGGAATGACCCCTACAGCTCTCATTCCAACCCAGCCTTGTGCAGGCTAGGTCCTAAGGGTTGCGAAGCCTGTGCTGTGCAAACTCCCCGGTGACTGCCTGGCATCCTAGAACAGGCTATATTCCTCGCTCTTGTGAGTCCAACACCTTGCTAACAAAACTCGAGTTTTTCCACTGTGGTCAGGGATTTCCTGCCCCCTCCCAAATAAAGAGGCAGCAGGGGATTGAGGCCTCTCTCCTAGATCCGCCCAACAGCCCACACTGCATCAAGCCTTTCCTAGACCAAGCAAGGCTCTCTTTGGGATTAACATCCATCCCACCTGCAGTTTTGCCTAGTAACTTTGCTGTGAGCCTCATCCTGTGGTACTGGTGGTGTTTAGCACCAACCTTAGCTCAACAGCCCCTTTAAAAAACCACTCTTGGAAAATAGGACTTCTGGAAGTGTCTGTCAGGGAGACTGGAGACTTGCAATCAAGTCCACTGGGCATGAGTTTCCTGGGCAGCCACTGAGAGACAAGCTCCGTGCTGGGCATGGAGGGCTGAGAGCTGATATACCTCTAGTATAGTGGAGGAACTGGATCATGAAACAAATGCCGGGCATAGTGGAAGGGTTAAAATAGAAGTAGAATGAGAGTGCCTGAGACTCTGAAGAACTTTCTTTGCCTGCTACTTATAAAGTCCCTGGATGGTCTTATGCAAATCAGCAAATCATTGCCTTGTTGTGACTGGTGGAGGTGGCAGTTGTGAGGATGGTAGTGAAGGTGGGGGTGGGGGGTTGGTATCAGTGATGGTGATCTGTGCATGTGTGTGTTTTTGGGCTAGGGAATGGGGTTGAGGAATGTGGAATCTGAATCGAGTAACAACTAAGATACTTTTCAATGCTTTGACCTTTATTCTGCTAAACCTCTGTTTGCCCTGATTATTTAGTAGTCTATAATATAGGTGTAATCTCTCCTTGTGTTCCTGAGAGAGATGTTTCCTAAATAGGACAAAATGAGAGAATTTTCTAAGGGCTTCCACATCTAACAATAGGATCAGATCATCTACTTTTCATTTTGCCTCTAGGATTCAGAAGCAATTCTCTGTTGGTTTAGAACACAAATTTCACACATAGATGAAATTAGGAAACAGCTTCTATTTCATGAGTAAAATATATATTTTTTTATCATGTACTCACACTTGTGCAAGTAACTGCCAACCGAATTCTGGTGTCTGAATATTTCCCACAAGCAGGGAAGTCTGGTTTAAAGAAAAAGCTGAAAGGTTTTTACACATATGACAGAACACATTTATTGATGATATGGGTGTATAAAACCATTAAGTGAATGCTGTTCAGGTTACAAGAGAAAATAATAATTATATAAAATAATTATAATAATAAATAATAATGAAATATATATTATCGTTCCCAGATCCTGGAAAAAAACAATCCTCACCCCATCCTCCAAATGGCAAGGAATAGGTGGGATGTAATTTTTCTGAGTTTGTTTCCTGGGTTAGCACACGCATGCACATACACACACACAATGTAAATGGATGTCAGGAATAATAACAGCTGGTTAGATGTTCTAAGCACTTGAATATTACCTCATTGACGCCCACACCAGTCCTATAAACGAAGTGTATATGGCCATCCTTTTTTCACAAGTGTGGAAACACAGACCAAGTAACTCATGGTGGTCATAGAGCTGAGAAGTGATGGCTCTGGGATTTGAACCCAGGCAACAGAGCCTTAGTGTCTACAGAATTAACCACTGAATTTACTGCCTTACATTATTCTTTGTTTTTATTAAGTCTCCTCAGTCCAAAGTCTTCCATGTTGTATATAAGCTGTCATCAAAAAGTTGACGATTGTGTACATGGGATCTCTCTGTATTATTCCTTACAACTGCATGTGAGTCTACTATTACCTCAATAAAAATTTCAATTAAGAAGAAGTTGACTAGTACTATGCAGGTCTATAAGCAGTTTTCTAAAATATGAGTGAATTAAAATTTAAATTAAAAAACTACGATTTTAGAGTTAAAATCATGTAAATGTTAAGAAGTATTATATGGAAATATCCTATCCTTTGGTGGTGGTAGTGTCTAAAATCAGATGTGTCCAAGTCCCAGGCAACCTCTAATTTGGGAAAGTCCCTTAACTTGTCTGAGCCTCAGTTTCCTAAATATGTAAAATGGAATAATGATGTCTCCTTCATTGCATTGTTAGAAAATGGCAATTTTGAAGTCAGGTCTGTCCGATTCCAAAGATAGCATTCTTAGCTGTTCTACCCTATCCTGGGTTGGATGGGCAGTGGGTGCCAGCTGCAAGGAAGAGACCCTAAAGGAGCTTTCCAGTAGCCCCCTGCCAGTTACCCTTTCAACACCTTTCCTCTGCCAGTTTTCCCAGTACCCATTTCTTCTTACAGGGTCTACTCTCCGAGTGTCCTGTCACCTCTACTGAGACATTCACTCCCAACAGGTTTTGGGAGAAGAGGATGAAGGAGAGGCATATTTACCAAGGAAAATCCCTGTAAATATATTATCTCCTTTGCTCCTCACAATAACCTTGCAATGTAGTATGATTATTCCTTTTAACGTTAAACAGATGAGGAAGCTGTCACTCACTCACAAAGACTAGGTAACCAGCCTACTGTCACACAGTTAAATGGCAGTGCCAGGATCACATACTTTGCCCTTTCCAGTGCAGCAGGTTTCTCTTTCCCTTCCCTCCCAAATAAACTGGATTTGGAGACAGAAGATCTCTGTTGAAATCCCATTTTTGCCCGTCTCCTCACTGGCTTTCAGTTTTCCCATCCATGGCATGAAGCGGTTGGACTGTCCAAAGTCCCACCTCATGTAACGTCCCTACGTTCCATACAAGGAGAGAGAAATGGCTCCTTCTCCATCTATCTTGGTGCAATCCCAAAAGCTGTATTTCCTTCCAATTTCCCTATATGCTTTAAAAATCTTGGTCCAGGGGAGGTAAGGGGTTACTGTTATGAGGCTGGAATGCGTCGGTGAAAGGTCACTAGCCCTGAAATGTGTGACGTTTCCATCTTGAAGGCATGAAGCAGCTTCTAGCCAAGGGAATCAAGAAGATGTTCTAATTGGAGAGATGCAGTGTTGCTAAACTGAAAATTTTGTGAAATCAGTTGAGAGAAAAATCAATATGGGATTTTTTTTTTCCATGATGAAAAGACAAGATTCCCACACAATTAAGAAATGGGCCGCGGTTTCCACACTCTGCCTGTCACGTTCTCTTGTTTCGGTGCCACAACTGTTCATCAGAAATAATTAAACATTTTCCCATGGGCAACAATTACTTGCTTAAAATATTATGAGTAAGGAGAATACATTTATAATTACCTAACCTTTCTGAAGGTGAAAATATATATTATCCTTTGATAGAATAAAAAAGGGAGTTCCTATATATGCCAGCTTGCTGTACTATATCTATCCTGATTATACTAATTGCCTTAAGGAATGTAACAATATGTTAACATGCCCAAACCTTCTCTTTTATTTTCTGTAACTTTTAGATATCAAATGATGGTTCCTCTTTCTTGTTGTTTTTGTAACTCATTAAATAGCCAGCCTGCAGCTACTAGGATTGACAGACCACATCTCCAAATTGTCCTGATGTATAATATAATGAGAAGGTTGGGGTCTTTTCTTTGGAGTAGGTTTCATTGTTTGCCACATGCACACATAAACCATGAGCTCGTTGCTTCATGTTTCTACTAGATTCCTGATTTTGCCTCATACACATACATGCATACACATGCATGCATCCAAAACAACAAAATAATAATCATAATATTAACACTTATTGAATGTGCACATACATGTTAGGTGTTTCTAAATGCTTTATATGTAAATCTCATTTAATGCTCAGAACATTCCCATGGTGCAAATTACTATTAATATCCCTGGCTTACAGGAGCCCAGAGATGTTAAGTAACTTGCCTAGAGTCACACAGCTAATCAGTGGTGAGGCTGGGGTTTGGTTCAGAGTCTGTCCATTTAACCACTATACTAAAAGATCTATCAAATTTCTTTATCAAGTCATTTTGGTCCAATATTTTCTGTCAACTAGAAAAGGAAATATGTCATATAAAATATTTATCAAAAAGTTGACTATAACCGTACTTTCATGTTAAAGCCTTTTTTTTTTCTTTCCTGATTTGCTTGGCCTTAATGTTAGCTTTCAAGTCTACAAGCATGTGATCATAGTAATAATAGTGGCAGTAGTGGTGGTGATAATGATAATAATAGAAGTTACTAATCATATACCCTGTGCTGAGCACTGATCTAGGACCTTCCCTTCCTCCCCCCACCCTGCAAATTTGTACAATAATTTTGCAGGGTAATATTATCACTTTATACCTGAAGAAATTAATGATCAGAACATTAAATGATGTGACCAAAGTCACATGCCTAGTAAGCTGTAGAACAGGGACTTCAAGATACATGCCCATCTCATCCAGTCAGTTTTGTCCCATCTATTCCCTGTCATTCACTGCCTTGGCTTTGGCAATACCAGGATGAATTAGCTCTTGTCCCTGCTGCTAGCCAGGGGCTTGGTTGGCTCATTCACCCACCAGATGTTGGTGCAGCTATGTGCATGCTTTCCTCTGCCATTTGCTCTCTCTCTTATATTAGGACACTGGGTTTTAGTAACTCTTCCACAGGATCTAAAGAGTATACAAATTTTTGTTGAGGTTCTGTGGAGTCTTTCTATGTTTGCCTACATCTTGGTATGAGGATATTATCTCAGGACTCCTTTTTCTGATAATACCTTTTTAAAAATTCCATAATAGGGGATAGTGAAACTCAGTATCAGCTCATTGTCAGAGCTAGTATTACTATGTGCCAGGTATTATGCTAGGAATACAACAAGATATAAATGTAGAGTCCCTCGTTCAGTGAGTACAATATGTGATATATATATATTTATAGTGATAGATAGAGATACATACATACACATATATATGGAAAATATGTGTCTATGGAAAGACAAAAAAAAAACTGGAAAGATAGAGAAATGCTAATTGTCTCTAGGTAGTAGATATATGTGCACACATAATTTACTCTTTTGAACTTCTTATTTGGCATATTTTCAAGAGGCTACAGTACAAGGGTTAAGACCACAACTCTGGAGGCACACTGTCTGATTCAGGCTTCAGTTCCTTTCATTTACCAGCAGTGTGTCTGTGGGTAAATTACATACACTTTCTGTGCCTAGCTTCCTCGTCTATCAGATTAGGACGAGAAGCCGAGTTCCTACTTCGTGGTCTGCCAAGTGGACTGAATGAGTTCACCCAGGTCACTGCTCAGAACAGCAGGGCCTGGGCATGGGCACCCTGTACATTTTGGCCATTGTTGTTATTGATAGTCTTCCAGAAACACGAATTTCATTTATAATTTTAAAAAGACTTTCTTTTTTTTTTTAAAAGAAAGAAACAGCTCTTTACTAGCTACTTTTTTTTTTTCTTCCAGCTTTTAAGGGACTACTGTATTTTATCTTCCTTTCTCAGGCCATCTGGGTGAAAAAATCCATGGATTGTGGGTTTTTACAAGGAGCTGGAGGTCTGCATTGCAGCAACTTGCTGCAAATAGCCCAGGCCGGTTTCTGTATGTTGTCTTTAAACAGTGTGATGCAAGTGGATTATCTGAACGAGCTGTTAAGTTTTAACTGGTGCAGTTGATAAACTACCTCCCCACCCCCCACCCCATAAGCCTATTGGTGTTTGATGTTCCACATTGCATAGTAAAATTAACTCCTAGAGGATCCTTTCCCTTTTGCTGTTGCCCCTTTACAAACCTTTCTCTAATGGGCAGCCAGAGTGATCCTTTTCAAATGCAAATCAGTTGTGACACTCTCAAGACTAAAACCTTGTAGTCCTCTACTCCCGCTCTAAGACTGAAATCCAAACTCTTCACCATAGTGTTCAGAGCTACCTCTGCCTCTCGCCTGCCTCCTGCCTGTGCTTCAGAAGAGACACTGGGCTCCTTGTTTCTAAGACCTACCAAGCTCCTCTAAGACCAGGGTCTTTGCCTTTGTGATCCCCTCTGGCTGGAATGCTCTTTCCTGGCTATTCCCGAGGCGGGCGTTTTCTCCCCTGGTGGGCTCAATGTAAGATCTCATTTCTTGGGAGAGGAACCACCCAACACCCTAATGTGAGCCCCGCCCTTTATTATCCTGTTTAACACGCTGTTGTTTGTTTTTTTTTCCCCCTTACCAGCATATTTCCTAGTCTGCATTATTTTATTTCTCTCTATGTTCATTTGTTTCTTGGCAGCTTTTCCTGCTAGACTATGCTTCCTGAGGGCAAAGACCAGAGCTTACTGCCTCACCACAATAGTCCAAGTTCCTGGCACAGAGAATCTGAGAGGAAAGTACATAGAACCCCAGAAGTTGGTTTAGTTGCCTCCGGAGTATTTAGAACCAAATCCTGAATTTTATTTTGGCTTCTGCTCAAATGATTGTCTGCTAATTCACCTGAGTTCTCCTGTCTCCCCCTAGAAAATAAAATCATCATCTTAGTGGGTTGTCAGTAAATGACTGATATTTATTTTATACTTTTTTCAGGCTTCTGAACAGTGAAGGTAAAATTCCCATTGGTCTGAGTTTTCCTATCTATCCCCAAAACATCCTGTTGAATGCCTTATGATCTTTTGTGAAAGAGAACTGAGAATTGGGGAGGACTAAATAAAGCAGTGGTTCTCAAAGTGAGGTGCCTGGCCCAGCCTCATCTGGGAGCTTGTCAGAAATGCACATTCTCAGGTCCCTTCCAGACATACCGAAGCAGAAGCTCTAGGAGTGGGACCAGCAACGGGTGTTTTAACAAGTCCTTCAAGTGATTCTGATGTAGGGTAAAGTTTGATAAATACTGAAGTAAAGTAATTGTCAGAAAGAGATAGAAATTTAAGTTCTATGTATGTTTATGCAGTTCGACAGTTTAAAAATATGTAATTAACATCTACCGTGTGCCAGGAATTACCCTGAGTGCCTGGGATTCAGAATTATACCAGGCAGGATCCTTGTAACAAGAAAATCACTGTCTCCTGTGGAGAGACTAGCAGGTAAACTGTCAATTGGAATATATTGTTGTATGTGCTGGGATAGAGGGTAATAAACAAAACAAAAGCTGAAGAAGCACAGGAGGGATTCTCTATCAATTGAGATTCTTTGAGAGCAGCATAGGGTAAAGGTAGAAATAGAGGACTCCAGAGACAGCCTGCCCGAGTTTAAAGCAACCTCCACTATTTACCAGCTGTGTGACCCTAGGCAAGTTACTTAACCTCTCCGTGCTTCAGCTTCCTGTCTTAAAAATGATAATATTAATAGTAACTCACTTCTTAGGGTTGTTTTCCTAATGAAATGAGTTAAACAGAGTATTGTTCATTGTAAGTACTCACTCATTAATTGCTATCATCATCATCAATAGCTGATTGCAAACAAAGGCTAACAGCAGTACCTAATCATTGGGCGGGGGATTATTCAGGGAAGGTTTCCACTGTAGTTGATAGCAGAACCTTGCTACTCAGAGTGTAGTCCCAAAACCAAAAGCATCAGCATCACCTGGGAGCTTGTTAGAAATGCAGGCTCTCAGCTTCTGCCCCCAGGCCTCCCGAGAATCAGAACCTGCCTTTTAACAAGATCCCTGGGTGTTTCTGTTATGCCTAGAACAGTGGTTCTGACCTCTGGCTGCACATACCTGAAGAGAGGAAGCATAAGCAGAGGCCCTGAGTCAGGAGACTGAACCCTCTGCAGGTCTGTGTTCTGGAACTGTGGAGTGTGAGACAGGAAGTGGTGGGAGGCTATGTTTGGGCGAACAGGGTGGGGGTGGGGGTGGGGGGTGGGCGGGAGGGCTTGAACCTCTTCCACCAGCAAGTCCGAAGCCCTGGAGTGAGGGCAGTGGTCACATTTTCTTTGAGAGAGCTCGACGTGCCTGCCATGAAGACTAGAGTGAGGAAAGGTAAGTGGGGGTGGAGGCCTGAGAAGGATCTTAAAACTGCCCTGCAAGAAAAGATAAGACCTGGAGGCAGTGAAAGTAGAGAGGGGGAATGAGCTTGGGGAATTGTTAGAAAGCACCTCAGGTAAGCAGGACCAGTGACAAGGAAGGCAGAATAGTCAAGCGTGAGTCAGATTTCGACTTGCGTGCCTAAGTTAGGATGTGTAAGTCCATTGAGGGTGGTGGGCCACACTTGTGGGAGATGTTTGTGTGGGATTTGGTGGGAGGTGTGGGCGGTGGGCAACATGGGAATCCCAGTGGGTTCCGCATAATATTTTGGGTATCTAAGCACCTCTTAAAATATATTTATATATATACATAAATAACATTTTTGTAAGCAAATGCACATATATGCATATATATTTATATATCATTTTGCAAATGTTGGTGTGTATTGTGAAAATTTTTATTTTTACCCACAATAAAAAAAAAATGCTATGCTTTATAAGTTAGTCTTCATAGCCCCTTTCAAGGGTCTCTCTTTGGGTTGGTTTCCCAAAGACTGCCAGCTGAAGACCCTTCTAACTCTTATTCAACCAGTGATTTCTTGCAGCCCACTCAACAAGCATTTGGTATTGTTTCCTGCCACATGAAGTTTTGGAGACAAAATGTCTATCAGATCCTGGTAAAGAGAGTGGCGTTTTTTCCATCTTTTTTTGTTTTAATGGTCTGGTCAATTACAGCAAAACTTCAGTTTCCCAGAACCCTTACAGAATGAGTCAGTGTATGCAAGCAAAGTTTTCAGGTAGCTGAGGGCTAATCCCTTATATGCAGAAAAATTTTATTTATAATATACTATTTTGATGGTGCAGTCTAATGCATTAGTTTCACCCTTTAAAAAAAAAGCAATGGGCTCCTTTTTTTTTTTTTTTTCCCAAATAGAATTATACATAGAACCCTAATGTATAAAACATAAGAGACCATCCCAGAATCCTCAGGATTGGGGAATGAACAATGGACTAGAGTATAATTACTGTTATTCTTCTATAGACTTATTGTGATTCTAGCAATGGAAGAACTTTTATCACTGATGTGAAGGCAGTGGCCCCTGGAAGTTCTGAGGGGAGGGAGAGGGAAAAATAGGTATAATATGAGGGCATTTTCAGGACTTGGGAATTGCAATGACAGATACAGGCCATTATGTATCTTGTCATAACTTACAAAACTGTGAGGGAGAGAGTGTGAACTACAATGTAAACTATATTCCACACTTAGTAACAATGCACCAAAATGTGTTCATCAAATGTAACTAATATACCACAGTAATAAGGAGGTTGTTAATGGGAAAATGTGGGAGGGGTAGGGAGTAGGGCGTATGGGAATCTCCCATATTTTTTATGTAACATTTATGTAATCTAAGTATCTTTTTAAAAAATAAAATAAAAAGTATATCATTTAAAAAAACAAGAGAGAGTTTCTTTGGTTAAAGGAGAATGGAGACAGCCAGGCTCCAATCATTTGCCTTCCATTTTTCCATACATTGAGACTTCACCGCAGATGTCTTGGACCCTACTGAATAGTTTGAAAACCAATTTTAAAATAAACTTACTTTCTACATGACTGATTTTTTTCATGCTGGTGACTTTTTATTCGTTTTTCAAATCTGTTACAAAGATTTCTAGAGCAAGACAAATATTCTTGGCTAACCGGATTTTTTTTTAACTTTTTTTTTTTATTAGAGAAGTTGTTGTTTTAAAGAGAAATCATGCAGAATGTAGAGTTCCCACATAAACCCCCTCATACACAGTTTTTCCTATTATTAACACCTTGTGTTAGTGTGGTATCTCTGTTACAATTGATGAAACAATATTATAATTTATGCTATTAACTTAGTCCATAGTTTATATTGAGATTCATTGTGTTGTAGGGTCCTATGTTGTTATTTTAAATTTATTCTAGTAACATACATGCAATCTAAAATTTCCCCCTTTTAACCACAATCAAGTATATAATTCAGTGAGCTAATTACATTCACAATGTGCTACCATCACCACCATCCATTACCAAAATGTTTCCATCAACCCCAACAGAAACTCTGTGCCAATTAAGCATTAACTCCGCATTCTCTACCCCTACTCTGGCTTCTGGTAACCTATGACTCTATGAATTTGTTTATTCTAATTATTTCCCAGCAGTTTGATCATCCAATAATTTCCTTTTGTGCCTGGCTTATTTCACTTCAACATTTATGTTACTGACATTTTAAACAGAAGAATAATTTTTGATGACTGAATTTTGTCATCAATATCAATATTGTGATACGTTTGAACTGGTGATAATAATTCCCATTGCAAGTGATAGAAATCCAACTTGAATAAATATAAACAAATTTATGAATTCATTGGTGAGTTTTTATTTGGGAGTCTTGGAGTGGTGGTTGGCTAAAGGGCATGGCTGTGCTCAGGTGCTAAGATGACTTCGTCATGGCTCATTCTATCTTTCAATTCTACCTGACTGTTTCTAAGTGTGTCAACATTTAGCCATATTTACACCTGCTGAAGGAAGCTCTATGTTTGTAGAAAACAAGATAATTTTGGCAGCCCTAAGTTAAAATCCTTATAGCTCTTGATTCAAAAGACAGAGAGGCCTTCTTCCTTGGTATCCATGAGTCGTTTCTTGTGGACAGACTCTTAAATGCCCTGCTTGGGCCACATGCTGATGCCTAGGCCAGGTGGTAGGTGAATCATTGTTAATAACAGTTCTTCTAGAATCCTATGGGATGGGCAGGTAGGATAATTCTCCAACTGAAGAAAAGATGCTGTGCAGATTAAAGCAACTGAAGTTGACTATAGTGCTCTAGGTTGTGTGTGTGTTTTATATAACTGAACTCATACTGTATATTTGCCACCATAACAGAGACCAAAGGTGAAAACACAGAGAAACACCCAGAACTGAGAATGCAGGCGGAAGGGCATATGCATACACCACAGTGATGAGCTGTGATCAGGTGGGACACACAGTGTTATGAAATACTCATTGACTGAAGAGAGGAGCAGTTAATCATGCCAGAGGAAATCAGAAAAGATTTCACACAGGTGGATAAGAAAAGAGCATTCTAGGCAGAGGGAACAGAAAATGGAAAGAAAGGGAGGAGTAAACGAGGATGGGGGTTGGTTAGAGATGAAAAGTTGGGGCTGTAGACCTGACTGCAGAAGTGACTCTCTTTCCTCACCTTATCAGCATATCCCCTTCCCATTCAGCCCCATCTCACTGCCCCACCTTGCAGAGTAGTATTAACTCCTCAATGGCTGCAGAGATGGAGCTTATGTTGGTGGCTGCTGTCCAGCCTCTCCAGACCACAGAACTGCTCTGGCTCCCATCTCCTAACTTCAACATCCTCAGGGTGTCATCCACCCCGTCTCAGCCCTCCTCCCCCATGGAGTCCATCCCATTCTCCCTGGTCTCCAGCTCTTCTTTCTGTTCTGTTTTCCCTGTTAATTTTTTTTTTCTGTTAAAATTCCACCCTTTCAGCTTTTTTATGAAAAGACCATCACATTTAAAGACCACCAACCAATCAGAACATTCTTTACTGGAGTCATTTTTCAACCCTGGCTAAACAGTCTAATGACTTATGGAGCTTTAAAAATGTCCCCATGTTCAAGCCTATCCTCTAAAGATTGTGTTTGAGGGATGGAGTCTGAACTCCAGTAATTTTTCAGGTACCCCAGGTGAGTCTAATATGCGGCCAGTTGGAGAACTACTGCTTCACTCTATGTCCAGGATGCCTTCAGTACTCACTGGGGTTTTGAACCCTTCTCATGGAGGCCAGTCCATGGCTCTGCTGCCTAAACATCCTGAGCTGCTCCGGAAGCCTGTGGCAGCAGAAGGATGATGCCTTGATAACCACCAAGACTTTGCAGCAGTTGTGCTTAATGAGATAGTCTCAGGCTTGTACAGTGTTGTCTTGTTCATAAAAATTATGTTTTAGCCTTCTGGAAATCTAATTTTGCAAATCAGTGTCAGGTACAGAAAGGATCTTGTCACTCAAGCAGCACATTCAGTAATTTTAAAGGTCAAAGACCTATGTGGAAATTAGCTTTCAGCTATTAAAATACATTAACTTAAACACACAACAGAAAAGGTGGTTTTATGGCCACTGGCTATTTAGACATATATCAATTAGATCATTAGTATACTGATAACCAATTCTTAAGTACTCACTAATTATCATGGCAGCAGGGTAGGAAAATGCTGGTAAACGTAGAGGTGGACTCCATTTTAAGGACATAGTAACAATAGTTTATTTGTGACATGTCCACTCTATGGCAGGCAATCTGTTGCAACTTACTTACTTTACCTGTAATCCTCACAGCTACCCTGAAAGTTGGAAACTCAAGCTCATAAAAGTAAGGAAACTCACTTGAGATAATACAGATTCAAGTGTTAGAGCTAGGATTCCATCCCAGACAGTCTGAACCAAAATAATCCCACCTCTACACCTCCTGCTCCTTATCATCAGTGACAAGCCTCTAGGAACACAGATATCCATAATGTAGGAAAATCTGGCCCTCGAACCCTTGCCCACACTTCTAAAAGAATAATGCTGATTTGACAAGTGAAATATAATATCCCATATTAATTTGTCTATTCTTTCAGATGTTGGTTCAGATTAATTTCATTATTTGTGAATTATCTGATTTGTATTGGGGGTAACTTAGGAGCTGTTTGGGTTGAGTGTAAAGTTTTGGTAATGGATGGTGGTCATGATAGCACAACATTGTGATCATAATTAACAGCACTGAATTATATATTCAAATGTGATTAAAAGGGGGAAATTTAGGTTGTATGTATGTTACCAGAATAAAAATTTTAAAAACCAACATAGGCTTGTGAGATGAGCTCTTTGAAATGGCTGCATCCAGTCAAGAAAACTTTGAAGGAAATTTTGAGTCTCTGGACCTTGCAGAATTGACTAAAAAGCAGCCATGGTAGTGTAAGCTGTTTGGCCAGGAATGTGGACCCTCTGCTGAAAAGTATAGTGTGGCAACCCAGCTACTGGAGGTGGTGTTAACTGGAGGTGTCACTGGATGGTGCACAGGTTTCATATTCCAGAACGTTGGAAAATTGTCTGCAACAGCTGTAGGAGGTAGATTTTTTCTCCTTCAGCTTGCAAACCATACTGAGTACTTCAAAGTAGACTGGCAGTGAGTAGAGAAGGATATGAAAAAAGCCAAGGAGCTCTGAAAATCCATAAGAGGAACCAAATATCTACTGAAGTCAAAAGCAAAGCTGAGGAGGTGATATCATTTGTGAAGAAGAATGTTCTCATGACTAGGGGACTTTTTTGGAGGCTTTCTGCTTGGCATGGCATCCTAAGGAGGATGACTTCATTTGCATTGTTCCTGTCTATTTGTTTTTCTTCCATCATTCATCAGCAAGTGTCAGTTGTGTTTTTCCAGCCAGCAGCCTCTACATGCCATCATAGTACACTGAGTCTCTCCTCCTCCTCTTCTCTCATACCTTCCTCCCTGCAGTGGCAGATCTGAATGGTTTTCTGTAGGCATCTTTTGGTACAGGTTAACTGTTATGGCCCTAATTTGAGCTTGATGGTGTTGGAAAAAACAATAGACATTACCATATACTCCCTTTTTGGCTAATCTGCAGGTCAGCAAGAATGCTTTTTTCCTCCTGATAGATGATACTTATCAGAACCCATCATAAGATGGCTCACCATGGAGGATGAATGAATCCTCAAAGTTTGTTCTAAACTGTTGATTTGGAAAAAGAGATAGGAAGCACATAGATACCTTGTTATAGGTTGCATGGAAAGGAATTGAATACATTTGCGTTAAGCATGAAATGTTTTGGTATATCTGATAATTTCTTCTTAGTTGGTTTTAGACTACAGAAAGAGAACCATTCATACCTGTTATTGTTATCCTGACAAAAGTGACAGCATGACCACTTTAATTGAACATTTTGGATATAGAATGAACCTATGCTGAAGGTATTGTAGTTGGTGAGAAGGTCTTTAGGAAACCAACCAATAGAAATACATTGTGGAATGGCCAGACTTAGGGAATCATTTAGGGACATGAAGATACTGTCCACAGGATGTTAAGTGGCTTATTAATGCTAAAACAAGTGACTTAGGTTGGGATGGGAAGAAGCTCTCCAGGTTTGCATTTCATAGAAAAGGATTTAAGCTTTGAAATGAAGCCACAGCACCTCATACCAATTCCAGTATTTCTTTATCTTCTTAGCATGAAATTTAACATTTGAACCAGATTCTTTGAGACATAATAATTCAGGCATTCAGAACTGAGAAAGAGAACACATAAGGAATTTCTTCAAATTGAATGTAATCTGTCTCATGATAACCTCCAACTCTTAAATTTTTTTCTTTCAAAATTTTTATACATACACTTAGAATCTTAGGACATTTTGTTGTAATGGCCTGTTTACAAGTATAAGCTTCCTGAGGGCAATATTTGGGTCTCTTTTATCATTATATACACAGAGCTTAGCACTTAATATAGGGACTCAATACTTGTTGAATATATATATATGAGTAATGTCCTCAATGAAAGGTATCTGGGAAAGATGTTGATCCAAAGAATTGAGCCCTGAGAAAACAAAACTCACTATAAAAGACTGATTTTACTTTCAGTTAATTCTTAAACTTGCAGGTGATCCCTAGGGTAACATATGTATATTTCTAAGACCGTGAATTTAAAATATTTGTCTTTTAACCTATCTTGGGAATGATGTATTGAATTTGAAAAGTTGAACCTACCGGTGGATTTCTGTAGGTGTTTAGAATTTTCCTGTTTGTATTTTCTCTTTCCTACATTACAGTAATATTATAAGCCAATATGAACTACTTGTAAAATTTATGAACCATCCTGAAATCATAATGGTATGAGCCTCTTTGCTTCATATTTCTTTATAAGAACTTGTTTTCTCTTACTATTGTGGACACTTTTAAACATTTATAAAAATGGAGAAAATAGTATAATGAACCCCGTGTATCCATTTACCACGTACAACAACCATCAAATTGTAGCCATGCAGTCCTGTCCCAATGATGGTGGAATGAGATGCTTTAGGACCCTGTGCCCCCACAGAAGCTTTGAACAACCAGCAAGAACTGGCAGAAATCTTTCTCAAAGTTCCAATAAACAGTTAAAGGACTGCAGTAACAGAATGAGTTCCAAATAAAGAAAAAGGCTACTTAAAAGTGATAGGGGGAAGTGGATGTAGCTCAAGCGATTGGGCTCCTGCCTACCACATGGGAGGTCCATGTATCGGTTCCTGGTGCCTCCTAAAGAAGACCGTGAGCTGGTGTGATGGGCAGGCACAGCAAGCTGATGCAACAAGATGATGCAACGAGACAGAAGAAGAAAAACATAATGAAAGACACAACAAAGCAGGGAATAGAGGCACCTCAAGCAATTAGGTACCTCCCTTCCACGTTGAAGGCCCTGGGTTCAGTTCCTGGTGCCTCCTAAAGAAACAAGAAAGACGAACAGACACAGCAAGTGCAAACAATGAAGGGGTGGGAATAAATAAATAAATCTTTAAAAAAAAAGTGATAGGGGAGCAGATGTTGCTCAGTGGTTGAGCACCTGCTTCCCACGTGTAAAGTCCTAGATTCATTCCCTGGTACCTCCTGAAAAAAAAAAAAAAAGTGGTAGGATATTGTGGTACCCCTGTTGGCCCCTCTCCCACTACTTACTGGCTCAGCATGGAGCTGGTTCCTGCTTCCGGTACAGATATATGGTCCTGTTCTGGAGAGTGCAAAGTAACCCTCATGCACATACAGAGAGCATGTATGTCTGACCCAGTCTGTCTGGTGGTGGCCTGAGGAACTTGCCCTGCATGTAGAAGGCAGTTTAGAGTGCTCTTATAGAACACTGTGAGAGAGCAAGTCATGCTAACTGGGATAAGGGATTGCTGGCTATAAAAAATAGAGTGCAGTGCCTGAGACTGTGAAGAAACTTTCCTAGGGAAGAGGAGACATACGAAACTATGTGAACAGGGGAATTCCTAGGGCCATATGAGCATGCCCAAGACAAAATGCAGGTGCAGAAAGTATCAGGGAGGCTCCTTTGAGCTAGTCTCTCAATTCAGGGCTTATGGATAAGCCCTGAAAAACATTTTCCCAAGTCAATCTGCAAAAACTAGGAAGGGTATTTTCTTTTTAATAATACTAGCTGGATACAAGCTTAAAGAACAGAAGCCTCATAGTCTAAATTCCAGTAATAACACATCATTCAATTATTAAAATATCCAGCTGTCAACAAAAGACCACAAAACAAACAGGAAGTGTTGGCCCAATCAAAAGTCAAAATTAAAGCATTGGGAACCAGCAATGGGGAGCACCAGACCTGGAACAACCAATCAAATACTTTTAAAAAAATGGTCTTAAATATGCTCAAAGAGCTCAAAGGAAACCATGGACAAAGAACTAAAGGATATCAAGAAAACAATAGACTAAAACAAAGTGAGTATCAATACAAAAAGGAACCAAACAGAGCCAAAGACCACAGTAACAGAAATTATGTATTCCCCAGAGGGATTCAACAGATTGGAGCTAAAAGAATCAGTGGACTTGAAGCTCAGACCTTTGAAATCATCCAGTCTGAGGAGAAGGAACAAAGAATGAAGGAAAGTAAACAGAGCCTGAGAAACCTGTGGGACACCATCAAGCATACCAATATACACATTGTGAGAATACCAGAAGTAGAAGAAAAAGGGGCAGAGAGAATATTCAAAGAAATAATGGCTGAAAACTCCCAAAATTTCATGAAAGACATGAATATACACATCCAAACAGGATTCACCAAAATAGACCCATGCTGCAGCATGTTATAAACTGTCAAATGCCAGAGATAAAGAGAGAATTCTGAAAGCTGCAAGAGAGAAGCAACATGTTACATACAAGGAAGCCTCAATAAGATTAAAAGTACTGAAAGAAAAACCTGCCATCCAAGAATTCCATAGCTGGCAAAACTGTCTTCCAAAAATAAGGATAAGTTTAAGACATTCCCAGATAAACAAAAGTTGAGGAAGTTTGTCACCACTAAACCGGCCCTACAAGAGATGCTTAAGAGAGTTCTGCAGGTTGAAAGGAAAGGACAATAAACAATAGATTGAAGCTGCATGAAGAAATAAAGATCGCTGATAAGGGTAATGATGGGTAATTATAAATGCCAGTACTCTTGTATTTTTTGGTATGTAACTCCACTTTTTAAATTTCCTACAGGATGTAAAAGACAAATACATAAAATGCAGTGATAAACTAATGTGTTGTGATAAGAACTACATAAAGGTGGGAGGAAAGAGGGGTATAAGAGCATAGTTTGCATATACTATTGAAGTTAAGTTGGTATCAAAGCAAAGGAGATTTTTATAAACTTAGAATGTTAAATCTAAGACCCAACTACAAAGAAAATATCAGATAATATGCAAGCTTATAGAGACAGAAATAAGAATACAGCTTGCCAGGGGCTTGGGGTAAGGAGAATGGGTGCTAATACAAAATGGGTGCAAGGTTTCTCTGTGGTAAAATGAGAAAGTGTAGTGAAGGCAATGAGGATACTGCAACATAATAAATGTGATTCATCCCACTGAATGATATGCTTGGGAGTGGTTGAGATGGGAAAGTTTATGTTGTGTGTATGTTCCCACAATTAAAAAACAAAGCAACTAAAGAGACAATGACAATTAAATGCAATGCGTTATCCTGCATGGGCTCTAACAAGGGAGAGAGAAGGCTCTAAGGACATTGACATTATTGTGACATATGAAAAACAGAATATAGACTATAAGCTTTATATCAATGTTAAATTTATTGAACTTGATAACTGCGTTTAAGGTGTATACATAAGTGAATATCCTTGTTCCTAGGAAATGTTCATGACAATATTAAGTGTACAAGGCATATGATGTATTCAACCTACACTCAAGATTTCAGAAAATGTATTGATAAATAGACAGATGGATAGATAAATAGATGGACTGATTGGTTGATGGGTAGATAGAATGATATGGCAAATATGGCATGTGGATCTGGGTGTCAGGGGAAAATGGGTATGTTGCAGTTCTATGCATGCGGTGTACTTAATTTTTTAACTGTCCTTGAAGTTTGAAAGTATTTCAAATTAAAAGTTTAAAATTAAAACAACAACAACATAGGACTGTGCAACACAGTGAGCTCTATTGTAAACATAGACTGTAGTTAATAGTACAATTATAAAAATGTTCTTTCATGAATCACAACAAATGGACCACACTAACACAAGGTGTTAATGAAAGGGTGTAATTACGGGAACTCTATATTTTATGCATGATTTCTCTGTAAACCTACGAATTCTCTAATAAAAAAAGACACAAGCATGGACTTGGTTGTTTCTTTGGGGACAGGGGAAAAGAATAATAAGCATTTGAGCATTGATTCTAGTATTTCTCTACATATCAGTCATCACAGTAAAAAAGTACAAATTCACAGCACCTCCACTGAAAGACTACAAAGCATGTTTTGTTTCTTTTTATTCAGTTAGTCAAAAATTGTGTCTCCTAACTGTTTGGCATCTGGAAGTAAAGCTGAACTCACTAACAAAATGTCTGTTTTGATAAATCGGGAACAAAAAGACCAAAACTAATGACTTCCCCAATGGAAGGTGCCCTGGGAAATATAATATAGAAGAGTGTGATAGAAGGGTTGTTTACTATGATTCTCTGTATCCATCTGATGGGGAGTATAAATAGTTTTCTTTACACAAAGGGACCTGGGGAATAGTGAATCAGGGAATAATTGACTTGTCTTGGTATGTTTGTGAATGTGCGTTTTTATCTGATGGCAAAAATGCTGTTGGCCTTTGAGTCAGTCACCCACCATAAAATTCCCTCAGCTTCATATGCACCAAGACCGTGTGCACATCTCCCCTAAAGAAAATGTTTCAAATTAGCATTAATCATCCAATGTCGTGGTTTGGGCCCTACGGTGAAAGCCACCTACTGCAGCTGAATGCCATTCAGCAGGCAAGAAGTGATTTGCAATATAATTTAAATGAAGAGTTGGTTTCCTTTCCCATTTAGAACACACCAGTATGGAAAACTGATTGTCAGACATTCTGGTGATGTGCATCAACTTGGCTATTCACTCAGAAAATGAAGTTTCCTGAGACACCGGCACATTTAATTTATTTTTTCCCCTGTGAAGTTAACTTCTGCTTGTTAAATACAATGACTATTCAAACCACAGAAAAACCAAAACCATTAATTTTAATGCTCATAATGTAATGGAAGGAGATTATATTCATTTGGGATTTTTTTCTTTGAATAGAATGTTTACTTGCCCTTCTGCTTATGAGTTAATTATTATTTTCCTCCCATAATGCTCTGCTTATATCTGAGCAGCCAAACTGTGTGCCTGTTAATGTCTTGGGTTTATGAATTACTGGTGAGCCTATCATTTTGCAATGTCTATCACTGGAGCCTCAATAGCTTGGCAGTGTGGTGAGTGAATGCCTGGTTGTTAGGAAGGCAACTGGTCTCTTACAGAACCCTCTCATCTATTTTTATAAAACATTTCGTTATAGTAGAATTTCTCTTCTATGCCTTGATTGATAGAGTAAATGACTTGTCAGTGAATTATATGGTGGTACATTAAGAAACGGTGACTTTCTCCTCCTATCATTCAGGTTTTTATTTTTAATTCATCTATTTATTAATTTATTAGACACTTAGTGAGCACCCTCCTTATGGCAATAATGTGCTAAGTATTATGGACTAAAACATGCTTAAGACATAGTCCCCATCTTTGGGGTGCTTATAGTTCAGAGTAAGAAACATGCCCATGAGGAGCTGCAGCTCTGTGAGGGGAGAGATACAAGAGAACTGGGGACAAGGCAATATGGAGATGATGAAGAAGCTCTCCCAGGAGAAGGGGCCATCAGGACAGGCTTTTCAGAGGAGGGGATGCTAGAGCTAGAGCTTCCCAGCCCTTGAGTTTTTCAAGCTGGTAGTGAAATGACAGGTGAGGGTGGGAGAAGGCATTCTGGGCAGAGAGAATAGCATATGCAAAGTTGTGAAACAAAACCATTTGTTGAAAATCTACTATATGCTATTCAAATAATAATATGCTATTTAAATAACATACATGAAAAAAATTCATTAAATAATATAAATAATACTATAAGCCAATATTTACTTAGTACTCATCATATGCCAAGCACTGTTTCAAATTCTTATATCTGCAAACTCAATGAAGTCTTATCAGCTTTACATTTTATAAATTAAAACTGATGCCTGGAGAGATTTAGTAACTTGCCAAATATCACACAGATGGTAGTATCAGGACCAAGACTGGAATCCAGGTTCTTGGGCTCCAAAGTCTGTAAGCATATGTATTATGCTCATGGTCTCTTTATCTGCTTGAGCCTTGAGTCCAGCTGTTCAGAGAAGACATGCAAATAGTAACTACCATTCAGGATTATGTCTAAGTGGAAACAGTAACAGTACTGTTGACATGTGGAGAGGATTAAATGAGATGTAAAATATATGAGGTGCTTCAAACTGTGCCTGGTATGTAGTAAAGCATTCAGCAAGTGATAACTGCAGGTGTTTTAATGATTAATGTCGTATGAGTAGCAGAGCCCTATAGAAAATATCAGGCATTCAGCAGGGATAGGTGGGGTTGTGTGGAGGAGAAAGGGGGTGTTTACTGGGGAAGACAGTTGTCAAGAAACACCTGGTGGACTTGGTGACACATGCTGTAGACTTGGCTGACTTAATGATAGAATTGTGATGGATAGGACTTGGGGACAAGGGTAGTATTTCAGCAAGAGGGAATGGAGTGCAGAAATGAGAGCAGAACAGAAAATTCCATCATGTTTGAGAAAAATAGAGACCAACTTGATTAAAGCAGAGGGTCTACAGAGAGAAGCAGTAGGAGAGTAATATCAAACAGGTAGGTAAAAAATTCTTTACAACTCATGATATTTGTTGAGTGGTGGGTGCTATTCATATTTTGTATTATTTAGTCATCATAAACATTTACCTGGGATTATAGACTCATTTTCCATTTGAAGAGAGTGAGATTCAGAGAAGTTATGAAACTTGCTTAAGGTCACCTGATTAAAGGATGGTACAACTTGTGTTCCCACATAGCCAGCACAATTAGGCATAGAGACACTGAAGAATTCCCTTTTGTTTAGCCAGTGCAATTCCTTGGATCCCTATGTCCACACCCACAAATGTACCACACATACTTTAAAATGGCACTCCATCCTGAGCCACTCACTTTAGACTCCATCATGAGGACTAAGAACTAACTTTGTTCTTTTTTTTTTTTTTAAGATTTATTTACTTATTCCCTCCTCCCCCCATTGTTTTGCACTTGCTGTCTGCTCTCTTTGTCCATTCATTGTGTGTTCTTCTTTGTCTGCTTGTCTTCTCTTTAGGCAGCACCGGGAACCAATCCTGGGACCTTCCAGATTAGGAGAGAGGCGTTCAATCTCTTGTGCCACCTCAGCTCCCTGGTCTGCTGCACCTCTTATCGTCTCTCCTCTGTATCTCTTTTTGTTGCATCATCTTGTTGTGCTAGCTCTCTGCTCGGGCCAGCACTCCCGCACGGGCCAGCACTCCTGTGCGGGCCAGCTTGCCTTTGCCAGGAAGCCCTGGGAATTGAACCGTAGACCTCCTATATGGTAGGCAGGAGCCCAGTCGCTTGAGCCACGTCCACTTCCCTACCTTTGGTCTTTATCCTTCTCTTTCCTTCTTTGGTTAGCTTTCAACATTGACATATACCTCTTTTATTGCAGCCTTGGTGCCTCTCGATGACAATTCCTGATTTGTGGCCCTGGCAACCTTGGGAAAACATTTTGTTTCTTCAATCCACACCCTGGGGTCCCCCTTTCCCCAGTGCCAACCCCCACCTTACCTGGACACATTGACCGAACCATTTACTAGGACACCGTGAGTAAAATCCTTGATTCCTTCGGGGTGACAGTTCATCATGTCTCCCTCTACCTCCCTCCCCCCCCTCTACTCTTGAGCATGATTTTTTTCTCAAAAGCTAGCATAATTCTCTTCCTTTCTGGACCGAACTGCTTGTCCCATAGCTAATATTCCAAGATTCATTATTTGTTTAATCAGTGACTTATTCAAGACGGTGGTAGCCAGTGGAATCTGAGACTGGAAAGGCACAAGCCTTTGTTCTCTTCCTCCTGTGTAGTTCCATTCAGGGTTACTTGTCTCTGACTTAGATTGGAGACTAAATGGATTAGAATAAAACCAATTTAAGGGAAAAAAGAAATGTTCATAGAAACAGAAATAGAGATTTCTGCTATCTTGGCTGCCTAAGATCTGTAAGGCCTCACCAAGGAATTTAAAAAATAATGTTTCTTATCATAAGTGACAGAAATATGCTGCTTTCTGCATCAATAGATATGCAGATTAAAGGGTCTGACCGTATGAAACAATTTTGCACAGCACCAGGCACTCTGGGCTCTGCTCTCTGCCTTATTACCCTTCATCTTGTGGCTATTTCAGGCCCAATTTAAGAATACAATGCTGTCTGGCTTTGCAAATTGACATCCTTTAATTTAAACTGTCTTGTGGGAGAATTAAGAAATTATGGAACAATTATTTGCCCTCAGCTGAAAGCTGGCTGGCATCCTGAGATCCTTGTACATTAGCCATTTGAATTGATTAAGTCACATAATTGAATTACACCTTTGCCCTCATACTATCTGGTTGTGTTTCGTGTTGGGGAAAATGCGTTCATAAAAATAGGGTAGGGGTTGGGGTTACAGATTGACCTGGGTGTCAAAAAAAACCTCCAGCACAGAGTGGGCTGATACTTCTGGATTTTGTGTGGATGGATGATTAACAGAGCAAGCATTCCATTTGGAGTTTAAATGGAAGTTCATGAATCAAAACTGTATGCATGATATAGTATGCATCCTTCCCTAGTTGCTCTTTGCATTGTCTTTTTATGTTCAGCTGAAGTGTCTGCCACTCATTCTCAAAGCATTTTCTAGCATCCCCCTATGAACAAAAATGTGGGCTTTGGTGTACCTTCCTTTGTTTCGTATGGTTTCCTCAATGCACTTCAGCCTGGCAACTACCACCATGCCGGCATGGCCAACATCTCCAGGCAATGATTCTGAGGTAAGAAACCATGTCTAACTCACCTAGGCTAGCACCTGGCACCTAGGAGTGCTCAATAAGTATTTGTTGAATGAGTTTTTATTTGGAAGTCTTAGTGGTTTAGTTTCTAAATTCCATTTTCTTTTGTAGAGTGGGAATAGGGAGGCAGATGGAATCTGTTAGCAATTTTCAAAGCCTCATTTTTAAGTAGGGGGTTTTATACCACCTATGCCATTAGCCTACTTCATCAAGGATTTATTAAACACCAACTCTATCAGTATAATGAACATTTATGAGCACCTATTATATAGTAGAAGCCAGACTAGGTGCTGAGAGGGGAAAATAGCCAAAGCATATTCCTTGTTATTTGGAGGAGCTCAAAACCCTTCAGGTATAGAAGGTGTCTGTGTAGGAAACAGTTCTAGGAACTGAAAGACTAGGTAGGAAGGAGGCTACTGAATAATCCAGGGCTAAGAGAAAGGGCAGCAGTGCATTCCATTTCATTCTCCTCTGAAGTCTGCCCTGCTGTTGGTCTGCCCTGCCTACTCCCCCCTCACCCTCCCTCATCATCCATTTTGGAACCCAGCAGAGAAGAAACTCTTAGCCTAATGTCCTGTGGTCAGGCTGGATGTCCGCCTTTCATTTGAAAACTCCTCTAAAGAAGAGAGGTTTTAAAGTACTCCCCCCCACACACACACTACCTACCCTCTACCATACTGTGCAGCATTCTGCGTTTTCATATTCTTTGTCTATCCTGTGTGGCACAAAACACAGTGTCTCTCTCCTTCTCTCTAAAAGCTTTTTACCTTTTCTTTACCTTGATCAAAGAATATGCTTAGAGTTTTAAAAGCCAAGTACAGCTATCCTCCGGAATATTTCTGTGTGGAAGGGATTAATCAAGTCTGCCAAACATTGAGCTGTAAAACCTTTAATATTTCTAAAAGGTTTAAGTCGGCATATTTATCACATGCATCATTGAGAATAATCTTTCTTTTTATAGAAAGAAAAATTAAATGCTTACTGTAAAATATAGTGGTGATGAGCGCAGTGGGTGAGAGGCTCGTGCAGAGGCCCATTTGTGATATCAGAATGGAGATTCTGGTTAAATCTTTCTCTATCACTCCCTTACAAGCCACCCATCACCTACCACACATCTGTTTAAATGAATATGCTATATTGTGGATCTCTAGAATCTTGGACCTCAAAGGGAAAGGAAAGCAGGGGAAAATGACTAATTTTTGTTGAGTATCTGCTACCTGTCAGGCATTGCATCTGCCTCTTTTAAGTGGGTTGTCACAATTTAATTTTCACAGCAATCCTTTATAGTAGACACTATCAGAGCTGATTCATAGACTAGAAAGATTCAAAAAGTGAAGGCATTTTCTCAAGATCACATAAATATTCATCTGCAAATGCAGGATCTTATTCTAAAACCTGTGATCTTTCATTCTGTCTATGTGGCAGATGCCAAGTAGATGCATGGCACAAGGTAAGTAACCACTTTAGGGTTGCTAAGGTTGTTGCGACTGTAAGCATTATGGTACCTAGGGATTTTTAATG
This sequence comes from Tolypeutes matacus, assembly GCA_026826555.1. Taxonomy (NCBI): domain Eukaryota; kingdom Metazoa; phylum Chordata; class Mammalia; order Cingulata; family Chlamyphoridae; genus Tolypeutes; species Tolypeutes matacus. Next base: position 53,630,803 of record JAKSZT010053883.1, on the reverse strand, counting down.
AAAGCTCTTTATTCTATAGCTGGGGTTCTTAACCTTTTTTGTTCCATGGACCCCTTTCCTTTGCCAGTCAGGTGAAAACCACAAACCCCTTACTAAGTCCACACTATACCGTGTATTATTTAATGAATATATCACACCTACACCAACATGTCCCCACAAGAATAATGTTTTTTTGAATTTCAACACAAGCTCATGGACCCCTTGTTAAGAACCCCTTCTCTATAGAAAGAGACATGAAGATTGTTGGGCATGAGTCTAAGAATCTGAGAAATGTGATTTAGGATGATTAATCCAATAGTGGTGCTAGTATCCATTAGCGTAGGGAGAGACACACTCAAGACCTTTAATTAATATAATTACTTCAAACACCCGATTTCATTATTTATTAAATGCTTTCTTTCACATGTATGTACACTCCAATTTAAACTACTCTGCAGCTTTGTGAAATAGCTATCAGCACTACTGCCATTTTACAGATGGTGGTACTGAGGCACAAAGACATGACAAAACCCGCCCAGGTTATTCAGCTAGAAGTAACTGAGTTGATACTTACTGGGTATTGAATCATGTCCCCCTCAAAAAAGCATGTTCAGGTCCAGACTCCTGATCCTGTGGGTGTGAACCCCTTTGTAAATAAGATCTTTGAAGATGAATTATTAGTTGAGGTGTGCCCAAATTGAATGAGGGTGGGCCAATGTGGCTAAATTCCCTATAAGCAAAGGCAATAGGACACAGAAAAAAGAAGCCACAAAGGGCAGCCAGAAACTGGAAGTCAAGGGAAACCAGGAGAGAAAGAAGAGTCTGTCATGTGCATCACCATGTCATGGAAAAGCCAAGTACCAAGGATTACTGGCACCCAGTCCCAGAATGCCACAGTCTTTGAGGAGAAAGCATTGCCTTGTTAATGCATCAAATTTGCACTTATTCTAGCCTCAAAACCATGAGCCAGTAAATTCTCATTATTTAAGACAAACTATTGTATGTGATTTGTTTTAGTAACTAGGAAACAAATACAACATTCAAACTCTCTTCTGAGGCCAAACCACATATTTCTATTATAACATATTTGAGCCATTTGATTATCTCTAAGAATTTGAAAAGTGAAATAAAGTTTTGTAGTTTGAAAGGAACTTAGAGTCCCATCACTCTTGTTTACAAGGTTTGACCACTGAGACCCAGACCCTGAAAGATGCCCTCACAACCTGCTATGATAACAGAGAAGAAAGATCAATTTATTCAGATAGGGATTACTGTTATAAAACCAAGGAGGGCTTCCTTGAGGAGTTGACTCTTGATGATGTCCTGAATGAAGGAGAAGGATTTTTTATAGGGAGTGTTTTAGTCTACTAGGCTGCCATAATGCAATATACCAGAAGTGGGTTGGCTTTTACAATGGGGATTTATTAGCTTACAAGCTTACAATTTTGAAATTGTGAAAATGTCCGAATCAGGGCATCATCAGGCGTTGCTCTTTCCCAGAAGACTGGTAGCAATCCTGGACTCTCTGTCACATGGCAAGGCACATGACAATGTTTTCTTGTCTCTCCTTTCTCTCCTGGGTTTCAATGCTTTCAGTTTCCGGCTTCTGTGGCTTTCTATCTGTGTTCTCTCTCTCCAAATTCAGCCTGCTTATAAAAGACATCAGCAAGAGGATTAAGACCTACCCCAGGCCATGTCTTAACTGAACTAACCTAGTCATAAGGCCCTACTCACAATAGGTTTACACCCACAGGAATGGACTATCTTCAAGAACATGATTTTCTGGGGTCTTTAGAGCTTCAAACCACTACAAAGGGAGAAGATTCAACAAATGATGCTAAAATAGAAGAAAAGAGTGTCTGTGGCAAAATGACATGTTGGGTTCCAGGGGCGGGGGCCCTTTATGGAAGCTCAAGTTTGTTGTTTCAATATAATTAGTTGTGTAATTGCATTACCAGACTGCTGCCTTAGTGCTCACACATATATGTAATTAAACCCCCTGCCAACCAGGCTGTGTCTTCTGCACGCCTCCACTTTATACCTCCAGCTTTACATCAGATCAAGCAACCAAAAGAAATGTTCTGAGGTTGAAAAGATTTGCAATTCCAAGCTCATCTTTTCTACAAGCATACTTCTCCGTGTTTACCAAATGTATTGGGAGGAAAAAATATCTATAAAAGGATTAGAACAAAGAATAGATTTCTCCTCCTAGGTTACCATGAAGACAATGGGCCTATTTCTGAAACTCTTTTGGGTGGGCGAGATGTTTCCCCAGTCTACATTTAGCAAACTGTAATTAACATCAGCAAGAGAAGAGAAATGACTGTGTTGGGAATACCACATTCCTCTGCACAACAGTATCTGTTCGGACAGACCGTTCTTTAGCAACTGTCTTTTTTTGTGGAGAAGTGGTGTATAGATTCCCTATATTACCGAAATTGTCATTCTGGGAATGAAGCTCTTACATGCAGTAGGGGTCAGAGGCCAGCTGATGATCTCAGCTGGATATTGCTCAAGTGTCATCCAGTTTGAATCATAAGGTTCTTCTATGGCTTTCATTCAATCCATAAACAAACATGAGTCCACAGCCACATGAGCCCTACTATATCCTGAACCCTAGGCAAGATGCTAGAGAATACAGGTCACCACATGCATCTGTGAAAAGCCATGATGGTAAAAGGCAGAGTAATGGCTTGCCAGCAAAGAACCAGCTGAGGCTTTGGCTTTGGAACCATTGAGTACATCCGACATTCCCTGTATTAGTTATGATAAGTAGTGCCAGCTGCTGTAACTAATAACCCCTCAACAATAGAATTCAGGGGCCCAGATTTTTTCCTATCTTATGTATGTCACCACTAGTTTCAACATTCGGCCTTCAAGTTCCCCGAAGAAGGGACAAGAGAGATGAAGTTACTCTTGGGAGATTTTTATGGGCCAGGCCTGGAAGTGGCACACATCTTTTCCAACCATATTCTGTTCTTTTGGCCAGAATTCAGTCATGTGACCCAATTTAACAGTAAGGAGACTGGGAAATATAGCATAGCTATGTGCCCAGGATAAAAACAGCTTAGATGATCACATTGTCTTATGTTCAACCTAAACGTCTTCAGCTTAATTTAAGTAGTGCTTAGTGACTTCTAAGAGAAAAGAGCATGAGAGGAAATTGCTCTGTTTGCAGCTAGAGCCTCCCCCAATTCTAAGCTAGTCTCAAATTTATGCTGCCAGAGAGCCTGTTGCTGATTACACTGGATGCCCCACAAATTAATGAGGGCTGGATTTAGAGGTGACAACAATCGCTGAGTCTGTGGAGCATAAAATGCAACACTAATACATATGTTTCAGAAATGTCCTTTTGTCTATATGTTTGGGGGAGAAACTGCTGATGAGGATCAATTTCATATTGACTTTAAATTTTTCAGTTGGCCCAGAGCTCTTTTTATTAAGTAATGTGCATGAAAACATTTCAAGCCAGGCCAGTTTGATGGCTTGTAGAATTCCCTTCAGAATCTGGCAAACTGGATAGAATTAGAAATACAATTCATTCATTTATTCTTGTATTCATTCTTTAATAAATATTTATTGAGCACCTGCTACATGCTCAATTCTAGAAACTATGCTAGACAGTTAGCAAGACACACTCTGCCCTCAAGGAATCTAAAATCTAATGAGCTAGACAGATACATCAATAATCAATCCTGGCCTAGTGTGGTATGTTCTGTTATAGGTGAAGGCAAGATGTGAGGAAGCATTTGATATTTAGCTTTTGTTGAATGAATGAGTGAGTGAATGCATGAATGAGTGAATGAGATGGCCTTTGAGCTGAGATATGAAGAGAAGTAGAAATTGGCTAAGCTGAAAAGGAGGTATTGGGACTCTGAGGCTGAGGAAATAATGTGAAAATGCAGGTAAAAGTGATATTTAAATGTAAGCCAGGTGAGGGGTCTGGGAAGGCAGAAGTGGAGCTCTAGGTAGTTAATACTTAAGGACCTTGGGTGTTAAATTACCACCCGTGTAAACAGACCTGCTTCTAGAAGGCAGAATGCACCCAGCAGGGCCCGGCACCCACTTGGAGGACAGGTCTTATCACACAGTGAGTGGCTCATCTGGTTAGATTGTTTTCTGTGCATAGAGATCATAGGTAAAGTGGGCAGTTAGTTATACATGAGCTCACTTTCCTGAGAGGCAGCTGAGTAGAAGCCAAGGTATTTGAACTTTGCTCTGGGAAAGATGCGGTTTCAAATCCTGGCTAAACAGTGGGTATTTATGAAATCTTGGAGCCTCCTGCTGGCTGCAAAGTCAGGTTATATTTTCAGTTTTCACTGAACATTGTTGTGAAATCTTTTATTTGCTGCCTCTCTGCATTTTTCTCAGCTAATATTTCCCATATTCTTAGTTATTGTCATTATGCTTGTTGGTGGTACTGTTTTGGTTTGTTTTGTTTTAATCTTCTTTGAATCCCCAGCCAGTGTGCGAGAATGTGGGCATCACTCTTCTGAACACCTACCTTTGGGATGTGGTCCCTGGTCTTTGACTCACAGGTTAAAAATCCTGTTATGCTCCCTTAAACTTGACTCATCGGCCTCAGTGGCCACACAGATTTATGGCTGTTTTTTCCTATGTTTGATCTTAGCAAACAGGCAGCTGTGATGTAGCAGCTTCATTCTACTCACCTGCTGGCATCTTCAGGTTGGGTCTAATAGCTTGTTAACTGCTCTGAGGACAGGCAATGCCCTTCCTGACTACCTTTGAGAGAGGTCTCTATGGTAACCACGTCACATTGGGGACCGTGTTCATTCTTCAAGGCTTTCCTCCCCATTTTTCTCTGGTGGCTTCTGGGTAACCTATAATGGTTGGAGCCCAGCCTCACCCTGCCAGGAAGCCAATGCTGATTTAAAGCCTCGCAAAGGATCTTAACAAGACACACTGCTTTCCCGTGGCCTTGCTACTTATACCGCTTCGCACTTGGTCCAGGTCTGCAAAGAGCTGTCATTCCTCCTTTATCGTCTCTCTTTTCAGCATTCCCTGGGTACTGCTTTCTCTCTCAGAAAGCTTTGACATGGTTTCTCCAGATCTCTCTGCTCATTAATATCTTGCAACAATCCCTTCTGAATCCTGGCATTCAGTATGTTCTTTTTTCTCTTTCTCCTTTGTTTTGTCATTCACTTCTCTCTTCAGAAGTGATGCCCAAGCTCTCTGGTCTTCATCGGCATCACTGATTGCATCAAAGGGACTCATATAGACTGTTCAGATATATGAAGAAAGAAGTGATTTATATATGAGAGGGCTCTAGACATTTCTGTCTGTCCACTGCCTTCATGGCCCTACAATATTTCTACTCATAGCAAACATTTATGTAGAGCTCATTATGTGCTAGGCATAGTGCTAAGCACTTTACATGTTCACAACAATCCCATTGGCTAAATACTCTTATTGTCTCCATTTTACAGGTGGGGGAACTGAGGCAAAGAGACATTAAGGTACATGTCCTAGGGTCCCCAGCTATTAAATAGCAGAGCTAGGGCTTGAACGCTGCCTCCAGAATCCATGCTCTTTGGGTGGTGATATTGTTCTCTATCCGTGCGGTTCCACCGTTAGGAATGGCCTAGGTCTGTAAAGCTACATTGTACCCATCTACAGTGCCAAGATTAAATGGTAGTTGCTTTGTGATGTGACCCCAATATTCCCTTCTTCATCTACCTTCAAGATGTAGGTTCATTTTTTTTCACTCAGAAAACATCGAAGCACAGTGGTTGCAGCACATTCATTAACCCATTCAACAGGATTTATCAAATGCCTTCAGTGCTACTGTGAGAGGTGCTGTGGCTGCAATGGTGAGCAAAAAGCAAGCAGACCCTGTTCTCAACCTACGTGCTTTTTAAAAGATGAAAAATAAGCTGGGATAGATAAACAGGTAGAGATAGAGATAGATACATAATGATATGAAACAGAGAGAACTATAGATATGCATGTAGATATAGAGACAGTTTTATATCTGTATCTGTCTGGATAGATACCAGGTTGTTGTTTTTTTCCATTCAATTCCTCCTGCCCATTTATATGATGAATCTCACCTCCTTGGCCTGATATTTAAGATCCTTCATGATCTAGCCTCAGAAACCTTTCCAGGCTTATCTCCCACCAGTCCTTTCCTTCTTTTTCACGACTACCCACCCTAGATCCAGCCTCTCAGAAAATGTTTCCTTGTTGAAAATCATCTGTATTAGTCAGCCAAAGGGGTGCTAATGTGAAATACCAAAAATGGGTTGGTCTCTATAAAGAGTATTTATTTGGGGTAGAAGTCCACAGATACCAGGTCATAAAGCGTTAAATTTCTTCTCTCACCACAGTCCATTGCCACATGTTAGAGCAAGACAGCTGCGGCATTTGCCAGGGTTCAGGCTTCTGGGGTTCCTCTCTTCCCGGGGCTGCGTTTCTCTCCGGGCTTAGTGCTTCTGGTTCCTCCACAAGGTCAGCTGTAGACGATCAGGCGAACGGCTTGCTTCTCTTCTCCTGGGGCCTTTTTCCAACATCAAAACTGCTTCTCAAAAGACTGCTTCAATGCAAGAAATTATAACAATGAGGTGGAGCCAGTGGCCACTTGACACTTTTGGGGTAGGGAGGGGACGAGCAGTTGAAATACAGTGGCTTCTTTGGGAGTTGGAGGTTGTCCTGAGTACTGTTGTGGCAACGGATGTAGGCCATTTTAAATCAGCACACACCACTCAGAACTGAGTGGGAGAGAGTGTGGTCTACAGTGTGAACTGTGGTCTATGGTTGGTGGCAAGGCTCCAGGATGTGTAAGTTCATTGAGGGTGGTGGGCCACACTGTGGGAGATGTTTGTGTGGGATGTGATGGGAGGTGTGGGAGGTGGGCAACATGGGAATCCCAGTGGGTTCCGTGTAATATTTTGGGTAATCTAAGCACCTCTTAAAATATATGTATATATATATATAAACAACATTTTTGTAAGCAAATACACATATATGCATATATATTTATATATCATTTTGCAAATGTTTGTATGTATTGTGAGAATTTTGATTTTTACCCATAATAAAAAAAAAAAAAAAAAAAAAAAAGACTGCTTCAACTGTCCTTTGCCTTGCCTTTTATATTCGATTCCCCACCAAGGGGTGGGGCTCAACACCCTAATCCTAACCTAATCATGCCCAGATTAACAGATCAGTTTACAAGCATGATTCAATTATATTTTTGGAATTCATAATTACATCAAACTTCCACACCATCCAAGCACAATCACACCACCTCTTATCTCTGCTTCAAGTTTCCTTTTTACACTTCCCTTCCCATATTTATCCTCACCCTAACCCATTCTATACATCCAGACCAGGTTCAGACACCCTTCCTCTGTGGACCTTCCCTGACCATCTCCTTACACTCCTATCAGCAAGGAATCAGTCTGTGCTTCATCTATACTGCAATAGCACTGAACACATCCCTCAATTTGAGCATATTCTACCCTAAGTCTTAGCTGTCTATTTACATGTCTCCTCACTAGAACTGCATTCTCCTGGAAGGTGAGGAACAGGCATCATTTCTTGCTGTATTTATAGAACCTAGCATAGTGCCTTGTATGCACTAGACTTCTATTATTATTATTATTATATTATTATTATTATTAAACTTTAATGATAACTGTTAAAGCATCGGATGGCCATCTGTACCTAGTGTTTTGCTAAGCATTTCACTTGTTTTATTCACTTTTTCCATAATCAGATGATGTAAATTATGATATAGGTACTCGTTTTACAGACGAGGGAACCAAGGTTTAGTGAGGGCACAACACCTGCTCCAGCTCACATACCCCCTGAAAAACAGAGCCTGGTTAGATCCCACATTGATTTTCTCCTGGAGCCGTGAGAGAAGGGCCTGCTTGCTTTTTACTCATTATTGTAGTCATAGCACCTAACACAGAAACACTGGAGGTATTTGACAATATCGTGGTGAATGTACTGCAAGCACATACTTTGATATTTGCTGAATGAAAAAAAATGAACTTACATTTTGCAGATGGAGGAAAGAAGAAATCTAGGATTGGTTTCACTCTTATGTATAGTTTTATAAACACATACATGCATACACACAAATATTCCATTTTTGGATACCGAAGTCAGAGAAGGAGTCTATGTAATTCTGGTAAAATGACTACTCACTGGGAGCTGTACATTTGTTTTTGCTTTTTTCAAGGAAGTTGCCTTTGGGCTTAGGTGAGTTTCCTGATTAGTCTGGAACAAAATAGTCATTTAGATGTTCACAGACCAGGGGATCAGGCTTGGTAGCCAATAAAGCTAGTTTGGATCCCAGCCTTGCAATGACTTCTAGGTGACTTTGGGCAAGTCATTTTATGCCTCCAAAATTCAGGGTAGTGATTATGGATTCTAGAAATAGTTGCCCTGGCTTTAAATAATGCTGCTCTAAGCTTACTAGCTGTGTGATCTTTGACAACATCCGTAACTCTCTGTGCATCAGTTTTCATCTGTAAAATGAATAAAATAATACTGTTTCCAGGAATTCATGAGAATAGAATAAATCAATTCACTTAAAGCATTTAAAACAGTACCTGACATCCAGAAAACTATTATTACTAGCGCTTAGATAATGGTATCTATTTCAGAGAGTTGTAGTGAGAATTCAATGAAGTAATATATTTGTAAAGCACCTTGCCTTCTAAGGGCTTAGGCCCAGAGCTGGTGCAGCATCACTTCCACCACATTCTCTTGGTTAAGGTGAGTCATTTGGCTGGCCCAGATTCAAGTGGAGGGGACTAAAGGGGGGTATGGATACAGGAGGTGTGGCTCATTGGGGGCCACCAAGGGGAAGATAGCCATGGCCTTGCTGAAAGAGATACTTGCGTTATGGATCTGAGTTGGCGTTGATGGGTAGGAAGTAAGTAAAATAGGTACCAGTAACTCAGCCATCAAGACTCATATAGTCTACTCATAGAAAAGCCCTGGGCTCCCTCACTCAGTCTGTGCCTCATTTTCTCTCAAATTCGAACCAGGTGAAAGTATAAGCTTTCCAAGGTCATGAGAAATGAGAAGAATATTTGGGAGATGAAACTGTTTCTAGAGACAGATCCCCTGGCAGCAATAAATGAAAACATAAAGACAAAAAGTGAAAAATTATATGATAAAAACTATTCTCAAAAAGGCAAATGAGGGCATTTCTTCATATATTATATCATATATATACCATTTCTGTCATCAGATGCTAAATCTAGAATACAGACTCTTAACTCCCCAATCCCTTTGCTTTTGATGATGAAGAGGTGATGTTGCTGCTACTTCTCCAAGGGGGCAGAGACCCTGTGTGTTGTTTGCTATGAAAGACCTAAAGCCAGCACTTAATAGGTGCTTTGTATTTCTTGACCATGTTGTCAGTCATTTATTGAATACTTGCTACTTGCAGGTGTTACAGTAATGCTTTCCAAATGTCATGGGATTCTACTTTACAATTACAAATACTTTTCACCAATATCAACTCTTCTGTCTGTATTAGTATTCCTTTTACAGAGAAGATTGAGACTTGGGAAGATGGGGGTTTGCAGAATTGGCAGAGTTGGGATACAAACTGGTATGGTTCTGTCTCCCAGTGTTCTTTTCCCTTTCCCCAGACCTCCCAGATAATACTGAGCTTCATTCAAATCACTTACTCATTCAGCACACTTACTGAGGATGTGCCTAACAGAGTCTTGGGCCAGGCTCTGCTTCGTGCTCAATTATTTTGCTTTTATTATATGCTATGCATTTTTATATACATGGTCTAAAGCATTTACACCATAGCCCTGTGAATCAAGGACTCTTGTCCCCATTGCAGATTAGAAAACCAGGGTCAAGAGGTTAAGTGAATTCCCCAAAGTCACACAGTTGGGAAGCGCCAGAGCTAAGGTTCCAATATAAGTCTGTGGAATGCCCCAAGTCCATGGACATCGCAGTGCTTCTTCCATCTTCCTCCTACAAAATGGCCTCTTAGCTGCACTCCAGTCATCTCCCCATTGTCCTGGACTCAGAGCTCTTTCCGGGCCCGAGTGCAGAATCAGGAATTGAGATGGAAGGTGTGCCCACACTCACAGGCAGGGTCAGAATTATCTCTGGGAAACACCTAGACATAACATACACACAGGCCTGGGCTGACATTTCATGAGCACTTCCTGCATGCACCTGGCATTGGACATGACACACACAGTAGCACATTTCATCCTCATATCAAATCTACAAGATAGTTACTGTTGACCCATTTTATAGAAGAGTTAACAAAGGCTCAGAGATGGTAAATTCTTTTCCCAAAGTTATATAGTCTGCCTGACCCCAAAGCACTTTCTATTCTCCCAGACTGCCTCAGTGAGGGTTTGAATCAAGCAGAACATAATCTGGGAAAACTTCATGGAAAAGATGAAGCCTGCACTGGACCCTTCAAAATTTCTCACACAGCCATAAATATGCTGAGAGAAAATGAGCATGTTATTATCGTTATGATTAGGTTTCTGTGTACTTCTCAAATCAGATGTGTAAATACAATAAAAAACATTTATTTTTGCAGCATAGACCTCCAGCAGTTTTCACCCAGCATCCTAGTTCTGAGGAAAGATAATAAATTAGCTCTAATTAGTTTTCCCACACACCGAAGCAAGCTTCTCCCGTCACTGCTTTTGCAAACTGGAGAGAGGGAGGCTCCATTGGATTTTTCCTAACGAAAGTGGTCTGCGGTGGCACCAGAGGGTAGGAGGCCTGGGGTGTGACTTTCCATTCTCTATTTTCTAGTTGTATGACTGCAAACAAGCCATTTGTAGCCACTGGTCTTCAGTGTTTTCCTCTGTAAGAAGAGCAGCTTGAACAGGGTTCCTTCTCCTCTCACACAGTAAGAGGCCACGATTCTACAATCCTAGAGAATTTTCCAGCCTGAGGAGCCACCTTCGTTTATGCATGCCATAGAGTTATTGAAGAACTACCATTTTTTTCAGATAATGACCTAGATATTGGAAATATGAAGATGAATAAAAAATTGTCTTTAGAGAACTCCCATTCTAATAGGGAGAATAATCGTAAGAGTTACTCATTCCTACATGCCAGGGGCCTGGTCATGCTCATCCTGACCTGTACTTTATCTCATTTAATCCCTGAAAGAGATCTCTGAAATAGGTATTGCTGTTATCTGCATTGTATAGATGGGGAAATAGCCCCAAAGAGGTTAGGTCAGTTTTTCAATCTCATTGCTAGTAAATGGGAAAGCCATCAACTCAAAGTCTGATCTCTTAACTATTAAACCATATTATCTCCCCCAGAAAATGCTGTAGGCCATAAAAGAAACAGCGATAGATCAGGGAAGACCATCAGATGTTGAGATGGGTTCCATCCAGCTGGTCAGAGAAGGCTTCAGTTAGGAGGGTGTTTGAACAGAATAGTGAAAGTAACATGTTTTTAACATATCAAGATGGAGAAGGAAAAACAGGTATAAGAGTCAAGATATTGAGGAAGGAAAGAACAACACTGGGCATGGATGAGCAAGCGTACATTGTGTGAAGGAAACCTAGTGTTACAGGAGCCTGGGTTCTGTGCTGTATTCATGCAAGAGACAAATATGCTTTGAGTGCCTAATGTGTCAGGCACAGTTATAGCCTCTGGGAATAACACAGCAAACAATACAAACTCCATACCCGCAAGGAACTAAGTACTTGATAGCAACGGTTCTCACGCAGGGGTGATTTTGCTACCCAGCAGACATTTGGCATTATCAGGAGATATTTTGTGTTGTGGCAACTGTGGGGTTTGGAGAGAAAGTGATATGAGCGTCTAGTGGGTAGAAGCCAGGGATGCTGCTATTTTATAATGCACAGCACAGCTCCCCACAAAGAAAGAATTACTCAGCCCCAAATGTCAACAGCCCTGCGGTTAAGAATCCCTGCTCTAATGGAATGACTAGATGGCTCATCAAGAACCTTGCAGGCCAGTCTGAAGAATTTGCCCATGCCTGTTCCAGAGCAGGTGACCTCATACAACCAAAAAGCAACAGCAGAAACATCAAAACCTTGCCACTGCCGATGAGCTTCCAGCACAAAAGAAATCAGCCCAGTTGCCTGAGATCTTTTATTCTAGGCCCAGGATGACCTGAAAATGCTCTCCTATGGCCTCTGGTTCAGAGCCACTCGGGGCTTATGAGAATCTATGGCTCACCAAAAGGGAAAGTCAGATGGCTTAGTCCTTCTTAATCAAATTAACAGTGTCTCTGCAGAAACTCAGCACAGCAGGGGAATTTATTACAAATTACCTCACCACTTGGTTCTCTCAAGAAAAGGAAATAGGCTCAACCATGTCTAACCCATGTCAACCCAACCGTTTCAATGTACGGGAGCTAGGCCAGAGCCTTTTTGTTACATTAAGCAATACCTAGCTTGAGAGTGTCAATGTGGTAGAGTTTCACTGCCTTTTAAAATGAAAGGCTACTTTTCATGATTACTCTCAAGCACCTTGGCACCATTCAGCTTTTCTAACGATGGTCGAGAGTACAGCAGGGTTTTGATTATGGCCACAAAGAACCTTCAGATGCGAGCCCAAGAAGAAAAGGTGATGCATTTGAAGCATGCATCCCAGAAAGAGTGCTGGCTTTGCAATCTGTCATGCCTGTTTGGACACTGGCTCAGCCCTTAAACGTGTAACACTGGGCAAGTCATTATGTAACATCTCTGAATCTAACTTTCTTCATCTAGAAAAATGGAGAATCAGATACATTCCCGAATTGTTATGAGGATTAAATGTGGTGAGGAAATCAGTGTAAAGCACCATACCTGGCACAGTGCAAGCGCTCAGTAAATTGTAGCTGATAATATCAAGATGGAGAAGGAAAAACATTTTATTCAATATTGAGTCACTTTCCCACCCAGACTTGGCTTCAGGGATGTGGGATATGAAAAAAAATAAGATGATCTAGTATTGAGGCTTAGTTACTTCTCATGTCCATTAAGCATAGAAGAGAAGAGAAATTGCTTGTGGACTAGTGGCTTCTTAGCAGTTCATATAGTGCAGGCCAAGTCTCTGAGTCTAGGCAGAGGCTGGCAGGTAAGCTCTGTGGACAGGTCTGAAGGAATACGAGGGAAAATCAATTTTAAAGGGCTTTTCAGGGGATGAGATGTGGCAAATGCCCAGGATTGATCCCAATGGGGACACCTGTATTTCCATACCAGGCGAGGCCTTCCCTTTAACCCATTGGCACTGCAGGTGGAATTTTCCCGGGTGAAGTCCATTACAGGCAATGGGTGTGCCGCGTGTGATTAATGACCCTAGTTATGGGCCGGTTAGCAACTGAGAGCTCCATCCATCTCACTCATGGAAGCATCGCATACCATTTATTGTCTGCAGCCAGGATGTATTCCTTTGCAATTAGGTAAATGCCTTCTTTCGGAGGAGATGTGGTAATTCCTCCATTAGTGCCCCCATGCCTCCACCTGACACCCAGAAGGAAGGCAGGGAGAAGCCAGAGAAAAACGGACATAGTGACCCTGTTTGGTGCTATACTTAACTTCAAATATGTGTGGCCCAGGAGCTTTTGCCAGTCATCAACCACCTCCTTTCAGAGGAACATTTAGCCCATGGAAACTATAAATATTATGGTTTCAAAATCCATCCATGGGGGGTACAAGTGTTGCTCAGTAGTTGAGGGCCAGTTTTGCATATATGCTGTCCCAGGCCCAATCCCTGGTACCTCCTAAAAAAATAGAAAAGAAAAAAATTTATCCATGGGAAAGAAGGAAGGGCATGGCAGATTAAGTGAAATCCTACACTTATTTTTTGTTGTGAAAAGAATCCCTGAAAGCTTTTTTTTTTTTTTTTTTTTAAATAAATCTATCATTTATGGAGTACTTCCAGGCACTATACTATCCACAAAAGAGTCTATTGTTCCACTTTACAGTCAGAAAAACTGAGGTGCAGAGAAGAGAAGTAATTTCCTTTGGCTTATACAACTAGGAAATGGCCCAACCAGGACTCACCCCACAGTCTGTCTCCAGAACTATGCTCTTAGCTACTGTGCTATGCTGTCTCTATCTCATTCACAAAGAACATGGACCAGAGAAAAAGAGTGACATATCAGAGACATATCATAGATATACATTTCTTTAAGAAAGCCCACCATACAAAAGAAAATGGAGGTCAATAATTTATTTCACAATTACTCTTTGAGTACCCACTATGAGCAGGCATTGTACTAAGTTCTGAGGATGTAATAGCAAATAAGATAAATGCTTTCATGGAGTTCACTCTACCTAGCGAAGAGGAAATCACCACCACCACCACAGGAGCTACTAGTTATTGTTTATTACACACTTAATACTATATTATTTTGCCTTCATTATCTCACTTAATCTTCACCACAATCACTGAGGAAAGCACTCTCATTATCCATAATTTACAAATGAGGAAACAGTGGCAAGGACAGTTTAAATCACCTGGTCAAGTTTACAGACCAATAGGTAGTAGACCTTTACTTTGAATCTACACAGTCTCACTCTAGTCTGTGCTTTTGAAAACTGAACAAGGGATTACAATTGTGCCAAGATTCTCTGAGAGCATGGCAGGAAGCACGTGAGGGTAGGGAGGTGATGACCACCTAGAAGAGGAGGAACTAGCCTAGTCTGGGGTAGGAGCCAAAGGATGAGTGAAGGGGATTAGGTGAAGAAAGGGACTTGAGGGTAGGAGAAGGGAGAGTTTATCAGGCCCAGGGAGCCCTGTAGAGCTGGGCATCTTTGAGGCATATGAAGGCCAGTGTAGTTGATTTGTGAACAGGGCAAAGGGCATGATGGGATATGAGGCTGGGTGTGTGGGTCAGGGGCCAATTTATACAGGCCCTTGGAGGCTGCATTAAGGAATGTGAGTTTCATCTTAAGCAAGAGAGGGAGGACTATGTTAGAGACAGCTAGTTATTCACCCAAATTTTGTCCTCATTCCATAATGTTGGGTTGTCTCTAGGAGGCAGTTGTCTAAACAGGGACGAAACAGGAACTACTTTAAATGGCCCATCCCCTTACTTCCAGGTGTGGTCATATGACTGTTTCTTGCCAAAATGTGGGAATGGAAGTGATGTATGTTGGTTCCAGGCAGGGGTTTTAAAAAGGCAGGTATGCTTTCTCTGTGTGGTTTTCCATTTCTATTGCCTGCAAGGAGACAACTCTGAGATTCTAGGTGATGGCCAAGCTACAGGAGAGAAAATCTCTGGATCACCACGTGGCCCACAGCATCACACGGATTGGATATCTATGTGAGCAGGAAATAGACTTCTATAGGATTTAACTGCTAAAATGCTGACGTTTATTACAATAGCTTGAGTATTTTGTGTTTTAAATGGATTACTCTGACACAATATAGAGAATGGATGGAGGAGGGCAAGAAGGGTTTCAAGGAGACTAGTAGTCCAGATGAGAGGGAATGGTAGCATGAACCATTCATAAGATTCACATAGTTATGTGTGCTCCTGCAAGACTTCTTCCAATCCTCTGATACTGATCCTCTCATGTTCTGATAGTATATTAAAGAGAGGGAATGATTTGGAAAAAAGGTCAAAGTGTAAAGTTACACTTTCATAGTTTACATAGCATTGTTTCATTAGAAACAAGCAAAGAAGTAATTAGTCATAGTACAAATAAGGGAACCCAGAAAAGTTAAATAGCCTACCCCAAATCCCACTTCTGGGGGCACCACAAACCTATACACCCCAATTTGTACCACTGGATGGTTATGAGCTCAGGATCAAAGGTCACACAGATCTGGAGCTGAGTCCCTTTTCCCAGTTAAATATGACTTCTGTGGATTTTTGGCAACTTAGAATCTTAGTCTCAGTTTCCTCGGTTGTAAAATGAGAATAACTCTAGCATTCCCTTATAGGATTGCTATAAGGATCAATGCTCTTGGTTAGAATCATAGCACATAGTGAAGTCTCAATAGTAGAAGAAGTTATGCTATCATCACTACACTGATTATGGAAAGACTTATCTTAGCACATCCACCCACCCCCATTTAGTTTATTGTTAATAGTGCTTTTACCTTCTTCTCCAGAAGGGTGTTGTACTCCTCAGTGTCCATACAGCTCACTCTTGGCTCATTCAGTTTTGAACTCAAATCGCTCTTCAGAGATCCTTCATAAAGCACCCTATCTCAAATAACCCTGCACTGCCTCCCCTTCCCAACCCTGCTTTAGTTTTTCTTTCTCGCACACATCTCCTCCCGGCATTATACGACTTTCATTTATTGATTGATGTTCCTTCTTATTTCACTAGAATGCAAGCTCTTCGAAAGCAGGGATTTTATGTCTTGTTCACAGCTGTATATCAGCATCTGGAACAGTATCTGACAGAGATTAGGAGCCCAATATGCATTTGATGAAAGAATAAAAGATGCTTTTGTCACAGGAGTGCTATGTTCCAAGTTCTAGCTTTACCTGAGATCTTACTTTTTTTTTTTCCTCTGTAGTGCCCTAGCAGGTTATTCATCAATCCAAAGCCTGTGAACAATTTTTTTTCTTCCCTTTAAGTGCTATCCTAGGCCTTTATTCCCAGTCTGCTTTCATAGAACCTCTGTGGCTGAGGCAAAGGATCTGTAACCTTCCAAGAAGGGGTGATGAGCCCCAGCTGCAGTGCCCAGCTGTGTTCTAAGGCATTCATCACCAGCACTGTAGAACATACATGCTCTACATGTGCTACATGTATTCAAGTTATCAATGCCTACAGATTAGAATTATGGTTCAGAAAGCTGGACTGGACAACAGAGACATCGTGTTATGTGGCTTCATGTTTCCACTGACATTTTAAACAGCTTTATTGAGGTATGTAATTGACATACAATAAACTGTACAAATTTAAATTATGCCCTTTGATGAGTCTTGACATATGCATTCACCTGTGAAACCATCACCACACTTAAGATAATGAACATTTTTCATCATGCTGAAAAGTTTCCTTACATCCCTTTATTATTTGAATCCCTTCATTTCAATCCACCACCGCTGCACACACACTCCATACATAGGCAACCACTAGTTTGCTTTCTGTTATTCTAGATTAGTTTTCATTTTCTAGAATTTTATATGATTAGAATCATACAGTGTGAACTCTTAATTCTTTCTCTAAGAATAATTATTTTGAGATGCACCCATGTTGTTAAGTGTATCAATAGTTCATCCTTTTTTATTGCTGATGAGTATTCCATCATATCGTCTTTTTTTGCAGGACTACTATAACAAATACCACAAAATGGATTGGCTTAACAACAGGAATTTATTGTCCTATAAGTCCAAAATCAAGGCCCCAGCAAGGCAATGCTTTAACTCAAAGTATGTGGCATTCTGGCACTGGCTAGTGGCAACCCTTGGGTTCCTTGGCTTGCATCTGTGTCTCTTATCACATAGCACTCTCGCTCTCCTTGTGTCTGCTCTTTCCATTTCCACTGACTTCCGGCTTCTGGATCCTCCTCATGATTTCCTCCTGACTCCTGAGTTCCCTTTTCTTCTCTTTATACAGCCTCCAGAAATACAGATTAAGATCCACCCTGATTCAGTTAGCTACACCTTAATGAAAAATAACTTATTCTAAAGGTCATTTTTACAAATGCAATGTGGATTAAGATTAAGAACATGTCTTCTTTGTGTAAGGACTTGCTGTGGGACCCAACAATACCAATGCTAGGTATATACCCAGAAGAACTGAGAGCAGTGACACGGATAGACATCTGCATACCAATGTTCATAGCAGTGTTATTCATGATAGCCAAAAACTGGAAACAACCCTGGTGTCCATCAACTGATGAATAGATAAACAAAAAATTGTGGAGTATACACATGATGGAATATTATGCAGCAGTAAGAAGAAATGAAGTCGTCAAACATACGGTGACATGGATGAACCTGGAGGACATTATGTTGAGTGAAGCAAGCCAGACACAAAAGGACAAATACTGTATGATTGCCTTATTATGAACTAAATATATTATGTGAAATATAAATATATTATGTGAAATATGAATATGGGTAGAATTGCATCTATAAGACCATTTTTCTTTGAAGCTGAACAAATGTAAGTTAATACTACAAAATGTTAATATCAGACAAAAAAAATTATAGTAATTGAAGGAGGCCAGACACAGAGTACTACATAATGTATGATTCCATTTATATGAAATGTAAAAATAAATCAATTTATAAAGATGAAAAAGAAAAAAAGAACATGTCTTCCATTGGGATACATAATTCAACCAATCACATATGCATATACAATTAGTTTATTCATTCATCTATTAGATACTTGGGCAGATTCTAGTTTTTAGTTATTATGAATAAAACTGTTATGGACATTTGTGTACAAGTCTTTGTGTGAATCTATATTTTCATTTCCCTTGGGTAAATACCTAGATGTGGGAATGTTGGTTTGTATTGTAGAGTATGTGGTAGATTGAAATTATTTACTCCAATGTAGAAATGTTCTTGGTCTTTTGATCTGCATTCCTTTAGTTATGAACCATTGTAAATAGGACCACTTGGAGATGTTATTTTAGTTAAGGTGTGGCCCAAATGAATGAGGTTGGGCCTTAAAAGCCACATTACTGGAGTCCTTTATGAGCAGAAGGAATTCACCATGAAGAGAGAAGGCCACAGGGAAGAGCTAGAAGCTGGAAGTCAACAGAAGAAAAAGGAGAGGACATCGCCATGTGACAGCAAAGCCAAGGAACTCAAAGATCACCAGCCAGCCAGAATGCTACCAACCCTGAGAGGAAGCAAACCTTCTAGCCTCTGAAACCATGAGCCACTAAACCCTGTTGGTTAAGCCAATACCAGTTCATGATATTTGTCATAGCAGCCTGAAAAACTAAGACAAAGTATATGTTTAACTATTTTAAAAATTACCAACCTGTTTTCCAAAGTGATTATACCATTTTACAATCCTACCAATTGTATACGAGAGTCCCAGTTGTTACTTTCTCAACAATAATTGCTAGGGTAAATCTGTTTACTTTGAGTCTAGTGGATAGTAGACATATATAATTGTGCTTTTAATTTGCAATTCTCTAATGATGAGTGATTTTCAGCATCTTTTCATGTGTTCATCTTTATCTCTTCTTTGATGGGATACTTATTTTTTACTGGGTTATATAGCTTCTTATTTTTGAACTGTAAGAATTTCTTTATTCCAGATACAAGGCCTTTGTCAGACAAATCTTTTGCAAATATTTTCTCCAAGTCTGTGGTTTGACTTTTCAATTCCCTTTTCAAGTCCCCTGAGTGGAACAGTTTTGTTGTCTTCCCCTCCATATTCCTAGAAACTAAAATACAACAGTCTTACACTTTGAAAATGCTCAGCAAATTTCAGTTCAACAAATAAGATAAGCTCTAACTTTAAATATTGCAAAGTCAAACACATGAAAGTTGACTTTGTTTCCTCAAGTTCCCAATCTGTGAAACCAATTTATTATGTACTTCATGGGGTGGTTGTCAGAATTAAGTGAATAAATATGAATAAATTGCTTAGACCCATACTTAGCACACAGTAAGAATTCAATAAGTAGTAGCAATAAATTTTAGCATTATTTTATTCTGTGATCCTAAGGAGCAGATGTGAAGTCAAAAGGCAAAAACTATAGCAAAGCAGATTGTCTCAATTTAATGAATTATTTTCCATTTCTCTCCAATAAATGTAAAGGAATAGGCTGCCATATAAGCTGCTAGACTCCCCATCACTGGTAGTATGGGGAAAGCATGCCCAAGGGGAGACAATAACCATTTGATCAGGTTCCAGAGGAGAGGATTACTACCTCGAGAGAAATACTGGACTTCTCATGTCCCTCTGTGTCCTAAAAAAAAAATGTTCCTAGTAGGAAATAACAACAAAAACAATAATAAAAGATTATTATTGTGCTAAGAACTTAACAAGTATTATCTTATTTAATCATCACAATGACCCCTAAGGTAAGCCTGAATATTATTTCTAATATATGAACAACATTAGGCTCAGAGGGGTTACACAGCATTTCCAGTTACATACAGCTTAGGGCCTTGAATCCAGGTCTGTCTGACTTAAGTTCATGCTCGCAACCCAGGCACTCTATGGCTGGTTTCCCTATGCCTAGTTACAAGTGCTGCTGGAACAGATAGTTCCCTGACAGCTTGTATCTCAATCCATATCCCATCCCCTGCTGTATGTTTCTGACTTTGTAGCAATAAGTACTTATGTCTCCAAAGAAAGAAAAGGTCTTAGGTCTTGGTCCACAGCTGCAGAAGTCCTCTTCTGTTGATGTAAGAGTTCTCCCCATAAAAGAGCCAAAGGCCTGAGGAAAGTCCACCCCCCAACCCGCTTTCTGCCTGGAACTACCAGCCGGACCTTAGCCTCCTGATGGAATGGCAATCACAATCTCCAGTTTGAACAGGCCTTTTCTGTTCTTCTCCTTCTGGCATATGGAGTGTTTATTTATTTTGGAAGTCCTCAGAAGTGGCAGCTTTCACATCACACAGCAGTATGGAATGTCCCCATTTGGTGCCTGTCCATCCAGCACACAATATTTATGCTGTCATTGCAAAGCTGTTGGACCCTTGGATCCTAATTATGAAAAGATACTTTTGTGGCTTCTAAAATCCAGGCCAGGTCTTCTAAAAGGGAGTGCCTGCCTCACTGCCATCTTGATTACCAATTCCTGTTGGCATGAGAGCCATGACAATATTCACCAGATTGTGTGCCAAACAAACGTTACCTAGCAACCAGAAGGATTGTTTGAGATGTGTCCTTGAATTCTAAACACTGTATGGATTCTTTAAGCACCTTGTATACAATGGAGAATAAAAGCATGCCATGGTAGGAAACCTTAGGAGAATCGGCTTTGAAGTCAGGCACCCTTTACACAATCCTGGCTCTCTCTGTAACTACTATCTAACTTGGGCAAGTTAGATAAACTCTCTGAGCGTCAGTTTCTTATCCTAGGAAATAGAGAACAATAACAGTAATTACTTCATGCTAATGTTATAAATGTAATATATGATAAGATATAGAGGACAATATTCTCTATAAAGTAGGTATCCAACAAATATAGTTCCCTTTAAATATACATTTTTTCTATGTTAATTTTGAAAATGACACAAATCTAAGAACCTGAAGGACGAGGATGTAGCTATCCCTGCATTACTAAATCACTGTGTCCGTAAGAGTCACTTAAACTCTCTTTGACTTATTTTCTTCATCTGATTTGTGGGGACATTAATAAATATTGTTCTGGGTCCACTTGAAATCAGGGATATGAAAAAGCTCTGAAGATCAGAAAACAAATATATAAGGTGACCTAAATATTTGTATTGTTCTTAACAAGCGGTCCGGGAGCTTGAATTGAAATTCAAAAAAACTATTCTTGTAGGGGCGTGTTGGTGTGGGTGTGATATATTTATTAAATAATACACAGTATAGTGTGGACTCAGTAAGGGGTCCGTGGTTTTCACCTGACTGGCAAAGGGGTCCGTGGAACAAGAAAGATTAAGAACCCCTGATTTAAGATGATGGAAGGTTAGCAGCACTGGGAGACTAATTAGAGGCCTTTGTCTAATAGTTTTTAACTTCATCCAGGTGACAATACTGGTGTTCATATTGGTGAAACCTATTTGAAATTATGTTAAGGTCTAGCTACACTCCCTCGCCCCACCCCTAATTTTCTCACTTTAATCTCTATTTTGGTTGCAGAAAATGTATTCCATCTCTTAAACCCACAGAGTCCAATTACCAGGACAGGTAAAAGGGTTCCAAGGAATGTAGTTGAACAAGTTAGGTTGGAGAAACCAAGGGCAGAATGACCCAAAAGATGAATATGAATTATATCACATTGTACAAAAGATCTTAGATGTTGGAGTGAGGCAGACTGTGTTCAGGTCTTCCTGGTCTACCACTTTCTAGCTCTGAGAACTTGAACAAATCGCTTACCATGCTAAGCTTCAGTTTTCTCACATGTAAAACGGATGTAATACAACTTATCCTGCAGGGTTGTTGAGAGGATGGGGCAATGAATATTGAAGTGTTGGCACATGGAAAGTAATCAATATATGATATATTTTAAATGCAATATTAATAATAATAATTAAAATTGAGAAAAGCAGTGTCCGAACTGGAGGAATGGTTCCAGATATAAGGTCTGAGCAGCAAACCTGAACCATTAATAGGAAATAAGTGTGAGGGATCAGGAGGCAAGGAGATAGGAAACAATCCCACCAGCAGAGCTGAATGAGACAAAGAATTTGGGGTCCAGGATCTGGAAAATAGATCCAAGTTTGGAGCCCCAGCTGAAAGGTACAGAGCAGGACAGAAATCTGCAACCTAGTTCATCTGCTTTTACAGACCATCACTTTCTCATTCAGGACTCAAATGACAACTTGCAGAAGTGCTTGATTGAAAACAGGCTGTTAGCAAGAGAGGAGGCTCAACTGCTCTGGGCACAGGGTTCCGACAAATAACAAGCCTGCATTCCACACTTGAAATCGCAACTCTTGAGTGTCAGGGAGTGGGGTTTCCCTGAAGAGCTGGCCATATGTGTAAATAACCCACAGGTTAGCAGAGTGAGCTTTCTCCAATTTCAGTTTCTTCTTAATCAGGTAAAAATCTCAGCACATCTACGATGCCTTTCGACAATTTTCTCGTTGACTTCTTACCTCAGGGAGTGCAATTCAAAGGAGGTGCAGCAAGCAAAAGGAGAGAGCTTGACATGAAGTGAGTCATCCGTGAGTCAGTCAGTCATTCAGTCATTCAGTCATTCAGTGAGACCTTTGGCAGAAGTTCCCCAGCTTCCTGACTGGTGACTGCAGCCAGCCCTGAGAAGCACCTGGCCTGGCAGAGATCAAGACCAACAGTTAGGAAATCGAGATGTGCCAGTGATGAACATCAAAGAGCAAGTCTTTCATCTGTTAAATCTGAGTACTAATTACCATCTATCTACATCACCGAGTCGGGGAAATCACAGAGCAGCCTAAGATCAATATTGCATTTGGGTGTCTTCCTTTGCAATAGGTAGGTCCAAGAAGCAATGGTATGGCAGTAAATCTGTACAGACAGCTGTCTTTTCAGTGCAGTGAAGGCTGAATGGATGTTGAGTCCGCTATGCTAAAGGAAATTCTTGAACCTACCAGAAAACTCAGCATGTTATTTAATCATATTGAGCCATAATTTCCAAATATTTTAAATAGGGAGATAAACAAATTATCCCTAAGTCTCCATTGGATTAAAAGAGGGACTTCCAAATAAAATACTTCTCAACCAGACTTGAATGGGTGGACCTGTGATAGATTTTGAGACTTCTACAGAAGCAACCCAGGTTCAACTTCCAAGTAATACAGGATGTTTTGTCCAATCACCTTGGGTTTTGAAAGGTAACATGAATTGAGAATTAATAGACCTAAGATCTCCATCTTGTTCTGTTACTAATTAGCTGTGTGTCAATGGGTAAAACATCTCTCCTCTTTGGGCTTCAGTTTCCCTATTGGTAAAAGAAACTCAGATGAGATTATTTCTAAGGTTTTTTTCCTATGTGAACATTCTATGACTTCATATTGATAACAATTGTGATAATTTTTAATACTCATATCTTCACTAGTGCTCTTAACTTTATTAAGCCTTAAACATTTCTCTATGAAGCCCAACTCCAACCTCTGCCTGGTGGACAGGTAATAATAAATGATAGATGTGTGAATAGATAACTCCTGCCTACTTCCATCTCATATTTTCTACTTGTATCAACTTTCTAGTTGTATGACCATGGACAAATTACTTAATGTCCATGGCTCAGATTCATCATCTATGAAATGGAGATAATATCAGAAAGCATATAACCTTCTTCAACAATCTGAAACAAAGATCAAATACACAAGAGCTAAGCAGATTTTTCACAATTGCATGCAGATGGTTTTATGGTCATACATTTACCTTTCCAATTGTATTAGAATCTGCTCCGTGCAGTTTCAACTAATCTACAAGCTCTTTATCTGTTCTCTGCTCATGCGGCTCATGGTAGAGTGCTGGGTTCTCTGTGATATATGTAATGATTAGAAATTTTTTTTATTGTATATTAATGCCTAACAGTAAAACTTTAAAAAGCAACAAGTTGGATGTAATAAACTATTCCAGAATGTAAATGTGGTGATATGAAAACCTATCACATAGAGTTGTTATAAGGATAAATGAGTTATATATAAAGTGCTTAAGATAGTGCCTGGCACATAGTAAAGCACCATCTAAGTGTTAGCAAGGCTTTGTAATCATTCTCTGTGCTTCTCTTTCTTTACATCACATATCATTTCAACTGCAAATCCTGTCAACTGTACCTTCAGAATATCTCCTGTGTCTTACCACTTCACATCACCCTAAGCCAAGTCAGCATCGACTCCTCACTGGATGCAGGCAATAACCTTCTAGGTCTTCATTTGTCCACTTACTCACCTAAGGTCAGTTCTTCACACTGCAGTGAGAGTGATAATTTAAAACTTAAGTTAGATCATGTCTCTCTTCTCAAAACCTCTTAAAGTCTCTGTTGTGCTCAGAATGGAATCCAAATTTCTGTAAAGGCCCTACAAGGCCCATGTAATCTTGCCTCCAGCTACCACTTTCCTCCTTCTTCCTCCTACACTACTGATTTCCTTGATCTTCCTCAAACATACCAAGTTTGTTCCAACCTTAGGCATGAAGGTCTGTTTTCTCTTCCTCCATCAACTCCCCACTATCCAGGTATTTGTACCACACTCTCTCACTCCCCTCCTTCCCACAATGAGCTCTTCCTTTAATAGTGGTGACATTTGCCTTCCTTCCTTTTGCTCAGCAATGGGATCTTGTGGACACCCCACAGTGGCACACCATGTATAACTATTGACTCAACTTGTGGAAGTGTTAAGAGTCTTAGGGTGAAGGGGGTCATTGACAGCATCAGCTCAAGCATACTTTGGAATTTTTTTTAAACTCTGAAAACTGTTTTCAAATGAAATATTTCTGAGTACCAGTATAGTATCTGGCAAATAGCAGGCATTCAATATTTACAAGCAGGTTGAATGAATGAATAAATAAATGAATAAATGAATGAATGAATTTGTAATAAAAGTAAAAGCAGAGCTATTATAATTAAAGCAGACAATGAGGTCCTACATGCTGGGCTCTCCCTCTACCCAGGAAACAATTTTTGAAGCATGACCTACAGGACTTTCTAACATCTCATAATACAGTTTGGAAACCATTAATCTGGTCTAATGCCAACCCCACTACAGACCTCCTGCTACAGCATTTTTGCTAAGATGGTTATCCTGTTGCTCCTTGAAAAACTCCATTAATGGCAAAACTCAATCTAGTTTTAGACAATTTGGATTTTAAAAATGTTCTTTGCATTAAGACAAAAATCAATAGCCTTAAAATTTCTATCCATTTGTTCTGATTCATTTTGTTCATTTGTTCACTCATTTATTCATTCATTGAAAACATTTACTGAGTACTGAGTGACTTGCAGATCTAACCCTTTCCTAAATTTTTACCATTTACATCATTGTCATCATCAATCACCCCAACCAGCTATACAGATGTTCTAGTTGGTGACCCATCCCTCTTAGAATCTGCAGAAGGGTAAAATTCTAATTAATAATTATATAAATAATATGTATATAAATTTATTTAATTCACAAATAAATTACATACATATTACATAAACAAATACTCTATTATTCTTTGATTCCATTTGATAAAGGGGTAAGCTATGCTACCAGCAGCCCTCAAGTAACTTACAGTCTACCAATTATAATGTAATAAGTACTAAGATTCATTCATTCAACAAATATTTGTTAAATACATACTATGTGCCAAGTACTTTTCTAGGTGGTAGGGATACCACAATGAATAAAACATACATGATTCCCTGCCTTCATGGAGTTTACATTCTGGAGAAGGGATAAGACAGTTAAAAATGTAAATAGGTAAAAATGTATAGCATCAGAAGATAATAAATATAATGAATGTAATAGATAAAAATAGAACAGGGACAAGTGCTGGGGTGGGGAGAGAAGTCCAGGTTGCTCCATTGCTCACAGAACCATATAGGCATTCGAGTCTGGAGTTGATGGATAGCCTGGAGTTGATGGATAACCTGGAGTCCTGGCTTTGTTTTTATGACATTATTCCTAATGACCTCAAGGCAGTGATAAGACGCTGAGTGATGGAGGGAGGAGAGGTGGTGTCCTTGGGTGGGCCCATCTCCGTATGGTAGAATAGGGACTGGGAGAAGGATGGTCCTCTCTGGAGCACCCAGAACTCCCAGAATCTCTCCTGAGTTTTACCAGTAGAGGAAGGAGGGAAACATAAGGAGTTATAGTGAAAACCAGGAGTGTTTGAAACATGGATGTGGGAGGAGGCAATTAGAAAAGACTTTTCAATGGTGAGAACCTAAATTACCAAAATTGGGAAGGCTGAGAGGGAGTTCGCCATTAGTGGGATCAGGACAAAATAAGTTCTGACGGCCAGAAGAATCAGTACCTCTTAAGGCCTAGAGATGTGAAGGTGTCTGGTAGGTTTAAGGAACCAGGTGGTTCACTTTGCCTGGAACCCACAATGCAAAGTGGTGCCAAGAGATGGGCAACCTATCATGAAGGGGCTTGTATATCAGGCTAGGATTGTAGCTTTTACATCAATAGCATTGGGGAAACATTGGAAGCAGGAGAATGGAATGACCAGATTTTGTGTTTTAGAAAGACTATTCTGGTATTTATGTTTTATAGGCAAAAGGCTTATTGGGAGAAAAGTGCTTCAGGCAGGAGCAAGGCCAGAGGGTAGTAGGAAAGGAGAAGTGGAGACCAGCTCAGCCACCCAATACAATTCTATTCCTCTTTTGCTCAACAGTCTACAGCCATTCTAACATTTCTCCCAAATACCCTGGAGACGTCTCTCCATTAGACAAAAACCTTTCAATTGCTAGGTCAGCCCATTTCAGAGGTGTGTTCTAATAGTTGGAGCTCACTGCTGCCTGTGGTTCATAGCTGGGCTGTCCTTTCTCTTCACTGTCTTGTCCTCTCACACAGAAATCGAAGTCAAAGTGAACAGGTGTTGCTGATGGTACTAGGGAATAGGAGAATCAGGAAACAACAACTTCAAGGCCAAAATAATAACATTTTAATTGGAAATCTACTGCAAAGAGACTAACCTATGTAGATATATGCAAATCCAATGCAAATACACATGTGGTCTTTCTAACTATTGTCAGAGCCTCGATTTGACCCGTGGGAATTCTTAATGGTAGCTGCTAGCTTTCAGCTGAGGCTAAGGGCTGTTGATGAACAATTCCAGGTTTTACCTATGTTTAAACCATAATTAAGAAATATATTGATGGCAACCTGAACTTAATTAGTTTAATTGAATGTTGGAATTGATTGGGTCTTGAGTGAGCCCCATCTCTACAGCTAAGCCTTGGGGAACTTGCAGAGGGTAGAAGGAAAACTGAACTTAAAAGCAACTAGCAGAAATGAAAAGGAATGGGCACGGAGCCACTGGGAGCATTATTAGAGAGACACGATTCTTCTCAGAGATTTGAAGAGGAATGCTTAAATTTCAAATCATGCATAGTCATTCTAGGTCAGACCACTCAGTCAAATGGAGGGGGGGAGGGTGGAATGATACTGGGAAGCAAGATAGTGAGAGAAGGCAAAGCAGGTATTCGCATCTGGGAGGTGTATCACTGATGGAATGTGCAGTTGCATTAGTTTGTTGGAGACCAGCCCAGTACCCCCAGCCAGGCCACAGGTCTCCATACAAGCCCTCAGGGTCACAGTCCAGGACCTCAGGAGAGGCCGTGGGGTCTTGTGGTTAAGAACAAAGGATTCTGGCTATGATTTAGAAGACATAAATGTATTAGGAACTAATTAAGTATGCCATCAAGTTATATTCATTGAAAAACAAAATTGTCTGGAAGTGGGTGATCCTGAGAGTAAATCCCAGCTCTGCCACTTCCTACAGTGTGCCATTGGGTAAATTGTTTCCCACTACTGGGCCTCAGTTTCTTTTCCAGGAATTGTGCGAATCAAATCCAATGCCAAGCTGTCATGGGCTGATTAAGCCCCACCTCACAGTCTGTGTGAGGTCTGGTGGTTTGTAAGTGGCTGAGCTGAGGTGCAAATCAGGAGGGCTGCTTATAAGCTCATGCCCTTTCTGTTATCCTTTTCTGCCTGAATCCCCTCTGCCCTCTGCCATGGTTCTCCCCCTTCTCTGCTCAGAGAATCGCCTTGAGTTGTATGGCCAGAGGCACTGTGTCTGCTTCCTTCTCTCCTGTTCACTCCTCCCTGGAGCCTGACCCACTTGCTGCCCTCATTTCAACAAGGACCTCTGGCTGCTGAGCCTAAGACTGCTTTGCTTTCTGTATCTCACGATCAGCTCCTTTGACACTCATTTCTTCAATAAAATTTTCCCTTTCACATACACGATGATGAAATAATGTTAAAGAGTAAACTAGGATATGAAACATAAATTATGCTTTCAATTTGTTTTTATAAGTATGTACATATGCATATGTGCTCATCTTTATAAACAGATAGGGTGAAAAAAACTACCAGAAGGAAAGGAGCAAAAATATCACCGGATGTTAATTCTGGGCATTGCTGGGATTGTCCACAAAGGACCTGCTATTTTTAATTGGGAAAAATAAACATTATAAAGAAATATGAGTGCACCCATCTGGGAATTCAATTGACCTGATCCTTAACTGCCTGTGCCCTGTTCTTCTTGAGGGCAGTTTCTGCTCTGTCACTGAGAAGATTTCTCAATCCCTGCTTGCCTTCCACATGCTGAGACTCTGGGACCCTGTCTCCAACCGCCAGAGCCTGTTGAGCCTGAAGTTCTGAAGGAATGGGTGGCCTCCTTTAGATTGTGGTTTATCACTTTGCTTTATTTTATTAGCTTTGTATTTTTACTTACAAGTGTCAAGGTATCTTGTGTAGAGTGAGAGTGAGCTGTGGGGAGAGCAAGGTGGAAGACAGGTAGATAGCGGTGAAGCAGGACCCTTCCTGCCTGAGTCCCCTCCCACAGGTACAGTGGTCAGTGCATCACACCTGATCAGCCCTGCATTGGCCCCAGAAAGCTTTCCACAGATGCTCTCCTGGAGCTTCTGCTGACTTTTTGTGACCACTTTTTGTTACATGATGCTCCAGGACTGGTATTCCAGAGAAGGAACCCCTTTGAAAAACATAAATTCCTCTGACTTCTGCAGCATCCTGTCCCAAGTTTTAGCTGCACAATAAACAAGCACATTTTCAAGAAAACAGCTGCTCAAAGTCTAGAATATTGCAGAAACAAACTGTTTGAGGTAACATCTAACTTCTTACAAATATCTTCAAATAAGAGTTCCAATCTTGACTTAGCATTTTCTTCTTTCAGGTGTGAGGGTTACATCCTGGAGTGGACCCTGCTGGGATTTCCATGCCCTGCTAAGTGCCTAACTTCATCAGCATCCTCTTCCCAATACTGGGAAATGGATAGCTACACGCTTCTCCACGCACACACCCACCACCACCTCCACCACTGCCACCCTGCCCATGGCCACCACATGCAGTTTCATATCCAGTTCAAGCTCTTGGATTAGCTTTGATTGGGGGAAGTTCAGACCCCACTTAGGTTCTTTCAATCTTACCTAGTTTGCTCTTAGTCTGGCTTGGACACTACTGCCTTATTCCTGATAAGTTCTGCATTGTTGCTTGTGCTAGAGTCATTGTTTTTTGGTTATACATATGGTATAATAGCTCCATTTTCCTGTCCTAGACTTCTTCCTAACACTACCAGCTTTGCGCCAAAGCTGTGACTCAGTGAGAGCAATTGAACTATCAAGATGACCACACAGTTTTCTCCTTGAAATTACTGGTAAGAGTCATTATATTAACATATTTATCCTTACTGTCCAGGATAAATCTCATTTCCTTACGATGAATAATTCTTAGAATAAGCTGACGGAATTGGTTTGCAAATGTTTGGTTTAGAATTTCAGTATCCCATTTCTCTGCTTGGTCTAAGCTGTGTGTGTATGTTCATGCGCCTGTGCTAACTTGGTGGGGTTTTAATGCCATTAATGTCTAGTTTTACTACAGTGTGTTCAGATACATTGGATTATTAGTCCAGATATCTTTGAGATTTTCTCTGCAGGCTGACATGACTGCTTTAGATGTTCAATGTCCTAGTTTGCTTTAAAAGGATGTACATCCTTTCTTTGTACATCATTTAACATAATGGTTGTTTTGGATTCTGTTGGTTTTACCACTCAGTTTAGAGCCAGACTCAATCTCTTCCTGGCTGTGTAGCTGTGCTGTAATCTTAGGTAAATTAATTATCCGCCTATGCTTCAGTTTTCTTTAATACAGGGATGATAATTTCTTACCTCAATAGTGTGAGGATTAAATGAGATAATAGTACATGTAAAATATTTAGAACAATATCTGGAACACTCAATTAAGTTAGGTTTTAGCAATTTTTTTAGAGATGTATTGTGGCAGTTTCAAAAAAAGAGAAAAATTATGTTTGTAAACTGTTCTGTTCCTCTGGGTGTGATACCCTTTGATTATATTAAGTTCAAAGGTTTTAAGTTCATTTAATAAAAGATTAGGGCTTTGATTCGACCACATCAGTAGGGCATGACTCAGGTTAAGCCCCACCCCTTGGTGGGCTGATATAAATGTACACTCACTCAAGAGGACACACAGAGGAAGACACGGGAAGAGAGAGAGCTCCGGAGATGTCAGAGGACAGAATTTTGATCCTATGGCCAAAGGGAGAGAAGAGTCATTGGCTTCATAGTTTGCAGCTGAAGAGAAAGAGCAGCTGAGCTGATAAGGCCTGGAAAGTAAGAACCTTATGCCAGACTGATATAGGAAGCCCTGAAAGACAAGCCCTATGCCGACCTACAGCTGAGATCAGAAGAAGCTGGACCCACGGAGCCTTAAGAGGAAAAAGGAAGGACAGACCAGACAGAGATGGCCCGCCATCTTGCTTCAACATGTGGCAACTGACTTGGGTGAGAAAGCAGCCTTGAGTTGGCTCTTTAGGGCATTGTAACTGTAAGCTTTTACCCTAAATACATACCCTTTATAAAAGCCAGGAGGTTTCTGGTACTTTGCATCACCACCTCTTTGGCTGACTAATACATGTGTATATAAATTCTTAATGATAGTATTCTATTTTTGTCTTTTTGTTGTTAAAGTCAATATCAGGAAGGTTATTTCTATCACCATCTCCTTTTATTTCTAAGAGTTTTTGCTTTATATTTTTGGCATTATGTAATGACACATCTCTTATCGCTTCATTGTGAAATATGCCTTTTATCAATATAAAATTATCTTCCTTGTCTCATATAATGGTTTTTACCCTGAATTCTACTTTGTAATGTTGCCAATTACCGCTTTATTTTTGTGTGTTTTGTATGCCTGATAAATATTTGCCTAGCCACCCCGCAACCCCTGGGCCTTTTCTCTCTTGGTTTGTTTTTCCTGCTTGTCTCTTATAAGCAGCATTTTACTTTTAACCCAGTCTGGAAAACTTTATCTTTTATTAGGGGAACCTAAACCATTTATATTTACTATCATAACTGATATGTTTGGTCATATTCCTGTCCTTTTGTTTCATGCTTTCTCTTCTTAATGCTTTTTTGGGGCTTCCTTTGTTTTCTGTCTTTTTCTATATGGGATTCCTTATCTTTATTTATTTTTTTTTCTCCCTCCAACTGATTTAAAAGCTGAATATCCTATTTTTAGCTAGTCCTGTGTGAACCCAGAAAAATGGTCCCAGAATTCCTTGAGTAACAGCTGTGTGATGGTAGATGGGCAGCCAGACCACTGAGCAAGGAAGTCAATAAAATCTGTCTTAAACCTTAGAGGAATAGCAATGACTGTTCCCCAAGCCACGTTATCATAGCTGTATGCATCCCAAGTTCCTCAGCTCTGTGTCATATTAATCTGCTTCACACTTGGGTCCCAGCCTACCTATCTAGCCCCATCTCCTACCAGACTCAGCTAAGTACCATGTGCTTCAGGCATGTCAAATCACTAACCATTTCACAAAGCAGACAGATTCTTAAGTATTTCCATACCTCTGCTCAGGCTCTTTCTTCTTTGCCTGGAAAAAACCCTTTACAGCCTAATGTAGTGTGTCTGTGTGTGTGCATGAGCATGCTTGTGTGTGTGTATGTGTGTTGCCTTCTCTATCTACTATTCTCATTGGTCATCAGTAGATTTATAGAGTAGTACTCACTAGACAAACCTACCTGGCTATGAGATCCAAATATTATTGGTAGCTCTGTGTGTTTTGGATAAAATGTTTCTCTTTCAAAGCCAAAGTTTCTTCACTTGTACAGTGGAGATACTAATATTATGTCTCCCTTAAGGAAGGACTGAATGAGATAATGAGATGTGCATGTGAAGAGCTTAGCAGATCACATGGCACAGAGTACATATTCAATATATTTTTAATAAATGATCACAGGAGGGAAGAAATAAAGGAGAGGGAGGAAAGGAAGGGTTGATTTTTAAAAATACATGATGCATCAAATCAAGTTATGATTTGCTTCAGAAAGGCTAAAGCTTATACTCCTGACCACCACCATCCACTCATCTTAAGTGCCCTTCCCCACATCCCCCACAATCTCGGGCAGCACGGCAGTCACGTGCTCTACGAAGCATTTCATGTGCAGACGGCATCTTCATTTATATTGGCCTGCCTCGCAAAGGCCTGCGGGCCTGGGGCAAATTTATTAAAGTGGAGTCTATTTATTCAATATATTGAACAGGACTATTTGAAGGGTTTTCATTTAGAAGAGCAAGTTGATTTATTCTGTTTGGGTTTAGAGAGCAGGACTAAGTCCAAAGGGTAAAAATTATAGAAAGGTAGATTTTAGCTCAACCTCAGATGTAAAAAAAAAGATTGTTGAAAGACAAGTCATTCATTCATTCATTTGACATATATTCATTAGTCAGAAGTCAGAGAAAAGAAAACTACCTTTAATATAGCTCTTGTTCTTTTGGAAGCACTGTGATAGGCTCTTTCACACACTTTAATGTAATTTACTTCTCTTTACTATAAAAGGAGGCATATCATCCCATTTTATGGATATCAGAACCTGAGGTTCAGAGATGTTCTTACTTGTCCAAAGCTGAACAACAGTTAGCATGTGATCCAATCAGGCTTAAACTCAAATCTCCCTATTCTCTGCAGAGCTCATTCTCTTTCTACTTGACTGTGCTGTCTGCCAGAAGAGATAGAGGATCAGATCTACATGACCACCAGAAATTGGATGCAAGACTGAAAAATCCATCAGCCTGCTTTTATCCCCACCCATCTCTTTGCCTTCCTCTTGTCTGTCACTCCATCCCTGCCAAGCCCCAAACCAGCCCCAATATGCAGTACAATATGCATCACTGCTCTAACCATCAGATTAAGAATATTGTCAAACTTCCCCTCAAGATTATTGCTCATCCCAGGGATACTTCTTCCATCCCAAAGCCTCACAAATAAGTGGTTTCCTCATTCAGATTTAACCTGGAGATGCCCTGGTAGTCTCCTTAATAAGACAATACAAGAGTCCCTCTTCCCTGATGATACCCATGGGAGGTGTATCACTGTGGGAGGTGTATTTGTCAGGAGCAGAGTTAACCTCTCGGATGGAGACTATAATGAAGGGACCATGTGCAGAGCTGAAGGCAGAATTAAGGGATCAAGGGGTGGTGAGGCACCCAAGACAGTGGGAAACTACTTCCACTTCCAGACTTGAAGGAGCAAAGGGAAGAAATAGTGTTATCTGAGCCAGTCAGTCAGAGCTATGGAGAAGAGGCTGCTGGGCCCTACATTCCAGGATGGACACAGCTACAGCAGAGAAGATATACCCCAGGCTCTCTCTCTTTCTGCCCTTGACTTCCTGTCAGAGCTTCCCTCTGGCAAAGCCCAGCCAGGAGCCCGAAGGTAAGGGAGGCCCCGTGAAGCAGTCCATAGGAGCTAGTCTCTCCAGTCACAGAGCAGGGCAGAGAAGGGGAAGAATGGATGAGGCAGGGTGCAAACAGAAAATAACCAGCTCATGGAGAGAGATTGGATAAGTGATCTGGTGGGCTGAGTGGAGAGGGGAAGCCCACATGGAATCACCATGTCAAAACTTTATTCGTGCTTCTCTGGACCCAACTTTCAGAAAGGAAAGGGCTAAAGAATTCTGCAATGATTACTTCAAGCCATTGCCATTCACACTGCAGCCCCTGCCAAATGCTAAGCTCGTTTCCTTGTGCCTGGGTCTCCTGGAGGAATTCTCCTTCAAGGGATGTTGAGATTCATTCATTCACTCACCAGAGGTTTACTGTGTGCCTACTTTATTCTAAATACTGGGAATACAAAAAGATGTAAAAAGCACGCCTTCTGTCCTTTAGCAGGTCGCAGTATGGTACAGGAAATGTGTCAATCAATTATTACTATGTGTTAGATTATAAAATAAAAGCATAAACGCTGGCCTGTAGGATCACAGAGCAAGTAACCCTCACTGAGAGAATTAAAAATGGTGATGTTTGGGTGTTAAGGGAGGAATTGGAGTTTTGAATGGCAGGAGAGAGTAGGGCCATTCCTAGAAGGAATTGTGGCAAATATTAAGTTAGATTAGATTGGGAAGTGATGGTGGGTTCAGGAAACCGGTAGAAAGTAATTATGACTAAAACATCAGGTAAACATTGTATAGAGGGGCAAACCTGATCAGATCGTTGCTTCTTTCAATACACAAGTCATGAGGAAGTGTTTCCAAAGAGGCCAAGCATTGCTGTCCCTGTCTCTTCCCTCCCATAGCCTTCTAAGTGAAAGAAAACATGAGCGGTTATCTCAGAGCTCAGGGTGCTCCATTGTGGGAGGAGGAGACCTTGAGAAGGTATGTTAGGGGAGCTTTTAGGTGAGCAGGGTACAAAGCCAAGTTAATTCAATTTGCTCTTTCCCCAAAGCCTTCTGTGTGCAAAGTTTTGCTGGTAAATACCAATATAGGATATGTCCGTGCCCTTAGGGAATTTCTAAATCGGTGTATCAGGGAAGGCTTTCTGAGAGAGACATATTTTGAACTGATGCCTAAGGATAGGAAGACGGAAAGCAATAATTTTTGAGGCCCTACTATGCAAGATAACACCCTAAGTGCTTTTTATATACTATCTCATATAAACCTCACAGGAACCCTAGGAGATATTATTAGCCCCATTTTGCAGGCAGGAAACTGAAGCTCAGAGAAGTGACTTGTCCAAGATGATCCACTTGGTTAATGACCAAAGCGGAATTTAAACTCAACTGGACAAGCCCACGTTCTTGCTTTCGTGCTCTCTTGCCTCCACAGAACAATATGAGCTGCCCACAAGTCACGGAAGAAAGGCTGGGGAGGAAAGTGGCTCTTCTGTAAATCCATCCAGCAGGGTTGTTGGAAAGACTTATTGAAGTAAGATAGCTTCCTGTTTCACATTTCTCTGCCTTTATATACATGCAGACACCTTAGCCTGGAATGCATTTCTCTCTCCCATCCTTACAACTCCTCATACCTCTTGTTGCCTATACTTTTCCTGTGTCTTTCAAAGCTTAACTCAGACACCCCTTCCTCCCTAGAAGCCCTGCTCTAGACACATCACGTTGAATGCACATCAACTGTTTCTTTGCCTCCCCCACTAGATCCTGAGCCCCTTCTAACTCTTCTATGCCCTAGCACCAATCACAAAATGCCGTGTTGAATGATCAAATGGCTATCTGAGCGAGCCCAATGCATACTGGGCACGTCATAAATGATGGGTTTTCTTAACACATTCCTCTTTCTGGAGGCAGCAGACATTGAATAAAGACTCAAAAGCAAAAAGGAAAAACAATCTTTTTATTTGAAATTAGTATCTTCCAGGAAGTCTTGTATGGTGGAAACCATCCCTCCACGCCTGTCTCTCAGTGAAGGAGGTAAGCACTGTGACTCTAGGCTTTTTCCAGGAGGACTGTTCCCTTAACCTCACACAGAGACATGGGGCTCCCACCTCTCTGAGTGGCTTCCTCTTCTGTGGTAAGTCGCAGTGGCTCTTCCACTTTCAGGGCAAGGGTGAGGCCAGCTGATAGAGCCACAAGAGCAGAGTGGCACACAATGTAACAGTAAACAGAATGATAATGCATTTCCTAATGGCCTCCTTCACAGCTGTGTACACTGATTTAATCTTTCCAAAGCACTCTATTGTTTATGAGGCCTCTGGGTACAATTTTATGCCTGACTGAAGAGGTTGCTAATAGCTGCCATATTTGTGTTTAAGGACCTGCAAAGGATTAAACGAAGTATTTTAGGGCAATGAGCCATAATAAACTAATAATATATTGCAAATAATAAAATTTTTAGCCAATAATTGACTACAAATCTGGTGAACTTATAGATGACAAAATTACTAATTATAAATACATGGGGAAGTGGCTGTGGCTCAATTGGTTGGGCTCCGGTTTACCATAGGGGAGACCCCGGGTTTGATTCCCAAGGTGTCCTGGTAAAGGCAAGCTGGCCGGCGCGGTGTGGTGAGCTGGAGCAGCAAGATGACGCAACAAAGGGAGACAAGCAGACACAGAAAAATGCAAAGCAAAATGGACACAGCGAGCACAAGCAGCAAGGGGGAGCAGATAAATTAAAAAAACAAAAATAAATTGCAAAAAATAAATAAATGCAGTTGTTCCCTGTAACCTACAATCAGGATAGAAAATCAGAGAAGGATAGACGGTCCAGGGCTCTTCATATCATCGGAACTGGTAGCATGGACACCATACCCCTTTCCCTGGCATCACAGCCGAGACCAAAGTCACTTAGTGGAATGATGCTTTTCATTTCTGGAGATGGAGCAAGAGTCTGAGGCCTAAACCATCACTTAACTTAGATGGATCGCTTTTTACTTAGACATTTTCCAGGCTTAGTGTTTCTAATGCTTGGTTTGAATTTAGGAGAATTGCTAGAAAAAATCCCCCAGAGGATCTTGGAAACAGCGACTGGGTTTTAAGGAAAGGATCTTGTGTTTTCTTAAGCTTCTGTAACATGCCAGGTTGTGGGGTTTTTTTGGATGAGACACCTGAGACCAGAGAGATGTAGTATTTTGTTTGAGGCAGCATAGCTGATAAGTGGCAATGCCAAAGAGCCAGCTGTGGGACTCCAAAGCCTTTGCTCTTTTCTACTATATCTTATTATATCTCTTTTTGGGTCAGGTAGAGGAAAGTATTTCCTTTTGACATGTTGGAAGAATATATTTCTGTACTTTCTAAATCTCTCAATTACATCAGTTTTTTTTTCCTGCTCTCAAAGCTAATGTATAACTCATTATATAAATTTGAGACCATATTTATTAAAACTCGAGGTAAAAATTAAAATTGCCTATAACTCTATTATCCAAATAAATCATTGTCAACTTTCTGTTGTATTTCCTTCCAGAATTTTCTTTCATGTAAATGTACTAAAATATGTGAAAAAAATTGGGATTATATTTTATGTACAGTTTGGTTTCCAAATTCTTTTAAATGGCATTATTCATTGTCATTGAATTTTCTTTGAAAATATTAAAGTTCTATGTTCCATGGTATATAGCCCCTATTGGTGGATACTTAGGCTGTTTCAAAGTTTTTGACATTGAATATCAATGAATATTCAACGAATATCCGGTCTGTCTTGGTACAGGGCATATGATAGACAGTCCATATATTTGATGAATGAATAAATCAGTTTTTGCATGCATTTCTGATTATTTCTTTTGAATGAATTCCTAAAAGTGAAATTTACTGGATCAAGTTACGTGACTACTGCCAATATTAAAATATGTAAAATACTGAGAATAGTGCATGGTATGTTGTAAGTCTTCAAAAAATGTTAGGTATGTGATTATTTTTTTTCTCACTAAATAGAGGATTTTTCAGGAATTAGTCTTGATAACTGTCTTATTAAATTTATGACAGTAAAGAAGATAAATATTATAATTAAGTTATAAATTTCAAAAAAACAGGTTCTAGAATTATGTATGAATGCCTATAATTCCTGAATGCCTATAATATTGGAAATCAATTTAGCTCTTTTAGAAAGCAATTTGCATGTGTGTGTAATTTCAAGAGTATGGCAATATTCAGGGGATTTTAAAGGATGAATGGGAGTTTGACAGGAAGGCAACATGGAAGAGCTCAGCATGCAGAAAGAACAGCAATACCAAACACAGACTATGGAAAGCAGTCAGGGCAGTGGGGGAGCAGCATAGGATGTTGAGAGCTACAAGTAATAGAGGAAGGAAATAGTGGTTAAGGCCTGGGCTCTGGAGGTACAGTGACTTGGTTTAAACCCAGTTCTTCTAGTCATTAGTTATGTGACTTTGTGATGGTTAATGTGATAAAATATGGAAGGCTTAGCACAGTGCCTGGCACAGAGTACACTCAATAAAAATTCATTGGTACTGGTGGTGGTGGTGATGGTGCTGATGGTGGTGATTGTGACTTTGGTGGTAGAGATGCTGATGGTGGTGGTGGTGGTGTAAAAATAAGACTGCTCGAATATTAAATGCAGGAGAGGTGAGGCAGTGTGAATGGAGGGGGTGTGTATTAGGGGCACGATGGCAAGAAATGAAGCTAGAATAATGGGTAGATATCAGGCCAATGAGAACTTTGTGCCCACCTAATAAATTGGGACTTTTTTCCTGGAGGCAGTGGGGTGGAGGGCAAGAGTCAAATCAGGGTCTTAGGCAAGGGACTGATTTGGAAATAGGGAGCTATTTTAGGGCAAGTATCCTTCAGATCCTACCATCTAGGCACCCACCCACTCAGATATAATTCAGAGCAAAGAATTACCATGTTTCAGTCCAAAGGAACAACAAGAGGAATTTAACACAACCTGGTAGTTACCTGGAACAGGTCAAACAGATAGTGAAAGGGTTGGAAAGCATGGCACGGGAATGGAGAGATGAATACATTGGAGATGTTCCATCTGAAAAAGGGAAATTTGGGTATACTTTAATAATCAGTGAAATACACTTAGCACAGTAAGTGTAGCTATAGTAGCATCCACTGAATGGTTTTAAGAACAGGAAAAGTGGCGCATTCAGATTGATGTTTTTAAAAAGATCCTTCTGGTTACCGACTGGAGAATGGATTTGGGGTGTGGGGGTGGTAAGGGATGTTCAAAATAGAGAGACCTGTGTTATCTAAGGAAAGAAAACACTAGCCATTTTGGTTAGTATGGTGACAGTGAAGATGAATTTTGGAAACATTCAGGAGTAGATTTGAATGGATTTTGTGATGGATTAGATGGGAGCAATGAAGAAGTGGGAGTGGCCAAGGATCACCCCAGGTTGCTGGCTTGAGTAGCTGGATGAATGGAGATGCATTTTCTGAGATGGGGACACTAGAGGAAGAGTAGCGATGAAGCATTCATTTGTTGACAAATGGTGAGACTTTATGCACAGATTAGGGCATATTTCTGGCTTTTTCTCTTTTAGTAAGGTAATGGAAAGGGTGTAGGAGGAAGGTGTGGAAGTCTCTGAAATAGGGAAGAAGACAAGATCTCTATTAGCTATTATGTGCAGCAATAACCCTTGCTGTGTTTATTGCCCATTTAATAGAGTGTACATTACAACCCACAGTGATAATCAAGAGATGGTACATGCCGATTGAGATACAGAGATACCATAGGTGGGAAATTTATTTCACTGAAAAAGGTTCTCATTTATGAAAATGGAATCTGGATGAGTCTCAGCCTCTGCTTCCCTCTGACTCTCCTCCCTCATCCCCAAATAAATGAGCATGAAATCTCTTGAGCCAGAGCGATTGGAGGCACAGAGCCCTTCTGAGAAGATGGGTATCATAGAAAGAATAGGGGTGGGATAAGGAGTGACTTACCCAAGGGATTTTAGAGTCACTTATTTTACCTGAAGGAGTATTATATGCTAAGTATTGTAAATCATCTTTCCTGCCATTGTCCAGGAAAGAGTACAGGTGTGGAAAGACCAATGATCAAACTCCTTCTTTACCCCAGGTTAACTATATTACAGTTTGATGAGTTTCTTTGCCTTTCTTACCTGGATTTGCTCATCTATAAAATAGAGATCATAACAATGTCTTAAGAGAGTTGTAAAGATTAAATGAGAAATCATCCTTTAGACACCAAACACAGTGGTGGTAATGCAGTCATGATTAATTCCTTCCTTTTTCTTCCCATTCTTTTCTTGTCCTACTTTGTAGAGTCAGAATTGGCCATAAGGCATGGCTGGTCTTAAATTGGGTCTTGAGCCAACCTCCATGAAGGTGGAGAGTCCTAAAATCTGGAATTCATTATCATCCATTTTCTGAGGGACCTTGAGCCGGATGGGTTGAGTTCCTATGTAAGCATGTTAGGGTGGCTACTAATGAATGTCATGGGGCTGTGATGTCCAGGTAGTCCTTCCTGAGTATCCTTAGGAGCTTGGCCGCATTCAGGTATCTTTTGGAAATAGCAACATCTGGTGGCTGTCTGAGCAGTAACCTGGCTGCAGGCTTCAGAGAAAGCAAATCACAGCATCTGTGTTTCTTCAGCAAAACAGCAGGGCTATTAAAATAGCTCCTAGGCACAATCTATCACTGCACTGCCTCCATTGTTTGCACAAGCTGTAACTGGAGAAGTGAGAGCCCTGAGAGACAGCCTGACGTATTGGGGGAACTCTAGAAGGGGAATTGGAAGACTCATGCCCAAGCTTTGCCACGAACTTGCTGGGTGACCTTAGGCAAGTCACTTGGAGTCTCTCAGTCTCCATTTCCTGATCTTAAAGTTTCCAAAGGCAGTGGTTTACAATGGAAATTGCTATTGAGGAAATAGGTAAAATTAATGAGGGAACGTTTCTTTCCTATAAAATGTTAGAAAAAGTGTTCAATTTCTCTGTGACATAGTTTCCTCATCTTTAAAGCAGGGAAGATGATAACCACCCTAAAGAATGGTTACAAAAACTGAGATGCTGCTTCTAAAGTCCTGTTCATCTTTGCTGGCACATAATGAGCACTCTGAAAATGTGGGGCACCTTTCACCCCTAGGTCATAGTGTTGCCTAATGTCAGTGCTGAATCATAAGGCCTTTACTGTTTCTTCTGAGCATGGAATCTAAAAAAAAATCATGTTAACAATTAATATTATCAAGTATATATCTATTATTTACACCCTACACCCTAGTCACAATAATTTCTCATAGGTGCTTTTGCAGTTGCTGATCCATCTGCCAGGGAATGTCCTTCCTTCTCTCATTCTTCAAGGTTAAGCACAAATGTTTCTCTTCCATGAAACTTTGAACCCTCTATCAGGAGATCTGGTGGTTTAGTTAGTGAAACAGAACCAAAACCCCTCAAGTTTAATAAAGGGTGGAGAATATCAACTTGAGATGAAGTTCCTGGGTTATCTTATTTCCTGAAATATACCTTCATTGACCACGTAGCTTCATGTGAGGTTGGCCTCAGCTCTGGCAGACATAAACATGACCTCTCTGTTTCCCCTGCTCCCCTGGTATCTTTTACACATCAAATTATATCTTGCATTGCATTACGTTATATTGTATTGTATTGTATTGTATTATATTTATTATATTGTATTGTATTGTATCATATTGTATCATATCATATTATATTAATATATTCCCTCCACAAGACTGTGGACCACTTGGGGAGGCAATCATGGCGGCTGATTCCCTTTGTACTTTTGTATGAATAGCCTAGTGCTTGGCTCTTGGTAGTTACTGATGAATTTTTGGAGAATGAATGAAATATGAATCTAATTTCATAATAGTTATTCGTTGAGCATTTACTATGTCCCAGAAAGGAGTCAACGTGAACTTCCTCTTCACATTATTTAATCTATGTATATTTTATTTTCAAAATAAGGTTAATTCATTTTAGTGGAATATTGGGCAGCAAAATTTGTATTTTCCTAAAGCCATTTTATACTTCAAACCAGCATTTGTTACCCCAGTGTAGTGTTGTGGACAAAACTATGTGAAATTAATACAATCTAAAATCACTGTGTTACTCTTACAGTGCCTATTACAATATTTGCAGTTGTTTAATGCTACCTTATATTTCCACATTTTGCATTCTAATGCATTAGACTGAAAAAGATTCCAATTCATCTTCTGTTTGGGATTTTAAATAGGTTAATAGGATGCAAATACAAGCCACGTTTTTGCATTCTGTTACAAATATTGTACATAGATCCTGCTATGCTGTTTGGGCAAAATGTAATGAAATGTAATTTAATATGATACTTTCAAGCCCATTAGATTGTTCCTGAGGGCTTTATGACCATGGTCCTAAACTGTGTTAAACCATAGCTAAAACAAGTCTGAACAAAATGAGTTTCTTTCCTCATTTTACTGGCCTCTCCTAGTTGATGACTTTTTGTCATCCGTGCCAAATGATGTTTTGGGTTTCATGTGGTTAGGCTATGCTAGAAATGAGTTTGAAAATATCCAGCTGTCCCTGAGAGAATATATTGTTCTTTCCACTGTTAGCCTGCTTTTCAATTCACCAACTATTGTATTTATTTATTAATTTACCCAGCTCACTCACTCATTCATTTACTTATTCAACTCTCTGTCTTACTTTATGCTCCTGACATTCATCTTCCTATTTCTTCACACTTTTCCCTGAGATGTAAGCTGTGTGGTCCTGGACAGCCTGCTTAGTGCCTGGCTCTTAGGAGGGCTCAATACATGGGAACAGGAATGCTGAATGTGAGTTTTCTCTTTTATAGAGTGAAGATTCCTTTACTATAAAGATTAAATGAAATAATGTCTGTAAAGCCCCTGATACAATATAAGGCACACAGTATTCAATGTCCATAGGGAAAAAAATACATAAATGAACCCATTTCCAAATCTAAAAACAGGAATTAAACAACTACTTATAGATTTGTTCTGAGAATTAAATTATATGCCAAAAGCACTTAGTTCCTGGCATATAATAGGTGTTGAATCTGTTCTCTTTTAAAAAGAAAGATGATAGGATTCATTCTCCATAATAGACAATAGCAGTAACCAAGCAAACTCATTGGGGGCAGATTTATAAAGTCCTGACTTAGGAACATTCTAGAAGGCCTGTGAGCACAGGGATTTTCTTCCTTCCTAGCCATTACTGTTTAGGGAGTCCTTCCCAGACTCCGTTTCCCTTCCAACACTCTAGAGCTTTCTATTCCACAGCCTGACCGTGTGTCACTTCAGTCAGGTATGTGTCAGGATTTGTGGTGGTGAAGGGGAAGGGAAGGCTCACAGCTCCTCATCTCCCTCTCCCAACCCCTAAGGCTATTTTTGCATTGGTCCCCAGCCTATCTTTACCCCTGTCCTATTCAACTCCCTTAAAATGCTCAGGCATCTGAGCCCAGTTCCCTTTGAAATATAGACAAAATTACCTCAGTCCTTTGACTGACCAAGACTCAAGAGAGAACAAAGAGAAAGACTGCAGCTACTTTGACTCCCTTGATCTTTTCCCTCTTTGCCCCTCCACAAATTAAATCCTCTCCATTGACTGCACATCTGCATTTCAAGAGGCAAGCTGCAATTATTCAACAACAGGATGCCCTGGTTTCCACTATGGAAGAGCTAGTGCTGGCTGAGATGACCCAGGCGTGATGATCTTCTGTCAGCAACGCAAGAATGAGGGATCTAATTTAAAATTACATAGCATTGTGTGGGAGGTGGGCAACATGGGAATCCCAGTGGGTTCCGTGTAATATTTTAGGTAATCTAAGCACCTCTTAAAATATATGTATATATATATATATAAATAACATTTTTGTAAGCAAATACACATATATGCATATATATTTATATATCATTTTACAAATGTTTGTATGTATTGTGAGAATTTTGATTTTTACCCATAATAAAAAATAAATAAATAAATAAAATAAAAAAATAAAAAAAATAAAAAAGAAAAAAGAAAAAAAAAATTACATAGCAATGAAGAACATAGTTGTTTACCATTCTGGTAGGTCTTTCAAAATGCTGGGCCAAGATCTACCCTACAAAGAGCTTCCTGAGGCTTTAAGAACATTCCAGAAGACACCTCTTTCCAGACATCTCAACAGAGTCCCATTAATGGCCATTCCAGCTGTCCTCATGACAAGAACAGCCATCCTGTTGGTGTGGTTGCCCCTTCTTTTAATCCCTTTCACCTGTTGGCCCAGGCTTTCTAACTTGGAAGATAGAGAATATATACCCCCAAAAGTCATGTTCTTCTGTTCCC
This sequence comes from Tolypeutes matacus, assembly GCA_026826555.1. NCBI lineage: Eukaryota > Metazoa > Chordata > Mammalia > Cingulata > Chlamyphoridae > Tolypeutes > Tolypeutes matacus. The sequence goes on along the minus strand of JAKSZT010053883.1, from coordinate 53,586,582 downwards.
CGCCTTCCCTAAACCCAGTTAACTTGACTTGGTCTTCAGATATCAGCCCAAATATCATGTCCTTAGGCAAGTTTCTATGAAAGCTCAGCCTAAATTAGATAATCCTGTCATAGCTTGTCATCATGACTTTTTATACTTTCCCGTTGCAGCTCAGATCACCGTTTATATGTATGATTTTACTATATGCTTGTCCTATTGTAAAATTAATTTGTGTCATTTCCAGTGGAATGTAGTTCAATGTGTGGGGCGGGAATAAGGACTGTGTCTTTGTGTTTACTTTTGTTTCTCCAGCACAAAGGACAGTCCCTGGAACATAGTAAGTCCTTGATAAATAGTTATTGAATGAATGATTGGAAAATTTTTAAAATGTGTATTATATGGTTAATCTGAGGGATTATTTTCATAGCCTATGAGTGAGGGGATGTTTTTGAGGATATCTAAGTTCGCCCATACATTCAGTGATTTGCTAGAAGGAGTCATAGTGCTCAACATATAGTTATAGTCATGGCTAAGATTATTACAGTGGTACAGTGTGGAAAGACAGATTGGTAAGGGAAAAAGACTCAAGCAGAGTCTGGAGGAATCCATGTGGAGGATTCCAGTGCACTCTCTCTCCCATGAGGGATCACACAGAATGCATCCTACCCCCAGCAGCACCATGTGTACAGTGTTTCTGGCCCAAGGAAGCCCATTTGACACTTAGCACCCAAGGTCTTTAATGGGGGGTGGTCACATAGGCATTTTCTGCCTAGCAACTACCAAAATTCCAGACTCCCTGAAGGAAAGCAGGTGTTCAGCATAAACCACATTGTTTACACAAATAGTCCAGGCACAGCAAACCAGTCTTAATAGGGAACATTGAAAGAACTAAGTTCCCAGACTTCAGTCAAAGACAAATCTTACAAGCATGCCTTTCTAAAGATAGCAGGCTCAACCCTATTATGTTAATTTTTTCTGCATGGGGGCGGGGGGTTGGGGGTGGGAGAGACACACATACATGTATATACACCAGCAAACTGTTATCAGAGAGGTTGCTGTGTGAAGTAGCTAAGAGGGCAAACTTTGGGTTTGAACCCTGGTTCTACCATTTTCTTTCTGTGTTACCTTGGGCAGGTTTTGTAACCTATAGAATCTTCCTCTTAGGATTATTGAAAAGACTGAGCAAGTACCTAATTAGCAATGCTTGATACGTGCATATTGAATGTTGGCTTATGTCAACATTTTTGTTGTTATTATGCAGGGATTTCCATGGGTTTGATGGTCTGTCTTTGCTCAGTGCATGTACGCTGAGTAACTGAATGAAAGTGCAAGTGACAAGGCGCCTGGGTTCGAATCCTGTCTCTGCCAGTCACTCACAGCATGATATTGGGCAAGTTAGTTCTTCTCCCTGGTCTCAGTTTCCTCATCTTCACAATTAAGGGAGAACTCTTTATCTGGCCAGAGCAGGAGAGAGAGTATAGAGTGTCATGGAGATGGGTTTGGCTTGTAGAGTCAGATATAATTTGGCAAGCACGATCCTCTCTGCATCTGTTTCCCCACCAGTAAGCTGAGAAGATCAATATAGTATCATACTTCTTGAGTGTTGGCTATAATTATTACCAGCACCACAGTCATGCTTACATGAATGAGATAATGAATATATAAGTACCTACTGTATTTACACACATATGGAATTATATTATTCCAATACAAAATAGCTTTGGGCTATAGCTGTACTTTAAAGAAACCTTGCTGAGTACTTGTGAACTGAAAAGCTGGAGTGGGAATCTCTGGGTGGAAGGGGCAGGCTGAGCAAAAGGGATGGGCAGAGAGCAGACTGTGAGTTCTCCAAACCTAAAGACTGTCCTTTCATGTGCCTGTCACCTGTCAAGAAGCTCTCAGATGTTCTTAGATGAATAAATGAATCCTATCAGCTTAAAGTACCATTACTCATAAGTGAATCATTTGTTGGGTGCTGACTATCAGCCAAGCATTGCATGAGTTATCTTTGTGCATTATGATAGCAATCTTGATGCAAATAATGAGGTAGGCATTATTTTTCTCATCTTATACAGATGAGAAAACTGAGGCTTCATGAGCTGAAGATCAGAAAGCAAATAAATGACAGCTAGTAACTGAGCCCAGTTCTATGAGGTTCCAAAGGTACAAGACATTTTCTAGTATGTAACAATTGTCTTATTGTTTTTATACTTTGTTTTTTAAGTGGGCTTCTTAAAGTTTTAATAAAATTACTGGTCAATACTCAAGCACTGTCTTATAACTCACTTTTAAAATTTTCATAATGCACCTTGGCAAAAGAAGAACAAGCATCACATTGTAAGTGGACTTTTTGTCTCCCATTTAAGGCTATAAGCCAAACAAGGTTATTATGGAGTTGGGGGAAGGGGGTAGGTGGACAAAATGAAACGTTTATTAAATTATCCAAAAGAGTGCTCTACTAGGCTTCCTTAGCATATGCTTTCAAGGTGATAGATTAACTGAAATAAAATTATTGAATTGAGAAACCATTCATTACAAGGGAATTTCAGGAAACCAGAGTGCTTTTTTTATAATATTACCGCCAGAGCTGCCTATTAAATAAAAGTTATGTGTTCTTTGGTGATACTGAAACCTCTGGTTTGTCATCCTTTCCTCTCAGCCTCCTTTCTAAAGGAGCAACAACTTATAATTTACAACTTCTGACATAATTGGAAAGTTAATTAGTTTTCTTTAGCTTTCCCTGGCTTTCTTTTAACCACGATTTTCTTAGCCTTCCTCCCGCCACGATTGTCACTTATACCAAAAGCATGATATGTTTTTTTCTTTGTCTATCCTTGCTGTCGACTGAAATCTAAGTCTCAAGACATTAGCCAAGTCAGTCTCAGCTGGCCTATACTGCTGCATCAATTTTTCTTGTCTCAGTTTTATTTTTCTTTGACTTGATCCCAATATTTCATTCAACAGGCTTTTGTTGAGCATATAATATGTGCTGTCACTGGAATGGAGGAGGGAAGCAGAACACAAGGAGGAAGGAATGAAGGCTCACCCTCACTCCCCAACACTGTCAGAGAGAAAAGCAATCCAGTGGAAGAGAAACTATAAAAATGTATACCCAGAATGACTGTGTTGTGCTGTGAAACAACACAGAATGTGAAATCAAATGTCCACAAATCTGTGATGCATGACCTCTGAGGACATCAGGGAAGTATTAATCCTCTCTGAGCCTCCTCTGTAAGGTGGGAATAATCATATCCATATCATTGGAGTGTTGTAAGAAGTAATAAGGTCATGTTACTCAGGGAGCCTGGGACAAAGTCAACTCTCAGGACTTCTCAGAGACTGTCCCTCTCCCACCCCTTCCCTGCCCCTAACCTAGAACTACCTGTGTGATGCCTACAGACAGGCCAACGGGAGGACAGAGAGAAGCTTTATGTGTTCCAAGGAAGTCAGGAAGTATGGAAGACATGGCTATTGAGTTGCACCTTGAGATCTGAATAAAATAATAGCCATAATCATAACAATAGGAGGAGAACGAAGAGTAATTCCTAATTAGTGAGCACTTAATTGTTGTCTGGAGCTGTGCTAATACTTCACCATCTTCTCTGATTTATTTTTACCAACAACTTGATTCAGATGCCATTATTGTCCCCATTTTAAGCATCTAGAAATAGGTCCAGAAGGTTTAATTGCTCAAGGTCACGGAATGGGTAAGTAGCAAAGCTGTAATTCAAGCACAGGTCTGTTGAACTGCATACTAGGATTGAGCTGCCTTTTGAGTTCTCCTAGGCACAGACACCCATCTCTTTTATTGGCTTTTTTCTCCCTGACCAATGGCCCCTAGTTGATTTTCTATAGAAGAGGATCCCTTCAGCAATGACTAGAGCCATCTTTGTTTCTGATGTGTGCTTTGATATCCTATAGGAGCAGGGCAGGTTGTAAAGGGAAAATGGCCATAAATGTTTTGAAAAAATGAGAATCAAAAACTGGATCTGGCCTTTGGCAGCATTAATTTTTCTCCCAGTAACTTATCTAAGATTTAACTTGTCTTATATTAAACAATAAGGAGTTACCATAGCAACCACATTGCCATGTAATAACACTCACATCCTTCCCAACTATAAAATCAAAGCCAGAGAGACAAATAGAAACTATCGAATTACCAAATAGTCATCATCTTCGTCTCTCTTTTTCCTTTGTAGAATGATTATTGATTACTTTTTTTTTTATCATAGGTCTGTGACACTCATGCTAATTTTTCCCCCTTCTCATTTCTGTTGCCCTTACTCTGGGTGAATGTGGAAGGATGGGAAATGAGCACTCTTTGAGTGCCTCCAGCCCTCCATGTGGCAGAACACTCTTATTCCAGGAGGACAAGCTTGAGTCGGTGCCATCTCCTGCCAGCTGCTGCCAATATTGCTCCAGGGGCATTTATTTCTCTTGCTGGCTGCAGAATGCTTGATTAACCCCGTGCACTAGCCACATCTGCTCCAACGCCTGCTCGCTATATCACTTCACCTTCTGGCAGGAATTCACCAGCCATGTTGGAGCCCTCAGCAGTAGAATCTACAGATGTTCCTTCCTTGGTCCACAAAGTGTGGCTTCTTGCAGCCGCTCCCTACCATCTTTGCATAGCTGCACCTTCTTTCCCTTTTTCTCTTAGATAATTCCTAGTTTTCCTTCAAGATTCAAGTATTACCTTCACAAGAAACCTTAACCTGATGTTCTCAGCTTGGGTGAGGGACCATCCTCTGGGATCCCACAGACCCCATCGATTCCTCCACCACAGCATTGCTCACACTATGCCGCAAGGATATACTTATGTTCCTGCTCACTAGTAAGTGTGAACTATTAGAGATGACAATACCTACCTTACTGGGTAAGTATAAGAATTGTTACAAAGCACCTTCTAGAGTGCCAGGCACACAGTAGGAACTCAACGAATAATAAACACGCTACTTTCTTATCTATCGATGGCATGAAACTATTTATTGGCACCAATCTATGGATAGTTAAACAGACTGGTTGGTTCTTCATTTTTTTCTGAGATTTTCATATGTGAATAAAAATAGATGGACTGAGAAGCAAGTTTGGTTTATCTGCACTATCTCTAGCAAACCACATCTTTTTAATTTCATGCATCGATGGAATGATACGTCATGCCTGTTACAGTACGACAGCTTGCTGCCTTGTATAACTCAACATGCTGTTACAGCTGGGCATGCAGAATTATTCCAAGAGGAAGTCAGACCCAGAAAATCAGAAATGGTACCACGTTTCCCAAGATTGGGTTTCTTTACCTGTCCCCCATGACCCCATCCATTTGTGGGATATGACCTGAAGAACATTCTCACAGTAATTCAACAAAGGGTAATTATGCCTTCACTAGACAACAGGTCTGAAGAACAAAGTACCTAATAAGGAAAACTTTTCATATTTTGGATGAAATAGTTCCTTTATTCAATCAACAAATATTCATTAAGGACCTCAATGAGTGAATAAATGTGTGAATGAATGAAAAAGTAAAAGTTCTTTTCATTCTTCAGGCCAACTTCTGCTCTGCTACCAGATATATTGTCCTAAAATCTATTCTGACCGTGTCACCCCCCTTCCCAACTTAAACGTTTCTGATGATACTTCATCTTTTACAGAATAAAGTCCAAAGATCTTGATGAGACATCCAAATGCTCTCACATTCTGGCTTCAGTTCCTACTATTGCCCTTTGCTTCTTCCTCTGCACAGCCCTCCCTCCTGATTTGCTCCTTCATTTGTTCTTTACTGTATAGGCAGTAACTTTCATAGAGGGTGATATTCTTGAAATTGAGGGTTTACAAAGTGAGTCCCTTATGAGACCATCCAAAATCTGCTGCTTCAAAGATGGTGGAGTTGCCAGAGCTTTCCTCCTGGACAAGCTAGGGGTTGTAAGCTCTGACTTAGTGTGGGATTTCTGGGAGTCACGGCTTTCTTTGGAAATAGGAATGAGCTTGCATGTCTGAGTATAGAACTGGAAGGATCATGAATGAAACTCGGCCAGTTCTTCGTGTGACTTCAGAGAAAGCTGAGACCCGGAACATTTAAGTGGCTTGCCTCATGTCATGGCGCTTAGTCACCATGTGGGCACTAAAGATGCCCCCCTCAGTTCCCAGTATGGGTGGACCAGGTACCCAGCTCCCTCATGGAGGGCACCCCAAGGCCAGCCATCAACACAGCATGCAGTCATTTCTGTTATTCTCCAGGCAGAGCACTCTCAGCTCCTTCTCTCAGCTCTGAGGTTGTGAATCTCCCAGAAACTTTAGTACTCCTCTGTCCCAGCTGCTGCTGGAATCCCTGAAGCTTGACAAAGTAGTCTCTCTGCTGGCTAGTGCTGTGGGTGAATGCCATAAATATTAGCTGCAGGCAACAGATGACTGACACAGGGAACAAATATTGTTTTCTCTGAGAGGTTACATTGTGGTGTTGGTTAAGAGGCCTACCCCACTATTGGCTTCAGGCAAAATTGTTACTGAATATCTGACATATATCAGTCTCCATACATGTTATTGGTGAGGTTAAATCCCATGCTGAGAACTTGTGTGTGTATTGCAAACTTGTCAGGCTCTCCTCTAAAGCTATTTTGAGGTAGCATGTCATGGATGTTCTATTTCTCTGAGTCTTACCCCAGAAGAACAATTAGTCAAGTTTTCTGAAAAGCTAACAGCCATAGTCACCGGTCCCAGGAACAAAATATTGTACTTCAGTGTCTGAATCAAATTCCTATCTCTTGTTCTGCAGTTTGATCACCTTCATAGCATGTAATGTGAAACGTCCCCTGAGAAGTACTCAGGGGGATGGCAGTCAAGCTATGGACTCTGAAACCAAACCACCAAACTTCAGATCCCAGCTCTGCTACTTGCTGTGGTATGATCTTTGACGAGAGGCTTAAACTGTCTATACCTCAGCTTCCTCTAAAACACGGAGAAAATAATAACAATTACCTCATAGGATTGTTGTGTGAACTAAATGAACATAGAATAAGTGCTTAGAAGTATGCCGGAAACTATATGTATTAGCTATCATTAACATCATCATCAAAATTACTATTATTATTACTCTCAAAAGACATCACCAACTGGCTAAATAACATGGTTTGGTAGAGGAATCCCCGAAGCTTGACAAAGCCTGAGTTCAAATATCAGCTTTTCTGGTTATGGCTGATAAGACCTTAGGCAAGTTACTTGATTCTCTGCCTGTGCTTCCTCATCCATAAAATGGGGCCAGCATTCGCTATCTCAGTGCTATTGTGATAGATGACATAAGCCCTATGAGATACTTAGTGCACGGAGGCCCCAAACAACAAGGAGGCCCCAAACAAATGGTAGTTATCTTCTCTTCATCCCAGGGCCAGTTTTCTTTTACCCATCAATCCAGGGTTATTCATTCACCCAACACTTCTGAAGTTAATATTCTGCACTAGGTGCTATGCTAGGTGCTAGGGATACAAAGATCAATTATGTACTCACCTCCCAGAGGGCCCATAGCCTCGTCCAGGTCCTCCATGAGTCTTTCTTTTCTGGAAGTGCAGCATTTGTTCTCCTCTTTTTCCCAGGCACACAGCCTGCTATTTCTTCTTCAGGCAGCCCAGGCTTGGTTTCTGCATGAAGAACCTCAAGCTTACTTCATAGGTGTCATGTGCCATCGTCTCCCTCTTCTCTTCCTTTGGGTCCCACTTCAACATTCACCACCTTTTCTTCCAACTGAGGATTAGAATCCCTTCAACTTGATTGAAACAGGGTTCCATTTTCTCTCCCCTCCCCCCTAAATTTATGGCATTGTTTTCTTTATTCTATCTGAAAAGTCTAGACAATTCTTTCTCCTCTCTTCTCCAAGGAGCACTCTATCTCAGCACAGGCAAACCCTACCCTACCTATTTTCAAGACATGGTTTAAATGGAACCTCTTCTATAGAGCTCTCCTCTGAGTTTCCTTAGCAGATGTGAGCATTCTTTTCTCTAGCCACAACATTGTTTTTGTCCCCACCACAATGCCTAGCCTGTTCTCTCAGGTCCATGTTCTTCTACATGTCTTTATTTCCCTAATAGACTGCCAGCTTTTTGGTGGCATAGAACACAAGTGATTCTGTGTGCTCCATAATGTATGAGTGACCATTTGTCCCAGTTTGCCTGAGATAGTCAAGTTTATAGCTATTGTCCCAGTGTCATTATTAATGGCACCCCTTTCCCTTTTCAAAAGTGCCCCAGTTTAGATGATAAATTATATGTTCGTTCTACCCATAGCCCAGAACTTAGTACAGAGTTTTAAAAATACATTCAGAAAATATGTATTGAAGCTTGAAAGGCAGAAAAAAGAAGGAAGACAGAAAAGAAGGGAAAGAGGGAGCAAGGAAGATCACTCACATAGCTTCCCCATAATTTAAAACAGGGTGAAGGACAGTCACAATAAGAAATTAGAAAGGCACACAGAGAAACAGTCCTTTGCTCATCGCATTTGTGCATGAATAATGAATAACTGAAATAAATAAGCCATGTTAAAACAGAATTCTGTACAATATTGAGACCGATATCCTCATACCTCAAATCTTGGCTCTAATATCCAGACTGATTCTAACCAATGCAAGTATCCATCTGGAATTGAGTTGTCCAGTATAGTAGCCACTGGCCACATATGGCTATAGAACACTTGAATTGTGGTTAGTTCTGAATGGGATGTGCTGTATAAAATACACACCAGATTTCAAACACTTAGCATGAAAAGAGAGTATAAAATATTTCATTAATAATTTTTTTAATATTGCTTACATGTTGAAATGATAATATTTTGGGTATGTTGGGCTAAATAAAAAATATTTTTTGCCATTTTCTTTTTACTTTTTAACGTGACTATTAGAAAATTTAAGCTTACATATGTGGCCTGCATTAAATTTCTAATGGCAGCTGTGACCTAGATCAATACCAATGGCTCTCTTTACTTGAATAATTTGTTGAGAATGACTGAACTTTTTGCCAATTCCCAGGACAATATTTGTTATCTGTACTTCTATGCAACTAGCTTCTGAATGGGTGACCATATTTCTCAATTTGCTCAGGACAGTTTCAGTTTATACCTATTTTTCCAGATGTAGATTCTTAATAGTGCCCCCCTTGCATTCTCAAAAGAGTCCTGGTTCAAATGATAAATTACATTGCCACCCTACCTATAAAAGATATACCTAGAGCTCTTAGTTACTCTGCAGATCCTCCTCTCAGAAAAGCCAGTGATATCCTTATCCTTGCCAGTGATATCCCTGGCAAGGCTCTCTATTCCATCCAGGCAGATCTTCTCCTCTGTGGTCCTCACTGCCATCTCCCTGTCCCATCAGCATTGTGTGCCCAATTCCTGTTCAGAGCCTTTTTTAATATTCCCAGAGGTTTCTTAGCTTTACTTATCGACTTGAGAATAGATGGAGGGTGTGGCAGCCTGGCCATGTTCATAATACACTATACACAACCTGCCTCCTCCAAGTTCCTCCAGGAGGGGCCCCAGAGCACAAGATGCCATGCAGATTCCACTGTGTCATGGGAAACATTGTAGGGTAAAATGAAGGCATGGACTTGGCATTCCTATGTGACCCTGGGAGATTTGTTCTCAACTTCTCTCTGGGTGCTGAGATTTCTCTGCCTGCTGATATGATGGGATGATTAACTGTCTTTGGCAAGAAAAGACAATTCCTGCTTGGAGCCTCAACTAAAACCAGTCCTTCATTGCTGACTACCATGGACACCATGACACTTCCTGCTCAACACTATTGACATCAATTGCTAGGTTGATTTCATAGGCATTACCCTTTCGTTAGTTCATATCCAGTTTTGTGTAAGCTACATATGAAAACTACAAAAATGGTCAGATACTCCACTTTTCCTTGGTCACCTGGAGGAAACCTGGGGTCCAGTGAACTGGTGATGAGGATTACATAGAACCCTTGTTGAGCTTACTCATCTGTCAAGTAGGCTTGAGGATAAAGTCAACCTCACAGAAATTATGAAAATTTAATAAGACTATAGTTATTAAATCCCTGTCACATTATCAATCATATAGCAGAGGCTCAGTTGAGAATTTTTCTATTGCCCTTTCCTAAATGCTAATTTGCTTCCTAAAAAATAGGAAGTGGGTGCCATACGATTTTGGTGCTTTAACTTATAGAAAGGTTGCTGGCACTTCTGCCTATTCCTTGGTGCAAAGTAGTCCCAACCTCATTAGAGTCCTCAGTATCTACCCTGTGAGGTGCATTCCATATTCCATCAAGTGAGAAACCCTTGCTTGAATATTCTTTTAGTCAATCTACTACTCATAAATCGCACCAGATTTCCAAACTGAATCCATCCCTGAAAGTTCTGTGATGGCTACAGATAAGCTTGATAACCGTGGAGAGCTGCCCTAGGAATCAGTCCCTTCTGGTCATCTGTGCTTCTTAAATGATTGTGAAACTTTTATATTAAACCTGTAATGGGAAAGCAAGAAATTCCTTCTCTAACACATAACATGCTACTACTTTCAGAGCTGTGACAAGTGGACATCTGATCTGACAATCTAGATCCTGCAAATTAGAGAGCTGTTCATTGCCACTGCTATTGATAAGTATCAGTCATTGCAGGGGCTGGAGAACCTGTGTTTCACAGTCATTTGTGAAAGTCATTTTGTTTTTGTTTTTGTTTTTCATTCCCTCAATCCCTTCTTTCTTGAGCATACCTTCTGGCACCAGCCATACGTGCTGGCTGCATCATTAAGTGCTGAAACTTCACATCTTAATTCTGTGTGAGAGGTTTTCTCTGGGGGCGATGGTGCATCTGTGGAAAAAGAACTTGAGTTTGCTATGGAGGTGATATGCTGGAGGATGTTGATGGCATATTTAAGGAAACAGCTGTCCAAAAACAATTTTTGCTTTGTTTTGTTTTGTTTTGGTGGAGAGAGAAGCGAAGGAGTTGGTTTGGTTTTGCTTTGGTTTGGTTTGGTTGTCCACAGGATAATGTGGAATGTATTGGCTTAGAGGTTTGCTAAGGAAAACCTTGGAGTACTTAACTCGAGCAGAGAAAAGCAAGGATTTAGCATGTGGTACAATTTGCTGAACTTGTATTCTCTTTTATCTGAGGGGCTCATAACCTATTGGACAATACTACTACCAATTCCCACTTTCTTTGGGACATCTCTTAATATTATTTAGTACTCTTTTTGACAAAATGGGGATTAAACCAGGATGAAATTATGTTTTAATTTTTTAATGTAATTCCTTGTGAGACAAAAAGAGGTCTGTGCTCAGTAGCTGGATAGATGTATGGCAAATAAGGGAAAAGCAAGCTGTGTAACATCAGGACCAGTTTCTATAGCAACAAAAATGTCAGGCATCCTTTTGGCTGATCCTATTAATCTGGAGTAGAAGCAATGATTCTGACACCTTCGAAATGTATTTAAACCAGAAGGTGAAAATATAACCCAGCTGTAGATTTTAAATAGAGGTAGATTTAGGCATCAACATGATGTGACTTTGAAACAGATATGATATAAGGGAAAGTGAGCAGTTCTCAAAAAAAAAATCCTCTGCATTTTGTTTGTATTAAAAAGTGATTAAGCTTTTCACCTTAAGCTATTCCAAATATTCTTGGATCTAAATATAAAAAAGAGGGAAGCAGCTGTGGCTCAACTGGTTGGGCTTCCATTTATCATATGGGAGGTCCCGGGTTCGCTTCCCGGGGCCTCCTGGTGAAGGCAAGCCAGCCCCCATGGTGCGGTGAGCTGGCGCAGCAAGATGACTCAACAAAGGGAGACAAGCAGACACAGAAAAACACACAGCAAATGGACACAGAGAGCATAAGCAGCAAGTGGGACATAAATAAATAAATAAAAATAAATCTTAAAAAAAAATAAATATAAAAAAGAAGGGAATGGGTTCCAATCAGCTTTTGTTATTCAAAGCAAGGCTGTCTTTTTTTTTTTTTTTTTTTTTTTTACCGGGAGGTACCGGGGATCGAACCCTGGTCTCTCCATATGGTAGACGGACGCCGAACCTCTTGAGCCACATCCGTTTCCCAAGGCTGTCTTTTAAATAGTGCGGATGCCCAGTAAACACTTAAAATGAACTGTTTTGAAGATGGTGAGATTCGCACCTTCTAGGAGCTGCTGTGCATTTGTGCTTCTTCCCAGAAAGGTAACACTAGGTTGCTGAGAGACGAAGTGTGGTTTTTGGAGCAGAGCAGGTGGCCGGGGCTTCTGCTCTTTAACCACAGCGAAGGCCTGTGTGTGCTTGTGAAGAGCCGCTGGTTTCTCTTAATGGAGGTAATAGTCCTGGTCCCAGGTACCTCTCAGGGCTTCTCTGAGCACCAAATGAGATAATGGATGTGGAATTGCTTTGAAAGAAGTCTAAGTGCTATGGGAATGTAAAGAATGATTAGTATTATCAAGAAGAGCCAAAGAAATACACTTTCTTAAAGAGTACCAGTTGCAGACAAAGTTTAGGAGACGAGTTATAAATTCTGACTATCTGGGTCGGTGTGAGGATTTTTATCTCCCTAGAGAGACTGTGAAATTATTATTCTGTGCTATTCCCTTTGGTGCCTCTTTTCACTTTTGTATTATTTAAATGGTTAAATATTTTCCCACTTTTAAAAGCAGCCTGACAGTCCCCAGTATATTTTGCTGTTGGAGCACAAAATACATGGGAATGCAGATACATGTCATTATGATAAAACACCATCTTTTCATCTTTATCTGAGCATTTCAGACTCCTCAGGAAAGATGACCACATCTTGTTATGAGAAATTAATTTGCCAGCAAGGAAAGATATCTCTTAACTTGTTCTTGGTTCTTCCTGTTTCCAAGAGCATAAAGGAAAATATTCTTAGATTAGTATTATTAAAGCTGTTTTCTTTTCCCCACCCACTCCCCAAATCTCTAAAAATGATTGTAGAGTAACAGAAGGCAATGGAGACAGAAACCAGCAAGGGGAAAAAAAAACCCACAACATTTGATTAACCAAGATATCTTCTATAAAGGAATACACTCTGTTTTTAGAAATGAGTAGCAAAAGGTCTGGATATTTCTACCCCTGTCTGTGTGTACTTTCTTACACTTCAGAAATAATTAACACTCACAACGGAAAAGAGATGCTTTCAACTCTGTCTTGAAATAAAATGTTGTTTTTGCACAAATTGCAGCTGGGGATATGTAGCTGTCACCTTCAAGCCCTGCTTCCTGACTGATGATCTGGGAGGTTCCCCAAACCTCAGACTTTGTCTACATCCATCAGTCAGCCAGTCAAGTGAATGTCCAGCACTGTGCTAGGCTCATGGGAATAGCAGAGAGAGAGGGTGAAGAGAAAGAAACTAGAATTTTTAATACCATATTTCCAGACTGAAGTTGCTATCTCTCTACTAGTATATTAAATAAAAATAAAATGAACATCATAGGCTTGGAGAACTTAAGAGTCTAATTGACTAGGTAAGATTAACAGATCTTAAAATTCCTGTCTGTCCTTCAGCACTCAGCTCCTCTATGACACCTTGCGAATTGACCCCTCATGCGCCCAAAGCCCACTTTATAAAGCAATATAATGTAGTGATGAGGATTGGTTTAGTAGTTATGGGTTCAAGTTTAAGCTCCAACACATACTATCTGGGTGACTTTGGGCAACTTCTCTGAGCTTCTGTTTCATTTTTGTGTGAAATGAAGGCAATAGATTTTAACACACAAGGTTTCACAAGGGTTAAATGAGAAAATGTATGTAAAGTGCTTAGCCACATGGGTAGCATATAGTAAGAATCCAGTAAATGTTAGCAATTACGATTATAATCATTATGATAAATATTATATAGTATTTTGACTTGGATTTTTTTATTCAATCAAATAAAGCAAAGAAGCATATTTTACTACCAAGTGACAGATACGATAAAACTCCTTACATATGTATCCGATGTTCACCCCATCCTAGAGTTCCTCAGAAGTGGGAGGATATTAGGGATGTGGTAAGACTCAGGGTTGGGGTGGAGCTTAGCAGTGGAGGAAGGATTGCATATTGTGCATGTTTATTGTACACAATTATTTGTATTTTATAACAGCGTTTTTATATTTGACTCAATCTTTTGATATTTGTTTTTAAATGCCTTGCCTATGCATTGATATGTACTGACCATTATTATAATACTTATCACATCCTGTTTTATTGTTTAGCTATCTTTCTCCAACCATTAGCTTGTAATCAATACAGAACAGAGATTGTATATTGTTATTTTTAACCTTTTCATCTAAATATCAAGTACTGTTCCAGGAGTTTAAGGGGTGAGTGTTCATTGGATGGATAAATGGACAAAGTAATAAAAAAGCAAATGAATAAAAATCCTAATTAAAAATTACTCCAAGCCTCTATATGACCACATGATAATGACTAAATATTATCGTATAAATGCTTTGAATTGGCCAGTTTGCAGCTAACCAATAGACTAATAGATCATCGAGACCTTCTGGACTGTGGGCTTTGTCCTTAGGTAAAGAGATATATTTTTCTGGCCTGGGAGAAAACAGACTTAGGTCCTCTGAGAGTGTGTGAATGGAGGATCTCTCAAGTTACACCAGATCTATCAGAGATGAGAAGCAGGTCCCTTTGCAGCTCTAGCCCTCATTTTTAATCCACACAGTCAAATCAATAATTTTGAATGAGGCTGCCAGGAAAACAGCCAGCAGATCAAGTATTGCCTGAGGGGTCCTTCACCCTTGGCTGCCAAAAAGCCTGTCACCTACTCCCTCCATTTGAGCAGCCTAAGCTGAGGGCCTGAGGCAGCTCCTCCTGAAAGGCCAGAACAGAAAATCCCTTCCAGAGCTGCAGGACGATGGGGCTGGAGAGGCGCAGGATGCTCACATGCCTTACTCTTCATGGGCAGTCACTCATAGTTTGGACTAGACATCTAGAGCAATGGAAGAATGTTTGTCATTATCTGCTCTCATTCCAAAACCATCTCCTTCCTTTTCCATACCTGGACCAGAAATCTTAACGTCCCCTCCCCAGTCTTCTGGATCTTTTCCTCCTCCTTTTGAATCACCCATTCCAATGCCCAGCCCCCCTCCCAGTCTTGCTCTCTGGTATGAGGAGTTGAAATAGCTGTAGCTGTCAACTATAATAACAATTATGGCAATAATAGCAGCTAATATTTATTCAACATCTATCATGTGCCTGACATAATTTAAGTGCTTTGCCTCTCTTTAACTCATTTTATCTTTCCTACAACATGAAGAAACTGAGGCACAAGGCAAAACATGTGATAGTCAAGGTATAAAAACATAGAGTATGATGAATAATGAGTTTGCCTATGAGGGGTGGAGTCAGAAAAGGCATAATGGAATTTATGAGTGATTTCAGTCTTGAGGGATAAGGAAAAGAATGGGGAGCAGACATGCCAACACACAAGGGCGTGGATGTTTAAAGAATACGTGGATGTGTTCACGGTTAGCACAGTACCTGGCACATAATAAGCACTCAGTAAACCTAGGTTGAAATTAATCAAATAACATGTTTGGGTGAACACTGCAAACATCGAAAAACAGAGCACAGGGCCAGCAGGGATAGAAGGGATAGCCTGGCATCAGTGTTTTCAGAAATGGGTGTGATGAAGCTTTCAATAAAAGCAAGAGCAAATTCTATGACTGTAACTTACAAATTTCTCCATTAAATGTTCTCCTAATCCATGTTGGCTGATGGTTGAATCCACAAAAGAGAAAGATTCCAGCAAGGTCTGTGGGAATAGCAATGTATCAGAACAGATGAATGCAGTTAGTCATCAGGAATTGTGGGAGTCAAAAGGAAGAGGGGACCATTTGCCTGGACTTTGAAAGCCAGATAACAAATGAAGACCCTAACCATGTGTTGTCAAATGTTCTGTTCGTGTCAGCCAGTACCTTAGTCCCTGACTACTTAGCAGGCTGTGAAGAGAGAATATAAGAACTTAATGAAGGCAGTGAGGTATGCTTGAGAGCACTGCTTTGGGAGTCACAGAGTCTGTTTATGGCAGAGCTGGATGGAACCTTATAGATGACTTAGTCAAATAAAATCTTTAGGCAGAACCCAAATAAATAAAACAATTAAAAGCAACCAATGGACCCCTCTGGCAGTTTAAATCTTCATCATTGGCAAACAAATATTTCCATTGTTTGTGGCTCTCCTGAGGCACACACAGTATATGGAAATCACTGGTTTTAGTCTGATACTCTCATTTTACTCATGAAAGAAACTGAGGCACAGAGCAGGGAAATGCCTCCCTCACTGTCACACAGATGGCCAGTGGCAAGGTCTGATCCCAGACAAGGATCCAGAAACCTTGATTCTGATTCTTCACCAGTAATGGTCTTTTGTAAAGGACACTGCTAGCCAGAGGGATACTTAGAAAGACCAAGTTCCTGGGCTTAAGCTTGAGAAAAACTGCAAAGACAATTCTAATTCAGTGTGAAAATTAAAAAACTAGAGATATGTGTACAGTACTTGTTTTAACCAAATTTATGTTTACCCAGGTGTGGTGGTTTGAAACCGTATGTACCCACAGAAAATAATGTTCTTAAAGTAATTCATTCTTGTATGTATGACCCATTGTAAGTAGGAATATTGATGAAGCTGCTTCAGTTAAGGTATGTCCCACCTCAATCTGAATGGGTCTTAATCCTCTTACTGGAGTCCTTTATAAAACAATGAAATTCAGACAAGGAGAAAAAGTCCCAGAAGCAAGAAGTTGAAAGCAATGAAACCTGGAAGAAGGGAGAGACAAGCAGATGCCACCATGTGCCTTGCCATGTGGCAGAGGAGCCAAGGATCACCGGCAGCCAGTCTTTGGGAATAAAACATCACCTTGATGATGCCTTGATTTGGATATTCTCATGGCCTCAAATTGTAAGCTAATAAATTCTCATTGTTTAAAGCCAACTGATTTCATAGTATCTGCTCTCAGTAGCCTAGGAAACTGAAACACCAGGCATCACAAAATCAGGGGCTTTGGGGGTAAAGCAGGTAGCACAAGTGAAACATGCTGAGAATAATCCATGGTGGCCATTGAGGGAACAGGGGCATACATGTCTGTCTGAGAACATTCAATTTTACTTTTAAACATAGAAAATATCGTGCTGGCAAAACAAAACACATTTGTGATCTCTGGGCCACTAGTTTGCTTCCCTGGGTTCCTCCCTTTACATGCTACAAAGCTCTTTGTTATATTATAGCCCTAATTTACAGTAAAATATACCATTGACATCGCAACCTAGTATGTACATATATACATATAAATGATACAAAAAATTTACAATGCGATATTACTCTTACTATGTGTGAGGTACTCTATATTCCCATTCCATTCTATATTATCCTATTTCAATTCTGTTTTGTTTAAAATATAAATACTAGTTGCAATCCACTAAATTGATTTCCAGACCCACCAAAGAGTCTTAAACAAGTGAAAACAACTGCTACAGCATTGGAGCATCACAACAGCCCTGTGAAGCAGGTAGCAATCATTCTTCCCATTTTACACATGAGAAAATGGAATCTCAGGTAGGTTAAGTAAATTGCCTGCCCTCATACTATGAGCAAGTGGCTAGCCTAGACTGGAACCAATGTTTCCTGGTATCCAGGCCATATGGCTCTTTAACGATTGACTTCCCAGAATAGAGTACACTGAGACTACTGGGTCTGAACTCAGACTCAGATCCTGATTTTTGTAGTGTCCCTGATAACAGGAAGTTCCTTATTTCCAAGTAGTTATTCCTTGTCCCCATTTATCTGATGGAATTGCCTCCTCTTGGGCAATCAGCATGGAATAGCCTTTCAAGATAGCAATAGATTTAAATATGGACTTGATAGCTACGTACAAACTCTTTGCTGCACCCTGTGTGCAGTTTAAGAAATATCAGCAAGCCATTTTCCTGATGTTTTCATGCCATTACCTGACCTTGAGAGTGTGGCAAATGAATATATCCTTTCCTAGAAATTTTAGGTAGTTGCCGTCATGGTGCTGGCTAATAGCAGCTTCTCGAGTCCCATATGTAAACCCTGCTGCTGCTGTTTTCCTGCAAGCTTAATAAGGCCAGGGCCATAATTGTAAATATTTAAAAACTTGATGTGTGGCCAGATGGATTCATTATAGACTATATCTCTTCTTAGACTCATTCTTTCCAGTTCAGCCCTGGAAATGTCACACAGGGTTCAGAAATCATATTTGCATCTAAATGCCAAAGGTAAAACATTAATATGTATCCTCGCTTTAGATTTTCCTAACAGTTCTTCTTATTTAGCCTTGCCCAACAGAGATGGGAGCCTGATGAAAAAATAATAGATATAAATTGTGCTTCATCCATTAGCTGTTTATCTTAAGAAGAGAAACTTGCTTCCAGCCTGCCTGATAATTGGGCATCCAAAAAGTTTACCAAGAAGGGGAGAGAATGGAATATTTCAAGATAATAGTGAATGGAAGAGACCAGAATGTTTTTGTTTTTGTTTTGTTTTGTTTTGTTTTTCACTAGACAATGGGAAGAGGCTGCCAATCCTTTCATTTTCCCATGTTACGGACTTCATTGTTTATTGAGTATGACATCCACTACTTAAACACTCTATGAATTATCTATGAATTCTTAAGGCTCTGACTCAATAAAGTCTCATGTTTGACTCTATAAAGAGGGTGCAGAGTTGCCACAGTTGCCCATGGGGAGAAACTGAAGTCCTCTCTTCATTCTGTTATTCATTCATGGTTCATTCACTAAACATTTATTGAGCACTTTCCACACAGCCAGATCCTACACCATTTGTTTGCATCAGCCCAAGCATCAACTCTACCAGAAAGCCTCCTGTGAACATGCCTGCCCCTTCTATGTTCTGATAGGTTAGTGCAATGAAAGCACTTGTCACATTGTAAGATAATTGCTAATTTTACAGGTCTGCCTGGCCCTCTACTGTAAGTTCCTTGAAAGCAGTGGCTATGTCTAAATTTACTTTTATATCCCAACACCATGCACAATGCTTACCATGTGGAAGACTCTTGATGCTTGAGATATTTGAGAGTATTATGATGAATGACTCCTTGCTCTGGAAGAGTAAGACACATATCCTAATTGGAATCTAATCTTTTGATCCAAAAAATTTCCAAGTACTCTATATTGGCCCTTATGAATTTGCCATAATTTTGCCCCTTTCCTTTAGTTTAGTTATTAAAGGTAAAGGAGGGCTTCCCTGTCATTTGAATGTGACACGCTGCACTCTCTCAATGCCATCTCAAATGTGTTTTCATTAGTCATCTGTGTGTATATGGGCATGTAATTATGTCTATGTGTAGAATATGTAATGATATATATAATATTTCACATATGTGACACATACAATCCTGTGTGTGAGAGAGAGAAAGAGAGATGAGCCTTTAAAGAAGAATAGCTTGAAAACTGAGTTGTATATGTATATTCGAAGTGTAGACCTGAGTGGGGATCAAAAGAATCCACCTAGGCTAATGTAGTATGCAGCCACGAGAAGAAGTCCATTCTCTCTCTGAGCCTGTTTCCTCATCTGTAAAATAGAGATTGTGAGACCTGCCATGTCTACCTCTAAGGAGTTGGTGTGAATTTAAGATGAGATAATAAATGGGAAAACTCTTTGCTGGTTAAATCAATGTAAAGGATTAGAAAACACCAAATGAGTCATGTTTATGACAAGATTGGATTTAACAATGCCATTTACTGTTTGGGGATGTGAATGAGTTAAAATTCATTTTAGAGGTTCCTGGCACCAGGCAGTTATTCTGAGAGCAATGTTGGCACTGCCTTTGCTTTTTCCTTTGAGTGCTGAACATTTTCCCACATGCTTGGCAGCTGCAGAGCCCACTTGCAAAATCCCTTGGTATCTGTTCCCTTTCTTTCCCTGCCCTCTGCCCTTGGCCTCCCCTTCCACCTCCCCTACTCTCGGCATGAATGCACATATCTTCATTTAAGTGGACCATGTCCTTCTGGTCCTTTCTAAATGAACTGTAGCCTCTTCTGCATCTCTTAGAGCCTCCCATCTTCCATGCTCTGCTCCTGGAGCCTTGCAAGGAAACCAAGGGTATGTGGATTTCCAGGAACTAAGGAAGCTGTTCCCAAGAGAAAGACCACAAACTTCTCTTTGGGATACCTGAGGCCCTAGTTTCTGCAGGAACTTCATCTTTTTATACTGGCTCCTTTACCATGATGCTGCCTCAAACTTGGATCTCATTCCACTAAAAAAATTAAAATCAGAGCAGGATTTCTTTGACATTCAGAAGCAGAAATTTTATTTCCTAAATTTAACCAAGAAAGGCATAGACTTCAGAGGCTAGGTGGGGACCAATGTTATTCTTTTTATGATAACAAAAGACTTTAGAGATGTTTGTCTATTGAAACCCTTCAGGGGCTCCCCACTGACCACTATATAAAGCCAAGCACCTTCCTATGGCCTACAAGGTCTACAAGACCCTACATGATTTTATCCCTGCGGTGTGTCCTTCCTTGTCAGTATTCATCCCCACATTCACATTGCTGGGATTTCCTAAAGCATCTCCTTTTCTTCCTTCCATCCATCCATCCATCCATCCATCTATCCATCCATCCATCCATCCATCCATCCATCCATCCATTGTTTTTTGTTTGTTTTTTAGGAGGTACTGATGATTGAACCCAGGACCTCATACATTGGAAGCAGGTGCTCACCTATTGAGTTACATTTGCTTCCCAATGAGAGTTGGTTTATTTGGTTTGTTTGTTTGTTTTGAGGAGGTACCAGGGATCAAACTCTGGACCTCGTACATGGGAAGCAGGAGCTCAACCATTTGACCTACCTCTGCTCCCCATTCATTCATTTTATTCTTTCTTCTCAACACATATCCATTGATCACCAACTAAGGGCTGAGCACTCTGTGGGGTATTAGGGACAGAGTGGGAAAAAAGATAATGTCCATGACAGTAAGGACCTTATAGTAGGCTGAATTATGGCTCCAAAAGATATCCAAGTTCTAATTCCTAGGAACCTATAAATGTTACTTCATATGGCAAAAGGAACTTTGCAGATGTAAATAGTTTGAGGATTTCTAATTGGGGAGATTATCCTGGATTATCCAGTAGGCCCTAAATGAAATCACAATTGTCCTTAAAAGAGGGATGTGGAGGGAAATTAGACAACAGAGGAGGGCAAGGTAGCGTGACAACAGAAACAGAAATGAAAGTGATGCAGCCACAAACCCAGGAATGCCGGCAGCCAACAGAAGCTAGAAGAGGCGAGGAATAGAGTCCCCTCTGAGCATTCCCAAAAAAACAGTCCTACAGATATTTTAATTTTAGCCCTGTAAAACTCACTTTGGATTTCTGGCCTCAAGAACTATAAAACAATAAATTCCTGTTGTTTTGAGCCATTGAGTTTGTGGTCATCTGTTACAGCAGCTGTAGGACTCTTAATATAGACTTTACAGTCTAGTTGGAGATTCAGACATGTAAGTAGGCAGTTACCAGTCAGTATGATAAGTGCTACTTTTAGGTATTGCAGGTTTTTTGTGTGTTGTTGTTTATTTATTTGAAACACTAAGCAGGGAAGCTTATCCTGGAATTGGGGTGTCAAAGAAGGCTTCCTGCAGGAAATGACATCTCAGCTGCAACCTGAAAGCTGAGCATACGTTAGTTGTTAACCATATGAGAGAGGCAAGGCCAGGCCAGGTAGATGCAGGCAGAGCAAACTTTGTATGCAAAGGGCTGGTGCAACATACCACTTCACACCTAGATGCCTTGCACTTGCTAGTTCCTTTGCCCCTTCCTCTCCTCCCCACATCATTCTCCCCACCACACACAAATACATACACATTTCTTTCAAATACACATACTTTCTCACATGCTTTCTAATTTTTCCACTAGGCAAATTTCTATTCATTATTCCAGATTGCTCCAATAGCCCCTATTATAACCTCTTGCTTCCCAGGCAGAATTTGTCCATGGTCCCTACTCTCTTAAGGAGATCCCATTCTTTTTTATTGAAGCTCTGAGATCATAGAAGTAATATTCTCAGGAAAATCCCTGAGCAAAACTAAATAGCAGCCCCTGTTACTGCCTTTTTTCTCACTCTCCTCTTTGGGAGTCTAAAAGGCCTAGATGTGATGGGGGAAACTTTTAAAAGAGAAAATCTTTGGGCAGTGGCCACTGTGTTGGAAATCCACCAAGAAATATTTCATGGTGTCCCAGCAAATCCCTTCATGTTGGTACAGATGTCATCCAATAGGAAATTTGGAAAGCCCCAGTAAACCCTCTCTAATTAGTAGGTTATTCGTGGTCAGGTGGCTTTTTTGTCTTGAGTGCTGCAACAATGCTTTGAGATCCTTCAAGGAGAGACACAGTGGGAAACATGGATGTTCTGGATCCATCTAAGAGACAGAAGTCAACCTAGTTATCTCTTTCTCCTTCTTTCCTCCCACCTAAAATGGAAGCAAACAACTGTGTGATCAGGGAAATTTTTTTCATTTTTCAACTGGTTGCTATGGTGTCATAAAAGGAGGCTCCATCTGTGACTCCACGTGTTTGGTATCAGGAGGAAGCTGTCAGTCCTCAATTAATTTTTCATGTTTTCATTAGGAGCAATAATGAGAAACAGTTGAAATGACAGGGTATAAGATTACTGGGAACCCTAAAATATTCATTTATTCTTTCATTAGCAAACCTTTTTAAGGTAGAGGGAGCACTGACTTAGAAGTTAGAAAGTTCTGGGTTCCAATCTCAGCCTCTTAATAGCTATGTGGCAATGACATTTATTTTACATCTTTGAGCATTGTTTTTTTTTTTTTTTATTGTGGGTAAAAATCAAAATTTTCACAATACATACCAACATTTGCAAAATGATATATAAATATATATGCATATATGTGCATTTGCTTACAAAAATGTTATTTATATATATATATATAAATATATTTTAAGGGGTACTTAGATTACCCAAAATATTACCTGTGAAATGGGGATAATGCTACCTGCCTCTGGGGAATTCTTAAGAATTAGAGGTAATGAAGATAAAGCACTTAGCACAGTGCCTAATAAGATACCTGACTGGAGGTAGCTGTTCAATAAGTAGGACCTACTAGTGATGGGACTGATGTAATGAACAAAGGACTATTCTGGTCTGGTTTAAATCAATCTATAGCTAATCATCCTGATGGCTTTGAAAGGTGTTTTTCTGCTCTTGGGGAGAGAACCTTTTGTGTATTTGGAGATAGAATTGCCAATCCACACATGGACAGGTGTCTGTATGTAGAATATATTCATCTTTGTTATTAAATTTGAGGGTATTAAATTGCATTTATTAAATTCCCCTCCACTCATAGGTTCATATTTTCACAGGAGTTTTTCTAAATTTTATTGGTTCTTTTATCCAAGAAGTCCATAAAGTGGCTTCTGTCCTTGGGAACACTAACCCTGTTTCTCTTCATTCGTAGGGAAACAGGGAAGTTATGCCTTCACTGAAAGCTCACTCGGAGTAGCAACATTGCTTACAGGCAACTCAATTCAGCAAAAAATAAATGACATGAAAACCTGCTCAAGTTACATGATGTGGCATAAGTGATTCTGTGACTCCTTTGTCCCTAAATAACTGGAGTAGAATCAAATGAGATAATGCATGCAAAAGCATTTTGAAAACTAAAGTTTTCATTGTAATGGATCATTATTATTCTAATTACTACTAATATGAAGAACCTAATATAGCATGGGCCAATTATCAAGATCAGAGTATTTCTGAAGTTGTGAACATTTGGTACTCATTTGGTACATAGTTTTATACTGTTTTGCTTTGTTCTTTAATTGTTGCATGCATTTTACTCTTGTCCTTCTACTCCAAGTAAATTGCAAGCATCTAAGAGCATTAAGTTATTCAATACAATTCATTATTTCAAAACCATTTATTGATTGCCTGTTTTGTGCCAGTCACTGAGCTAAGTACCGTATAAGGTACTTTTCCTGCCCTCAGTGAGCTTTCTCTCTGGTGGAGGAGACATTCAATCAAGAGCTGACTATAAAGTGCTGAGTGCTCTGAAAAGGCTCAGGGGGCTCTCAGAGCACAAAAGGTGGTCTAGGACTCAAAGGATGAGGCCACAGTTAAGCAAATGAAAAAGCAAGAGGAGTTTCTTCTAAGTAAAGAAAGTAGCATGTGGAAGGGCTCAGATGTGTGTGTGTGTGTGTGTGTGTATGTGAGAGAAACAGACAGACAGACACAAACACAGGCAAAGAAAAGTCAGAGAGAGATGCACACAGAGGGAGAGAACATACTACATTTGGGAAACTGCAATAATTCAGCATAACAGACAGGGTAAGTGGAGACAATGTTTGGGATAAATCTGCATAGCAAGCCACTCCAAAACTCAGTGGCATAAAAGAATGAATTCCATTAGTGGTTCCTGATTCTTCAATTTGGTCAGGACTCTAGGGGAAAGTTTTTTGCCTGTTCTAGGTAGGTGTTAGCCTAGGCTCTGCAGGCACATAACCATCACTTTTGCTACTTTCTATTGCTCAAACAAAATTATAGTGCCCTTCCAGATTCAAGGGAGCAGGAAATAGGCTCCATTAGGAAGTTGAATGAGTATGCAGAGATGGGAGGAATCTTTAGCAGCCATCATTACAGACAGTCCACTGCAGGGGTGTGAGTATACCAAGCCATGGAGAGTCTGGCTTTATTCAGAAGGCTGTGATGCAACCACTGAAGGATTTTTTAAATATGGGAAAGAAAAGGGCATATATTTTTAGAAAACTGACTCCTGGATGCAACTTGGAGAATGGATTGGAGGGGGTGTGCCAGCAACAGAGAGGCCAGGTAAAAGTTGGTGCCATGGTCTGGAGAGAAGTAATGAGAGCCTGGACTAAGATAATGGCAATCAGAATGGTAGAGAACAAGGCTAGATTCATCCATTCACTTATTCATTCAACAAACATTTATTGAGTGACTACTATATGCAGGTATGCTGGGTATTCAGTCATAAACAAAACACAAAAACAAAAATCCCTTCCCTATGGAGCTTGCATTGGAGTCTGGAGACAAAAAGGAAAAAAGATAAATAGGTAAACATGTGTTTTAAAGAGTAAAAATAAAGCAAGGAAGGGTGATAAGACACATTAGAGAATATTATGGTAATTTTTTTGTAAGATGCCCAGAGAATGGTTTATTGGGAAAAAAAATCTGAAGTTGAGGAAACAAGCCATGTGGCACCTGGGGGAAGACTATTCCAGAAGACGGGAGAGCATGTACAAAAGTCCCAAAGCAGGAGTAGGTCAGGCAGAAGGACAGCAATGAGGCAGCTCCAGTAGAGAAAGCAATGGAAAGAATCCAAGGGGATGAGTTCAGAGCGATCCTGGAGGCCAGATCATTAGGGCCTTTAGGTTACAGAAGGAATGTCAGCTCTGCCTGCATGGACTGGGAAGCCACTGGAGCATCGGGGCAGAGGAACATGATCTGCCTTATATTTTGCCAGGACTGCATTAGCTGATGTGTTAGAAATGGACAGAAAAGAAGTAAGGGCAAATGAAGGAGCACAGTTAGAAGACGGCTCCCGAATGAGGGAGAGAATGGTAACAATTGGACCAGGGAAGCAATAGTAGTGTTGGGTGGAATCATCAGATTCTGTATATAAGGATTGGCTGATGAATCAGATATGGGTCCTGGCAGCAAGGGCAATTTCAAGATTTGGGGCCTGAGCAATGGAAAAATGGAGTTGTCACAGACTCCAGGTTTAGAGGAGTATATTAAAAACCTAGTTGTGGGCATGTTAAGCTTGAGGTGCCTACTGGATATCCAAATGGAGATGTCAAGTAGACAGTTGGATATGCAAATCTGTAGTTCTGGGAACGTTGTCTAGACTGGAAATATAAATTTGGAAGTCATCAGTACATGAATGCTATTTATAAACATGCAACATAGGGGTGTCTTTACCAGTGAGTTACGGTCTCTGAGGTTGCTTTTCTGCAAAAAGGGGGTCATAACCCCTCCCACACAGTATTACTGTGAGAATCAACTGAAAATAACCTAGGGAAGAGCATAGACAACTGAAAAACAGGATCCAAGTAGGAGGGATTAATACAGAGGACATTCAATAAATGCCCATAAATGAATTGAATTTTAAATTATGAAACCTCAGGGATGACCCTCTGAATTGTGTCTCTTGTTGCTCCCTGCAATGTCTGGGTTTGGTTCCCATGAATCTTGAGAAACTTAGATATATCCTAAGGACAGCCCATGCCTCCCACGGGTGGGTATAGCAGTCTTCCCACCTTGCCCAACCAGGGTTTGGAAGTGGTTCAGAGAAAATCAGCAGCAGCATACAGAGGGTTAATCCCCCAGCAATGGGGATGTGCAAACCAGGAACCATTCTAAATCTCAATACCACGTGCTGCCTTAGGGATCATCTTGTACTAAAGCCCAAGATAAAAAGGCCTGACAAAGATTATTGACGGTTTACCTTTTAATGAGCAGCTTGGATTGATTCCATTCCCCTCTGGGATGGCTTTCTCTGTCCTTCTTCCACCCGAGAGGCCCTGGGGAACAACAACAACAAGAAATACAAATCTCCAATTTGAATAATTGCAAGGCTGCTTTCTAGCAAATAAAGTTTCCACGGGTGAGAAATAGCTCACAGCCTTAAAAATATATATTTAGAATTGTTATGATTATCATGATTATTATTAAGCGCTCCTGGTACACTGGATATTTTCAAAGAGGCTGGTTGCCTCTAATTGGATATTCCTTGCAATTTCCCTCTGGGTAGGTCAGCAGTGTTAACTCTTAATCATCCGAGGCAATTAAATGCATGCAGTTCTAACCTATGCACCAAAGGCTGCTGAATTGTTAATATAGTTATAATGGTGGAGCCAGACATAAGGATACTGTTTAGGAGGACGAGACTGGCAAATGGCTGTGTGAGCTCTTGCAAATCTGTTTTGGGAGAGGGAAACCAAGCATTTGAAAATGGCAATGGGCAACAGTTCTGGAGATACTGGACCCCAGGCACATCTCAAGTCCTTCTCTCTTGATCTAATTCCTGCCTTTGCAGGAACCAGAGCTCCATCTGGTCATTTGCTGACCTGACAAAGAAGCCTTCAGGGTGCATATTATGGTAACTATGTGTAGCCTGGAGTGGGAAGAAACAAAGAGGAAAATAAGGAACTTTTGAGATAATCTTTTGGATAATTTGAATATGTTGTGACCATAAGAAATCAAATAATTCATTTCTATACTGGCTTTATCACACACCCATCCTTGACTCTCACATTATCCCCAATCTTCCTTCTCCCCTCCCTACCCCCTGCCATTCCTGATCTATTATAGAGATGGAATGGGGTTATTTGTTGTACATGTTTTTTGACAATTATCTTCTATGACTCCAAACTTACTAGGAAGTGATTTAGACTTTTTATTGGAACCCACAAGAAGAAATGTTTTTTACACATTGTTTCACTACATATGTACATAATTTAAACAAAGAAAAGTTTCACCAAACAGAATAATAATTATCTTTATTTACACGTAGTGCACTCTGGTATAATCTATTCTATTCTATACCATTTTTGTGAAGAGTCAGCCATGACCCATTAAATTGATTCCAATGCCTACTAATGAGTTGCAACTATATTTTGAAAAAACACCGAACTAGAGGAAGAAGTGAGGAAGTCTCTGGCTTAGGGGTCTCACAGATCAAAAAAGACCTGGATAGAGAAGCCTGTCTGTAGTGAAAATTCAGCCAAGCCAAGTAAGAGATTTAGTCTTTTTCTCCAAGAGCCTTTTGCAAGATCTACTCTGAGTAAGAGAGACCAAGCACGAAAACTGACATTGACCAGGTCAATGGATTTCATTGTGGACTCTTAATTTTTTTCAGACTCTCTCTCCAGGATCTTGACCTCCCCAGGTCAGCTTACAATATATCTGGTATCAGAGAGTGCTGAATATTCTTTCTTTGTCCCTCCTATCCCCTATTCTCTGTGCCAGGGAGACTACTTCAGCTCCCCTTCCTTGCCTTCTACCTTCTTTTTGGGTTCCTCCCAAAAAGGAAACCAACAGGAGAAAGGAAGGTGGGAGAAAGAGATCAAAACATTTATTTCTTTAGCTCCCTCCTTACCAAGCTATGGGTCGGCTATTTCTGTGCTCATCTGCCTAAGGCCACAGCCCCACAGGGTAGCACTGCTATAGTTACAGCCACTGCTACAGTCCTCTCTAGGTTATGGCTATCTTCCTTTGCCTTGAAGTTCATTCCAACTTACAAGGCATAGTGTAGCACCCATGTAATTGTAAATTGTCCTGTAATAGACAACCTAGATCCCCTTTCAAGGGAGGATGTGATACCCAGCTGCAGGGAGTGTGGCCAGGTGTCAGTCCCCAGCTGTCAGCTCCTTCAGTCCCTGCTTTAGTTGCAGAGACAAGACTTGCCCTGGTCATGCTTTTCCCAAGGTAGCCTTCTTCTGGTGTAGTCAATCGAATTATGTACCCCAATTTAGACGTGTTATTAATCTTAATACATATTTCTGTGGATAAAAATCCATTATAAAAAGGATCTTTTGAAGATCTTGTTTTAGTTAAGGTGTGACCCAACTGAATGAGGGTGGGTTTAATCCAGATTACTGGAGTTCTTTACAAGTAGGAGAAATTCAGACATTAGAAGAGAAAGCCACAGAGAGGAGCAGGAAGCTAGAAGTCAATGGAACCTCAAAGAGAAAGGAGAAGACACTACAATGTGATATGAGGCAGGCATACAAGCCAAGGAACCCCAAAGATCACTGGCAGATAGCACCAGAATGTTACAGACTTTGGGGAGAAAGCATCACCTTGCTGATACCTCCATTTTAGACTTCTCCCAGCCTCAACATTAGTCAATAAATTCCCATTCCATTGTGTGGGTTTTGTCAGAGCAACCTAGCAAACTGAGACAGTTTTTGGTACCAGAAGTTGGGTGCTACTCTTACAAATACCTAAAAGTGTAGAAGCAGCTTTGGAACCAGGTAATGGGTAAAGGCTGGTAGAAGTGTGAGGGACGTGATAGAAAAAGCCTATATAGGTTTGCAGAGACTGTTGGTAGAAATATGGATATTCACTGCCAGCCTGCACTGAAAGGGACAGAGAAGGAAGACATTGAAGGAAAAATGACTTCAAAGGCAGAACCATGGAAGCCAAGGTCTGGACAGAACAGATCTACTGAGGCCAAGACAGAGGGTCCACCACATGTGTGGAAAGGGTAGGTGCACCCCAGCACTTGAAGGCCTTCTGCTCAGGAGCTTGAAGGAGGTGGGGCTCCCACCCTGATGTTCGAGGAGAGTGCCACTCCAGTGCTTGGAGAGCTTGGGCCTAGGCCCATCATATGGGAGAACATGGCTGCTGCATAAGCACTTAATAAGGGTGAGGTTGCTGCTAAAGCACTGAACAACAGATGACTCTCAAACCGTGCAATCTAAAGGAATTTTCCCTGCTGAGTTTGGAATCACTTGAGGCCTGTGACCCCTGTTTTCCTTCCAATTTATCTTTTCTTGGAATGGAATGTCTATCCTATGCCTGTCTCACCACTGTATTTTGGAAGCAGATACTTGTTTTCTAGATTTCACAGGTCCACAGTGGGAGAAGAATTTTGCACCAGGGTGGACCACACCGATAACTTATTTTAAGAAGACTTTGGACTTGGACAGTTGTTACTGGTGACCAAGTGAAGCAGGCAAACAGGCATATAAAGGCCAATATATGTAGGCCTGATGCAGGACAACTTTGACAGACAATATTTGCTCCTGAGCTCCCTACCAGATTGGATAAGATGTGGTTGGGTCTGCCTTGCAGTTCACCTTCTCCCTTTGCCAAATCCTACTCTTTCTCCATCTTTTTCAGATGTTGATCTCTATTTAAATCTGGTACTTCAGGCAAGATGCATCTCCACAGCTTCCTTCAGAGAACCCAATCTGCGATAGGAATTTAATTGATACCCAGAGTTATGGGAAGGCCTGTTTTAGCAGTAGTAATATCTCACTATTGATATTTCTATTAAAAGGACAACAAAGTAAATAGCCTCAACCATGTGTCCTGCCTAACCCCCCACTCTTTGACTCAAGGCAGGGAAAGATATTCTGAGTTGGAGACTACTCCTTAGGAATGGATGCAGTTGGCAATGAATGTCCAAATGTTACTTTGTCGAGTCTTTTGTCTACTCTTGTACCATGACAATTATGCCAGAATCAAAATCTCCATGGCTTGTTAAAGAGGGAATTCAAGGAACCAATTTAGGTTTCAAATCTTTATCTGAACTAGAAATATGTGTACTACAATAGTCTCAACCAGTGGCAAGTGTGAAATGCTCTTGGAATATTCCCTGCATCTCCATCCAGGCAAAGAAGAGGGCCATCTCACAGGTACACCAGATGCAGGGGACCAATCCTGGGGGATGAAACTGCTTTGCCTTGCTTAGTGGAGAGGCTTAGTACAGTTAAAGAGAAGGAAGGGGCTGCTGTGAATGGCTTTACCATATTTCCTTTTCTAAAAGTACATTCCAAATATAAATATTTTCCTTTATTTTTTTCATGATACTAAACTTTTTTCTACAGCTTCCTTTGTGAGGGGGAAAGGATGAGAAAGTGGGGAGGCTCTGGGACTCCAGCCCCTCTTTTTGCCCCTCCCCAATTCATCTGAACATCTCCACTTTCATCTTCTCTGTGTAGCTTATACAGATGAGAAATTGAATGCCCAGAGAAGACAAGTAGCTTGTCCAAAGTCTCTCAACAAATTTATATCAGTGCCAGGAATAAATGCAGGTCTTCTTGTTTTCTCTATTACTTATTGTCCAGTATGCTATTTTCTTTTAGATTTACCTGTCAGAAATTGGCAATTCAGTAGAGAGGGAATGCCACATCTTGTTGATGGAGGGAATGAGGGGTTGTGTTTTGATTATGTGTGTAGGATCTCGTAATCCTACTTAAAATCATATGCTAGAATCACTGCTTTTTATGTAAGAATATGATTTTTCTCCTTTGAACTTCTAGCACCAAGTTCAGGCCTGGTATAGAATAGGTTCTCAGTAAATGACTGTCTATGGATGATTGAATGAACGAATGAATAAAGGAATGAAACAATCAATTTCCAATCCTAGCAGCTTGGGGCTAGTGCAGTCACACACATTTTCCTACCTCAAGCGTGGCTCTCTTCTCAGCTGATGCCTAATATTTCAGGTGGGCAGCAGGAAAAGAGCCAAATTGTACCGCTAACAGGTCATTGGATCTGATGAAAAGGTGTTGGGGTGGGGAAGAGAACTAGATGTAGGTTGCCGTTAATGCAAAGTAATCACGTGATGTGATATATTTCTTCCTGAGACTGTTGCTTAAATCCCAATTACCTTCTGGTGACAAATGAACTCGCTGAGTAATTCATTTTGACTGTTGGAGCTCCCACCTTCTGTGTTACCATCACATGGGGAAAGCATATGACAAATTTCCAGATTTAATTTTAGTGCTTGGGAGCCCAAGTGGCACAATTACCAGATCAAGAGTGATGGCAGAATATTAACATGAAGAATCCATGTGAATCTGAGTTTTAACTAAGGATGTTCAAACATACACTCTTGCTAGCAATGTGGAGCTCTGGCTGGTTCCAGGCACTTAGACCTTGGGATTATTTTCTTCTCTGACTTCATCCAGATCCTTTCCATTCAAGAGATCTCTGAGTCTTACTGGTTGTATCTCCATTATATCTCTTGAATTTCTCTCTTTCTTCCATTCCTCACCACCTTTCATGTTGACAGTTAAAGGCAGTATGTCTAATGAATTATCACATAGATCCTATGGCCCATTGATAGGAGTTCAGTTCTTGCCTCTACCTTGTCCTCCCTCTGTAACCTTGGCCAAGTTGCTTAGATGTTAATATAGGGTTATTGCGAGTATTAAACATGATTATACAAATAAATGCATGGCAGATAGGAAATCCACAATTGATTCTAATTTTTATGTTAGCATTAGTATCCCAACCTGGTTCCTTCACACTATTCAATCACTTTCCATCCAGGGGTTGGCAAACACTTTCTTTACAGACCAGAAAGTAAATATTTTAGGCTTTGCAGGCCATACGGTCTCTGCTGCAACTCCTCGATTCTGCCACGATGGTGGAACAGCCATAGACGATATGTAAGCAAATAAATGTGTTCCAAGAAAGCTTTACTTATAGCCTCTGAAATGTGAATTTCATATAATTTTCATGTGTCATGAAATATTACTCTTATTTTGTTTTTTTTCCATCCATTTGATAATGTAAAAACCATTCTTAGCTTGCAGGTGGTACAAAACAGGTGGCAAGCCAGATTTGACCAGGAACCATAATTTGCCCAGCCCTGTTCTGACCTCTTCTCTATCCAGCTTAATCTTCCTGAAAGACACTCAGATCTTATTTTTTCTTTATCTCATAACCTTCATTGACTCTATACTGCCTCAATCAAAACTCATCGGTCTGGCCTTGAAAGCACTTTGAGGTCATGCCCTGGCAGCTTCCCTATCATGATCCATACCTCACAGTTCACCCCATTTCCAAAAAGGAATTTTTCAAATTTTATGGCTTATTTCCCAAAGAGTACTACTCTTTCGAAAGTTTATGGGCTTAATCCATTTCCTTGCTAGAATGAACTGGGTAACCAAAAAGTCTTTGGGAGCATGCTCTTAAGACAGCAGCTAATCTTCCCCAGTCCTCAGGAGCCATTTCAGCTGTGGGAGCTGAGGACTCACCCTAACTGTATCTGTGCCACGGACTTTCCATTCATTACATTTCATTTAATCCTTTCAAAGACTTTATAATGAAAATGTATTCCCATTGTGTAGTTAAGGAAACTCACTCATGGAGAGATCATGGAACTGGCCCAAAGTCACACAGCTAGTACATGGTAGAGCCAGGACTTGAACTCAGGTATCAAGGATCAGGAAACTTGTCCTCTTAACCATTACATTGCACTGTCGTCTTGAATATTCTCTTGCATGACAGATGGTGACCTGAGAGGAGCTTCTTCAACTGACAAAAAATAAACGTTCCACTATGTGCATGAATTTGTATAGGCATATGTAATACCTTCCCCTGAAGTTAAATTTCCCCTTTCTGTCAAACCCAGTGATAACAGGAGGGACATAAGAAACCTTATTTACAATTGCAAAGCCATGCTGTTCCTTAATCCATGCAGACAGTCTTGAAAGTCAGCCCAGACATGGAAAAAAATGGTGCTTTGAAAGTGTACTATTCCACAGTGAAGGACTTATCACATTAAAACATTCCCCATCTCCCTGCATTATCATCATCAGAAGATATGTTTTAGGCAAAAAGGGAGAAGCTGCTAAAAGGAATTAGTTGCCTTGTTTTTCCCAACACAGAGGGATGAGACCACACGAATATTATGTGCCATGAAATGAAATGGCCAACTTTCTTTAGCAAAACTAATTCAAGCTGAATCACCATGTTGGTGGGGAGGTGCAGTGTTTGCTGGACCTTGAGACTTCTGAGAAAATCTCTTTATAAACTTTCTTTTTATGGAGGTTTTAGATTACAGAAAAATTACATAGAAAGTTTAAGGGATTCCCATATACCCCACCCTCTCCCCGCTGAGACTTCTGAGAAAATCTCTTTGGCAGAGCAAGCAGAGAAGACAAAATGCCCAAGGCTGTCTGTCTTTGGTTCCCTGACCCCTGTCAAAGCAGGCAGTGGAATGCCGTGGGAAAATCCCTACAGATCAGAAGTCACGACCCTCATTCCCTGCTTTGGTTTGCCCTAACTTGCTGTGTGGTGTTGAGCAAGGCATTTCAACTCTCTGTACTTTGTTTTCCTTGGCAATGATATGTGTATAACCATGTTGCCTCTCCGCCTTCCAGTTTTCTGTAGAGCGGGAGGCACTATACCACAGGGCAGTTAAGAGTATGAATTGTGAAGACAAGCCATTTGGGTTTGAATATTGGACCCATCACTCATTGCTGGACCAACTATTCAGCCTTCCTTGCCTTGGTTTTCTCATCTGCAAAATAAAAATAATAGTACTTCCCTCACATGGTGTGGCAAAGATTTAATGATCTAAACCCCGGTTAAGTCTCTTACCACACTCCTTGGCACATGATAATACATGCTTATTGTATTTTGTAATTATTATATAATTATAATAATTATAATATAAATAAAATATAATTATTTTGTAATTATTATAATCTTCCAATTAGAGAGTTATAACTAACATTCAAATGACAATTTACAATTTTCCGTATAAATGTATCTCATTTAATCTTCATGGAAACCCCATGCAATGCTATAGGCATATTTTTCCCAATACAAATTAGGAATCTAAGAGTCAGAGGGATTAAGAAACCTGTCCAAGGCCACACAAATATGTGACTTCAGTAAAGCACTATTCCCTGTGTTCTTTCCATTTTGTACACTGTAACGTGTTTTATACATGTAAAGAATGATTACCATCACCAAATTTAAGAATTAAGACTCTCCAAGTTCCAGCATTTTCTGGTGTCTGCAGATTTTCTCATATTTGCATTTATACTACATTAAAAGTGCTTTGAGGTTTCTGGCTAAAGATAAGGATAGCATTGTCCTAAGTGGTCAAGGAGTCCACCTATTTGAGTCAAGATTAAATGTGTTAGAGGAGGAATGTGAAGACAGAGAGAAGAAGTGTTGTTAATCTCCTGACTTGCAAAGCAGCAATTATACGGCAAAACAACAGGCTTGCAAGCTAGACTGTTGTCTTAAGAGAGAAATTTCCAAAAGACTTTATTCTCCCTCTTTAACATGTCTGGAACTGAGCCTACAGAGTCCAATTCTTAACATACGATAGTAAGTCAGAAAGTTAGCTAGCTAGTCACTGTGGGGGGGATCTAATTCAGGAAAAAATAAATGAAGAACCTACTTGTTTTTTAACCCTTAGGGTTGTTTTGGAAGGAAAAGAAAGAAAAACAAAGTGAGCAGATGTGCTCTGATATTCCCTTATCCAAGCCAAAGCAAGAAAAGATAAATGGGGCTAATATTGAGATCAAAGCACTCTTATTCTCATTCATTCCTTAGGACTAGAGAAAAAGAAAACCTTTTTGAGATAGCGACACAAACCTGAAGTGGTACACAATGTGGTCAGGTAGAAAGGTGTGAAAGGAGAAACTGGAATGCCAACCATTGGGCTCACCAGGCAGCGGAACCCACCTCAGACTAAAAGGGGGTGACTGATCAGTGGGCTGGGTACAGGATATGGCAGAGACTCTGGGGTCTGCAGCCAGTGGAACTGAATGGAGGGTGGCCAGGCTCAGACCAAACTGAAAGAAAGACCAAGAGTAGAGCAGAACCAGTCACTCAAGACTCATGGCCCCAGAGGCCAAAATGGACAGATTACACTATGACCAATTATCTCATTTCCCTTCTGCTTCTCTGGGGCTTCTCAGCCATGGCCTCCCCTATATACATTCCAGTTACTACAGTAAAGGAGGAACAGGGGAAGAAAGAGACCATCTGAGAAATGGAACATTATTATTATTTTTTTAATCAGAGACCCTGAGCCACACCTAAAAAGACTATTTAAAGTATTGAACTGGAATGATCTTAAACTGAATTAGGAATTTAGTTTCACTTGAACTTTATTTTCCCTGTCAAACATAAGATGAGGGTGTGAGAGGGAGCCCAGATTAGACTTAGAAAAAATAAATTATATTTTATCTGCACATGTGAATTATAGAGTGTTTTAATTTTACCGCAAGCTTATGTATATATTAATGAAACCTTATTTTCTATAATTCTTTATAATTTATAAAGCACTTTATATATTAATGACATTTGAGTCTCACAATATTTCTGTAACTTAAACATGAATTATTTTCCCAATTTTATTGAGTAAGAAATTGAAAATTAGAGAAGACAACTTATTTTCCTAGGATTACAGAGTTATAAGTGATAAGGAAGGATTGGACTTAAATTTATATTCTGAATCTAAAACCAGCATTTCCCCCATTATGTCATTTTGTTGAAATACATGTGTATTTGATATATACACAACTGTTATGTTTCATTTTGAAGAGTATAAGTAAAAGAAAAGGCAGTCAGACAATATGTAAATGAAAAGACTTTCAGAAATATTTGTTTAGGACTGTGCAATACTCTGATCCCTAAAAATGATGAAAATGTAGAAGAAATTGGTAATAATTATAATTTTTTGGTACTTGATACCTCTCAATGTAAATATTCTATGTTCCTTTGTCTAGAAATCCCCTCTCCTTGAAGATGCTTCCCCGACTGTCCAGGAGAATTCCTTACTCTAGCATGCCAAAAAGCATGTTTTATAAAACACCACCTCCCTGAGATGTAAATAGGTGTAACAAGGAAAAAGTGTTCTAATGGTAATTAAGTTTAAAAACATTGGGTTAAACAAATTAAATAGATTTCTTTATCTCTAAATTTTTTCAGATCCTTTGGTGTGATAAATGAGGTTTTTTTACTCCTGGAAGGAGATAAAATATGTTGCATTTCCCAAACTTATTTGACCATGGAACGAATTTTGCCAGTAGTATCCTGTATTACTTCTGTTCTTTAAAGCACATGTTAACACTGCTGCCTTAATCAATAACTCTGATGGATGGGAGAGAGTTCAGGCTATGATGTGGGTCATTCCATTGACCATTAGGGTTGATTCAGCTGACTGGATGGATGGATGGTTACATTCTGGCGCTACATGCTCCATCAAACAGTGCGACCTTCCCAAGAGGATCATTATTAGGTCAAGTGACTTTGGCCCCTTAAGATTTTGATTTCTGCTTGAGCACTACTTGCCATCATTCAGTTATCTAAAGCCATGAGTCATGCAGGGAGGAAAACAGGTCTAGGTGAGTATAGTGCTATGGAAACTGATTTTATTCATTAAAGCAACAAATATTGTTGGGCACTGACTAGGGGTCAGACATTGTGCTGTGTGCTAAGGAGGCAGTGATCAAAACAAAACAAAACAAAGAACAGTCAATGTTCTCCAGGACTTCACCATCTGGTAGGGGAAACAACACATGCTGAGACTAAAATTATAATCCAATTTGGTATTATATCAGAAGTATATGCTTAGGTACAATGGAAGCATAGGGTGAGGAGTGCCTTGGTCTGCCCAAGTGGGTTAGGGAAGGCTTTGAAGAGGAAGTGGTATCCGGGCTAGGACTTATAAGATGAGTAGTATTTTTACCTGGTTAAAATGTAAGGCAAGAAGAGGAAAGAGTGTTCAGTTGGTTTAAAGCTGTATGTACCCCAGAAAAGAACATGTTCTTAAATTTAATCCCTTCTTATGGGTATGAACCCATTGTAAGTAGTGTCTTTTGATGAGGCTCCTTCAGTTAAGGTGTGACCCACCCCAATCAGGATGGATCTTAATCCTATTACTGGAGTCCTATTTAAGTAGAATGAAATTCAGACAGAGAAAGAGAGAAAAAGCCACAGGAAGTAAGAATATGAAATCAATGAAACCTGGAAGAGAAGGGAGAGACCAGAAGATGCTGTCATGTGCCTTGCCACGTGACAAGGATCGCCAGCAACCAGCCTCAGAACACCACAGTCTTCAGGGAGAAAGCATTGTCTTGATGATGTCTTGATTGGGACTTTTTCTCAGCTTTAAACCATGAGTGAATAAATTCCCATTGTTTAAGCCAAGCCATTTCATGGTATTTGCTTAAGCAGCGAAGAGACTGAAACAAGGATGTGCTAATGTAAAGAGGTCCGAGAGAACATGGCACTGTCAAAGAACGAAGAGTAGTACATCTGGGTAGAATACAGAAACTGAAGGATGGGTTGAAGTGGATAATGCTTGGAGAGATAGGCAGGAGCCAGGTCATGATGGTCCTGGTGCCTCATGCTGAGGAGTTCAGACTTTATCCTTTTGTCAATGAGGATCTGTCTTCTATTTTCCTAGGCTGTTCTGATTCTCTATCTTCTCCACTCATGTCAAAATGTTGGATTGTGATTGGAGCAGCAGCACAATCCCAGGTTCCTGGAGATGGAAACCTGGGATTGTGCTGGAGATGGGAGGAAGTAGCATTCAGCCAGTCCAAGGGGATCCAATCTTGCATGTGGAACATAGTAGCAGGATTCTTCAGGGCCAGAGGTAGGGTTTTTGGTTTGAGGAGGATCCATCAATTATGGAGCCAGATCAGTGTGGGGTGTCAAGACCTAAGCCTAGAAGTCAAAATTTAGGCTGAGCTCCAGTCCTGTCAGGGCATCCAAAGGCTCATCAGGACACCAAGACAGATGCTGAACCCCATCAACTAGGAAAACAATGTGGATTCAGAAATGGTCTCCTGATCTTGGGAAACTCATGGGTTCAAGTATCCTCAAACATATGCAACTCTGGACTGAGGGAAGGAAGACTAATTTTAGAAGCCACCTCCTTGTGAGGCTGAGCCCTCTTGATGCTTTCTGATTTACAACTATTATCTCATCTAGTTCTCATGACAACCCTAGAAGGTGGTTTTACTATTCTTATTTTACAGAAAACAAACTGGAGACTTTGAGGTGTTGTGAAACTTGCCCATGTACACACAAGGAGTTTGTAGTAAAGCTAAGATTTAAACCCTGGTCTGTCTAACTCCAAAGCTCAACCACCTGGCTACCCTGGCTGCCTGTTCTAACTCCATCCTCCCTGCATGTTTCATCAATGTTGGCCAAAGGGTTGGGTAGGCCTGGGACACTCTTGAAGTTATTCAGTGCCAGCCGCAGAGCAGGAATAGAGCAAATCCTAACCTGTTATATCTACTGGCTTTGCCACCCAATGCCCACTTGTCTCTTCTTTGACCTTGTATTTACTTTCATGCTCATCCCTGGTGAAATTTCATCAGATTCAAAATTCCTGTGATACCTTCCTCTGAGAAACTCAATGCATTATGATGAAATTATGTCATTAATTCCAAGTCATTCCTGTGAGGCAGCAGGCATTTTTGGTCCCTTATTTCAAGGTAGACAAACTAAGGGTCTAATTTTCAAAATCATAGAGAAAAATTGCCCACTAAACTGGGAACTTGAAAGTCCACAGCTAGGAAGAATATCTTGTTCATTTATTTTTCTCTGATAACCAGGAATTATGTACACCATTCTAAACCTTAGGGCTCTAGCCTGGACATCGTGTTTGGATGTTTGGATCACTAAAATTGGCTAATGAATCTGTCAGTAAATGCCCACTAAATACAACTCAGTTCAGATTGCAGGCCTAAATCTGACTTTAAGTGAGACCCTTTCCCACCTGGAGCCTCAGATTCCTAGTCTACCAAGTGAGGAGATTTGCTTTGTGATCTTTAAAATCTTGCTCAACACTGTGGTTCATATCCATTTTACAGATGATGAAATTGAAGATTGTTTGGTTAGCGATTCAGCTAGTAAATTTCAGAACTGGAATTCTAGCCAGTTGGCAACACATTATCTTCTTTTTTTTTTTTTTTTATTATGGGTAAAAATCAAAATTCTCACAATATATACTAACATTTGCAGAATGATATATAAATATATATGCATATATGTGTATTTGCTTACAAAAATGTTATTTATATATATACATACATACATATATTTTAAGAGGTGCTTAGATTACCTAAAATATTACACGGAACCCACTGGGATTCCCATGTTGCCCACCTCCCACACCTCCCACCACATCCCACACAAACATCTCCCACAGTGTGGCCCACCAACCTCAATGAACTTACACATCCTGGAGCCTTGCCACCAACCATAGACCACAGTTCACACTGTAGACCACACTCTCTCCCACTCAGTTCTGAGTGGTGTGTGCTGATTTAAAATGGCCTACATCCATTGCCACAACAGTACTCAGGACAACCTCCAACTCCCGAAGAAGCCCCTGTATTTCAACTGCTCATCCCCTCCCTACCCAAAAACTGTCAAGTGGCCACTGGCTCCACCTCATTGTTATAATTTCTTGCATTGCAAAAATCACCATATGTGAGCAAGAGAATACCATCAAGTCCACTCTAGTCCATAGTTCTTCCCCCAATCCAGAGGCGACTGGGATGGTGATGTCCACTCCAATTCCAAGTGAGAGAGGGCTTATATCCCATGGATATGGTGGGTGGGATGATCTTGCCTGCAGATGCAGGCCCTCTCCATTCCCTGGGATGGCCATTTCCCATCGTTGTCTCCTCACCAGGTGACTTGGATGAGTCCATTGAGCTGTAGGGTAGGAGTTGCAGCTCCACCTAGATTTCATGCACACCTGGCACATAGGTAGGCGGGAGGCTCCAGTCTCTGGAAGTATACCTAAGAAATTCCAGCATCACATGTCGGTTTGAATAGAAGGGACTGGTGAACCATGTGCAGGGAGGACTTATTTGAGTCTAATTCTGTCACTCTCAGGAGCACAGATTCCAAAATAGAACCCACTGATAAGGCATCAGTCTCTGGGACTATCCCCCCTTATATAGGACCAGGGTGTCTCCGGAGCTCTCAGGAACCCCACTGAGTGGGGTGATAGGCACTTAGATGTTCTATGAGCTCCTACTGAGGTGTGCATAAGAGTTACCTCTGGGATGACCTCCCGACTCTCTTTGAAGTCTCTTAGCCACTTGAACTCATTTGTCTTTACCGTTTCCCCCTTTTATTCAAGGTCTTTTTCCAGTTGTGTTGCCAGTTGGCACTTGGGAAAAGTTTTCAATTAGCAATAATCGTGCCTCGGATAAACCTCATTGGCTACGATACTGCCACTGCAAAAAGCTGCCAGTTGGCACTTGGTATTAATCCCTCGTTGCCAGGGAGGCTCATCCCTGGGAGTCATGTCCCACGTTGGGGGGAAGGTAATGCAATCATATGCTGAGTTTGGCTTAGAGAGAGGCCACATTTGAGCAACAAGGAGGCTCTCAGGTGGCAACCCTTAGGCACCCCACAACTGCAGGCTAAGTCTCATTTACAAGAGCAAAGACTCACAAGGGTAGTCATCAATAAAAAAAAAAAACATCAGTGGGTCATCCTATTTTGACAGGGACTGTCCCTACACTCAGAGGACTATTGCTGCTCCCTTGGAGATTGTGGCAGAGCTCTCCAGGCTAGGAATTCAGATTCCCTCATTTATTGTGTGATTGTCCACCCATCGTGACCATGCCCCATCCCCCGATCCTTTGAATGATTTTGTATATCTTTCATGTATATTCAGTTGAACCAATCACATTATCTTCTAATAAATCAATTGTTTAAAAAATACTTATTGAATACCAGTTACATGCAAGGCACTGTGCTAGGCACTAGGGGTACATAAATAAAAGGAAACAGTCCCTGCTATCTAGGCAAGTATTGATTTATTGGAGAACATGGATATGCAAAACATG
Organism: Tolypeutes matacus; assembly: GCA_026826555.1. Taxonomy (NCBI): domain Eukaryota; kingdom Metazoa; phylum Chordata; class Mammalia; order Cingulata; family Chlamyphoridae; genus Tolypeutes; species Tolypeutes matacus. The sequence goes on along the minus strand of JAKSZT010053883.1, from coordinate 53,545,275 downwards.
AGAGGAGCTATAGGGAAAGCACAAATGAGGTTTCACTAGAGCAGAGAGAAAAAGAATTGCTACCACAGCCCAGGGTGCGTAAAAGGCTTGCAAGACATGTGGCACCTCAGCTGGGAAGAAAGAGTTGACCAGTGATTTAATGAAATTGAACAATGACCAGTTAGTTGCTCCTTGGCAGCTTGTAGAAAAAGACATTTTAACTTTATTTTTTCTGTTTTCAAATCCTAAAACCTTCTGCAAATAAAGTCTTAGTATCTGCCAATAGGAGAAGAGCTATAAGGAGATAATATTATAGGACAAATAGAAAGAGAAAATCCTCAAGACATAGTAATATATACCTGGGATGCCTGCCTGCCATCTAGCAATAAATATGGCTGGCATAAAAATAAATAACTGTGTCTGACAAGAACATGGGGAAATAAAAGGAAAAGTCTTTGAAAATAACTGGAACCTGCACATTGTCCAAGCTATCCACAAAGCCTTGTGAGATTAGAGTGATTTTAAGAAACAAAACCAAATTGATAAGGAAATGCCAAGATAGGAATAGAGGGGAAGACCACAGTAGGGACAGAGATAAATAACTTGTTTTTCAAGTACTTGGTGAGTATGGCCTCAAAGTAGGAGTTGGCAGGGCCTCAGAGCCATGTCCAGTGTAATGCACTGACAAAGAGAAGTAGACATTCCTTTAAAAAAATTAATTCTTTGCCTCAGTTACTGTTAACAGAAGAAGTTGGGAGATGAATGCTGGAAGTGGGCATAAATTCTCTTTTGGAGGAAAGAGAGTAGTACTTGGGAAAAATGAAGGCAAATCTGGACAAGAGGAAGTTGATTAAGAAATAAGCATGCTCAGAGATTGAGAGTGGTCTAGCAAGAGTGATTGCTTGGAGAATCCCTAAAGGGAAAGGCACATTCCATGCTGGATGTCTGAGTGCCTGCTAACTCTCAGTGGAAGCCCAGGCCCCCATAAGTTCTCTTCCCTCTGGGTGGATTGCAGGAGGTGGGGGGGCTAGTGTTTACTGAAAACCAGTTATATGCTGGGCATTGAGGTAGGTGCTTCACATGCCTTCTCTCATTGATTTCTCATCATACCTTGCAGGGTAGGTGTTTAAGTATTCCACCTGCTAAAACAAATATCATGCAATGGTTTGGCTTAAACAATGGGAATTTATTGAGCAAGGTGATGCTTTCTGCCCAAAGACTGTGGCATTTCAGGGGTTGCTGCCAGCAATCCTTGATCCTTGGCTTTTCTGTCACTTGGAAATGCATATGGAGACATCTTCTTTCCCTTCTGAACTCCACTAACTTCCAGCTTTGGCTTCCCCTCTGTGGCCTTCTCCATAAGGCCTCCAAGGAGTAATTAAGACCCATCCTGACTCAGTTGAGCCACACCTTACCTGAAGTAACATCAGCAAAAGGTCCTATTTACAGTGGATTCACACCCACAGGAACAGAATAAGAAAAAAAATTTTCTGGGGTATATAACTCCAGGACACCAGAGTAGCTATTATTATAAGAAAACCAAAGGTTGGGGAGGTTAAATAACCTGCACATGGATTTGAAATCCAGGTTATCTGGTGATAAAATCTACATGCTCTTTTTCATTTCATTCCAGTAAATGATCATATCTTTTTACAATTTCATATTGAATGTGTCAAGTCTAGTAACTAGTAGGAGCTCAGAAATGGCAGCTAGTCAAACATGTCCACAAAAAAGCCTGTACACGAATGTTTATAGCAGCTTTATTCATAATAGCCCCAAACTAGAAACAACACACATGTTCATCACCTGTGGAATGAATAAGCAAATTGGGTACACTTGTACAATGGAATGCCACCAGCAATAAAACTGAGCGAACTATTAGTATGTGCAACAACATGGATGACTTTCAAAAACATTATGCTAAGTGAAAAGAGTCATACATACTATATGATTCCATTTATATGACTCTGCAAAATTATAGGGACAGAAACCAGATGGGTAGCTGCCAGAGATTGGAGGTAGAAGGAGAGTTCTGACTACTAAGAAGCATTTTTGGGTTTATGGGAATACTCTACACATTGATTTCAATGTTATTTTGGTACCTATTTCTCGTAACTCATCCAACTTTACATCGAATAAAGGTGGATTTTTTCCGGTATGTAAATAATACCTCAGAAAACCTGACTTAAAACTAACAATCAATGAAGAATCACCTGGAAAGTTTGTTAAACACCAATTGCAGGGACCCACCCCGGAGTTTCATTTCCTTTGCTTAAATATCTAGGAGTGGGGTCACAGGATCTTATGGTAAGAATTTCTTTACCTTCATAAGAAACAGCCAACTTGTTTTCCAAAGTGGCTGTAATACTTTCTCATCTGTAATGTATGGGAGTTTTACTTGCTCCACATCCTTGCCATCACTTGATATTATCAGTTTTGTATGTATGTGTTAGCCAATTTAATAGGAGTCTAATGGTATCTCATTATGATTTAATTTTCATTTCTCTAATGGTAAATTATGCTGAACATCTCTTTTCACATGCATATTTTTTATTCATGGCTCTTCTTTGATGAAGTGTTTAAACATTTTTCCCATTTCCAAAATTATGTTGTTTGTCTTCTTTTTATTGAGTTATAAGAGGTCTTTATATATTCTGGATATAAGTCCTTTACTACAAATGTGTTTGGCAAATATTTTCTCCCAGACTGTGGCTTTTCTTTTCTTTTCTTTTCTTTTCTTTTCTTTTCTTTTCTTTTCTTTTCTTTTCTTTTCTTTTCTTTTCTTTTCTTTTCTTTTCAACAGTTTCTTTTGAAAGGCTGAAGTTTCTAATTTTGAAGCTTAATTTGTCATTTTTTTTATTTTATGGCTCTTGCATTTTGTGTTCCATTTAAGAAATCTTTGCCTAGTCCAAGATTACAAACATTTTACCCTATGTTTTCTTCTAGAAGTTTCACAATATTTGACTTTTAAATTTAGGTCTATCATACATTTGGAGTTAATTTTTGCACACAGTGTAAGATTTTTGTCCTTTGTATATAAGCATCTATTTGTTCTGCCACCATTTGTTAAAAAGACTATCTTATCTCCATAGACTTGCCATGCACCTTGACAAAAATCAGTGGACTATATATGCATAGGTTTATTTTTGGGCTCTTCTTTTCTATTGGTTTATTTGTCTAACCTTATCTTGTGGTACTATTGCTTTAGAGTAAGTCTTGAAACCAGGTAGTGTGAGTATTCTAACTTCATTCTTTTTCAAAATTATTTTAGCTCTTCTAGGTCTTTGAATTTTCATATAAATTTTAGAATTAGCTTGTCAACTTCCACTAAAAAAACCAGATGACTGCTAGAATTTTTATTGGGATTGCATTGACTCTGTAGATCAATTTGGGGACAATTGATATCTTAATAATACAGAATCTTCCAATACACTAATGCATTATAGCTTTTCATTTATTTACATATTTTCTAAATTCTCTCTTTCTTTTTTTTTTTTGGTTTCTGGTATACCAAATTGACTGTTTTGCTAGATTTTTCTCTAGCTATTTCATGGGGTTTTTTGTTTTATTTTGTTTTGTTTTGTTGTGTGTGTGCGCGCACAATTGTAGAAGAACTAGTTAATGAAAAAAAAAAACAGTAATGGTATTTTAACCACAACATTTTCCAGACAGAGCTAAGTCTAGAATCCCAGCATCACCAGTTTGGAGAAGCAGCACAATGTAGTGTTTCAGAGTCCAGATTCTAGAATCAGGCTGCCTGGGTTTGAAGCCTCACTTTGCAACTTACTATATAGCCCTGTGTTCTTCTAGGTTCAGTTTCTTTTTCTTTTTTTTTTTTTTTAATTGTGGGTAAAAATCTAAATTTTCACAATACAAACCAATATTTGTAAAATGATATATAAATATATATGCATATATGTGCATTTCCTTACATAAAGGTTCAGTTTCTTTATCTGTAAAGAGGGCATAATAATAGTACCTACCTCATAAGATTATCAGAAAAATTGATGGAACAGTGTCAAGTGGTGTTCAGCACATAGAACTCAAAACATGTAACCTTTGTTATTAATAGCAGTATAATCTTGGACAAGTTAATCTTGCTATGCTTCAGTCTCTGAATTTGTAAGCTGGGGATAATGATAGTACTCATCTTATAGGATTGCTTTGAGGGTAAAATTAAAGTAAAGCATGTAAAGCACATTGCAGAGCCTGGTGCGTAGTAAGCCCTTATTCATGTTAACTATTAACAGTTTTGTTGTTGTTGTTGTTGTTGTTGTTGTTGTTGTTTTTACCAGAAAGTCCCGGGGATAGAACCCGGGTCCCTCCATATGGGAGACGGACACCCAACCAGTTGAGCCACATCTGACCCCTAACTATTAATCGTTTTTATATTAGTACAGGGTCTGACATATATTGACATTAAGTAAATGATTATTTAAAATTCAATTACTTGCTGGTAAAAATGAATACTAGCCTTGCAGAAAAGTTTATAGGGGAAATTCAAAAGTTGTAGAAGTAGTTGCTGTAATATTTAAATGATTACAGATTGACTTATTGAATGGCTGCTTTTAGTCATTCGTGCTAAATGTATTTTCTTGGGCATCCTCCCTCCCCCTACTTTGTCTCTAAGCCTCATTGCAGATAGTGATGTTCAAGCTTCAAACTAAAATCAATCTATTTATTGTAATGACTTCTGGTTACATACACTCAATTACCACTGTCATTAAGAAACTGGTAGCTGCCGATACTGAGTATCAATGTGACATTAGGCGTTCAATGTGTATAGCTCCAAAGCATGACCTTCTTATCTTAGAAAATTAAAAAGCACCCAAGATAATACCTTTTGCATTTAACCTTCTTCTACTTTCTTAAAAGAAAAAAATTCTTTACTAAGTTACTAATGTTGGACAAAAGAGAAACGGGAGGTTCTAGAATATGTAAGTACTAATCGAGCATTTTGGGTTATGGCATGGTATTGGCAGAAGAGCAACATAATCTCTAGGGAAATTAGTCAATTCAATTCTACAAGCATTTATTGAGAATGTTTTCACTGATCTATGCACCTTGACTAATATGGGAAATAGTAAACTATTAATGTATAACAAGAGATAGTGGGTCAAGATTTAAGACACAGGTTTGAATGTCGAACCCTGCCGTGAGACTTATAAAGCTGTGTGTCTTTGATCAAGTCATCTGCCCTCTCTTTTCATATTCCTTATTTGTAAAATATGGGGCCAGTGTAATGAGGTTGGTTGGAACTTAATGGTCCAGATTTTATTTTCTGGTTTTAAAACCCCTCCTCTGCCTTCAAGTTTCTTGTGTTCTAGTTGGAAGAAAAGGTACCTACCTGAGAGAGGTAAATAATTATCTTAAATACTGATTGACTAAGACTTGGATTAATAAGCTCAAGGTGGTAAGAGTCTACGTTATGGGGGGATAAATTAACATTCTCTGATGTTTTTTCCATTTGTAAAACAGTTTTAATTATAATCACTTTGCAGTGAGTGGAAATAGTGAAATGTTTTTTAAATTCCTAGAATATTGGAGGTAGATTGAAAGTTAGTTGCTTTCCCCTCTGGAGCTATTGTCTGTTTAAGCCTTCAAAGGATTTGGGTTTTGATATACTAAAACTGTACCTTGAAGAGATTTGGATCATAAAGCTGCCCCAGAAAGGTAAAGATCCATATCAGTCTTACTGTCTTCAAGAGATCAAAGTATCCATTACTTTTTTTTTTTTTATTTTTTTATTATGGGTAAAAATCAAAATTCTCACAATACATACAAACATTTGCAAAATGATATGTAAATATATATGCATATATGTGTATGCCATCTGTGGGGCCATTCGTAGGATGGGTGAATCAGATGATTCCATTCTCCGACTGGCCAAAGGCGATGGCATTGTCACAAAGAACTTCTGACAAGAGCCATGGATGTGGAATATTTGTCATAAATAAAGAGTAAAAACCCAAAAAAAAAAAAAAAAAAAAAATTATCCATTACTTTTAATATAAACAATTTGCCCAGTTTAATCAGCACCAAATCACCCACTGCACTTTTGCTTTTACTTTTTCGGTTGTCTTAACCAGACCCAACAACCCAGCCAAGAACTGTTCCATATGGGATCAGTTTAAAAGGTTTGGAATCAGATTGGCCTGTGTTTAAATCTCATCTGTGCTATATTCACACAACTATGTGATTTAGGTCAATTGTTTATTTTCTGTGAGCCTTTGTTTCTCCATCTGTAAAATGGGGATGACCCCACTTTATAGGTTTTTTGTGTGTGTAAGATTTGAAAGAGGCCAAGTAGGTAACACCATTAGCAGAATGTCAGGCATAAAGTAGGTGTTCCCCAAGTGTTAGCTATTTTCAGGTTTGCCTGCTAGAGGTGGGGTTCCTGAAGGTTGTTCTCTTATAGCATCTGGTGTCATTGGTTGTAATATGGGACTCTCCAAATAGCATAAATGGAAGCAGCCTTAGTGAAATACTTTGTCTAAATTCCAACACTAGGACAATGATTTTATCTAGATATTAGAAAATTTTTCGGCTATACCTATAATCCAATAGCATAGGATCATGTTGTAAGGCAAATTGAAAAATAACAATTAGGAAACAAAAATGTACATACAGTATGATCCCAAGTTTTTCAAATATGAAAAGAACAAAAGATTGGAAAGAATGTGGGTAGTAGTGGGAATTGGTATTTTTTTTTCCTTTATCTACTTTATAAAATATGGGCCAAATTTTTCCATTTTTCAAAATATAGGTAATTTTTTCCTTTTTCTACCTTCCACTTTTCAAAAGTTTCTATTTTCCTTAAAACAATGAACATATATTAAACATATGGCAAGATAGAAAATTACATCTATTTGGAATACATAGTAAAGAAGAAATCTATGTATATCAGTTGTTTAAAAGTTTTGAACAAAGTGAAGAATTCCTAAGAGAGTATTCCACTCTACCTGGACCATGCTACTTAGTTAGTTTTAGTTTGATGAATATTTTTCAAATTCTTTCATAAACCATTTCAATTGCTTTTTACTTTTGCCTCCTTCTTGACATAACTTTATATTTAATCTAAATGCCCACACTATATACAGTTCCTTTTAAGAATGGCACACCAGGCTAGCATGTTAAAAATGTGTGAGGTATATAACTGGCCATGGCTGACACAATGTATCTTTTTTTAAAATTACTTAAGAGGTAGAAAATTCAGATGTTCAGACCCCCTATGGCTCCCGTTTTTGTTTTTGTAATAGGATGCTCCCACCATGACCTCCAAAGGATTATCTAGCTGTGCCCACCTCTCAAGGTTCAAATGCATTTAATTGAATATGGCCTTTTTCTTTTTAAATTTAAAGCATCATTTTCCTATCTCAGGATTTGTCTTCAGTAAGGGAGGTAGAGATCAAAACAGCAAGGAAAAGTGAAAATGGCTTTGGTGGTCTCAGGCGTCTCTTCTTCATGGATAACAGAGCACAGTTTCCATTGATAACTGGAGCTAGAAGGTATGATAGGGAAATTTTCTCTGGGTAGACACAATTCAACTTTGGCATCAGTTTTCAGTCCACTGACATTTTCCTTTCCTTTGCTCAGTAATAGTAAAGAAACAACCATATTTCCTTGGCATGTGTCTGATTCCCCAAACAGATTTTGAGATTCAGTCAGTCAGGGACTAACATAAATTTCTGTTGCCCACAACTCATGGCATATAGTGTCTACTCAACATATACTGGATAAATTCAATTTAAATTTTACCAACAGGCCTTTAAAATCATAACACTGTTAGGAATTTTCATAAAGGAGACAGAATGATTTTAAAAAAGTAAAAACCAAATTGTATCATTACTCCACTGATAAAAACAAACACAAAAACACAATAAAACAAAACTCTGTAATGACTTTTCATAGCACTTAACCCTTAACTTTGACCTACAAGACCCATGTGAATTGGTCTCTGCCTATCTCTCCAATTTTATCTTGCAGCACTGATCTCCTACTTCATTTTTTTTTTCATACTATTCTTTAAGATTCTCAAATATATTTACTAATTCTCCCTCAGTGTCTTAGCAGTTCCTGAACCCTCTGCACTGAATGTTCTCTCTTTATATTCCTGGTTCCTTCCTGTTCAGATCTTAACTCAATTGTTACCTCCTCAAAGAGGACTTTTCTGAAGGCCATATATTATTAAGTTGTTCTCCTCAGTCTGATCACATCACTGTTTTATTGCCTTCATAGAATGTTTCACTATCTGAAGTATCTTATTTTTCCTCACTTGAAGGTAAGCTCAAAATGGGCAGAGACTTTCTTGGCCTTTACTTCTAATTCTCCATCCCTCTGGTAAATTGTGAGTGCTCATTATTTATTTGTGGAAGGAAGGGAGGGAGGGACGGAGTTAGAGAAGGAAAGAAGTTCCTATAGAACCCCCACCAAAATAGACGATATGCTAATATAAAACTTTGTCTCTGTTTTCTAATTACAATAGAATTAGTTTCAAAACCAATAAAAATATAGAAGTCCCCAGATCTTTGTAAATTAAGCAATATGCTCCTAAATAAACCATGTATCAAAGAAGAAATTACAAATGACATTAGTAAATATCTTGAAGTGAATGATGATAAAAATACAACATGTCAAATGTGGGGGATGCAGCTAAGCAGTGCTTAGAGGGAAATATATAGCTTTAAATGCTTAGATGAGAAAAGAAGAAAGGTCTAAAATCATTTATCTAAGCCTAACCATAAGAGGCTATGAAAAAGAACCAATTAACCAAAGTGAGCAAAATTAAGGAAATAATAAAAACAAGAGCAGAGAAAGCAACGAAATAGAAAACAATAAAGAAAATTAAGGAACCAAAAGCTGGTTCTTGAAAAAGGGGACTAAAATTTTGATAAATATCTAATTGAACTAATCAAGAAAAAAGGGAGAGGAGAGACACAAATTCCAATATTAATTTTAAAAATAGAACATCACTATAGAGCTTACAGACATTAAAGCAACATCATGAACATATTTATAAATAAATATAATTAATATAAGAACTTAGATACATGGAAAAAGTCTTTGCAATACAAAAACTAGCAAAATTGACACAGAAGAAATAAAAAACTTGAATAGCCTAATATATGTTAAAGTAATTGAATTTATAATTAAAAAAAAAAAAGCATCTTTCCTACAACAGAAACCCCAGGCCCAAATGGCCTTGCTAGTGAATTTACTATCAAACATTTAAGGAAGATAATACCACTCTTACACAAAATCTTTCAGAATTTAAAGGAGGCCAGATTCTGCTGATACCTAACACTAAATTAAAAGTACAATAAATAATGGCCAAGTGAAGTTTATCTCCAGAACACAAGGTTAGTTTGCCATTTGCAAATCAAGCAATATAATTTATGGTACAATCAAAATTAGAATAAAGGAGAAAACCATATAATCATCTTACAGATGCAAAGCATTTGATAAAATTCAACAATAATTCATAATAAAAATTCTCAGCTTACACAGAAGAGAAAATGCAAAAGCTTATAAAGGGCATCTGTGAAAAGACAACAGCTAATATCTTACTTAATGGTGGAAGACTGGATATTTTTTTAAGATCACGATCACTGTCACCACTTCTATTCAGCATTGTATTGGAAGTTGTATTAGTCAGCCAAAGGGGTGCTGATACAAAGTACTAGAAATCTGTTGGATTTTATAAAGGGTATTTATTTGGGGTAAAAGCTTACATTTGCAAGACCCTAAAGAGTCCAACTCAAGGCTGCTTTCTCACCAAAGTCAGTTGCCATGTATTGAAGCAAGATGGCGGGCAGTCTCTGCCGGGTCTGTCAGGGCTTCCTATATCAATCTCTGGCATAGGTCTTATTTCTTTCTGGGCCTTCTCAGCTGCTCAGCTACTCTGTTCAGCTGCAAACTATCATGTGAATGGTTCATCTCTCCCCAGAGCTCCAGGATCAAACATGACAGAGCTCTCTCCTCTTCCATGTGTCTTCTTGAGTGAGTGTCTGTTTATATAAGCCCACAAAGAGTGTGGGGCCTTAATCTGAGGCAAGCCCTACTGACATGGTCAAATCAAAGCCCTAATCTTAACAGGTAATTTAATCAAGACATATCAGCTGAATCTAATGCCTTCAAAGGGTAGCCCACCCAGAAGAATAGAGGAGTTTACAAACACAATCCTTCTCTTTTGGGGATCCATAAATAATCTCAAACTTCCACAGAAGTGTTAACCAGTAAAATAAAGCAAGAAAAAGAAATAAAAGGCATACATGTGGTGGGAGGTGTGGGAGGTGGGCAACATGGGAATCCCAGTGGGTTCCATGTAATATTTTGGGTAATCTAAGCACCTCTTAAAATATATGTATATATATATATATAAATAACATTTTTGTAAGCAAATACACATATATGCATGTATATTTATATATCATTTTGCAAATGTTTGTATGTATTGTGAGAATTTTGATTTTTACTCATAATAAAAAAAAAAGAAAAAAAAAAAAGGCATACAGATTGGAAAAAAGAGGTAAAACTGTCCATGTTCACAGATGTAGAAAATCTTAAGCAATCTACAAGAAAAGCAACTAGACTGACGAGGTGAATTTAACAGTCACAGAATACAAAGTCAGTATACAAAAAGAGATTGTATTTCCACATTGCAGCATAAACATTTGAAACTAATGCTTTTTTTTAAAGTGCCAAAGGTATACTTTTAACAAAATATGTGCAGGAAATGTACAATGCAAATTACAAAATATTGCTGAAAGAAATTTTTTTTAATCCCAATTAAATGAAGAGGCTTGTCATGTTACTAGATTAGAAAACTCAATACTTTTAAAATGTTAGTTCTTCCCAAATTGACTAGTCAGTTCAATCCAATCCCAATCATAATTGCAGCAGATTTTTTTCCCCAAAATTGGCAAACCCATTCTAAAGTTTATATGAAAATAAAAAGGACCTAGAGTAGGTAAAACAACTTTGAAAAAGATGAACAAAATTGGAAGACTTACACTACATTATTTCAAGATTTATTATAAAACTACAGTAATCAACACAATAGAAATGATATAAGCAGATCATTCAGTGGAACAGAATAGTGACTCTAGAAATAAACACACAATATGTGATGTATTTTCAATAGAGTTGCTAAAATAATTCAATGGAGGAAAAGATCATCATTTTGCCAAATGATCCTGAAATAACTGGATATTTTTATGGAGAGAAAAGTATGAATCGATCCTTATCTCACACCAGACACTAAAATCACTGGAAATGGATAATAGATCCAAATATAAAAGCTGAAACTATGAAATTACTAGAAGAAAACATATAAGCAAATATTTATAACCATGAGGTAGATAAATATTTCTTAAGACACAAAAAAGCATGAAACATAAAAGATTATACTTCACCACGATTAGGAACTTTTGCTCTTGTTAAGAAAATGAATGACAAGCCACAAATTGGGAAAATATATATCTGACAAATGACTTTTATCCACAAAAAGTGTGCATGTGTGTCTGTGTGTGTGTGTGTGTAGTATACAACTTAATAACAAGAAGATAATCCAATTTAAAATGGGAAAAATATTTGAGCATTTGCTTCATGAGAGAAGATATAAAACTGGTCAGTCAGTACATGAAAGGATACCTAACATCACTGAGGAACTGCTAATTAAAACCACAATGAGATGGTTTTAAATACATGCAAACTAGGAAGTCCATTTTTTAAAAATCTGATAATACTATGCGTTGACAAGAATGTAGAGCCAATAGAATTTTCATACATTGTTGGTGGGTGTGTAAAATGGTATAATCGGTGGAAAACATCCAATATCTTGAAAAGTTAAACATACTATTACTCTATACTCCAGTAATTCCTTCCTATGTATTTACCGCAAAGAAATGAAAACATATAGCCATACAAAGACTTCACGTGAATGTTCATAGAACTTGTATTCACAATAACACAAAACTGGAAACAACCAAAATGTTCATTAACAAGTGAATGGATAGACAAATTGTGGTATATCCATACAAAGGAATACTATGCAGCAATAAAAAGGATCAAAGTATTGATACATGTAACTACTTGCATGGATCTCAAAATCACTATGGTAATTTCTAGGAACTAGCAGCCACACAGTACATTGAGTATGATTATATTTACATGAATGTATAGAATAGAGAAAACTAATCTATAAAGACAGAAGTCAGATTAGTAGATGCCTGGGGCTAGGAGTCAGAAGGGAGTGATTCACTGAAAAATGTCACAAAGAAAGTTTTTAGGGTGATGAAAATGGTCTATATCTTGATTGTGGTGGTTATTACATTGTGTAAATATTTGCTAAAGCACAATGATGACTATACTTAAAATAAGTTCATTTCATTTCATGTAACTTATGTCAATGAAGTTGATATTTTAAAACAGCCCTCTGTTACTGGAGTGAAGCTTCTCTGGCATAACTTCTCTTCTCTAACTCACACTTAAGCCAGACATTTATGAGAAGTAAATAGAACACAAATTACTAACGTCCCATTCCCCACCCTATCATAAATAACCGATTAGAGCACTTTCCTGTTGGGAAATTTTAGGACCTGTAACATAGTGTTAATATGTATATTTTTATTTATTCAGTGATTGTTAATTATTCTATTCACAGATGTGGACTAATACCACCATCTTGTGATTTTGCTAGTCTTGTTGCTTTTAAAAATTTCAAACTCCTAATATAAACTTGATTGTGGTACAGCGGTAAGTGTGGTAGGCTTCAGTACTAATCAGCCTGGGGTTTAAATTCGGGCTTTGTCATTTACCAGCTGCGCAACATTCATTCCTTCATTATAAAAAATATTTACTAGGCAGCTATGATGTGCCAGGCATTCCCGCCTGTATAGGGGATGTGTGTGGGTCAAAGTCCCTGAACTCATGGAGCATATGTGCCTGTTTCAACTTGCTTCCCCTCTCCAGTTATTACCATCTGCAAAATGGAATTGTAATAATATCACCTTCCTCGTGTGATCATGAGGATGAAATGCGATCGTGAGTAATCTGCTCAGGGCATATTGGACCAGGAAATAGAGTCCCCTCCCGCAGTACTCCTCTCATTTAACCCCACCTTCCTTACTGCCCTCTCCTTCTTTCCTTTCCTCTCCTATCCTATCATCTTTTCACCAGGGATCTTATTTCAGCCTCCTTCAGTACAGTAGTAATGCATTATAAATGGTGGTACCTATTTCTTTATTGAGTTAAAAAAAGTTATTTGCATTTGTGAATGAGTTTGTTCAGCTCTTTCCCATTTAGGCTATTATTAAATTTAGATTGGATAGTGTCTTGAAAACAGTCTGTGGACTGATTTTTAGGTTATCCATAGAGCATGATATCCTTTAACAATAATTCCTTTTATATTTATATGGCATTTTATCCTTCCAAAGCCTTTTTTGTATCCATTTTCTCATCTAGTCACCCAATAACTCTGTGAGAACAATGAAGGGGTTAACATATTTATTGTATAGATTAGTTTACCAAGGCTTACCTAGGTTAAAGTGATGTTTAGTCCAGAGCTGGGATTTGAACCTGCTTTTCCTGATCTTGATACACTGTGCTTTTCCATTGTTTGTGTATTTAACCAAATTGATTGAGTACTGGTTGTATACATGGCACAGTGCAATGCTGCCGGTAAGAGACCTACTGTCTGTGGGGAAGACAGATCTGCAATGACAGAGCAGCGACTATAATACCTGTTGACAGGTACAGGGCAAAGATAGAAGGAAAAGCTATCACAGTGGAGCAGAGGGGTCAGCCTTGCTGGGATATAGGGGAAAGGGAGCTATCATGTACCTTAGGCAGTGCCGAGGCTGGTTATGATCTCTCCATACAACCGAGGAAGGGAAAGGCCTTCATAAAACACCCCAAAACAGAGCCATCAGGAGTTTAGATTTCAACTCAAACTACTTTGACCAGTGCTAGATCATTGCTTACTTAGACAAAAAGCAAAACAATCACCAAGAAGGAAGACCCAGACACATGAACTGGGCCTCCTTTTCCTAGAGAAAGAAGAAAAGGAGAACACAAAGTCTTATTTCCTGCAGCTATCTCGGGCCACGCTCCCTCAGACCTTCTGCTTCTGGTCAGGCTGGATGGAGACTGTGCTGGAGACTGTGGGGTTGGGGTTTGTGTTTATCAGCATGCATTTCCCGAAATTGGCCACTAGTGAAGAATCAAATCTTCCTGGAATATTCTTAAACTTCGTACATGTCTGATTAGTTTTTCCCAGCGGGGAATGAAATAAAGGAAGCAGCTGTTGTGGGCGAGCTTAATGTGTGCATGGCCCAAGCAGTAACATGCCAGGGAACTTCAGAACAGACAGGAAAGGTCAGAATTATTTCAGATGCTTAATGGAAATGTCTTGGATGTGCTTGATCTGTTGTGATGGATGGGGAGCAGAAGAAGGCAGGAGAATCTGATCTCTCTTTTTAACTATTACACAGGCCCGTTGATACTCTCCTTTTTGTCTCAATTTTCCTCTCCATAAAAAATATGGATTCCTGTACAACGTTCTTTCATTCGTTCTCTAATGGCCCACGGATCACATACCATGTACCAGGCCCTCTGCTAGGTGTCAAGGATATAAGGATACAAGAGTGAGTGTGATACAGCTCTCCCAAAGACTCCTGCTGAAAATGGGGTTAGCAGGCCTGATAGTCCATGTGTGCGTGAAGGACCATATGAGTCCAGAGCCAAGGGCTTGGCATCTTGGAAGACTCATCAGGGAACCGTGGGGGGTGGGGGTGGAGGGGTGGGCGGGGAGAGCGGAAAGAGAGAAGTCTGGTGGGTAGTTTGGCCAAAGAACAATTTTGGTAGAGAAGAAAAATATGTAGTAGGTCTTTTAAATTATTTCAGTGTGATATGTGATACAAGCCCTCTCCTCTCTCCTCCTAGTCCCCTATAAAATAGTAAGTAAAATTTATATCACTCATTAATATTTTGTACAGTGGATTATCTTTGGGAAGAAAGGAAGAAGCACTGAGTTAGCTGCAGTGGTATATAGAGTACAAGGGGTTGGACACAAGGGAAAAAAAGCCAATATGGATTCTAAATGCATACATGAATACATATATATCTACATATCAAATTATATACCCACACATATTATGTATGTGCACATATAATATGCATGCATATATATACAAACACACATACATATAAGTGAATATAAGGTATATATGCAGATCCCCTAAAAAAGGTATTAGGAAAAGAGAGCATTATTTATGGTATGCATTAGGGTAATAATGGCTGTAGAGACCTGGGAGAGCACAGGGGAAAGAGGAGTTGCTACGTTCTACAGGGTGGTCAGGGGAAGCCTTATTGACGAAATGGCATCAGAGCAGAGACCTGAAGGAAGTGAAGGAGCAAGCCATGCAAGTATCTGAGATGAGAGCTTTTTGCAGGCAGGAGAAATGGAAAGTATGACAACCTTGAGGTCCACAAATATTCCGCATGTTTGAGGAATAGCAGGGAGATGAGTATGTTAAGATGAGCAAGAAACGGAGTGGCGAAATAGGAAAAGAGAGAGTCAGTGGGGACTTGGGTATTTTCTCTATGTGAGATAACAAGCCACAGGAGGGGTCTGGGCAGATGAATGGAAGAATGGTTTTTCTGCCTTATGTATTAAAAGATTCTTCTGGCTTGTAGGTAAACAATAAATTGTAGGAGACAAGGGTGGGAGCAGGGAGAGAAATCAGTTACTATTGTAGCAATCCAGGCAAGAGATGATGGTGGTAGTGTTCGAGGTGGTAAAAAGTGGTTAAGCTAAATTTTGAGGGTAGAGTTGATGAAATTGGGGAGTTGTGACCCTATAGATACCATGTAAAGCAATTAAACTGGCTGAAATCACCAAAGGAGTGAGTCTTAATAGAGAAGAAAAAATGATCAAGGACTGAGACCTGGGAAACTCCAATGTACAGAAAGATTGGGGAGATGGAGAAACCAGCAAATGAGACTAAACAGGCGGCAGACAGGGAGGAAAACCAAGAGAGAGAGAGAGGTGCCCTGTAAGTCCAGGCAAAAATGTGCTTCATGGAGGAGGGGGTGACCCACTGTGCTACATGAAGCTGACAGACAAGTAAGGACTGAGAATTGACCACTGGATGAAGCAACACGGAGGTCACTGGTGACCTAGAGAAAGGCTGCTTTGGTTTCGTGGGGGTGGTGGTAAAAGTGGAGTGAGTATAAGAGAAAATTGAATCACCCCAAGATATGCTTTCACATGAGGCTGGTATCAGAGTGGAAATGGAATCTGCTTTCACATTCCCAGAGGCCTGCTTCCTGTTCTTACAAAACCAAACCTCAAAGGCCCAGTGCTTTTGAAACAGCAAATAAGAAAATGAAACCTTTGAACTTGGGAATAGTATAAAAGTTGTCATCTAGCGTTTGAAATGTTGGAGTTACAGATCTTGCTTCAGGAAATAAAATGGACCAGCTGCTGAGTTTATTCTGGTCCTCTGACCAAGACTATAGCTAAAGAATCTCCTTTACATATTTACTTAGGGAATATGTCCCCACAACATCCCTTGACAATAACATGCAGTAAGCTTAAAAGTCTGCTCTCAGGGTAAAAAAAAAAAAATCCTCTTTCTCTCTCTGTCCTTCTCCCTCTCCCTCTGATCAAAATTTCTTCTTCATAGTTCATGGTCTCCTTCTTCTATTGATGAAGCATCCTCTGAATATCTGATGTGTTGCATGAACATTGGGCTAGGACATTGGGGACCTGAATTCAAATCCTTGCTCTGTTACTAATTTGCTTTGCAAAAATAATTATATTTTGCACTCTTCTGTAGCTCAGTATTTCCATCTAGTTTGACTGGATAACTTCTAAATTCCCTTCTATATTTTACATCTTCTGATCCATTTTAAAGTTCATTTATGCTTTCCAAGTTTCTGATTTATCTCAGCCTTCCCTTCTTTACGCAAATCACAATTTCCCCTAACAAGAGGAATAGGGCATATTTTGCAACCATCTTTCTGAATTTTTTTATTAGTTTGGGTACCTATAAATTGTGGAGAACAGCATTAAATCTTAATGTCTTGAAGAATCAGGACTGTGTAACAGAATGGCAACTGACACCTGGATTCCTGTCCCCTCTGGGCCTGGAGCTGGTTGCTTTCTTTAGGCTCTAGAATCATTGAAGTCCGAGGTACCCTGGGCTGGCTTTGTGTTCTTGATCAAGGTAATTAACCTCTCAGTACTTTGGCCTCTCAACTGAAAAAGGAATAGCAGGGATGTGTTTTGGAAGAACACATAGGATAGTACTTAGAAATTACTTCATAGTAGCTGTTATTACTTACCTGGTAAATAGAATCAATCCTCATTATTAACAGATTCTGTATTTGTGAATTTGCCTCTCTCTATAACTTGTTTGTAGCCACAAAATCAATTCTTTTGGCACTTTTATGGTCATTCACAGACATGTGCAGAGTGACAAAAATTTGAGATGCCTGATGTGCACATTCCCAGCTGAGGTCAAACAAGGCGACACTCTGCCTTCTTGTTTCAGCTCTCATACCCTAAACAAGTGTCCTCTTTTTGGTATATTTAGTGTCACACTTTTTGTATTCTTGTGCTTTTTCTTTTTGATTTCACCATTTAAAATGGCCCGCAAGTGTAGTGTTGAAGTGCTGTCCAGTATTCCTAAGTGCAAGAAGGCCGTAATGTTCCTTACAGAGACAACATGTGTATTAGATAAACTTCCTTCAGGCATAAGCTATAATGCTGTTGCCCTGAGTTTGATGTTAATGAACCAACAATATATATTAAATAAGGTGCCTTAAACAGAAGCAGGTAATACTAGGTTATGTAGTAACTGGTGGACGAAAATGTTGTGACCAGGAACTTAACCCTGTATTTCTCCTAGGAGCAATGGTGCAGTACTCACTAATTCTGTGTCCACAGCAACTTTATAGACAATATAATACTGTGCACAAATAGAACTGACTGCAACTACTATTTGTAGTCATCTGACAGTATTCACTCAATTCAGACATAGCCAGAGGGATTGTCTTAACGCAGGACTTTATGGAAACAACAAAGTAGTTAATTAAACTAAACATTCTCTCAGGAATGCACGCCCTCTTTAATTTGTATACAACTGTGCATCCTGTTCAGTGGATTCTGAAATCAACTCTAAATTTCCCCTTCTTTTGACTCTGTGGCCAGAAGAATCATTTCTGTTTGGGTGTGGTCTGTGTCTCTCCACCAAGTTCCGCTGGATGCTACCCTTCATCTCATTGTATTCCTTTTCATCATGTGCCCTGAGACTTCTTTGGGCTCTCAGTGCTATAGTCTGAGAAGTCCCAGGCATTGCATACACAAATATTTAAAACATACTTTAAGAACTATGTCTTACCATTGCATGGTTAAGAAGGCTGGACTCCGTACAGTGAGGTGTGCCATGTTACTAGCTGTGTATCTTCATATACTGTAACCTCCTTTCTCTTTCTAAGTGCTCTCTTTCTACACCCTGCTTTCTGTATTCTCTGACATGCACTTCTAAAGAGAAGAGGCATTTTAAATTCCTTTGGGGAGAATTCAATAATTCAATCCCATTTGGGGTTCCCACACTGAATAGAAATATGGATTATGTAGTAGGTCCTGTATAGCATCATTCATCATCTCTTTTGCTCATTTGACACTGGGGAAGGGAGTAGTGGAATGGGCGATATACCCACTTACACCATTTCTATCATCTTCCCCACTACCATGTATGTCCCTTAAGGGCAATGACAGTGCCTTGGACTTCTGCATGTCTGATGCCTAGCTCAGGACCTGGTCCTCACCAGGGGCATAGTTAATAGCTGTTGCCATGAGTTGTTACATTGAATCCACCATCTTTGGCTAAGGGTAATGGGGTGTAGTACAGGGTGATTACAGGACAGTGGGATAAGTGATAACTGACTTCTCTCAGGGTGGTCCAAGAACAGATACTGCAAGCCATGGATTTAGCTCTGGGAAATCCCAGAGAAGGTCATATTTTTCCAAAGATTTGCAGGCTGAATAGGAATTTCCCACTATGAGAACAGTGGTTCCCAAATGCAAGTGCAAGGACAGGCTCTGATCTCCTGTCTTCACTGAAATGAAACAAAAATGGAAAATGTAGCTATCTTTCTTTATAAAGTAAAATTTATGTCTTTAATCTAAGATTAGGGCCCTCTTGCCTTTCTTTATCATGGCATGCTACACTGACATAACCCTCTTTTTGAAATTGCCATGATGGTCAATGGCAAAAGTTTTTCTTAATATTACTATTAGGGGGAAAACATTGTTACCTTATGTTGCTCTCCCTACCCCCAGTTTAGGGTTTGTCTTTCTTTTCTTTTTCTTTTGACATTTTCTGCCCTATGTAATTTAGAAATCTAAGGAGTGTTAGAGCAGAGGTTTTTTATGAGACATGGACCATTTTGAGAATACAAACTAAAGTTTCAGACCCTTTCTCCAGAGATACCCATATATATAGACACACACAAACTTTTGTGGGGAATTTTGGAAGATTCCCAGGCCTCCGTAAGAAGCAGGCATTCAACCACTGAGCTGCACCCACTCCCCAATGAGAGTTGGTTTTTTCCATTTGTTTGTTTGTTTGTTTTTAGGAGGTACCAGGAATGGAACCCGGAACCTCGTACATGGGAAGCAGGCACGCAACCACTTGAGCTACATCCACTCCCCTCAATGAGCTTTTTAAGGGCTTACAAATTCCAGGTTAGGAATTCCTGGACCAGAAGAAGCAGCAACCATTTGTGAGAAAATGACATTTTTTCCCCATTCATTTCCTTTTTAATAAAATATTGAATGTAAATGAAAGTTTTCCATCACTACCTTTTAGGACCATTAAAAGTCCAAGGAACCTAGGATAAAGACCAGGAATTTATTTATAGATATTTTGTAAAAGAAAACATCTCTGCATCTAAAGCAGCTGATAATTTGAACCAGTGTTCTGTTGGCATGGTACAGGAACCATTTTCCCCTTCGGCATTTTATGCTGAGCATATGCTGTGACCTGCCACCATGGACAGAGCTCTGTGCATCTCCCCAGCTGTCTGAGGGAGTCTTTTTGAAGGCAGTTTGCCATCTGTTGGTGTCTGCTGATCTCAGGGGTGCTTTGATGCCATGAGGAGTTGTGACATGACATTTGAAATCTGGGCTAACATATCACAGTGCCAAGGGCAAGGATAGCTCTGGTTTGGCTGACTCAAGTCTGTTGTGTAGGGATGAGTATGTCAATCAAATACATCTGGATGGACAGTTATATTGGCGGCTGGGCTGCTTGAATTTAGAAGGGGGAAATGAAAGGTCTTAGAGACCTGTTTAGCTGGAGCAATGGAGTTGGCAATGATCATCCAATTCAGAATTTCTCAAACCAGTTATTTAACCAGTTCTCAAACCAGTTTTTTAAAATCTGTGTGCCACCAAAATTTTACTTTGTTTGTTCTTTAAAGAGGTCCACATTTTTATTTAAATATATTTTTAAATCTTTATATAAGTAATTAAGTCAAAAGTCAGCATCACTTCTAAACACAATATAGTCAAAAATAAATACAGTGAAAGAAAAATAGTCTTGAAATTCTACCCAGATGTTATGACCTGCAAAAGGCTCCAAACCTGGGGCCTGTTAGCTCCTTGATAAATGGGAAATCAACAAGGGTTAGGGGATTTTAGAAGCACCAGTTCAGCACTAACCAAGGCATTATCTTTGTCACATGATTTGCCACATGATTTTGCATTTTCTCCTCCTGGAGGGAGAATGTACTTGCTTGTGCCTTGACTGCGTGCTCTGCCGTGTGACTTACATTGGACAGTGGGATGGTAGCAGAGGTGATACAGGCAAAGACTTGAAATTTATTTGTAGATCTGGCCTTGCTTAGCTGTACTTTACCATGTCTGTGAGGAGAACACACCATGGCTATGCATGTTGGTCTAAGGAGAATGAGAGACATGTTGTGCAGACCTGGATCCAATCTGCAAAAAGCTCCCATATTGGATTCCAGGCTGCTAACTCCCCATTTTTGTGTTTTATGGGGAGTGTATACTGGGGGTGTGTGTGAGAGAGAGAGACAAAAGGGGGGGAGTAGATGGAAAGATATTGAGAGGAAAGGAGATGGGGGGGAGAGAAGAGAAAAGAGGAGAGGAGAGGGGAGGGGAGAGGAGAGGAGAAGAGAGGGGAGGGGAGGAAGGGAGGTAGAAGAGGAGAGGGGAGAAAATATGAGGAGGGGAGAGGAGGAAGGGAGGTAGAAGAGGAGAGGGGAGAAGATATGAGGAGGGGAAAGGAGGAGGGGAGGGGAAGGAGAAAGAAGAGGAAAGGGAAGGTGGATAGGAGAAATCCATATCCTTAAGAGCAGGAATCATATCTCACTTATCTTCTGTATTCTCAAAGCCTAGCACAGTCTCGCAAAAATGCTGTGGTCAAAAATACTTTACCTTTTACTCAACTTTCTGAAGTCAAGAGGTATTTACAGAGAATTCTGTTATAAGCATGGGGCTGAATTAAACACACTAGGAAATACAAAAGAAGTCATTCTTGTACTGTAGGACATCCCCATGAGTTTGGGTGGTAGGACCTAACTTGCATTTGAATTCAAAGCTGTATGTTCCTGTGCATGAGTGACAAGCGTGGCTTACTCATATATGACAGTGTTCTCCTGCCAAGCCTTGATTGCATGTTCCCTCAGCCGACCATGCAATTCTTCATCGCTCCGTGGAGAGTTTAGGTTCTTTTCTTCTTCCTTCTGCACAGGCATTTCCCTTCCTTTACTTTTTGGATCTCTTGTTGTTGCTCTAGAGTATATGTAGGTACCTGCTCTTACCTCATTTCAGTGAATTTCTTCTCTCTGGTTGTTCAGAAACCTGGGCCTCATCCTTGACATCCCCCCTTTCTGAGTCCTATAGAATACCCCTGTAATTTATAGATTGACTCCATTTTGCTTCATTGCCTCCACCACCACCACCATGGTCACTTCTACTCTAGCTCTTAACTGATTTCTTAGCAGCACCCTTGCCTAGACAGTTTCCCAAAGAGTAGTTGGAATAATTTTGTAAAATGCGAATCTGATCACTTATCCCCTCTGCTAAAGGACCTCAGTGGCATCCCATTACAATTAGGAAACAAAACAAAACAGAAACAGACTCATTACTGTAGCTTATAAGACTTTGCATGATGTGGGCACTGCATTGGTGCATTTTACAAATGTGGCCAAGGGGATATAGTCTCTGACAAAGAGTACAATTGCCTGTAAGTGGCAACATCTTCTGACTTCAAAGCTATCACTCTTCTTGTCTAAATAATCATAACCACAATCTTTATTAACATTTATTTGGTACATACTACATAATAAGCTCCTGACACATATTAACTTCTTTAATCCTCACAACAGTTCTGTGAACCAGGTACCATTATTATCCTAGTTTTTAGGTGAAGAAACTGAAGCTCAGTATGTTTAAGCAGTTTCCCCAATGTCACACAGCTCAAAAAATGATGTAACCAGAATCAGAATCCAGTCAGTCTGGTTCCAGATCCCTTTCCCTTTCCCACTCTTGGGTCATGCAATGACCAATGGAATTGACAAAAAGAAAGAAAGAATCTTGTCACCTGCTTCTCCAACTCTCCTATGTTTTCTCTGGCTACATATCAGACTATCCATAATGTCTCTTTCTAAGTTTAAGTTATCATTGTTCCCTCCTCCTCAAGAGGTAGCTGAACATAACAGCAACAACAACAAAAATCAGGAATCAACTGTTGAAAATTGATAATGTCTTCCCAGGGTTGAGACGGTCTTCTTCGAAAGAGGTAATTACAAGAACCCGGCGAGGATGGAAGGCATTTTACAGAAAATGGAGCATGAGAAATCCTAACGGAAATGTCAAAAGGATAATGTGTTTTGCAAATGTTTATTGCAAACAGACAAAAGTAGGCTCAAATACTCATCACAGCCCACACATTTCTCTCTATGTTGCCTGGAAAACACTCAGGTGTTTTCTTTCCCCCCCAAAAAAATGTTTTCCAGGATGGCATAAGAGTATTTTTAGCTTTGAAATTTTTATTGTGAATTTCTATGACCTATTTAAAAAAAAAAAAAAGGCAATATAGCCTTGAAGCATGAAAAAGGATGACAAAAGCTGGTGAACATGATGAATTCACTGGACTTCATATATCATCTGTCCTTTCCCCACTCCCCCTCCAATCCCTGAGCTTTCTGAGCACCTCATCTGTGATTCTGGGCACTTTGAAACCAGAATCTATATTCGGTCCATGTCCCTTCATGGTAAAATAAAAATAATAAGCATCTTTTTCTGCTGTTGCCCCTGTGGAAGAGGTTGTTTTTTTTTTAACTCTACCCCTATTGCCACTACCCCCAACCAGGCCTTCTGGAGTAGGAACAAAAGTCCTGGGCTTTGGAGTTGAACCGAATTTTAAATCTTAATAATGGTGTGACTTGGTGCGAGTTTCTTATCCTCCTCGAGTCTAATGATCTTCTAGTATACAGCGGGAATAATGAGTCCTGCATTGCAGAACAGTTATGATGATTAAATGAGGTATGTTTGAGTGCCTAGTATCTAGTAAATTCTCAACTATAATGGCTTGAATTTGTGTTGTGTACCAGGTACTTTATTTTCATTATTCCCTTTGATTTAACTGTATAAAGTAAAAATCATTACCCCCTTTTACAGATAAAGAAACTGAGGCTCAGAGGGATGAAATAACCTGCCTAACCTGCCTAAGGTCACTCTGTTAATAGGTTGTAATGCCCGGGTTCAGTCCTGACGTGTCTAACTTAGGCGCTGAGCTATTAACCACTACTCTACTATTGCTACTCCAAGTATGGTCCTGGACCAGCAGCACTGGCTTCTGTTTCTTGTTAGAAACAGAATCTCAGGTCCACCCCAAACATAATGTACCAGAATCTGCATTTTAACAAGATCCCCAGGGAAATTGAATGTACTTGAAAATTTGAAAAATACTGCTCTAGACTACCTTCCACAGTTGTTCAGCAGCTACTAATTTCCTTCTCTTCATTCCCCTATCTTCTCTTTTGTGTGCTATTGAAATAGGCTGGTACTGGGTCTTTCTGTTTCTATTATATCCTCCTTCCAGTCCATTTACTACTCTGCTCAGCTTCCTTCCTTAATAACCCAAGACAAATTTTGTCCCTTGCACACGGTAGGGAAACTAAGATAAAGTAGAAAGGTGACGGGTTTGGACTCTATTGCTATCATTTCAAAATTTTGCTTTGCCACTCAGTAGGTGTAAGAAGTGAGGGCAAGTCACTTGTCCCTTCTGAGCCCCAGCATTTTCATCTGTTCCTGCTACGGGTAGTCTCATAGAAGCTATTATCATCATCTTTTACCTGGCCTACTGAAATGGCCTCCAAGGTGGACTTTCCACCTCCCCACACTAATCCCGATCTGCTCTCCTCACTGTAAACTTAATGATCTCTCCAAAAAGCAAATCTGGTCATGTAATTTCCCTGATTAAAAACCCCCAATGTTCTTAGGATAAAGTCTGAATTCCTGAACATGGCTTACTGTTACTTGCACCATCTGCTCCTACCTACTTCTCCCATCTCATCTGTTGCCACTCCCACTCCCAATTTCTAATCTATTCTCCAGCTAAACTAACCTCCCTTCACATTCTCAAGTTAGCAGTCACCTCTTTCAGGATCCTTCCCTGAACCACAAGGCCTCATCCCAAAGTCCTATGTCTTAAGTGTGCCTCCATCGTGCTTTTCTTTACCATAATATTAATGATGCTTTTTATGAATCGCATATTGATTTGTCTATATTCTCCACTAGATTACACATGCAGTGAGGCCAAAGCCATGACCATCTTCATGCTCTTTGCATCCCAGACCTAGCACAATCAACCCTCAATACACATTTGCTGGATAGATAAAAGAAATTGGGAGATGACAGTTTTCAGGGAAGCATTGTTCATTCTCTTTTAGAAACATTTACTCCCAAAACCCCACTACTGCTTCACAGATTAGGTGCCAGTTGCAGAGGAAGTACAGAAAATGACCCAAAATATTCTTTCTGAAATTCCTTTGTTCTTTTCCACATGATGAAGTCTTCTAGATACTACCTCATTGAACAAATCTGAAGTATTTACTTCTAATTGCTAAGTAAAGCCTGTGTGATCTAATCGCTAATCAGATGTTTGCATTTAAGAAAGAAAAATTGCTCGTTAACAGAATCCAGGCCCACCAATATTAAGGATTAGAGTATCTGTATGTGGCAGTGTGGTGATGGAAGCCATACAGTAAGGTTGGGAGAGTCTTTGGGGCTTAAATGGCTTTATCAGCCCCAGCAATGTTGAAACACCAAAAGTGGACAGGGAGGAGACATTCTAACTGAAGAAGAATGAGCTGGCGCTTGATACATAGATCTTGGGAACCTTTCCCTCTGAGAGATTGCCAGTGGTAAGAAATGCTGAAAGTTTAATTGTTAGAAATACAGAATGAAAGCTCACAAGCCATTTGTAAAATTTTGGCAAAAGAATTACAGAAGTGGTTAAAGTTTAGAAAAATAGAAAATTTTATTCACATGTGATGGGTCAATTTGGTCTCACATATACAATGTGATCAATAAATTCTCATTTGTGAGTCTCTTACATAAAGAAAATGTAGAACTTTATTGAAGAGCTTAAAAGAAAACCTGAATAAATGGAGAGTATAGTACCCTATTCATGGATAGGGAAATTCAGTGTTAAAAAGAAGCCACTTCTTCCCAAGTTAATTTATAGATTCTTAGTCATTCCTATCAAAATTCCAGTATGGTTTCTCAGGAAAATTGACAAGCTGAACATAAAATTCATCAGGATAAGTAAAAGTACCAAGTCTAGCCAAAGACTTTGGAAAGAGGAGAAGGGAACACAGGAGAGCTGTCTTGATTTAGTAGATAACAAGATTTATTCTAAAGCTATACATAATTTTAGGAAATAGTTTTTATGTTGATGTTGGCGAGTTTTACAAAGTGATCATTCAGAGAATTGGTTTTCGGCAAATTTGCCTAGAGTAACTTTACCCTAAGGTATTAATGTGAATGGAAATTGAAGAGGAATCTCAGGCTTTGCTGTGAGCAGAAGCCCAGGGCAAGGGAAAGAGCCAGAGCCCTGGCGTTGGATGCACCAGCCTTGAGCCCCAGCTCTACCCTCACTAGCTGTGAGATCGCTGGTTCGTTGCTGACCCTTTCTGAGTCTTAATTTCTTTGTGTGTAAAATTCAATTTATGAAACCCAATCAGAAAAAAATCATTATTGGGCTATATTTGACTACTTTAGAAATACACTGATTCACAATAAGAAATGGCCTTCTGTAAACTAGGGGCGGCAAACTCAAATGTCTGCAGGTGCCAGGCAGATAATGCCCTGGTTTCAGCAGCACTGTGGAGGGCCACGAAGGGGGGTGGGGGCGGTGGCAAACTGGGAGTAAGTGCAAAATAGGGCTGCAGCCTGAATCAGCCCACAGACACCCACTTTGCAATTTCAGTTTAGGAGCGAAGGACCTGGCAGGGGAGACAAAAGAAGGCAGAGACGAGCTCTCACTCTAGTTCTGCCTCCACAGAGCAATGGTGTGACCCCGGGGCAAGTTATTTCACTCTCTGGGCCTCATTTTTCATCCTTTAAAATGGGAAGATTGGACTCTCAAAGTGATTCTAGCTTTAAGATTCTAAAATGCCTCTCCATGCTTCTAATTTGTAGGTGCACTTGCCAGCCTCACTTTTAGAACTGGAAGATCTAGCTTCAAACCGCAGCTCTACCAGTTACTAACATGCTGCCTTGAGAATGTCCCAGGACTTCTCTGTGCCTTGGTTTCCAGCCCTAAAATTATGAATGGAGGAAGAGCAGTTGTGCTTTCTTCACAGATTTGGGGTGACAAGTATGATAACACACTATTAAAATTTTTGTAAACTGGGTAACAATGAGATGGAATGTGGATAGATTATCCACCATGTCACAGATACCTGATACTTGTATTATTTGAAAATCTAACAATACTAGGATATAGGTGCTGCTATCCTTGTTTTACAAGTGAGAAAATTGAGGTGTCCAAACCTTCAATAGCTTGTCCAAGAAATCACAAAGTTTCTAAATGGTGGACCCAGCGACTAAAATCTTTTCCCCCTGGACACCAATATTCATGCACTTTTTTCTTTACCCACTGCTGCTTCAGATGAGCCAGCCAAGTCCAATGCTAGGAGCCTAGTTGTTCTCCTCAAGTCAGGGGTCATGTCGCAAGAGATCAACTGAGGTCGAAAGCAGCAGGCATGTTTCCAACTAACAGGGAGGGCTTAGATTTCCGGAAACAAGGCAGCCGGCCATATTTGTAGAGAAAGACAGCGGTGTTAAATGCCATGTTGGTGGTGTGTAGCCTGAAACCTATGATTCCGGGACATGGATGGGCAGGAGAAGGTCAGAGCCCCAGGTGAACTCCATCCTGACTGAGGCAGAGCACAGCTGCTGAAAGGGCTCACGTCTTCTCTTTATGAAACCAACATGCAGTTCAAGCCCTGAGGGACACAGGTCAACAACTTCACGAATTACCCTTTTGCTTGTAATCCAGTTGTGGTGGTAAAATATTATGTTGCCTAAGGCTGGTCTATCCCTGACTCTTAGTTGTACGAAGTTTCCTTTTTGGAATGAAGGAAGAGAAGGAAGGTTGATTGAATGCCTACCAATTATCAGGCATGGTGCCACACAATTTACAGTGATGATTTTATTTAACACTTACAAGAACTATAGACATTCTATTCAGTTACTTCAGTTTATCAGATGTTTAAAAGGTGGCTCAGAGAGAATAAAGTAACTTACCAGAGGCATCACATTTAGTAAGCTAAAGAGCAAGGAACAGAACCCAAAGCCTACACTCTTTCCACAACACCGGCCTGCCCGTCGGTGCGTCACTGATGACAAATATGCCTGTAAAACCAAATAGGGTTTCATTTATTAATGGTGTGCTATGGAAAAAGCCTGCCAGCCCAGCCAATAGAAAGCTCATTTGTTTTATAAACAGAGAATAATTCATTCATTTGTTAATGCTCTGGCCCAGCTAAAACCTGAGCCAATTCTGCCTTTAATCTGTTATATAGCATGAAAGCAAGGATGTCCCTGTACCCTATGCCTTTCAATATTCCATTGGGGACATGCAGAAACGATGCTTCCTTTGTCTCAACATCAAAACACAGCTTATGTCCTGACAGGTGTATATATTTGTTGAAAAATATAAATACGTACAGACAATCAAAGCCCTCAGGTTGCCCAGTTGTCCCATTTTCCAAGAAAATTAAAGAGCGGATAACTTAAAGTGCATAAAAATATACTCCCCATTTGGAAGTAGGAAATTGACAGTGTTTACCAGAAATTATATGAGCAAAGAACTCAGGATTCTATTTGATTGTAGGTTTGAATCTGTGCCTGGGCTCTGAGATTCCTCCTTTGTGAGCGATTGCTACTGCTGAGGGAATTGGCAGTGTGACCAGGCCGAGGAAAGGGATAAAATGATTAGGTCCAAGACTTCATCATGCAGCTTCTTCCTCTGAGATTTAGAACCCATCTCTCTTTCAGTTTCTTAATATTTCCTGAACACCGTGAATTTCTCCAGGGGGCTTTCTGGCCAGAACTGATCGCATTCAATTCTCCCGGGAGGAAATAGGCAGGTCTGTGCCTATTATTTATTTATTTAGTTAGTAAAGAACAAGGAATGGAAAGGAGAGTCCCCTTATCTTTATTGTGGTGGTTGTGGGAAGCTGGAAAACACAAGAGTCACTGGCCCTCAGCCCGAATCTTTTCTTCATCCCTCCAGCCCTTGATAATCTCCTTCTGACCCTGCCTGTGTAGATCTTCTCCATCCTTTTCCTCCCATGCTTTTCTCTCCCCTCTTCTTCCTTTCCTTCTCATTTTCTCTTTTCTCTTCTTTCCTCTCCCTGATCTTTTGCAACAGACTTTAAGCCTCTGATTTGGTCAGTTTTCTCTTGTTAAAAGTCACCAAGTCTTGGGAGCGGGTATAGTTCAGTGGTTTGAGCACCTGTTTCCCATGTACAAAGTCCTGGATTTAATTCCTGGTACCTCCTAAAAAAAAAAAAAAAAAATCACCGAGTCTCATTGCAAGTGTCTCCTGTAAAAGCAGATTTCTTGTAAGGACTGGAACCAGAGAACAGTCAGGAATGAAGGCAGCCGAGTGGGAGCATCATCCCCACTCCACCTCTGGCTCAAGAGCCCCCTTATCTCCTCTTCCTAACACACGGTCTCTCAGCCCACCTGCTCCCTTGGAGACCTTGGACTTGCCTTGGACCTTTATGGCTGATCGTGGCTCCTCTTTGTGACCCTGACTCCTCCCCTTTCTCTCTGCATCCTGTCAGTTTCAGCTCCTGCTCCTAACTGCATCATTCCCTTCATAGCTCCTAGTTCAGACCCCCAGCAAGGAATCTGATTATCCCAGTTCCCATCGCTGGGGTTCTCTCTCCTTTCCACCTCTCTTCCTCCCTTCTTCTCCCTGTGTCTCTCTCACTAGACCACCTCCCAGGCAGCTGGTCTGGATGCCAGAGAATCAGGTGTTCATTGTTTTCCAATCAGTCTGACGGATAAGCTCAGGGAGTGTATCAGCCAGCCACTATGGTCACCCCTTAAGTAACAGGTTGAGTGGGGCAGTTTCCCTTCGGAGGAGCTGTGGGTATGATTAGCATGATGATCAAAATGTTAAAGGTGGTCCTGAGACTTTGACACCAGTAAATGAAGGGACTTTGTGTGGCTAGAGCTGCCTCACTGGTGATGAAATTGGATATTTTATTGAGCCCCAGTGTCATGCCAGGCACTGTGGATCTACAGCCTACAAGATTCTCAGAGGCAAGTCAAAGGATCACAGCAGCTTATAGAATATTTGGCTATAAGACATTTTAGAAATCTTTTTTTTTTTTTTTTTTTTTTTTTACCCAGATCAAGAAATGGAAGCCCAGAGATTTTAACAGACTTGCTTAGGGGCACATAGATATGGGTAAGGCTTTCATTTCAACTGTTAGTTAATAAATATATAATAAATGCTAGGCATTGAGCTAGGCCCTTTCATTTTCACTATTCCATTTAACCCTTATTACAACCATGTGAGGTAGGCCAGGTTTATTAGAGCCAAAACCTGAATTTCAGAAAAGCTCATTGATTTGCCCACAGTCACACAGGTAGGTAGAAGAGAAATGATGTTAGTTGCAGAGGCAGTTAGAAATTGTAAGTATGGCATCAAAATATCTTTAAGAAAAGCATCCAAAGCTCACCAATGTGATATTTTCCAGCTCCTCAAGAAGACAGACATTTAGTGGCTAGAAGTAGAGCAGCAGGTGGACAATTTTGAAAGACTGGGTAAAAAGGGAATGTGATAGAAGTAGGAAAGGGGAGAAGGGGTGAGCATCTTCAACATGATCAATACTAAAGACATTTCAGTGGAGGACTTGACTATCCTGAAAACAAATCCATTTTATAGGTGAATGGGATGATTTAGCAACAAAAGAGAGAGAGAGAAAGAATCATATAGGGCCTTCAGTGTAGGTATGGTGAGAACTTCTCATGCATTGATGGGGCATTCTGTCCTTATTTTCCTTAATCTGAAAGCTCACTGCTTGACCAAAGAGCTATTTGAAATATTGTACAGATTGATTTTTCCCCCAGGCTAGGTTTGCAATGTTTCTTGAAATAAGAGCATTCAGACCAAAATGAGTACTGAGTTACTGGATTCTGTGAAATCGGAAGGCTCTCCTGGTCACCTGAGCAGAACACAGAGGGAGGATAATGAGTCTTTGATTATGCACTTTGAGACCTCCTTCTTGGTCTTGGATTTCTTCATCTCTCTTTTCTCCTCCACTTTTCACTCCCTCTCTCCCTCCCTTTCCCTGTTCTACTTTTCTCCCTTTTCTATTTACACCAACTTCCACCCGCCTCCTGTATTTTTATAAGATAATCTATAGAGTAGGGATCATAACTCAAATTGCTACATGGGTCAACAGGTCACCAAAATAAGGATGTCATGCTATAGGGAGTGGAAGAGGCTGGGAACAACAGGAAAGTACATGCCTCAGCTAAAATGGACATTTGCTACTCAGCTCCACCTTATCACTGCCATGCTTGTCTGTGGACCCAGTGTTGTCAAGTCTTCCTAGTTTTCAAATGAACCTGAAAATCTAGATTGCCCTTTTGCAAATCCTGATTTTTAATGTTATCAATTAATGCAATTCTTTTACAAATTATTGCAGGCTGGAAACAATTTGCAGGCCACTATCTTATCACCACTTGTTTACAGTAGGAAACAGATTTAAAATTCTGGCTTCATGGCTTTCTAGCTGTGTGACTCTGAGCATGTCTCTTAATCTCTCTAAGCCTTAGTTTCATTGACTTTTGAGTAGTGTATTAGATGGCATATCAAATGCCTCTCTGGACTGTCTTGCACAGGGTAGATATACTATAAATGGCAATTCCATCCCTCCCCTTCTTTTCATCCCACACGGTGACCATGATGTTTTAATCATATATACATCTGATTCCAGAGAGGAATATTCAGTCTATAACAAGACCAATGGCTTATGCAACATCAGCCTTAGTTCCTCCTGCAAATGATCAAATCACAAGAGCTCACAGTACATTCTCACTCTGCTTTGTTGAAAGCTATTTCCCCAAAATGCATTTTACGTGGGCAATGAGTTCTCTATTCATGCACAATTTCACATGAAAAGATTTGCCCTTTTCATCGTACGCATGGCTTGACTCGGCCGGCTTGCGTGAAAATATTTCCATTCATTATCATGCCAAATGATGTCACTGGCCTGGAACTCAGGTGAGTATTGCCAAAGAGTCATAGAATCCTAGCACTCTAAGGGTCCTCAGAGGAGGCCATCTAGTCCAACCTTCCAGCCAATGATCCTTTAAACTCATCTTAAATATCACTGTCCCATGGTGGTTCTGGGAGGCTACCAGGCCACTCTAGTTATTTGAAATGTCTTCCTTGTATCAAATTTAAATATGAATTTCAATAACTTCTACCCATTGGTTCAGTACAACCCTCAGCAATACTGAGAATAAGTTTAGTAACTGCATTCCATGATAACCCTTTAAATAATCATGATAGCAAGAACCTACATACACATACTAGGATTGTACGACATGTTTTATATACATTAACTTATTTAATACTTACAAAAATTGTACAAGGTGGGTAATAATAGCCTTCTCCTTTTAAGAATTGGGAAACGAGGCATAGAGCAATGAAGTGACATGCCCAAGGCCTCACAGCTCATAAGTAGGAAAGCCAAGCATGAAGCCCAGGCAATCTGGCCTCAGGGTCAGTATGCTTAAGGACTGCCTTCTTCTCCATTCATGATGGAGGAAGGTGTCAAGATCTAGTGTGAGGGACCAAGGACTTTGATGCCACCTAGAGCCAGATTTACATGCTGACTCTGCTACTTCCTCACATAGCAAGCTTAGGCAAGCTACTCAAAATCTCAGACCCTTAAATGAGGGTTATGCCAGTCCTCAGGGGTCTCGTGAGGAAAAGCTCTGTAAATTGTCTAGAGCAGTGCCTGGCAAATAGTAGACATGCAAAAGATTTTTGTTGAACAAATGACATTTATCAGGGTCCTTCACCTTCCTTCCATGGTAGCCTTTCCATAAGCCCGTCTTCACACTTATTGCTCACACTTCTGTGGATTCTCTCCATTTTTCAAGTTCCCTTTTAGCATGAGGGATACTTCAGTACTCAGTATTGTCTTGCCTGGTTCAGAATACAATAGTATTCTCATGAGCATAACACTAATTTCCATCACTGCAGCCCAACACTGTCGATACACTTCTCTCTCAAGTGTTTATAATGTTCCCAGTATGACATTGGGAACTGAGGATAAATAAATGAATAAGACAAAAGCTTTGCCCTTAGGTAGAGCACGATGTGTGGTGCAAAAGAGTTATGGAAAGGGTAAAAAGAGGACATGATAGAGGGAGGACACCACACCTAAGGGTTTAACAAGTGCAGAAAACATTTTTGTGTAACTAAGGGAAGAATATGTATGGTTGAGAATCTTGGAAGAGCCTAAACAGCAGAAACCAAACCTTAAAACCATTAAAGAAACTCATTGGAGAATATCTTAATGCTCTTAAAATGGGTCATTAGAGAATCTTAGACACAACAACAACAAAAGCATAAAATATAAAGAACAAGTTGATAAAGTATGCTATTTTGAAATTTAAAATGAATATATAACCAAAAACACACACACACAAACACACAAAAGCAAGTGTCTAACAAAAGATGTTGTTTATGAGATCACCCTCAGACTTGAAGATACTTTACCATATACAGCAAAGAAGTAGCTGGAATATTCAGATAAATACCAAATAACTAAGCAAAAGGCAAAAACATATAGAAAAATGAGTATAAGCAGTTCACATAGGAGAAATTTTAAATGCTTAATAAATATATTCCCAAATTTAGTAATCTGGGGAATTCACATTAAAATAATAATGAAAAGCATCAATTCTCATCCATCAAACTAGCAAACATATAAAGATGTGACAAGATCAATTTACATATTGATAACACATCTGCAAAGAGCAATTTGGCTTGCTGAGGGCATGTATTCCTATTCTGCAGATATAGAGAGATAGAGATATATACACACAAATATATACTTATGCATAACACACACACTGGAAAATATTATGGACATGGGTACAAAAAGACATGTACCAGAAAGTTTACTTCAGTACTGCATAAAATAGAGAAAACGTCAATTTCCATCAGTTGGGAATGGATGCATATCCATCAATTGGGAATGGATGCATAATTTATACAATGGAAGAGAAACTTAAAAGGCATGAGCTAATGGTAAGATTACAAACACATCATTTAAATGAAAATATGTGCATGATTATATGTAATATATGTATAGCATGATACCATTCATGGAAATCTTTTTAAAACCTCACACAAACATAAAACACTACTGTAATTTATTCATACATTAAATGTGTAAAATATGGAAAGGATATACACTTAATTCAGGAAAGCCATGCCACAGGATGTTTGTTTTATAATTATTTGTAATTTTTTTTAATGTCTCAAAAATACAATCCCAGGAGAAAGAGAGCTACTTTATCTGGCTGGTGGGTGAAGCTGGAATACAAATCAAAGTTTCCCTGACTTTCTTCCCTTGAAAGTCTTGAGAATAATCCAAGTCCCAGCTCATTGAAAAGAAAAGAATGCAACAATCCAAATTATTTCTGATTATAGGCTTACAAACTGCATAGAATTGAATAGTATATATTCTTTCCTAAAAATGAAATATTAAGCAAAAGAAGAATCCGACTTTGTGTATTCAAATTCATTTCATTAAAATTTTAACAAACATTGATGACCTCCTACCAGGCACTGTGCTTAGGTAGAAGGGACTCACAGTTAAATAACTCCCTTGGAAATGGAGCACCAAAGCTGGATTTTACTGGATACATTCCCTTACCTCCAAATTGCTCCCTCACATCCACTTTTGTTAGTATTACCCACAAAACCCCAGAAAAATAGGTATTACTATCTGCAATCTACAAATGGACTTATTGAGATTGAGTAGATTGCCCAAGGTCATTGCCAATTAATAAATGGCAATGTTGCTCTCAGACTTTTTTCTGACATGAGATTCACTTTGCTAAAGTAGATGTTGAATATTTTGAGAAGAGAGATTAATGCTCTTTAAAATAGTATTCTATAAAAATCAAAACTTTCCAACCTTTGCTTTTGTCCTTGAAACTGTGAGAAATAAAATTGTAGGTGGAACTAATAGTCTTTAGATGGCAGGTCTGTCTACCATTTAGCTCTCATTCCCTCTGGGCAGGAACCATGTCATCGGCCATAGTTTGCTCTGTGTTGAGGACAAGGATACTCAAATGAAGAATGCCCTCAAAGCACGCCTGCACCTGCCAGTGACGAATCATCATTTGGGCCATCTGGGAGCACCTAACTGACTCCTTCGTTCAGTGGACACACACACCTCATGTGGAAAACCCACGGAACAAGAAGCTGAGGTGCAGAAGGCATAGGAATCCAGACACCCAAATGTCACAGTTCCCTTTGTTTTCAGCTTCCTTTGTGACTTTAGCCGGAATAATTTTTCTCGTCCTCAAATCTCATGTACTTAAAATGGTGCCAGTAATTTGCTTACCAATACATTGAATATATGTCGAACATGATAAGCTGGATAACAAGGTAATTGTTGAGCATTTTCAAATGATCTCTTTTGATCCTCAAGGCAGTTCTGTGAGATAGAAAGGGGAATCTTAAAGTCCCCATTTTGCAGAGGAGACTGGGAAAGGTTACGGAACACTCTAGTCAGTGGTTCTCTGATCACAAGAAGTATTTTTAGACTAAAAGAGTACACTCGAGCTTTGCCACACTTTCTACCAATTATCCTTCAAAGAGTCTGACAACCACCTCCAAGGTTGTCCAGTGGTTCGGCCTGGGGCTCAGTCAGTCATGGCCCAGCCAAATGCCTGCGGCCCTGCTCAAGTACTTCTTCAAGCAGCAAAACCTGGGCAGTACTCAGCAGTAGTCACTGGAAGACTCAGTCAAGGCAACCCTTATTGATAAAATCTGGAGAGGCTTTTTACTCACAACAGTCTGGGAAAAATTAAGGAACCGTTGTGAGTAGATGAATCCAAGATGTGGGATGAGTTGTTTCTATGTCACACTCTCTGATGTAGGCACCAACAAGCATACACAGGTTCATGTATACAGTGGTACCTAACACAAGAGCCTGCCTATAGCACACTTCAGGTACTGATACAGTTGGTATCAGGACCCTGTTGCCAAACAGGCATGAGCTCCTTGCTTCCACACCTTCACACTTATGGTTCTTTCAGGCCCAAATAGGATCTTGGATCGTCCTGGCTTCCTACCCCTCTATACTGGTCTAAACCCTAACACTCCTTTAGATTTCAGCCTTCACATCATTCCCATAGATTCAGTTGTTCCTCCACACATACCCCAGAGAACCCTGTCCTCCTCCTTTTGTGATGTGTATCACAACACATGGGTAACTGTCGTTATCTGTGCTTGAAGGAGGCGCAACAGGCCTAGGGAGAACCCAAGAAGTTCTGAAGCACATAGGTCCAAATTTATTTTTTTATGTAAAATTAAGTTCCTGCCTAGTAGCTCCCTCAGGGCAGTCCTACAGGCCTCCTCTCCTAGGGCCATCTCAGGCAGATATTTCCTTGATCATGTCATCATTATAAGGAGAATGGTTTGGGGCTTAACACGTTGCAAGAGTTGATTGGTGCCTTCCCATCTTGCTGCCACCGGCCAGGGCTAGAGTGGCATGTCTGGTTTTTCCCTATCCCTTATCCTTTTGAGTCCACATTTTGATAGAAAACCATTTTTCCTAGATTCACTGTGAGCCACTGACTACTTGTTTCTAAATTACCCTAAGATCTATTTTTTATGTTTTTATTTTGCATTCTACCAACCTGCCTCTTCTAGACCTCAGTTTCCCTGTTTGTAAACTAAGAGAATTGGAGAAGATAAATCTCCAAGGTCCTTCCCAGATTAATGTTGTGAATCTGTGAAATGTCACCTGAGTGGGATGAGCCCACAAAAATAGCCCCCTATTTTGAGTACTGTCTTATTTTCTTAAGGTGATCACAATAAAGTACCACAAAGTAAGTTGCTTCAAACAATAGAAATTCACTGTCTCACAGTTCTGGAGGCTAGAAGTTCAGAATCAAGGTGTCAGCAGGGCCCTGCTCCCTCTGAAACCTGTAGGAGGGAATCCTTCCTTGCCTCTTCTAGCTTCTGATGTTTGTTGGCAATCCTTGACATCCGTGGCTTATAAATACACCACTCCTATCTGACTCCAACTTCACGTGGCCTTCTCCCCTGTGTCTGTCTCACCATGTGTCCAATGCTCCTCTTCTTATCAGCAGACCAGTCATATTGTATTAGAGCCCATCTTAACTAATCACATCTTCAAAGACCCGATTTTCAAATAAGTCACATGCACGGGACAGGGTTAGGACTTGAGCTTGTCTTTTTGGGGAGTCACAATTCAACCCAAAACAAGTAGTTATTGTTTAAGCGTCACGGAAAGCAGCTGTAATGAATACTATTTACTGTATGCTGAAAGATTCCATTGTCCTACTTTCTAATTTTGCCTTTCTAACCTGCTTCAGGTGGTTGAACCTCCAGCCCCTTGGACCTCATAGAGGGTTAATGCTCCCGTGGAGAAGTGATACCGATTACTTGATAAAGGCCATAACAGGGCAAAGTTAATGGTGATTTGAAACTATTTGCCTCCACCTCATCTTATTACAGATTATATTTGTATATTATCTTCATAATTCTCTGAGTACCAAGTAGCTCACCTGAGGTCCTGGGTCTTTTCAGTCCTTATTAGCCCTGTCTAGCTGAGCCCATGCCAGACTGAATCATTGCCTCATCATTTCTCACTTGGCAGTGGAAGTGAGAATGATTCATTCTGGGAACCCTGTCTCTGTTGCCATAAACTATTTGCAGGCCATGCAGATTTGCTGAGACCCAGGCTTGCCAAGCCCCAGAAGTAGTCTGCTTCCACCCCTTCCCCAACTCTGAGAAATGGGTGCACATTATTCAGTAAATGGCCCCAGCTGGGGAATTGACATCATTTTCTCATGAAACAGAATTCATAGGTGGACAGTCAGTGAGGCAGTGTGGTGTAGTGGTGTAGACATTCTTGGGACAGGCAGGCTATGTTTTAAGCTAGTAGTCGATTTTAAAAGAGTTACCTAAGCATTCTAAGTTCCAGTTTACTTATCTATAAAATGGGAATAATAACAGTGCCCATCTTATCAGATCTTTGTGATGATAAAATGAAATCTCTAAAGTGCATAACATATAAGAAGCATTCAATACATGTTAGTTTTTATTATTGTTAATGTAGCCGTTTGGCAGTTTGATGTAATTATGAATTACAAAAATAGATATTGGATCATGCTTGTAAACTGGTATGCTAATGCAGTAATGATTAAGTTATGATTAGGGCATTAACTGGGCCACGTCAGTAGGACATTGAGCCCCACCCCTTGGTGGGTGGGGGTATCAAATATAAAAGGCATAGCAAGAACGGAGTTGAAGCAGTTTTGATGTTGGGAGAGAAGGCCCCTGGGTAGAGATGAGCCATTTGCCTGAGAGTTCACAGCTGGCCTTGTGGAGAGAAGCACAGCCTAGAGAGCCTAGTAGTCTACAGCTGACCTTGTGGAGGAAGCAGAGAGCTAAGCTCAGAGAGAAACGCAGCCCCGGGAAGAGAGGAACCCAAGAAACCTGAACTATGGCAAACGTCGGCAGTTGTCTTACTCCAACACGTGGCAATGGACTTTGGTGAGGGAAGAAACTTATGCTTTATGGCCTGGTAACTGTGGAATTCTACCCCAAATAAATACCCTTTATAAAGACCAACCAATCTCTGGTATTTCGCATTATCACCCCTTTGGCTGACTATTACAGTTAATAATCATAATTAGTATCTTTCTATGGAATAATGGAAGGTAGAGAGGCAAAAGAAAGCATATTGTTTATTTCATGAATGAGAAAATGAAGCTGGGTGAGGGGAAGTGACTTCATACCTTCCAAAATATTTATCAAGCACTTACCATGGGCCAGTCCTTCAGCATTTAAAAATCAATGCCCAACACCCATCTCTGTCCTTCAAACAATGAGGTAGCTGTTAACTGTGCCTGTGGGATCAAGAAGGGCTTCGCAGAGAAAGGGTCAGTTAAATTGGTCTTGATGAATCAGTTTCATCCTTCAATACTCCTGCTCAATCTTTAACACCAAGCTCAAGTGTCATCTCCTATGGGAGGTCCTCCTATCCTCCCTCCTCCCTGCCCAATACATAGCTAACCACTTTCTCCTCTATCTAGTCTGCCTCTACTTACATGTTGCACATAAAATCCCGGTGGAGACTGTGAGCACCTCTGTCAGCTTTCTGCATCACAAGCACATAAATCATCATAATTGCTAACATCTATGAAGGGCTGGCTGTACATGGGCACTATCCTAATTACTATTTTTACATCAACTTACTTAACTTCCCTTCCTGACAACTCTGAGGAAGCTGAGACACTGACCAGTTTAGTGATTTGCCCAAGATTCGTCAATAGCAAGAATTTGAACCCAAGCAGTCTGGCCCCAGACTACCCTACACATCTTATAAAAACTCTCCGTAAGTGTTTTCTGAACTGGGTATAATAATATCTGTTGATTACTTACTCTGCACTAGGCACATTACATATATTATCTTATATAATTTTCACAATACTCTGGTGTATATACTATCCTAATCATCATAAACGTGTAAACTGAGGCTCATCCTGTTTATATACCTTGACCAGAATCACCTGGCTAGTAAGAGACTGGAGTTTAAATCCAAGCCTGTCCCCAGAATCTAAAATCTTATCTACCAGCCCAATATTGCCAAAAATGTGATATGGATATCACCAGGGAGATGAGAGAATGTTTTTATGTGATTCTTGGATCAACATGTTATTTTAATAGTTATATATCTGTTTTAATGAGTACTACAAAAATGGATATGGATCTTAAACCCATGATTTTACTGATAGAAGTGCTTAGGATGAGGCTGAAGTAGATATTTAAGTGTTGGAGTGTACCATTAAAAAAAATGTTAAGTAAATAAGAATACAGTGGGTAGAAGGATATAAGAAGTTGGTGCAGAGGTGACTGAAATTTGGGAAGCTGTGGATTTCACTTCCCTGCCTCCCCAACAGGAGAAGGACAGAGATGTGAGGGCACCCAGCCTATGGAAACAGCAAAGCAAAGGTATGAAGTCAGGAGAGTGCTTGTCAGAGTCACACAGTGTGCTTGACTAGACGTGACTGCCTAGAACTTGGTTCACAGAATCCAGGCAAATGAGGCAGAAGAAGGTTGAGACATGTTGACAAAGAACCTTGAACATGATCCTGAAGAGTTTGCACTGTGTTCTATTGAAAATGAGAGCCTCCAAGGCGTTGGATTGCAAGTGGGCATGACATTATATATTAATATTCATCCGTCAAAGTCTTGGTGTGTTCATTATCCCCCTGGATTTATAATAGTTTGACAATATCAATGGGTAAACAATACCACAATATGTATCAGCTGACAGGCCCCTCAACATGCTGCTCATGAGACAGTGCTAGGCCCTGTCAAACCAGAACCACAAAGATGGTGCCTGCGCTGGGCACGTGTGATGCAGGACCCGCCTTGCCCTTCACCTTGTGCGTTTTACAAACTAGGGCATTACCCTCTTTTTTGAAAGTTTCTAACTGCCAAGAGTGGTAATCTTGCATCTTTCACTATTTGAAATTGTAAAACTAATTGAACAATTCATTGAGCCTAATGGCTTTAGAAAAATCAATAATTGCCTCTTGTTATTGATAGAGTGGAAGCACATGGAAGAATCATCCAATACAGAAATAAACCAGTTAAAATAAATAATTCAACAAGCTGCCTGGCAATCTATTCAAATTTTGAACTTGAGCAATTACATGGAGTTTCTTAAGTATAAATAATGAAAGAAATATACTCAGTGCTGCTAGGGCATGGACTAAAGCTAAGGACTACAAAAATGCCAGTTCCTGGCACTTACCCCACCATTCCTAGGCAGTGGAGCCACTGGAAGAACGTCCGGTCACTGGGTAGGTGGTTGGTTGTAGGGTGTGTTTGTGTGTGTATATGTGTCTGAACTGTGATTCATTATTTGAGATGAGAATACAGCTGTAATAATCTGGTGTGTCTGTTAATTTATAAAGCACTTTCTCTGCATCAGCCAGGTATGAGATATTTTGTAAACGAGGGACATAAATTGACTTGTCCTCAGTCACATTGCTAGTGAATTCCAAAATTGATAGCCAGGTTTTTAAACTCCTTTCCATTTTCTCAGTTTACTATTATTACTAGCTTGAACTTTTTATTCCTTCCAACATTCAGAACATATCATAGTACTTTCCCCCCTGTTTTCTATCTCAGGAACCTACAGTCAAGAAAGTCACTGTTAGTTGGTCAGGGGCACATGGCTCAGCTAGGCTAGAGCTAGGATTTGAACCCAATTCTTCTGACTCTTAGTCCAAGGCTCTTGTCCCATACTCCTCAGCTATCTGCGAGTCTCTTCCCAAGAGAAGAGAGTGAGGTCCTCAGGGAAAACACAATCCCTGGCTGAGAACCCATGAAGTTCCAGAGCAGAACAGGGAATGTAGAATTAAAGAGGACTCCAGCCAGCCCCTTGGAGTGATCTATTCCTCTGTCCTGGCACCATATCATCAGCATTTGAGGCAGATGGGGGCAGATGAGACTGGGTCATTGGTCCTGATGTTGCAAAGACGAGTTGACAACCAGAGGGGAGATTTATAGAAGGGGAGAATAAAATGGAATGGTCATGTTCTTCTTCCCTGCTACTCTTCCCCCACAATCTCCTCTTCCTTGCAATGGTCATGTCACAAGGCCATGTCAGAGCACAAGAAAGACAACATCAAGGGGGGGATGCAGTGTGATTGAGTTGCAATTGAGGGCATTCCAGAGAACCTTTCACTCACAAGATGGGCTTCATCTTTCTTGTTCACCAGTGTATCCCATATAAAATAGCAAAGCTAACGCTTCATATAGCACTTACTATGTGCCAGGCATAGTTCTAAGTGGTGTATGACTATTCACTCATTTAATCCTCACAATAACCTCTGGGGTAAATACTTTTATTATTACCATTTAACAGTTGAAGAAACTGAGACACAGAAAGGATAAGTGACTCATCTGAAGCCTCACAGTGGTGGGATGAGGGTTCAGATGCAGGCAGGGTAGTTCTAGAAGCCATGCTCTACACCATTACACTATTCTCCAGTGCCAGATCCACACTGCACCCTCCCCCACATGGCTCTGTGCCAGAGAGCTCAGTGGACCACTCAATGGGACCCTGGTCTTCTGGCTTCTGAGTGGGTCTGGCCAATGGGCAGCACCAGCAGGTAGTCAGATGGGCCCGGGTAATTGGTCTCCTGGCTCCCTCCCTGCCAGGGCCATGGGTTCCTCTACTTGACACCATAGCTGTTGTGAAGATACTCTGCCCTATAGATATAACTGCAGAATAGCTGTTCCTGGTTCTGGAGAATGCTCCTTTCCCCTACCCCCTCAGACTTCAGGGTGGTGAGGGCTCTCTACTATTGTTAGCTCTGGAGTGCTTCACCATCCTTTCAAATTTCCCTTAATCCTGTTCACACCTTTATAAACTGTCTCTTCATTGAACTCTCCTCAATTACTTCATTTTAATGAGGCAACTGTTTCATGTTGTCACACAGAGTTAAGCATTTGGTAAATATATGTTTGAGAGAGGAAGGAAGGAAGGAAGGAAAGAAGAGGGAGGGAAAAAGGAAGGAGAAAAGAGGAAAGGAGGGATGGAGGGGATAGATAGAGAGACAAGAAGGGAGAATTAAAAGCCTCTAATAAATAAATTTAGATGACTGGTCCACCTCACTTCACTGGATTAGTCACTTTCTTTTCTTACAAACAACAACTTGGGTCATAAAGCACTATCGCATGTCATTTAATTTTTAACATATATATTATCACCCCATCTTATAGTTTACAAAACTGATTCTCAAAGAGGTGAAGTAATTTGTCTAAGTTCACATAGCTATGAAGTAGCTGGACTTGCACTCAGCCCAGAAATCCTGAGTCCAAATCCAATACATTTTCCTCTCACAAGCTGTAATCTCTGATCATTAGGTGACTCTTTCCAGACAAAGATCCAGGTGTTCAAGAAGCCAAAACAACCTTGGAGAATCATCTCTCTCTTTCTTCAGTCATAACAGGAGTTTGAATTTAGGGTCCTTAGCATCCTACCTGAGTTCTGCCTCCTTATGTTTTACCCTTGTTCTCTGGCTACCCTGAATGAATCTTAACATAATCTTTGGAGAGGGAGAGAAAATAATGCAAGCACTGAAAAATATGTTGATTTTATGTGGTTTCCTTTCATCTCCTACTCCAAGTAGCTCAAGAACCATTTTTATAAGGCAGGATATAGCAATCGACATGGGGAAACACTAATGTACTTTTCTGATAACCCATTTTGAAAAATGTATGTATTATTTTTGAACTTAGATATTAATAGTTATACAGATAGGTGGCATTGGAATGTATCACCATGAAATCCCTGAGAACTTGTAAGGTCCCTCTGAGAAATGTTTATTTGAGAATCAAAAAGGCCATCACTTCTCCACATCCCGTTGATTTCATTCTCCTAGCAGTGCATTAATCCTGGGCTCAGACAGTGCCTATAAAGTAGACTGGAAATAACAGTTGTTAAGAAGCCACATTATTTTTTCTGATGGGAGGAAAAATTATGATTATGTCTGTGAATATTTAACATTTTAAATAAGTGGCCCAAAAATGATCCTTCTAAGCAGCTAGTTTTGTGAACAAATGTTCAAGACAAAAGATTGAATAGATTTTTTTTTTTACTAACCCAGAAGTTGTTTCTTCTCTGTAGAGACGATAAAATCAGGATGTAGAGACGATAAAATCAGGATGTTTTCTAACTG
The DNA here is from genome assembly GCA_026826555.1 of Tolypeutes matacus. Lineage (NCBI taxonomy): Eukaryota > Metazoa > Chordata > Mammalia > Cingulata > Chlamyphoridae > Tolypeutes > Tolypeutes matacus. Next base: position 53,501,675 of record JAKSZT010053883.1, on the reverse strand, counting down.
AAAGGGGAACAACTGAACAGAAAGGAGAGCATATCTAGCCCAAAGGAGTGCATACATCTTTTGTCTCTCCTTCTGACACTAAGCTTCTTACTAAAGAGGCATCTCATCTTACTTGTGTTTCTAACCTAACTGCTAGCAGCATACTGCCTAGCATATAATCGGTGCTCATTCAATAATTATTGATTGAGAGACTGACTAAATGAATGAATTGTTTCTAACGTCCTTTCCTGTTTATTCATTTAAACCTCAAGGATTCCAATGAAATAGGCAGGGTACAGGAATTAGTGTTACTCCCATTTTATGGATGCAGAAACTGAGGCCCAGATAAGGTGACATGTCTTGACCAAGGTCACTTGGCAAATTAGTAGCAGAGCCAGGAGAAAAACCTGAACCAAAGCCAGTGGTCTTTCCAAAACCTTGTCCTTGCTTCACTTCTTTTCCTTTGTTTTAGTCTTCACTTGGTCTACCAGATTATGCTTTGGAATAAAAATGGCATTTGGGAACTAAAGGACTGAAAACAAAGCTCTTCTGGAGTCGAAACCATGAAATCCCCAAATGAAATGGGAGGCATTAAATTCCCTGATACAGAGATCAATGTAGTAGAAGAGAAATGAATGACAGATATGAAATTAATGGCATTTAAATTTATGCAGTTACAATAGAAAACAATTCTTCTGGAATGCCTTCCTGAGGCCTTGGTACATAGTGGTAATTAAAAGAGCTCCTTTAAATCATTTATTATAATTATGTTTTAAATTATCCAGTCCTGAATGTAGCCAGCTTTTTGTTGTTTACTGGTAGCTGGTGACATTTGGAATTGACTAGACATTTGCAATAATTTGACTACTTTTCATATACAGAGAACTAAACTGCCTCTTTAATTGGGAAAGCATGCCAGGTCTCCTGTAGAACCCTCACTTTCTAGCCTGCCTCTGTCATTTGATACATTCCCTATGTAAAGGGGGTCAGCAAGCATTAAGGAAAATTAGGACTTAAGATCAGGCATATTCAGCAACTTTCAAAGATAAATGGTTTTATGACAAAGTGGAGAACTGAATAAATGCTTTGGTTGTGAGATTTGACCCTCTCCAAGTCCAGACTGATTGCAAGTGAACTTTGCAAGGTTTGCTAAAACCTGAAGCTAATGGGATTTGAGTTATAAATCCAGTCCCCAGGGTAGCCATTTTACTTTCCCTATTCCCAGTCTTTTATCTTTGCTTAAGGCTTTGTGGCTTAAAGGGAAAAGAAACTGAGGCTCAGAGAGGTTGGCAGGTTTGCCTAAGGCACACAGCTCATATGAGTTGGGTGTGTGGGCTACTGCCTCTGGTTTAAATGCTTTCTCCAGCTATCACCTCCCACCACACCCCCACACTCAACAAGGGGTACTCTAAACGTTGTGCAAGCAATACCACAGTTTATTACTTGTAAAATGGTACCCCCATTTAAGTGGAGGAGCTCAGAGCCGTGAGGTGATGGAGTCTCCCACAGCCACATGAGTGTCAGGGGCAGGACTTTGATCCAGGCCTCCTGAGTTCAAGTTTAGGACTCTTTTCATGAATCACAGCTGCCTGGCTTAGAAAAGTCAAGGAGGTGTATGTCCCATGTCAGAAGGCACTGGGTAAGAGCAGTAGATGGGTCAGTGTGAAGTCATTTCCTCCAGATGTGGGGCTGAGTCTCAAGGAAATGCTCACATCTCCTGAACTCTTGAGATCATGTCAGAGCCCTTGCATCTTCACATTCCCTGAGCTCCCTGTTCTTTGCAGGAGGATGCCCCAAAAGCAAGCCACCTAGACCTCAGGGTATGGTTTCTCCTCCTTACAGACCCCTCCCTCTACCTTCTCCTCCATCCCACACTCATTTCCTCCTCCTTGCCCTCTCTCTTTTCTTCTTTGGCCTCTAATCTTCTTCTGGAAAAGTGTGGGTTTTCTCTATTTCAGTACTGGACAAATTAACCTCTCTGGAGTCTTGTGTTTCTCATTGTAAAAGAGTATCTCTTAATTGCTAATATCTAAATTGAGGGTAGATCCTGTGATTTTCCTATAGTTGTGTCCTAGTGCCCAATGTGGCACAGTACCCATAGTAGATGAATGACCAAACCTTGTAAGGTCCTTCTGCATATTAGATGAGAGAAGCTATATAACAGGCCTAGTACAGGTCTTAGCACATACTAAGTGCTTGATTCAGTATTCCAGCTAGGGAAGAGTCATTGAGGACCTGCAACCTTCCAGGAATCGTCAGGCACTTTGGATACAGCCATGAACAAAACAGAGACAGATTCTGGCCCTCTTGGAACATATGTTCTAGGAGGGCGAGACAGACAATAACTAATAAATAGAACAAACTAGTAAGGCACATGGTACATTAGGAAATAGTAGGTACTATTGAAAATAATGTTTAATTAGAGCAGAGAAGTGGGGGTGAAGAGAGGGGCAGGGGAGAACAGGTAAGAGTTTTAAATAGGTCAGCCATAGATGACGTCATGGGAAAAGTAGCATTTGAGTTAAGAGTTTATCCCTTATCTTCATCCTTTCCTCTCTTCCTTAACCCAAGTTCTTCCTATATACCTCTTGTCTCCCTGACAAGCTTAGAATATGCTGGAGATCCTAGGCTCTTAGTCGTGTCATCCTGTCTGCAGAACTGGTTATGTTATTTGTGAGGCCCATGCAAAATGAAAATCAGGGCCTCTTGTTCAAAAATGATCAAGAACTTCAAGAAAGCAACAGCAGAGCATTAAACCAAGTGCAGGGCCCTCCTGCTCAGGCTGCACACCCAGGAAGGGGCTGTCCGTGGCCTACAGAGATCTGTTATAATTGAAATTGCATTGACTCAGGCCCATGCTCTCCTCTCTCCTCTCTCCTGGTCTATGAACCATATGGCAGCCTCACCACCTCCTTTCTCCCTGCCCCTTGTCCTGGACCAGGAGCCAGCCTCATTTCTCACTGGGATTCCAAGGGCTGACCCGAGCCTCTTGTACAGCCCTGCCACTGGTTAGGCTGTCACACAGGAACTGATGGATTTTTAAAGCCAGAAACTGTTTTAGGAATCAGTAAAGCCTGCCTGCAAAGCTAGGTTATTTTTTCTACTGTTTACACTCTTCAACCCTCCAGCTGTGAAAAGGTAACTTGACTGTTCTTTATTTACCTGCATCTCTGAGCTGGGCTGAACACAGATATTATGAAAAGATGGCACTGACAAGTTAAATGTAGGAATTAAGCAGAATTACACCAACCACATTCCAGTAGGGGAGAGAAAGAGAGAGAAGGAGAGGGAGGGAGTGGGAGACTGTCTCTGGTGATGCCCAGCAAGATTTCTCTCTATATAAGTTATGAAAGTGGCCCCAGGATCCAGCAGCCATTTGTGCAACATGCCCAGCCCCCTGCTGATGCAGACGGAATTCCATTCATCATGATCAGGGTGCCGTCACCGCCTGGCCTACCTGTGGTTGTGGCGGATTACAGATGTGCTGTCTAATAGCCAGGTAATAAGATGTGAAGGAACAGGTGATGCAGAGGCTGTCTTAGTCTAATGCACGCCATCACTTAGCAATGCTCACCGACTGCTATTCCTGTGGGTGTCCGTGAAGTTGTGTAAACAGCTGCTGAGGTTTAACACATCAATTATGGTTAGGAAACTTCTCAATGGAGCAGTTAGGCTTGATATTTCTTGAAAATAGCAGCGCCCATGTGCTGGCTTGAACTTCCTGTCATATGAGGCTGCAGGGCTTAGGTTGGAGCTGAGATGTAAGTAAATTTTGGGGAGTAGCATGAGTCTGGGCACCTCCCCTTCTGGATTCTGAAGTTGAATTGCAATCATCTCTGGCCTGGTCTTCCCACCTCCATATTGTTTTTCTCCACCATTCATGCCTTCGGCTACCTCAGTGGCCATTTCATAAATCTACACTCAACTTGTAGTGTCGTTCTTTAAAACCTTCAGAGAGCTCCTTGGGATACGATCCACTATCCATTCATTCTTTATGCATCCAGTTTTAGCCCCTTTCCCCCTTTTCTACCAGAGGGATCATTCCCAAACAGAATTCTGATCCTCTCAGAGGAGTGATTAAGAGCATGCACTTGGCAGCCAGCCAAACTGCCCTGGTTCAAATCCTCACTCTGTCACTTTCGAGCTGTGTAATCCTGAGCAAGTTACTTAATTTCTCTGTGGCTCAATTTTCCTCATCAGTGAAATGGAGATGATAAGAAGAAAAGAAAATATTCTATAGGGTTTTTGTGAAGATTAAATGAAGTTAATGTATATAAAGTGTTTAGGTCAGTGCCTAGCTGATAGTAAATACTCAATATACTTTAACTGTCATAATAATAATGATTTTATTCCCTCGAAATAAGGCCCAAATCCTCCACTTGCATACAAAGCTCTCTTTGATCTGCACCTGCCTGCCTCTGCAGCCTAGTGCCCAATTCTCATTTTGTAGAACTAAGTTAAATTCCCCAAATGCATCCTACTTGTGTTCCATGACCCCTGGCACTGCTCATCCTGTTCTGTCTCAATGAAAGTCTTTGCCTACCTCATCTTTTGGACTATCTGGCAAACTTCTACTTAACCTCTAGAATTCAGGCTACTGTCCCTTCCAAACAGAGGTGAGCAACCTCTCCTCTACCCCCAAAGTCTAGTGTATCAGTTAGGGTTCTCCAGAGAAACAGAGCCAACACCATCTAAATAGTAAGAGATTTTTTATAAGAATAACTCATGCTATTATAGAGGCTACCAAGTCCAAATTCTGTAAAGAAGATCGTAGGCTGGAAATTCTGGTAATGGTGATATGGAAGTCTAAAGACCAAATTCCTTAATGAAAGGTGGCATACTAGAAATTCCAGTAAGTGTCCACTTGCAGCAGACATTCTTCTGATCTCTGGAACCCTCAGTTCTTGCTGTTACAACCTCCAAAGGATTTAATGGGATCCACCCACACTTTGGAGAATAGGCTCCCTTACTCAAGGTCAATTGATTGTAGATGGTAAGCCCATCTTTGAAATACCTCCACAGTAACAACTAGACCAATATTTGACCAAACAACTGTGCACCATAACCTAGCCAGATTGACTTATGAAGTTAGCCATCAAACATAGTGCCATCACTTCCAAAGCAAAGTGATGACTCCTCTCCTTGTGCTGTATATTAGTCAGCCAAAGGGGTGCTGATGCAAAGTACCAAAAATCTGTTGGCTTTTATAAAGTGCATTTGAGGTAGAAGCTTACAGTTACCAGGCCACAAATTCTGTTGCCACATGTTGGAAAAAGATGGCTGCTGACGTCTGCAAGGGTTCAGGCTTCCTGGATTCCTCTCTTCTTGGTGCTCCTTTCTCTCCGGGCTCAGCTGCTCTGCCACTCCACAAGGCCAGCTGTAGACTATCAGGCTAATAGCTCATCTCTCTTCCTTGGGCCTCTGAGGTGTCTAACAGAGCCTTCTCACCTTACTCACGTATCTTCTTCTCTGTGTGTTTACTTCCCAGGGCTCCAATATCAAAACTCTAACCTCCCTTCTCTGTGGTGCAGTTTCTCTATGAGTCCCTGCCTACCAAGGGGGCAAGGACTCAACATCCTACTGATGTGGCCCAGTCAAGCCTTAATCATTATTTAGACAAGTAAAAATGAAACCTCTGAATCCAATATAATCTAATATGCCCAGAGGAACAGACAAGTTTACAAACATAATCCAATATCTATTTTTGGAATTCATAAACAATATCAAACTGCTACATGCTACCATTTTATTTTGTTCATTCCTTTAACCTTAATTGGTCATATCTATTACCACTTTGATTTTGTCCATCTGCTTGCTCCCATAAGTCACAAATTTCTCAAAGGACGGAACTACTCATCTCTGTACCACCAAGACTTAGAACAAGGTCAGGTAGACTGGTTCAACAAGAATTGTTGAAAGAATGGAAAAATGGAAAAATGAATGAATTTCCTAATCTAGAATAAACTCTATTATCTGATTGTAGTAAAAACAATTACTATTGTACAGAGTATTTTTCAAGTGCCAGGCACAGGGCTTTTCTAATATAATTCTCCCAAATGAAGTACAGACATATCACAGAGATGCTGCAAGTCAGGTTCCAGACCACCACAATAAAGAGAATATTGCAATAAAATGTGTTAACAAATTTCTTTGGTTTCCCAGTGCAGATAAGTTATGTTTACACTATACTGTAATCTATTGTGTACAATAGCATTATGTCTAAAAAGACATTATACATACCCTAATTAAAATGTGACACAGAGACCCAAATTGACGAGGACATGCTGTTGAAAAAATGACACCAATATGCTTGCTTGAGTCAGGGTTGCTACAAACCTTCAGTTTGTAAAAAATGCAATATAGCGAAGCACAATAAAGCAAAGTGCCATAAAATGAGATATGCCTGTACAATCAGCTGCCAGCTTCCCAAAAAGACTTCCAAGACACAAGTTGATTAAACAAAGTTAAGTTTATTAAACTACTGCCACAGGGAGAACACCACCTTGACAGGATCTTAGTAGTGTCTCAAAAAGGGAAGATCAGGGGAGGGTCTATATTAGAGTTTTGGGCACTGGGTTGGGTCATTATAAGATAAAGAACTGGGCATGATTGAAGAGTGTTTACAACATAATAGCTTTGGATTGGTGGGCTCAGAGAGGTGACAATCTGGAATTGAGACCTGGAAAGCATGCTATTAATCTTAATAAACTATTTTAGCTTTGCTCATTCTTATTTTCCAGGAGCAAGTATTCCCAGAGCAAGTAATCATTTTTGTTTGCTCTCAGTATTACTTAACATGGGGACAGGAAAATAAGTAACTAATAGCTCTCAGTAAGTATTATTATTATTATCCCCATTTCCAAAGATTAGGAAGCAAAAATTAGCTCATGGCTGGTAAACGATGGGGTCAAGAAGTGCACCCTGATTTGTATAAGGCCACAACCCCTTGCACTTGACCCTTGTACTATACTGTCTCTCCTGACACTGAGTTTATGTATCTTTGACAGTGCCTAGCACTTTCTCATTTGTATCAGGTCCTTGGATAAATATATTTACCTTGTACTAGGGCATCGTCTGCTTGCACTCATTCATTTATGATTATGCGTTTAACATTTAATGATCATCACTGATGTGGTAGACACTGTACAGGCACTGGGAAGAGGGAAATATTCACTCTCAAGAATTCCAGGGAGAGCAGTAGTGGAAGAGTTGAGGAAAGCCAGTTTGGCTTGGCAGGGCTGCTGCCCTTCCCCTTAAATGACCAGTGTGAGGCTGGTCCTCTCCAGGAGCCTGCTCCTAGCAGAAGATCTTTTATGGAAGATCAGACTTGGGAGGAGCAGAAGGAGAGACTAGGCCCCCAGGGGAAAGGGAAGCCAGTAAGATGACAAAAGGCTAGGCAGGTTGTCATGTGTATCTTTCCCATTAAGCCTATGATCCTCATTAAAATTACTAATTTCGTACCTTCACTACTGGTTTGATGCAGGGAGCATGCAAAAGGTACAGGTGTTCTCCAGAGAGGAGCCAGGCAAGAGAGTCAATAAGCCCGAGCATTCTGCTATGAGCAGAAATCTGCCTAGTGACTAAGGACTTGGACCCAAGCACTTCCCTCCTTGCTCCCTTTTCTTCCTCCTTGTCTTCCTCTTTCTCTCCTTCCCTCCTTCCCTTCCTGGTTCCTCCCTCTCTTCCTTTCTCTCCCCCTTCCTTCCTCCCTGACTTCCTCTCTTCCTCCCTTTTCCTTCCCTCCCTCTCTTCCTTACTTCCTCCCTCTATTCTCTTCCTCCCTGTTTCCTTTACTTCCTTCCTCTCCTCCTCCCTTCTCCCTCTCTTTCTTCTTCATGTGCTTTCCTCATCTGCAACAGCTCTTGCTCAGAGAATGTAGAAGTGGGAGTAAAAATGGATGGGTTATTGGAGTGATCCTACAGTTTAAACCAGGAATAAAACACCAACAGCAGCAAACTTGCTTGCCCTTGTCTTTGATATATAGCTGCAAATGTTCTCTTGACTCTCTCGTCCTAGCTAATCTTCAGCTTTCATTCTGACATGGTTGGAGCAGAAAAACAGGCCAAGAGGGAAACTAAACCAAAATTGGAATTGAAAATTGTTGCATTTTTTTCCCTTGAATATGAAATGCTACCGACTGAAACAAAATGGAGCCTACAATAGTTTTTGCTTCAGTCATCTGCCAACTTAACCAACTCTTACAGCCTGGAAGTTAGAAAGGCCAATCAGCAGCCTTCCAGACTGGACCCTGACAGGAACAGGAGCAGAAAGGTCAAGTAGGTTTCCCCCTGAAAAATATAGCCACCATCAGCTAATCAGTGGCAATGTATATCTTCATGTAGGAACACAGGTTAAGATAAGAGAAGCCAGGGTCTAGGGCTTGAAACAATTCCCACCTTTATGAGCCCAGCCTTTGCAATCCTGTCATTCTTATCTAACAAGAGAATTCTCTATGAGTGCTGAGAAAACGCTTTATCCTAACCTACTCAGCCTGGGAGAGGGCGTTGGCCTGCAAGAGGCAGAGTCTTCTTCATGAAGGAGAAAATACCCTTCTGGACTTGAGATATAGGGTTTTACAGTTAAGAGAAAGAGAGTGAGCCAGAAATAAACAAGCACAGATAAAACTGTAAAATACTGTGAAATACTCATGGACAAACAACAGACAGATCAGGGGTAGAAAAGATATGCATATCATTATACACAATCAAAAAATACACATAATAGCTGGCTTTTTTTGAGTGCTTAGTAAGTGCCAGACACTATTCTAAGTGATGTAAATGAAGCACAGAGCATTTAAGTAACTTGACCATAGTCAAACAGCTCATTTGGGGAGCTGCAAGTAGTTAATGTGGCTGCAGAAGTTAAATGTGTTAAATTAAATTTGGAGAGCCTGGAAGTTGAGAATAGGAGAACTAGGGTGATAATATCCATGGCAGATCAAGGAGCATGACTTTAATCCAGTAGGCCATGTGGGGAACCATTGAAGGCATTTGAAGAGGGGAGTGATATAGTTAGAAGTATGCATTGGGGTGCTAAGCTCAAGTCCCTCTGACTCCAACGCCTTGGAGTGGGATGTTATCAGTGCTTACGTTGTATAGGTTTATATCTTGGGAAGGTTAGCTCAGGTGGCCTGTATCCCACAGGACTGTGGCTACTCCTACTCAAAGTAGCCCCGCACTCCTCATTTTGCTTCCATATATTATCAGGTATGATGGGCCAGCTTTCAGGCTTGTAGCTCTGCCCTTTCACCTTCTACAGGATTCTTTCTTTCCCATCAGTCACACATGAACTCTCACGTTCCCTCAGTTGGAAAGGGATATTTGATATGACAAGTGCAAAAGAATGTAAAGATATTATTGACTGTATCCCATTGGTTATGAGATTTGAATGAACTCACTGAGATCATTTCTCAGGTTCTTCAAGGATAGAATTAGACCATTCTTAGTCTAATCAATGAGTAGCAGCTGCCAGAAGTCTGGGAGGGTGCTAAACTCAAGTAATGCTGATGGCACGATGTTGATCATCCAAGCCTTTTAAGGGCACAGGAGAGAGAAGGGATAGCATATATGCCAATATTTTCCACTCTTGGGCTACTGGAAAAGCCAACTGTTCTCTCTGCCTCTTTGGAGTTTCCATTCCAAAAACACTGCAGCTTTTCAGGCTTTGTCATGGAGTTAGACTTATAACCAACTTAATTTCCTGGAACTCAACATGTATTCTTCAAGCACCCATTCTGTATACAGCATACTCATTGTTCTGGGAGTTACACTCTGCTCTCTGTATGTTATGCCTATTATTTTGAAACAATACTGATGAGAAATGGTCATGGTGCCTACATCTTAGGAAGGCTAAGTTAGTTCTAGAAATTTTGCCTGTAAAGACTGAACTAGTTTGGGAAGACTTCATGTCATTGAGAGATGAATCTTCTGAAGAAGGGTAGACTAAGTCCTGGGTTAGAATCCTACTTCTGATGCTTTGCACGATCTCTAGCAAGTTATGTATCCTCTCTGTGCTTACTCATCTATATGATGTATAATAATAATAATAATAATAATAATAATAATACAGAAGAAGATATCTTAACCATCTGCCCCCTCAACCAACTGGTCAGATTACTCAGCACTCTACATTCCTTCTATACATCACACTGATAGATGCTCATAGCACACTGAGTGCTCATGGCTAGGGGTTACTTTCTAAGATGCCCACTCATTTCTATTGCAAGTGACCAGCTCCTTACACCAATGATACTTGGTAAGAGGCTTCTCCTACCCCTATACTGAGAAATAGTATAGTGTAATAACTGAATGCCTCGATTCAGGATCTAACTCGGGACTCAAATTCTGCCTCTGCCACTTACTAGATATGTATCCTTGGGAGGATTATTTAATCTCTCTGGGCTCAGTTTCCTCATTTGTAAAATGAAGATGTTAATGGCACCTATCTCATAGAGTTGTTGCAAGGATTAAATGAGTTAATATTTTTAAAACACAAACGTGTTTACTAAATTTTTTTGTAAAAATTGTCTGGATTCTTATATATTAGATTTACTTTTCCTTCTGATTCCAAGTAATTTCAATGTTGGTTATACTCTACTTCTCTGCCTTGAAGAAAAGTGTAACTCTAAAGATACTGCTGTTTTCCATTTCAATCAATTGCATCCATTGTAGGATATGGCCTCCAACAGACAGGACTCAGGTCAATCATTCAACCATTTTCTTGCCTTCAGTAAATATATCCTTTTCTTATGGCATCACAGAACACAACTGGCCACATTTGACAGGGTGGAGTTTCTTGAGGAAGATGAATGGGAGGAAGTTGGATTCAGGTCAGAAGTGAAGAGCTGAGGGAGGGCTGGGTGGGTGAAAAGTTGACTAGAAAATTGCAACGTCAATATGAGCAGACAGGCTAATGAAGGACTGCAATTTGCAGATGCCTATCTCGCACATTCTTTCTCTTCAAGGGAGATGGCATATGCTAATCAGAATCTTCTAAGGCTGGCCCAGGATCATTGCAAGTACTGTGTACAAGGGTGCATTTCAAGAATGGGAGGGTGATGTCCTTTCTTTGAACAAATGATGATCTTTAAATGCTTGAACTATTAGACAAACCATGGACACTAATAGAATAAGCAGAAAACTGTAAAAAAAAAATTGGTCAGAAACCGAAAAAAATGAGATTACAGAGTCTGAGAGATATAAGGAGGAGAGAAAGAGAAGGGAAATAGCTCATTCTTCATTCTTATGTACTTTGCGGTAGGTGCTCTCCCAGGCATTAACATTAGCTTATTGATGCCTCAATGCAACCCTATTAGGAAAGTATCAGTATCCCCATTTTACAGATGAGGAAATAGGCCTGGAGATCCCAATGTTGCACAAGTACTATGTGTCATCACTAAGATAAATACCCAGGTCCATCTGTCTCGAAGACTTGTGATCTTTCCGTTATACTGCACTGCTTTCATGCCAGAATAAAAATTAACATCTGTTATATTTCCCCATTTTTGTTACGGGCATTATGTGGCAGAGGTTAAGAGCTGGGATGCCAACGCCAGCAAGACTTAGATCCCAGTCCCACTTTGATCACTTACCAGCTCTGTACTCTAATATGTCTCAAGTTCTCTGAGCACTGATTTCTTCATCTGTGTAATGGAACCTGCATCATAAGATTGCTTGGAGGATTGAATTGAAGGAGGCATAGAAAGTGCTTATATAGAGAAAATGCTCAGTAAATGGAATCTTTCCTTTTGGTACTTTCAGTTTTATTACTTTATTATTAATATAGTTCTCCACTTTAGGTGTACCAGTGTTATCAAATTTGTGTAACTAAGAGCTCCTTGAAGACTATGACATTAACTTAGAGAATCGTCAAAGTGTTAGAGCCAAAGGGAACCCCAGAGAAGCCATACAAATCTAACTTCTCATTTTATAGATGAGGAAAACTAAACTCAAGAAAGGGAAATAATTTGTCCAATGTTACATATAATGATAAGCAACACCCCTGTTGTCATTACACCTATCATACTTCTAAACATATATATCCTCAAAAAACATTTATTAATCTAATCCTGCTCTCTTACCCTACTTTAACCTCAGAGCAGCCTGTATGGCATGTCTCGTTCGTTAACCAGTTGTAGATCTTGCTAGGAGGTCACATCTGAATTTGGAGGAATTGTCTCTGCAGACCTTGGCCCACCTGCATTAGCCCAGGGCTCCTCTTTCAATACCACAAATCCTGCTCTAGTTGTTTCCAGGGGAAATCAGAAAATCAGTAGCCCTGCTGAACCTTGTGATCAGCTGGGAATTTTTTTAGAGAACCAGAAAGTGTTTTCAATATTGTGGTTATTTATGGCATTTCATCAGCCAACAATGTAAATTAAATTAATTAAAAAGCATTGTACATTTCTAATTCCAACACTGGATTCACTCGGTGGCCATGGAAATTTTAAATAATGGATAATAGTCATCTCTAATTTCTCAACATATGTTTTTTCACTTACACAGCTGTGAAAAAATTATATTTATATTTTTGTTGATGCATAATTTCCAGCTTGAAAACAGAATTCATATTAGCATTAAACTGACAACAGGTGTCAGCTTTTTTTCTTTTTCTGGTGAGCTGGAATAATCCTCTCTTTGGCAGCAAGTCAGTATTTTTTCACAGTCACTTTTGCATCCTTAAGAACGCCTTTAAAATTATTTTCTACTTGATGAAACACACCCTCTCAAGGCTTCATTATTCTCACCCTGGTGTTATCTGATTGAATATTTGAATCGTAAAAAACTTGGGAGATTTGTGTCATTCCTACCCAAGACTGCATAGAACTATGGCTGGGTATGTTCACAGCATTTTGAAGATTTTCTGCTAAAAAAATATCCATGACTTTAAATGATCCAATTGTATTTTAAGCCATGTTACTGTTTATTTTAAGTATTGATTAGAAGATGTCTTTCAGGTATAAAATAATCAAGCCAAATGCAACTCATTATTACATTCCATTCAACATGGTCTTTAAAGAAAGAAAAATTCCCATGAACCCTCATCAGTTTCTTCAAAATTGCAATTTCTTTTTCTGCACTACAAAAAAAAAAAAAAAAAAAAAAAAAAAAAATCTCTCCTGGGCTTCAACAGAGTTTAAGAATTTGTAGTAAATTTGAATTCAAGGCTTCTTCCTCCTATATTTCTCCTAAGTTAACATGTTCATCTTTATCTTTCCTTCCCACCCTCCTTCCACAGGCTATTTTCAAAGAGCCTCTACTGAATTTCCTTTTTTGAAGTCTCTCTCCCTCCCAATCACAGCTCCACACTGCAGTTCAGTATTTCTATGTAAATAAACATTTAAACTAGACTCTGCCTTGCTTAGTACCCTTAAGTGGCTCTCTTTTCCTCTGGAGATAAACTTGGAATGATCGAAATACACAAAGTCTTTCACGGCCTGATTCCCTTTGTCCCTAACTCCTTTTCTGGTGACTTCCCAATCACTTACCTCTTCAGATCTACGGTGCAGCCATTTAGAACTTCTTGGTGTTCCAGAAACAAATATGTGATTCCGTTTCCTTCAGTGTTTTGGTCTTGGTGCCTCACATTCCCAGTTGCCCCATGCTATACTATCCAGATTATCTTCTTCAAGACCCAGCTCAGGTGTTTCTCCTCCACAAAGCCTTCACTGAATTGTGCCACTCATCACCCCAACTCCCTTTCACTCTGGCTGTAGATGGAGTGGCTTCCCTTGCTAGTATTTCACATTATATTCTTTTTTAAATTAATTTATTTTATTTTTATTTTTAGAGAAGCTTTAGCTTACATAAACGTTACATCAAAAATACAGGAGATTTCCATATACCCCACCCCTTCCCCCTCCCACACTTTCCTCCATTAACATCTTTCATTAGTGTGGTACATTTGTTACAATTGATGAACACATATTGAAGCATTGCTACTAACCATGGTCTATAATTTATATTATAGTTTATAGTTTGCCCCGCACAAGTTTATAGATTTTGAATAATGGCCTGTATTCATCATTGCAATATCACACACGACAATTCCAATGTCTCAAAAATGCCCCCATGTTACACCTATTCTTTTCTCTCCCTCCCCTCAGAACCTCTGGTGGCCACTGCCTTTATATCAATGATACAAGTGCTAGAATGATAATAAGTCTACTTTAGTCCATAGTTGCATTCACCCCTTATGGATGTCAATGATGGGGGAATGTGTGGGGAGGGGTGCATGTGGGGAATGCTTCTATGGTATATGAATATTTCAAGTGGTCATGGGATGTTACCTCGGTGGGTGGAGACCCACACAATAACCAAAATAAAATTGAATTCCCATCCTGGGAAGTCCGCTACATTCTCTAATAGAGCAGCAAGAATCCCCTGAGCACATGAGCATTGCTTAGTGAAGGAGGACAGACCATTACACCAGGCCCTTGATATTGATGGTTGTACTTATGAACCTTCTCTTGTGAAATTGAAATTTAACCTAGTATTGTATATTCCCTAAGAGTTACCTCCTGAAAGCCTCCTTGTTGCTCAAAAGTGGCCTCTCTCTAAGCCAGCTCAGCATATAAATGTACTACCTTTCCCCCAGCATGGGACATAACTTCCAGGGATAAGCCTCCCTGGCACCAAGGAATTATTACCAAGTGCCGACTACAATGAATCTGGAAAAAGACCTTGATAAAAAGGGGGAAATATTAAATTCAATGAGTTTTCATGGCTAAAAGATTTCAAAGTGAGTTGGGAGATCACATTCTCTTTTTACTTGGAGAGGGAGCATATCACAGTGGTTAAGAGCTTGGTTTCTCAAGTCCGATTTTCCTTTTCCTGATTCCCAACCCAGCTCTGCCATTTAGTGGCTGTGTTATTTTGGGCAATATTAAATCTCTATGTGCCTTAATATTCTCATCTGTAAAATGGAATAAATAATTATACTCTCTTGATAGGGTACTCATGAGAATTAAATGAGACAACATATGTAAAGTATGTACAACAGTGGCTGGCAGGTAGTAAGTGCATAACTAATGCCAGATGTATCTTAGTTCTTATCTGTATAACTGTTATATTTGTTTAGGGTCTGATTTCCCCACTAGACTGAGAGTTCCTTGAAGGCTGCAATGTAGTTCCAACATCTTTGTATCCTGGGTGCCTGGTACTATGCCTGATATAGAAAAGATGCCCAGGAATAGATGAAGGTGGCATGAATGAACAAATGAATGTAGACAGAAAATCTGAAAATTCAGGAAGTAAGGAGATATTTACCCCTTCAGTTATGTAATGTAGTTATGATGTCCCTAACACTTCTTACTTTTTTTAAAAAAATTCTAAAAGAATTCCTTTTCTTTAATGATTACTAACTAAAACATGGGGTGAGTGTTTGCTGCACATTTGCAAGAGGGTTTGAGTCCAACATCCACACTCTGTTAGGCTGCCTTGTTCTATTTTACTTTCTTTTGCCATTGCCAAAATGAATATCCATTGATGGGATTTCTAGTATTCATCACATGCAGTCACCAGATGGATCTGAATAGCTTCTGTAAGAACCAATTTGCATTTGGACATGGCTTCCAAAATGCCTTCCCATTATAGCCTCCATTTGCCCTCCATGTACCCCAACATCTTCCACTCTTTTCTGAAGGCCACATCTCTTATTTTGGAAATAGTGGGTCAATTTGATACAACTGAGCTGAAGAAAATTAAAACAAGGACTGTATTTTATTGCCAAATTATGACTTGCCTGTATATTTCAACTTCTGTGTAATCTAAAAAAGGTTTTCATTATAATCATCTTTTGTAGAGCATCCCCAAGGGATTTCTGCAAGACTCTGATTTTATTCTTCCCCACTGTTCCTAAGATTTCATCTTTGGGTTTAGTTGTACAGTGAGCATGGTTCTTGAGCCAAGATCTTCTTGTTAAGGCTGTTATGTTTATTTTGGGCTCATGTTAGGTTTCATGAACTTAAATGAAAAGTAATAAATTCATAGAGGAAATTGTGTTAGCATGTGATTAACATCCCGGCTGAAGCAGAGTGGTGTACCAATGATGGAAACATGTGCTTGTATCATGATGAAATGCAGATTAGAGACCCTGGAGCCAACCCAAGGATATCTGCCCAAAATGGTTTCATCTCTGTCAGCTTTAATCTGATTGAAAGAAAGCATTGCTTCAACACAGCAAGAAAAATGTGAAATCCGGAAAAAAACAAGTGGCATTCTGTATTCCATTTAGATGTTATTAAAATAAATTTTCATTAAGAGTAGAAAGTATACTAGACTATAAATCAAAGGACTTGCATTCAAATCCCATCTCAGCCACTAACTTATGCTATCAAATCTTACAGGGCCTAAGTTTCTACATCTATAAAATGAATGTGCAGGGTTAAATTAGTAGTTTTCAATCTTTTTTCCTTCACAGTATAAATGACAAATAGTGGTCACACACTCCCATGGGCAGGCCCAGGGTTGTGCACAATTACCCATGTACTAGTTATTGCTTTGGCCCTTTCCTCCTGCTCAATTAAACATATCAGAAAGCACAAATGAGATTGACATTTTAAGATAACTTTGAATCTCATTCTGTCTGGTTTATTTAAAAATTTAAAAAGCAAATCCTTTGGAACCTTTTGGTCCATCATTATTAATTTTCAAAAAGGTTTGGAACTGCCACACAGTTCCAAAAGGTATATTACAAAATTTGAGTTGATGAACTCTAAACTAAATGATTTTTTAGATCCCTTGAGATGCTATCATTCTACATTTCTATGAGTAAATTAAGGCGGTGGTAGAGTAAAGTCTGAGACATTGAGTCTTTAACTATTTGGAATAAAATTAGGAGGAATAAATTCATCTAGGTAGGCTTCCTCATTCTTACTTTGCCATGCTAAGCAGAGCTGTGTTTCTAAAATGAAGTAATAACATCATCACCTGTAAATAAGATAGACTCCTTTTTTAAAAATTAGAAATATGAAAAACTTGACTAAAAACATTAGTAGTCGTTTTGGAGAATGTCTCATCATGAAACATTTATCTGCAGGAAAAAATAATGTTTGTAGTATGGTGGCTATTAAAATTCTGAGTAATAAAGGAAAGAGATTAAGGTAAAAGCTGCCATAGGGCCACTGGAGCATCTCTCATATAAAATGACCTATACAATTTTTCATTTCCTACCATATCATAATCTATATAACCTAAAAATTTTCACACAAAATACCTGGATAAAGTAAACCTTTAAAATACATGTCTGAACTCATAAGAAATAAACAGAAATCCCAAAGGTCCTAAAACAAAGGATGAACCAAAAATGAAAACTATTTTGTCAGAATGGTAACAATAAATCTGTGGAGTGGAGAGAAGAATTACCTGTCCCAATGACCTAAAGACATAGGTTTTAAGTCAACATTGAGAAAGGAGACTTTCTCTTTAAGTGATCTTCTAGTCCTCTCTTACATGGCAGGATCAAATATGGCCACTTCCTTTTCCTGTGTCTATGTATTTCTGTGTCTCTGTTTTTATCAGACCCAGAAAGAGGGTAGAGACTCAACTTGAGTCATGCCTCATTGATGTAATCCAGTCAAAATGACCGCACACTCACAGGAATGGGTTAGTTCTCTTTTTTTGTGATTCATAAAAGAATTTCAAACTTCCACAGAGAAGTTCTACAAATGAAAGATGTGGCCATTAAAATAAACTCAATAAATGTGATCAACTGTAGTTTCAACATAGTTGAAGATAAAATTTGTGAATCAGAATGTACCAAAGAAAAATGAAGTAAAAAATTTTAAAGAGAGTTAAATAGATATGGAGAATAGGACAAAAAGTTCCAACTTACATGTAATGGGATTTCCAGAAGAAGAAAATAGAATGAGGAAGAAAAAATTGAAAGAGTTAATGGCTGAAAACTCTCCTGAATTGATAAAGCTACATGAATATTCAGAATCAGAAAGCAAAAATATGTAAAACCTATAAATCCATACCTACACACATGGTGGTGAAAATGTAAAATGGTACAGCCACTCTGGAAAATAGTTGGGCAGTATTTTATAAAAATAAACATACACTTACTTTACAACCCAGCAATTACACTCCTGGGCATTTATGCCCAGAGAAATGAAAACTTATATTCACACAAAAATCTATACCTAAATGTTTGTAACAGCTTTATTTTATTAGCCAAAAACTGAAAACATCCACAATGTTCTTCAATAGGTGAAAATTTAAACTATGGTACATTCATACCATGGAATACTACTCAGCAATAAAAAAGATGAACTATTGATATATGCAATAATTTAAATGAATCATAAGGGCATTGCACTAAGTAAAAAAAGACAGTATCAAAGGGTCACCTACTGTTTGATTCCATTTATATAACATTCTCAAAATGACAAATGTATAGATATAGAGAACAGATCAGTGTTGCCAAGGATTAGGAAAAGTGGAGGGAAGGGTGCTGGGTGTGAATATACAAGGGTAGTATGAGGAAGAGCTTTGTGGTAATGGAATAGTTCTGTATCTTGATTTGGGTAATTATTAAAAGAATCTACACATGTGATAAAATGGCATAGAACTATACATATACATTGCACAAATATCAATTTCCTGGTTTTGGTATTAGACTATAGTATAAGTAAGATGTAAGTGTAGGATGTAATCATTGGGGGAAATTGGATAAAGGGTACATGTACTCTCTATGTACTGTTTTTGCAACTTTTTGTGAATATATAATTGTTTCAAATTAAAAAGTTACAATCTAGGGAAAATACAATAGATTTTAAAAGGGTCTAAAAGGTGGCCAGAGAAGAAAGACAAATTATCTATGAATAAACGACAATTAGACTACCAGCCAACTTATCAAAAATAATGGGGGAAAAAAAAAATAGAAGGAAATAGAACAATACCTTCCAAGTTCTGAGCAAAAATTAATCATCAATTTAGAATTCTATACCCAGCTAAACTATCATTCAAAAGTATGGCTAAAAGAAAAGCATTTGCAGACAAAAAGCTGAGAAGGTTTACTAACAAGTTTAAAATGTACATTAAGAAGTTCTGAAAAAAGCATTAAATCATGAAAGAAGAAGATTCAAGAAAAATGAAGAGAAGACATATTGATAAACTTGTGAGTAGCTATCAACACTCATTATCTGTAGAAAACAAATAACAAACAATATTATACTTATTCAGTCCACAAATATGTATTAAGTACTAAGTGTTAAACACTGTTATAAAAGGGAATGCAGCAGTTTCATATTTCTAATAAAGGATAGAGATAATGAGTGAATAGTCATTTTGTGGATTTAAACAAGAGATAACCCTACAATACTGGACAAAAATAAACAGATAAGAAGGAAGGTGGTCAGGGTTAAAATGGTTCTAAACTTTTTTATTTTGTTGTGTTTCATTTTTTGCTTAGCAGGAGGTAGAGTGTGTTTTTAAGTAATGTTAGATTTTAAATGAAATATTCTTATTAAAAGAATAAAACTGAATGAAAATCTTTTAATCCAGTAGGAAAAAAAACCAGGAAATTAAGAAAATTTTGATCAATCTAATAGAAAACAGAAAGGAAGGGGGATTTTTTTTAATTCAGAGCAAATAGAAAGCATAATATGTTGAAGTAAATCCATATTTATCAGAAATATCAATATATACATATGTGGACTATACTTAGTTCAGATATATAGATCATACTGGGGTAAAAATCCAGCTATATGCTACTTACAAGAAATTTACCTAAATCCTGAGGACACTGAAGGATTGACAGTGTAAAACCTGGAAACATATAAACTAGCTGCATGCTTTGCATAATTTCACTTGATCTTAGCCAAAAGGCCGAGAAGCGATAATAATTTCTGTATCTATAATGATATCAGGAAAAATATACTTTACTGCAATAAGTATCAGGAAATAAGATAGTCATATATAATAATATTTTAAAAATTTCCCAAGAGGTATAATAGTTACAAACTTATATGTACTTAGTAATATACTGTAAAATAAACAAAGCAACCTTTGATAGTTTGATAGCAATAATATGGTAGAGTAAAAGCACATGGATTCTGGAAACATAGCCTTGAGCTCAAATCTCAGATTGACCATTTACTTGCTGAGTGACTTACTTAACTTCTTTCTTCCATAATTTTCTCACCTGTAAAATGGGGCCATAGTAGTATTAACAACTTCATATAGTTGTTATAATATATATAACCATTAAGGCTGTCAGATAGTGAACACTATATAAGTGTTATTAATATTATCACAATTATCTTCACCATCATCAAATGAAAACAGAAAAACCAACAAATCCAAAATTGTGTCAGGAGATTCCTATACACATCTCAGTAATCGATAGATTAATGTACTATTTGTTTGTCTATGTTTTCAGATCCATTCCTCACCCTTTCCCTGATCTGTTTTGTATCCCTCTTCTTTGTATTGTAGAAAACTACATTTTCAAGTGTTCTTGCCTAATGGCAATTTGGTCTTAAAGATCATGGGAAAAAGAATAATGGTTGAGAGGAGGAAAGAATGCCAGGGTGTCTCCATTGTGTCTCCAGCATGGTGTCTCTTTCTTGGCTAAAGCTCTAGCCAGACAGCCCCTCCCTTCATGGTCTCCAATCCCACTTGGAATCCCTGCTCTGGCTCTAGGTCCCACCAGATGACCCCAGTTCTGGGCTCTGCTAACCTTACCTTTTCTCCTTATTCCTTCAGGTATAAGTGTGAAGTTGTTGCCTTCTCTTGCTTATCTCTGGCTTGCTTCACTGTTCCTCATTTGACTTCTTAGTACTTCCATCGCTTATATAATTAATTCCCTGATTGAAATACCTAGATTATGTTTTCTTGACTGGAATCTGACTGATATAATCAATAAGACAAAATACTAAGAATACAGAAATTTAATAGTCTATTTTTGATGTAATAGAAAAATTCAAATTTATCAGAAGTGACCTAGAATTTCCAAGAACTGATCAATTACAAAGTTGCATCATGCCTTTATGAGAGAAGGAAACTATATGAAAAATATTCTTAACAGGAGTGTGGATACTATAGCAGTGAAGTAGAGAATGGAGAATATGACGATCTATTCATTGTGGATCACAATGTGCTTTCCCTATGATTATATAATTTGATTTTAAAGTACATAAGCAGTTTTTATTCTTACACTTTTACAGTCTAAGAATCCGAGACATGAATAGAAGGCAAGCCACTTAACTTCTCAGGATGGAAGACTAAGACTAGTTTGGCTCTTATATCATACTTTTTTTTTTTTCAAGATTTATTGAACACTACTAAAAGCAAGATATATATGCAAAGGAATAGGTGATATAAAGATGATAGGACTCTATTCATGACCATCCTAGATTAGAAATAATCTAGCACTATTTCCATCACATCACACTAAAGAGCTTAGATTGTTCTTTCCCCAATCACCTACATCTTTGACTATAAAAAGTGAAAGTCACTTTCTTGTGCAAGGCCTACCTCTTCAGAAGGTGTAGACATGAAATAGTGAGGGAGCAAGAAATTGGACCAACCAATCAGAGCAGCCAATTCCTCTCTAGAACTTAGTGGGGGAAAAAATGTTACAGCCAAATTATCCTCATTACCAAGTCCAGCCCTTATTGTTCAAATCAGGACTTTGAACAAATCAGGACTGTTTCCCAGGCACTTTATCTGGACTCTAGATATTCCAGATTATTTTTACTCTCAAAAATAACAAAAGTAATTTTCCAAAGAATCAGGGCATTTCAGAACCACACTAATTATAAAATAGTAAGTTCAAGAGACAAGTAGATCTATTGGAAACATTTGCATAATGCAATCAGAGACAATTAAAATTGTAGTGCTTTGCAAAATCTACTTCCATTGTCAGATACATACAAAATTACATATTGATCAACACAGGAATAGAGTTTGTTTTACTTTCTTGAGTTGGCTCTTGTACCATAATTAGTTCTCATAAACTTGTATTTTAACTTCTTTTCCCAAAAGGTCAAGTAGGTAATAGTGTCTTCAATTCTGCTGGTTTTGAAAGGAGCTCAAAATTGGAGTTGGCCAGGTTCCTTTGCTGGTCTGAGTTGCTTTTTCTTTGAGAATGGTACTCAAAATCATTACATCTCAAGGTTGGAATAAATCGTAATTAAATCTAAGTCAACTCTCATCGCCCACTGATGCTGTAATTCATATCATAAAACTAAAGACCCTCAGACATTAGGCAAGTAACTTAATTGAGTGAAGCTAGCTGGGAATAATACTAGAGCAGGAGTTCTTAACCTTTTTTGTTCTACGAACCCCTTTGCCAGTTAAGTGAAAACCACAAATCCCTTACCAAGTCCACACTATCCTGTATATTATTTAATAAATATATCACACCCATACCAACATGTCCCCACAAGAATAATGTTTTTTTTGAATTTTCAATTCAAGCTCACAGACCCCCTGAAATCTTTCCACGGACTTCTGTGGACCCCAGGTTAAGAACCCCTGTACTAGAGGGAGTGGTGGGGACTACAGCAAATTGGAGTATACTTTGCCTTTATGGTATAGCTTCTATTTATTGCTAGAGTGTAGGAATATAAGTCATCTTGACAAATCTTCCAGTTTTTCAGGGAAATTCAGAAATATGGATTTTTATTATAAATTATCTGACTTGTTAAAATATTGGCAAATAATTCAAAAATGTTTTTAAACATCTTCCAAATGCCAAGTACTACTTTAAGTTCTTCTGAAGCATAGATGAGTAAAACCTGGTCCATTTCCTCAAGGAGTTCACACTATTTTAAAATAACAGATACATAATGAAGAAAATAAAATAATTTTGTAAGTGCTAACACAGAGGTAAGTGCAAAGTATTAGAAGAAAATATGATAATTTAAATGATTCTGCCAAGTTGGCGGAAGGGCTGAAATGACTTCCTGGAGGAGCCATATACATTTTGAATTATGCCTTAAAAGATAAAAGGATACTTACCTATGTATGAGCAAAGGAATGGTGTTGTAAATCTCCATGGCACGTACAGCAAAAGATCAGAGGAATGGAGTAACTGGAGATAAGGCTGGTGAAATAGGTAGCAGCCAGGCTGGGAAGGGATTTATACTCCAAGATACACATAAAATGATTGTAGCCAAGGTTGTTGTTTGTATTAGAATTAATATCAGAAGTATTTTATTTGAGAAAGTACTGTGAAAGTACCTAGGATCACAGATTAGGGAGATTGAACTGGAGTCAGGGAAATGAACACTAAGGTGAGGGAAAATGAAAGGATGAAGATCTGAACTTGGGTAATGGCAGTGGGGACAGAATGAAGGGGACAGATTGAAATGGTCAATTGCACCTCTAACCAAAGGAGAGAGAACAACCAAATTAAGTGGAAAATTGAGTGACTGATGGTACTGCCAACAAGTTAAAAAAGAAGGCATGAGAAATTCAGGAGGGGAGGACAGAAAGCAAATGATAAAGAAGGTACAATAGTAGTATTAAAATGCCATCTTTAAATTTTACACTAGAATGTGTCCTTATAACTTCTACTCATATGCCTCCTCTTTGTTGTTTTTTAAGCTGGGACTACATCTTCTATGAAACATCTCTCCATTGTGTTTTGCCTCCTCCTCAGCCCAACTTTCAATTCTGAGACCCGATTATGTATGGATAACCTAATTTGGGGACATCAATGTTATTTACAAAATGGGTATTCAGCAGTTCTGTGTGATGTGTCTTCATTTTATTGACTGTAAAAGTAAGCCTAGTATTTGAGACTGGGTTCTAGAGACAGAGCCACTTTCTAGCTAGGTGATCTATGGAAAATTTCTAAATTTCTCTGTGTCTCAATTACCTACTTGTAAACTAGGGGTAATAATAGCCCTTCTTTCATAAAGATGTTGTGAACTTTTAATGACTTATTACAATGAAAGAATGTTCTACCAAGAACATAGGAAACACTAAATAAATGTCAATTTGTTGATATTGTATTTAGTGAAACCAATATAGAACATAAACTAATATAGACACCAGATTAGAATTTTGAAGCTGCCACATGCCCTTCATTCCCTTCTGAATTCAGGAAGGACAAAGGGACACCCAAAGAGAAGCCCATTGAACATGTTCATTCAGTCAATCACTTATTAACTTGTACATTCATTCAATCAGTTATCTCTCCATCCATCCACTGATTTGTTCATTCAAAATACAATTATTGCAGGTCTACTGTTTTCCAGCTTCTGGTCTAGACATTAAGAACCCCCAGAAGACATAGGCTTGATGGAAACATAGATGAATAAACAAGTGATTACAATATAGTGTGATAAGTGACATATGGAGCCCAAAACAAAATCCATAGGGAGCATTGAGGAGTTAGTTTGTTTTCCTGATGACAGAAGTCATTTGTGTTGTGTTTTAAAAAGAGGAGAAGTTTGTCAGGCAAACAAAAAGGGAAAAGGGTTTAATACAAGGAGGTCTATCTGTGCAAATTAATAGGCACCAAAGAGTAAAGTGTCTTTAAGGAATAGCCTATATATAAATTAGCACAAGGAGAATGGGGAGTACAGAAGAGAAGGCGCTAGAAAGCCAAGAGCTTTGACTCCAGTGCCAAGGAGATTGGGCTCCTTCCAGTGGGCAGTGGGGAAGCCCTGGAGGTATTTGAGCCATGTACTGAAATTTGCATTTTCAGAAGAATCTCCCTGATAGCACTGTGGATAATAGAGAGAACAGGAAGGACTTGCTAGTGACAGTTCTTAGGTAATCTCTTTTCAGCTCCTTTGGAAAACTGAACAGTGATCATTCACAGGGAATGTTTGTTGAGCCTGTGCAAAACTGAAGATATTGCATAACAATCCCTCCCTACCTTTTTTTCTGAATCTTTAAAATTCAGTAAGTCTATATTATCCTAGGTCTTGAGATGTTAATGACTTTGACTAATTGTCAACACTGGCAATTACAATGACTGATACCTTATCATTTCTTACAATGAGCAATGCTAATTAAAATTGATTGTACTAGAGCTTTCCCAGCAATTGTGGCAGCCCTCCCCCCTCCTTTTTGTATAAAACATGAGCTTATTGTGCTGATTTGGTGAACTACACAAGGCAAGCTTATTATTCTGGTGTTTATTTCCCAGTTCTGCTTGTGAACCACATTAGCAACAATTATGTATTGTCAGAGAAACAGTAGGAATAACTTGTGCCATAAGAAGGATCCCAAATTCCATATCATTCATTCATTAGACAGACCTTTGTTGAACATCTATTATGTGCCAGGAAGCATGCGAAGCACAAGGGAAGCAGATGAGCAAGCTATAACTTGAGGAATTTCAGGCCAGCAAGGATGACAGATTCATTACAAGGTAATTGCAGGTAGTATGGAAGTGCTAGAGTTGGCAGACAGTTCTGCCTACGAAAGTGCAGTAACCCAGAAAAGGTGACTTTTAGATGGGGGTCTCAAACAGGAACAGGGAATTGTTTCCTTGACTTTTATTATTACTGCTGACTAGACACACGGAATTTGCAAGACTTATTCAGTGTCTCAAAAGAAGAGCCTATGAAGTATCCTAATGATAAATTAGCTAGAGAATCAGAGAATCAAGACCAGGAATTGTGCTCTGGAAATTCCAGGCTGTTAAGAAAGGAAGGGCATATCAGATAGGTGGCATGAAGTTTACCAACACCTAAAGAAGTGGAAAGAAACTGCCTGTTCAAAGAAGAATGGGAAGATCATCCTGCTGAAGTGTGAGTGCCTGGGGGACAGGCCGGTAGGCAATAGCTTTTACAAAGCAGTCCAGTTAGTGGGGACAGAGCACAAAGACCCTACCCTTTGCCTAATTTTGGGACAACCATGAAGAGTCATCCCAACCCCAGAGCTCTCTTAGGATCAACTGAGTCATCTCTTGCAACTGCATCACAGTGCATTTTGTGCCCACATTGTCCCAAAGGTATTGTTGCCAAAAGCGGCCCCCAGTAAGCATCCTGTCTGCAGATGGCAGTCTCAGGTCTGTTTCCTGGGGAACTAGATTTGGGGGATTCAACAATGAGATAAGGTCTCTGACCTCAAGTCATTTAGTTTCGGGGGAAGTTAGGGCTTTCAAAGGCAATGCAAAGCCTCGAGAAATTGTTAAGCCTGTGAAATACATGAACAGGTTGGTAAAGGAGGAGGAGGAAAAAAGAAAAGAAAAAGATTTTTGAGTACCCCATCTAAAATTGTGGACATTCTGGAGCTCTCTGAGGTCACATAACTTTAGATTTAAGGATTATTAGGGACCATAGAAAAATCTCCCTCCCACAATAATTGGTCATCCAGCTCCACGTGCCTACTCGGAGGAACATGGGCTCACAACCTCACAGGACAGCACATTCCAACAGGCAGTTCTCCTGACTGGGAAACCCTTTCTTCTATTTTGCCAAAACTTTGCTGTAGTTCTTTCTTCTGCAGTCATACATATTGCATTGGCTCCTTTTATACACAATAGCCTTTTATGCATTTGAAAGCAAAAATAATTTACCTGTTATTACTGTTTTTAATTTATGATACAAATTGAGCATCACTGGGTATTTATTGATATTAGGGAATTAATATTTAATCTTAAGGTATGATAATAGTTTATGCTTAAGTTTAAAAGAATCTTTATAGTTTAGATATATTTACTGAAATAATATGATGTATAGGATTTGCTTCAAAATAATATGGAGGAGGGAAGTAGGTATAGAACTAGATGAAACAAGATCTGGTAATTGTTGAAACTAGATGATGGGGATTCATTACACTTTTCTGATACCTTTGTGTGTGTATATATACACATATATACACACACATACACACATACATATATATGAAAATTCCCCAAATAAAATATTTTAATATATATTTATCTTATTAAAATAATAAATGCATTCCATTGAAGAAAAAATCCTATAGTAAGAAAGGCTTGTAATGGAAAGCAACAATCCACTGCCTTCTTGCTTCACCCAGTAGAACTTTCCAGAGGTAACTAGTTTGAAATTTGGGGGGGGCACCGGGGGGCTCCTTCTGCATGTTACCTCTCTATCTCTAAATTAAATGCTTTTCAAGTTCTTAATTGTTGTCTGCTTCTGTTGTTTATGGATTCCTGCAGTGACCAGTGGGGATTGAGTCCATTTTATAAACCCTCTCCTCCCAATATATCTTCTCTTGTTCCTCCTCAGCCACCTTAGCTTCTCGTAGCACACTTCATATCCATTTCCTGTCCAATTATCCTCAGCTAATCTCTCTTGATTCCCAGTTTTGTCAGGCAATATCATTACTGATCTCACCTTCCCATCTACTTTTCTCCCCTACATCCAAAATTGATAGCACCTGTTTACTGTTCTGCAACCATGGCTAAGTCTTCAGTGAATTATTGGTAGTTTTATTCCAAAACTTAGTAACTAAGCACAGAATTTGAATTATTATTACTATGAAATGTTCACAGCAGAACCAAATATTGTGCCCAGAGTGGGCTGCCTTCTTTTTAGGTCCTATGCCACAATGTTAGCATAACTCAGAGAAGACTTAGCATCAAGTGTTAATAGGACCTCCTTTTTCACACTCAACCAATTGCCTTTTTTATGGTACAGCATTTCCCAAGCTCTAAATGATATTATTTAGTCTTTTAACTTCCCCCTTCCCAATTCATGTTTTCTACCGGATGACCTTCTTCTTGGGACCTGAGTTTCTCAGCCAGTCTGGACTTTGTAATCTTCTAGCTGTAATCTTCCCCCTTAGGTTGCATCTTCAGTTACATGGGTCTCATGTCCACCCCTTTCTTGGTTTACTACTTTATTTTGCACGAGAGCTTCCTAAGAAAGGTAGATAAACTTCCTGAGTCCTTGTTCTAAATCCACCTTCACTTTTATTTAACTCTGAATGAATTTTAAGTTGGGATTCATTTTCCCCAGAATGTTTTGCTTTGTTCTTAACCTTATGTATCTACTCTACTATAGCTTTTCTTTTTTCTTTTATTACGTTATTGGCAATCACTTCTTTGATTTCCAAGAGTTCTTATTTTTGAAAAGAAAAAGTACATCTTTTATTTGTCCAATATCGCCTCAAAAAGTCTTAAAGGAAGCTAGTTACTTTTTAATTTCTCTTTTGGTTTCTTAATGTTTTGTGTTACCTCCATGTTTACATTTTCATAGCTATATATCATGAGTGTTTACTTTATTGTCACTGGTGTTCCTCACATGGCTAATCTTTCTTGGTTGCCAGAATAAGAAAGCCAACTAAGGGCTCTGAGGAGGTAGGTGGGGCTGGTAGGCTGGCAGGTATTGTTTAAAGCAATCCAACACTCTAAAGAGACAATGACTATTAAATACCATACATGATCCTGGACTGGATCTAATGATGGAGGAAAAAAGACTTAAAAGGACATCATTGTGACATATGAAAAAATCAGATGGTAAGCTTTAAATCATTGTTAAATTTCTTGAATTTAATAACTGTACTTAAGGTATGTACCTAAGTGAATGTCCTTATCCTTAAGAAATATAGAAATGCACAGGGAAGTATTATGTGTTCAAGGTGTATGATGTATACAACCTACTCTCAAATGTTTAGAGAGAGAGAGAGAGAGAGAAAGAGAGAATGGTATGACAGATGTGGAAAAATATTAAAATTAGTGGATCTGGGTATCTGGGGTGTATATTGAAATTTTCTGTATGGGATTTGTATTATTTTTGCAGCTGTCCTATAAATTTGATATTATTTCAAAGTAAAATGTTTAAGAAAACAAAAGAAAAGAAAAGAAAACAGCAGGAGCCTGACTAGATCAGGTGCCTGGCTGCTGGCTATTCGGTACAATTTGGGGCATGTAGGGCTGACTGGTCCATCTCTAGGATTCTAATTAATCACCTTGATTTTGTCTTCATATCACATATCATAACTCCCATCACATTCACTTTCCCAAGTACGAGAACTTTGGTAATTTGGCAGTGCTACAACTGCCTCTTCAGTTATCAATAATCAGTCCTCCATCCTCTGCTGTTGTTGTTTTTTAAAATTTTTTCAGAGACCTTTGAAATCTCTCATCTACTGATGGTTTCCATTCTGTCCCTTCTCAGAAAAAATTGGGTTTATACCCTTTTTCACCATATTTTAAAAATGTTGTACCGAGAGGGAGATAAGCTCAATGTATGTTCTCTTCCTGCCATTTTAGACCAGACACTTTCCCTTTTATTTTTCCTGAATAGATACCCTCGACTTCCTCCATCCACTTCTCCTAAAATCCTCACTGATCACTGCAGAAACTCATAAACAATATAGAGAGACAAATTTTCAGAACTTTCTAAGCATTTAATTTAGAGATGTGAAGGTAACCTGCAGAAAGATTCTTCCCCCAAAAAGTGTTAAAACTAGTTACCTCTGGAAAGTGGGACCAACGGTAGGAAGTAGGCAGGGGACTATTGCTGAAGGATGTTTTCAACTATCTCCTTGCTTTCTTAAGCATCATTCCATTTTTTGACCTGGTTTGTCAGCTTCTGTGTTAGGCAGAATAATAGCTTTCCCAAAGATGCCCCCATCGTAATCCTTGCAACCTGGCTGCTTACCATATATAGCAAGAGGGAATGTCGTTTAAAGATGGAATTAAGGTTGCTAGTCAGCTCTGCTGGGCCCAGTGTAATCACAAAGGTCTTTAAAAGTGGAAGAGGAGTGCATAAGAGGAGTCGGAGAAGGAGATATGATGTCAGAAGCAGGTTAACGGACTGATGCACTGTGAGGAGGACTCAACCTGCCATTGCTAGTTTTGAAGATAGAAAAAGCAGGCCACAAGCCAAGGAATATGGGCAGCCTCCAGAAGCTAGAAAAACCAAGGAAGTTAAATCTCTCCAGTATCTTCAGAAAGGAATGTGGCCCTGCTATTTAGACCCATGTCAGACATCTGACCTACAGAACTGTAAGATAACAAACACGTTTTGTGGTTTTAAGCCACAAAATGTGTATGAATTTGCTATAGCAGCAATAGAAAACTCACGTACCATCACTCTAAAACTGCAAGCTGAAAGCTAAAGCACAGTGCCACTAGCTACTGGTGAGTGCCCTAGAATTCTTCTCTCTCTTATCCTAGATCCTAATTTCATTATATGGTCAACATTTGCTTTTGTAGTTATCACATGATGCTATTTTCTTACATTGAATTTGCAGAAAATGAAAGCTCATAAGACTTTAAGTGCATGCAGAGAGATTTAAATGACCATATTACCATTTTTATTGTTAGCATAGTGGATAAAGATGTGAACTTGGAGTCAGAAAGAGCTGGGTTCTCATGCTGATTCAGCTACTTACTAACTGTGTGACCTTGAGTGAGTAAATTTACCTCTTGAAGCTTATTTCTTCATCTGTAAATTAAAGCTAAAAACAGTATCAGCCTCATAGAGTTATTGTGTTAACTAAATGAAATGCTGTATTTGAGGGACAATACAGCACCTGGCTCTTGGTTAGTGTACAATCGTGTGTCTTAAACTTGAAAAATGGAGGAGAGGGATGTGGGGTTTACTCCAGAAACTCTGTTTCCTGTTGCTATTCCTAAAGGCATCGATTAAAAATTATATGACTCTCTCATTTTGTTTTGTATAAATGGGATTATATATGGTACCCTGGAATATATTGAAATATACTAAATATTCTAAACAGAAGTGTGTGTGAGTATGTGTGTGTAAGCACTACTAGCACAACATTAGGTAAAAACATTACATAAAAACACAAAGTTTAACATTAATTCAGTAGTTGGTGTACAGTGACTACTCTTTTCTCCCTTGTCCCATTTCCATGGCATTGGACTGAAGACTGTCAACAGCACCCCTGGGAGGACTAAAGATGATGAAGAACCTCCCTAGTGCTCCCACCCCCAATGCCTTCCACAGCCCCTGTTCTGAAGTCTACAGTCCATATAGTAGTCAATGAATGCCTTTAGCTATCAGCTGCCTACTCATTCTTAAAACAATCCCCATTGACCACCTACAGAATCTTCTCAGTTTTGTAGAGATGGAGGAGATCTCAGTTTCTTTACCCTATCCTCAACTTGTCTCCCTACCCATGTTCCCTCAAGAGAATGCCTAAGTCTAAGAGGATGAGCTATGGAGTCCCATTCAGATCAGACCTAGATTCAAAACCTAACTCAGCCACTTGGGGGCTGTTTGACTTTGAGCAAATTGCTTAACTTCTCTGTGTACCCTAGTCTTTCTCTGTAAATGAGGACGATAGCTGCCTCATTGGATGAGTGTTAGAGATGATACATGGAAAAAACACTGGGCAAGATGCCTGCCCTGGTAAGGCTGAGGAGGAGGAAGAGAGTAGCAGCAATAACAAAGTATCATTACTACTTTTTTGTTTCTGTTTTCACTCTAAAGAGACCTTCCAGCCCTCCTTGAGGCCTCTCTTCCCAGGCTGTTCCCTGAGGTCTCATCTCTAGAAGCATCCTCTGCTATTCTGAGTTATAACCCATATGATGTTCCGTGCATTGCTGGTCCCCACAGAGAATGTACTTCAATACAGCATCATTCCATAAAAGCCTAACCTGTCCCCTACCTGGCAGAGATGATGGGAGCTTATTAAGATAATGTCTTTCTAGTTCTAACAGCCCCTTGAAAGACATTTGCTAAATAAACATTGGTATTTGATTTCTGTATTGTTTCAGTTCTTAATAGATGCTCTCTGAGTTGTATTAAGAGTTCCTCTGCAATTCCTCCCACAATATGGATATTTATTAAAGGCTGCTAAATGCAGAATGGTTGTACGTGTAGCTCATGTGTGTTTCTGCTTTGCACCTCCTCTTCTCCCTCTCTCCTCTGCATTAATCCTGGAATGCCCCTCCTTCTAGATTCCTAAACCACTGATTTTCAATCTTAGCTGCACATCAGAATCACCTGGGGAGCTTTTTAAAAAAACTCTTGATGGCTAGCCCTTACCCCAGAAAACAAAATGAAAATCTCTGCAAATGGGACCCAAGCATTGGTGGTTTTCTAAAGTTTCCCAGGTGATTCCAGTGTGTAGCCAAGGCTGAGAACTGTGCTCATCTGATTCCAACATATCCTCCCAAACCTCGATTAAATGATGCATGTGAACAGACAAATCAATAGTTTGTGTTTTATTTTTACTCACATGTGAGCTCCTCAAGGGCAGGTACTATCTCTTATTCTGCACCCAATGAATAATAGTAGCTGGCAAAGAATGAGCACTCAGTGCATATTTCTTATTTTTTTCTGGGGGGAGGGGGTGCAGAATAAAGGCATACCCTCCACAGCACAAAAGATTTCCCATACCTCTGGTTTCTGAAACAATTGATAGGAATACCTCTTACTCATTCTAATTATCTGCCAATTGGTTGTTCAGATTCTCTCAAGTAAAAAATTCTATCATTTGAAAAGAGTAATTTTGTTGCACTCTTTAGCGGGGGAAAGCAGATCATTGCTGTGTGGTATGAACCCTGGTCACCTGGGATTGCAACCAGGTACTGCTGTAGCCATATGGAGGAAGGCCTGGGGTGCGGGGACAAAGAGTGAAACGAGCACAGGTCCTCCAATCTCACTGATCCCTGTGCAAATCTCAACTCCGCTATGTGCCTGCAAGCACATATCTAACTTTTCAGAGCCTCAGTCTCCTTTTTATGAAAGATAGATAATGACACCTAATACTCAGGTGGTGAGGGTCACTAAGGACATAATTTAGGAAAAAGCACACAGTGACAAGCACATGATATGAGTTAAATAATATTAACATTCTAGCTCTCATTCTGTCTTTCAATTCCCTTGAGAGAGTCAGAAAAAGCTTCAGGGAAGAAAAAAACAGAACTGGATCTTGAAGTTTGAGTAGAAATGTTTTAGGAAAACAAATATAAAGGCATCTAAGCAGAGGGAACAGCAATTGAATCTAGTTAAAAGGCATGGCATATTTTGAGATTGGTGAAAACTTCACTGTGGCTGGAACTTGGGAGTTGGTAAGAAGGAGGGTCGTGGTAAAAAGTGCAAGAAATGTAGTTTGGGTACCGTACCACCTTAGTTTGCCAGGCTGCGACAACAAATACCACACAATGGGTTGGCTGAATACCAAGAATTTGTTGGCTCACCGTTTGGAAGGCTAGAAGATCAAGATCGAGGCATTAGTAAGGCAATGCCCTTGGCAGGAAGTCTGTAGTGTTTTGGCACAGGCTTGCTGCATTCCTTGAGGCTCCTTG
This sequence comes from Tolypeutes matacus, assembly GCA_026826555.1. Lineage (NCBI taxonomy): Eukaryota > Metazoa > Chordata > Mammalia > Cingulata > Chlamyphoridae > Tolypeutes > Tolypeutes matacus. The sequence continues at coordinate 53,468,528 of JAKSZT010053883.1, read as the reverse complement.
GCTTGCATCTCTGCCTCACAGTATATGGCAATCTCTCTCTCCTTGTTTCTGCTTTTCCAATTTGCACTGACTTCCGGCTTCCTCCTGTGTGGCCTTCACTGACTTCTGGCTTCCAGTTTCTTCTCTCTGTAAGTTTTCCATTAATAACAGAGTAAGAACCACCTCGATTCAGCTGACACCTTAACTGATAATAACATCTTCAAAAGGTTCTATTTACAAATAAATCCACACCCACAGGAAGGTGAATTAAGATTAAGAACATGTCCTTTGAGGGGGCACATAATTCGACCTACGAAAGGGGTATATCAAAACAGCCTTGTCTGCCAACCTGAGAACGTGGATATTTCCCTTGGGACAAAGGATTACTGTGTCAGTAGTCATCTTTTTCCAGAAACCTCTTCTTTTCCCACCTAGATACTTAGGTTATTGAGGGCAAGGGCCTTGCTAACGGTTTCTTTGTTATTTACCCCTAAGCCTAGAATACTGCCTTAAAAATGTAACAGTAATGAATTGCTCCATAGCCTTGGCATATAAGGACTATCATTTCAAGTCAGCTGGCATCTCCTTTTGCCAGACTGGAATAAAATCTAGCATCACTCTCTTGAGGCTCCATCACTCCTACCTGCTCCTGGAGGGTCCAAGAACTCTGAGTCTTTTTTTAAAAAAGATATTTAGATTACATAACTGTTACATAAAAAATATAGGGGATTCCCATATGCCCTGCTCCCCACACCACCCACATTTGCCCCCATTAACATTCTTCATTGGTAAGGTACATTCATTACAATTGATGAACACATTTTGGAGCATTGCCACTAAGCATGGATTATAGTTTACATTGTAGTTTATATTCTCTCCCACACAATTCTATAGTAGAACCCTGAGTTTTAAATGTTCCAAGCAGAAGGTCTTCTGTTCCCAGTTGGGAAGAGCCCTGGTGTCTTCTTACTGCAGCAGGCTCTCATCATTGCTTAAACATAGCCTTGTGGGTGTCCAGCCTTTGAACAGCTCTGATTGTCCTTCATTCATCCACATTATTTCCCCATGCTGAAGCAATGCTTCCCTGCCCTACATTGCTGTGTCTTGCTGGCTTGTCTCCCAACACAACAAGCTCTGCTCCCCTGCTTAAGTGTTCTGTTCAACCCAGGGTGCCCTCAGTGAGAGCCCTGGCACCAGTCTTTAGTCCTTGGTCTTTACAGATATGTAGAATTATTATTCTCCAAAGCCCAGTTCTCCACCTCTAGGAATTGCTCCCCTAATGGCTTGACTATCTGTCCCTTTCAACACCGAATTTCTCTATATATGCCCTTGAGGTTTGGGATATTTTAATTAATAATCATCAAAGCATAAAGCTTTTATTCATCTCCCTCATTGGGCAATCTGAATTAATTGCATTGATGAGCCTGACCTCTGAAACACAAATGTCTGTTTAACATAAAGACTGATCATTATATAATGAAGTATATTCAATTTAGTAAATAGTTAACTTAAACATTAATATATGTATATATTTACACTGAATAGATGTATAATTTATGCTGATGATAATTACAAATAATACAAAAGCATAATAACGCCACTGCAGCACTGGTATTCATTACCAATGCTTCATTTCATTTCTGCTCAACAGCCATAGACTGCCAATTTCACATGTCCTAGGAACTGTACTGGACACTGAGGATGTAGAAATGCTATGAGAGTGTACTTGTCCTCAAAGAGCTTTGGGTTTAGTGGAAGATAAGACTGGTAAATGGTAATGCTAATGTGTTAGGGAAGGCCTTCTTAAAGAATAATTAAGATGACACAATTGTCTTATTATGACTCTGCAGAGTGTCCTTATTTGATAAACTCTTTCTATGTTAGCCTAGCACTCACCTTGTCTACCTCTAGAATCTACATTGGTCCTTTTCTTAGTAATTTCTTTATAACGTATATTAGCTATATTACTTAGACTTGACTAAGCTATGCTGTTGAAAAAATTAGCCCCCAAATCTCAGAGGATTAACACATCAAAGATTTGATTTTTGCTTCTGTGAAGCCCAAAGTTGTTAAAGAGCAGAGGCTGCTCCACTGGGCTACTTGGGGACCCAGAATCTCTGGGCCCCTTACTTCTTGTAGGAAGATAATGATGCCACCATCTCAGTGCATAGTGGAGAAGGATAAAGAGATAAATGGAAAGCTATACCAGCTTTTAACAGTAACTACCCAGAAATGACCCATAGTGTTAGTCCAGGTCCTAACTAGTCACAGGGCCCCAAACTACCTGCAAGAGATGCTGGAAAATAGAGGGAGTCAATGGATTGTTTGGCGATTGTTACCGTAGCTACTGCTAGAGTAGTGATGCCAGAATGTGAGCTTTGAAGAATTTGAATCTTGATATACTTCCTTACCAGTTTGGCCAGTTAAGACTGATAGAGAATCCATGCCTTCCATAAAACTACTCACTTCTAAGACCAGCATGCCAAGATATTCTATCCCAATTATATAGGTCTTCACACCTTTCTAGGAGTAGTATAAGTAAAGAAGACTGATGAAACACTAATGGAGCTCCCCAAAGAAGTTCAAAATGGAGAAAAAGTCCTTTGTTAACTCTTACTACTTGAGCCATTTGGGTTAGTTAATGAAGGACCCTTTGTTCCCACTTTGAACTTGTTCATCTATAAAGTAGCAACCATAGTATCTCACATCTCTTCTTGGGCTCTAGCAGTCTTCCACAACCTCTGTAAATTAGAAGACGCACTGGACTTATAATGGGGATTATTTCCACAAATGCCTTCTATAAAATGCTCGTGAATACTTGAGACAGAATTACTTACTAGTTCATAAAGACCAGATGGCTCTAAACACATCCTCCATGTCCCAGCACACCCATAGTTTTAAAAATCTTTGGAGCTCGTTCTCTCTGAAAGCACGCCTCTCAATTACTCAACAAACATTTCCTCAACAGCCTTCTAAGGTTGTTTCTGCCTCCTAATATCAGTTTCCCCAATCACCCTTCTCTAGCAAAAGCAAAAGCTATCCACTTAATGCCTCACCATGGAGATTTCTACTTTAACTCTTTGATGATTGTTTTCATGTGGTTTGTGGTTTGTGGTTTGAATGGCACTAGAGAATGCAAAATACCCAAATCAAACTAGTAGTTTTCAGGAAAGTGAGCCTTCCATTTTCCCAATGAGAGACTAATTATTCTATGGCCCAGAGAGTCTAAGGTTGGGTCTTATGAGTTATGAAGTTATTTTTTTCAAATCTAAAAGATCTTTAAAAGCAGAAATGTTTTAGATGAAAGTATTAAACTAAACAATTACATGTGTAGACTCTGTTATTGAGGGAGTTATTTTCATGATGTAGGCTGAATCCAGCAAAAAAATATTTACTGCTCTGAAACATCAATATGAAATAATCAGAATCTAAAATTAAATATTTACTGTATAATCAGCCTACATTCATCCATTCACAATGCTCCCAGAGAAACACTGATTACACTGAATTTGACCACCTGGATTCTACTAATATTTCTAGGCTTAGGAAAAATCTGCCAAAATCTCACTTACAGGCATTTTCTAACAACTTGACCAGGAGAGGGTCTTGTGGAGCAGGGAAGTATGCAGTGATGATAACTTGAGTCAGTTCCAAATAACACACAGACACAGAGACACACAGACACACATATACCAGGCATGCACAGCCACACATTCCTCATCACATTATTCTCCACCACATCTCCTAGGTACAATCTCAACTCAGTAAGTCAATAAATCTTCATAGATCTTCACCAATTCTGTGATAAACACTGTACTAGACATTTGGGTTATAGATGTGACTTATGTGACCTTGCTCATTGGGAGTTCAGAATCTAGTGAGGAAGACAGGTAAACAGCCAAAAACTATGCAATATGATAAATACTGTCTTAAGAATATGTTTAATGGCAGAGGGTTAAAGGGGGCCAATGTACTATTGCAAAATGAAGCGAAAGGCAATTTGATTTATTTTTATTATTTTTTGTGCAAACAGAAAGACCAAAAAAGCAATTTTAACTTTTTGTAAAGATCTCATTTTCAACATTTATTCCAAAAATTAACATTATTGAGTCTGCCAATTCAATGATGTGGAATTAAATTGACTATAGATACCAGCCTTGTGAAAGTGCTAAAGTTAAAAAGAGATGACCAGAAAGTTCTATGCTAGAAAGCAGGGGGCCTGGGAATAAATTGTGTGATCTTGGGTTCAAAATAAGTATTCTCTCATGGCTACCATATTATTTCCTGAAAAACAAAGGAGCTGCTGATATCTTAGGTTCCCTCTACTTTTGAATACTTATGATACTAACTACTAACCATTCTAATATTTTTTTTATTAAAATAGATCCTAGAAATGCTCCAGCAGGAAACAATGTATTAGACTAATTCAATTTACAGCTTTCAGCTGTTTATTCAACAATCAATCAATAAGGCAACATAACAGGTTAAAATCCGGGGCTTTGGTGTCCAGAACTGGGTTTTATATCTGAGTTGTGTCACTTTACTGACTATAAGGCTGTCAGCAATTTATTTAACCTTACTCGGCTTTTCATCTGTAAAATGGGGAGGTTAAAACTTATATCAGATGCAATTTGTGAGGATTGAATGGCATAACAAATAAAAGAGCTTAGCATGGTGCCTGATGCAAAAGAAACTGTCAATAAACATTATTTTTAATGAGTACTTCCGGGTGGCACCTGCTATCCAACCTGCTGAAGAAAATACCTAGTCCCTGTTTATAGACTGAATGAGAGCTATATAAACTTTCATATCTAGTACATATGAAAAGTGATGTAGCAGAGATGCAAAGGATGTCACAGGACACAGGGAGGAGTGATGCTGACTAAGAGCAGGAGGTAGGGGAAGGAATAGAGAAGAGAGACAGAACAGGTAATATGTCAACTGGATTTCATCCACCCCAGGCAAGCCAGAGAGGGACAGACAAAGGAAAGAGCATGAGTGAAGGCACACAGGCCAAATGGTGCATGTGATTAGAAAGCAATCATGGGCCTCGAGGAGATGAGCAAGGCAGCCTGGGATCACCTTGTGAAAGGCCACTTGTAGGAGTTTGGAATCTCAAAGAATGCGCCTCATCAAAAGTTGACTTAATATATATTCATTCTTTATTTTTTTAACCTCAGATTTCTTACTGCGTCAGACTCCATAATACACTGTTGCCTCATTGTACTAAATCAGGGGTCACCTAACTACAGCCTGCAGGACAAATCTGATGTGGGTTCCTGAGCTAAAAATCATTTTTACATGTTTAAATTTTAAATAGTTATACAAGTAAATACAGAATATCCTTTATTTTGTCCCTTGACCCTAGTCCTATATTTGTTATCTGGCCCTTTAAGTAAAATTTTTCTGACCCCTTTTCTGAATGACTGTATTATTAAACTCATGATATTTTGATTAAAAGGTATAAATGCCAATTAAATTTAATAAATTTTTGCTTTATGTCTACCATGTGCATGTGACATCTTTCTCCCTAAAAATATTCCTTCATGTTCAAACTACCTTTTACTTTATGCAATGAGTTCAGGATCCAAAGGATAGATCTGATCTTTCCTATGTTTTTTGGCTCCTTAGCCATACTTAATAGTCTTTCCCAGTTCTTCTGATAATTAATCAATAGGAGTTTTATGTTGTTTTATTTTTCTTCTTTCCACAAATTATAGTGCAAATTTGTGGTGAGTCTATATTAGCTGGCATAGAAAGTATTAATTCTCATGTAAAAGAGACACCAAACGACAGTGGCTTAAACAAAGTAGAACATACCACTCTACCAGACACAATAGTCCTGGGGTAGATGGCCAGGGCTGGAGCTGTGGCTGTGCTCGGCAGGTCGTGCAGGGATCCAGGCTGCTTCTGTCTTATTGTACCTCCATCCTTCCAGGTTGCCCTTTCTCAATGGTCCAAGGTGATTCACCATCACGTTGCATTCCAAACTCTAGGATCAAAGACGATGAGAGCATAGCACCTATTTTGCAGCACTTTTGCCAAGTTAAAAGATAGGTAATATATCCAACAAGTAGATGCTTCAGCTACCTATTAATATTAAGAAATAGGTAACTGCAAAAAAATCTGGTGAGGTCCTAGTTATTTGGTAGGTGCTGAATAAAAATAATTTCAATGGACTTGAATTGTGAAATAAAAATAAAGATGCGTTTTTTAAAGTCATCTCCATGGTTCCTGGAATATGATGGCTATTATAATGAATGTTCTAGTATAGTTATACTTGAGAAGAATTTTTTTTTGTTATGAGGCAAAGATTGTCCTAAGGATTCCATTTCCAGTAAATTCGGAATTCTGTTCATAACTCAATAGCAGATTCTACGAATCCCTGTACTATTTTTCAGACTTTTTGCCTGTAGCCAAATCCTATTAAATATAATTCCATGTCATGTTGTGCTTAAATAATGTGGCAGGACAGAGCCTTGACTTAGAAAATGACACCCTTCCTATGAGGAGGTTTCTATCACAATCATTTGATACAGAAATCATGTCTTGTATTTTGCTCTGTGGATATGGGCAATGTTGTTAAAAATTTATTTTTGCTGCAAGAAAATCTAATTTTTAGTTTATAGTGTCAAACAGCTGCTGGTATATAGTGCTGGGCAGCTGCCCAGCTGTGAGGTTCACATAAATTAATTTAACCCTTGGGTACATTGCATGCCAATTAGAATGGTCCCTCCAGGTGTGGTAGTGAGTTAAGAACACTTTTTAACAGGAGGGGGTCCAAATGATTTGATGATGGCTAGAGTCCAGTAAGGAATATTTTCTAAAAGGCAGGTTATGATGTAAATTATCTTTATGACAGCTTGAATATATATGTGAAAATGGTGTTGAAGGAAAATCATAATAATGCTTAGGTGTATATCAGGTTGCACAATGTGTTGTGGTGTTTTTTTGTTTTTTTGTTTTTTTCTGAGCTATTCAAAACATTTGACTAAAATTGTATTGGATTTGCCAGTCAAAAAATCTCTTCTCTCCTCATCACCCTCTCTTTTCATTTTTCTACTGAAAGGGGTTTGAATTGGTCTCGTGCAGTGATTCCTTTAACAAAAAATAAAATAAAATAGCATCTTGTGGATGCTTGATGTGCCTCTTGTGGTCCTCTGTCCCTGGTTTGAGGAGCTTCAGCACTCCCACCACTCTAGGTGATTACTGGAACCAGTGTGATCATAAACACCATCATAAAAGCTGGCAGGAAAATTGCATGTTTGCCTGTTTATAAAGCATCCATCCATGAGATTTAGAATATGCATATATCGATGTCTAGGATTATAATAGAACATAAAAGCACATCTTAAAATCAACATAGGGTTTGCACATACCAAATATTAAGCCCAAGGAACTCTCTAGGGATCTTGAGGCATCACTTTGAGATACACTGAAATCAAATGAAACTAATTTTTGAAGTTGCTTATCTCAGAGTTAAATGGACTCTTTTAGCATCTGGAGAATCTCCTCTTAAGTCTTAAATTTCATTTCAATTTGATGCATACTTATTAAAAGGCAATAAAAAATGGTGGCTCAGAGCACAGACTTCAGAGTCAGGAAGTCCCAAGTTTGATTTGTGGCTCTGTCCTTTTCTTTGGAAATGCTTTGACCATCTCATCTCCTGCCTTAAGATTGACAATCTATTAATGATCCTCCTTCAACTTCAGTATTTAGCTCAAACATATTTCAAAATGAAGTCTAGCAAGGACTGGTCCCTATTATATGTACCTATAGTACCCTATATTCAATAATAATTAATAATAATAATACAAGAATAATAAAATAATGTCTAACACTTCCTGAGCACTTATTATGTACCAGATACAGTGTCAGGTGCTTTACTGTGCTTCCTCACTTAAACTTTACAACACCTATATGAGATAAGTACTATTATCCTCATTTTACAGTAAGGAAACTAGATCAGTACTAACAGAAATATAATGCAAGCCATACATATAAGTTTAAATTTTCCAGTGTCCACATAAAAACAATTTAAATTATATCTAATACAATGCAATGGTTAAAGTAAAATTACGAATTTATTTCCTCAGTCACATTAGCCGTATTTCAAGTGTTCAATAACCTCATGTAGCTAGAGACTACCAAGTTGGATAGTGCAAGACTCAGTGATAAGTAACCTGCCATAGGTCATTTATATTTTCACTCAGTAAATATTTACTGAGTATCTTCTACAAGCTAGGTGCTGTTCTAATCTCTGGAGATGTACTATTGAACAAAATCCCTGTTCTGGTTAAGCTTCCATTATAGTAGTTATGAGAGAGACAATAAACAATGAATTAACTGAAAAAAAAAAAAAAAAAGCCAGCTGGTAGTAAATGGTGTGAAGAAGACTAGAGCAGGAGGCAAGGTGGTGATGGGTGGGGCTACTGTATATCGCCCCTAACGCTGTACGTTGCCCAACTCCAAGGGGCACAATTCATATTGACTCTAATGTGAATACCACTCCCTGGCCTTGTTGAAAGCAATGGCCCTGGGGGTGTGGACTACAATCTTGTGCATGGTGGTAAGGGAAGGTCCTCCAATAATAGAAAATCATTTTATTAAAGAATTGAAGACAGTGAGGGAGCAAGCCATTCAATATCTGGAAAAGTTTCTTTTAATCAGAGAGAATAGCCAGTGCAAAGACCCTGAGGCAGAAAGAGTGCCTGGTATGTTGGAAAAAAATAGCAAGGGAGTCAGTTTGGCTATAGTACATAGAGCAAGGGGCACCTGGTAGGATTTGAAGCCAGAAGCTGGATCAAGGTAGGGGCCTGTGGCCATAATAAGTACATGGGCTTTTATACTGAGGTGGATGGGAAACAATGGAGAGAGTTGCAAATGAATGACATGATCTGAATCTCTTCCTTTTGCTTGATCTCTCAACTTTTTTTTTAAAGAATCAGTCTGGCTGCTTTATTGAGAATAGATTAAAGAAGGTTGATAAATTGTGGGAAGCAGTGATCATACTACTGCAATAATCAAAGTGATAGGTAATGGTAGTTTGGAATAGGGTTATAGCAGTAGAACAGTGAAAAATAGCTGGATTCTGAATACATTTTTATGATAGAGTCAAATGGACATTAGAAGTGGGGTTTGAAAAAAAAGAGATGAGCCAAAAATGACTCCAAATTTTTGGCCTGAGTAACTTGTAGAATGGAGTTGCCATTTTCTGACATGGGGAGATTTCAGGAAAATGAGGCTTTTTATTGAGGGTCGGTCCAAATGAAGATGGATCATTGGGGCACATGAACATTTAAAACTAAAGACCATAAGGAAGGACCAGCAAAGAGACTGAAGGAGGAGGAAGCAATGAGTAGGTATTTCAAGTAGGAGATTTAAGGGGCAGAAGAGAGTCTTATTCCAGTGTCTACACTTACACTACAGTATTCTACAATAAAAGTTTTCCCCACAAGAATCTGTAAGACAAGGCAGAGGTCATTTCTATCTTGTTCACGGTTGTATCCCATGGCCCAGCCCAGTGCCAACAATTCAGTACATATGTAATGAATAAATGAACACTTACTTTATAGATCAAGAAATGAATCCCAATGAGGTTTGTAATAAATTAGTGACAAGTAGGATTAGAACTCAGATGTACCAACTCCACAAATACTTGTTAAGAATCACTGACCTGTCTGTCTACCTCTTCACAGAGAAAGGGAGTCCCAGCTTCTGTTGTCCAGGAAAAAAGCATCCAAGCTAAGACCTATTTCGTAGGAAGCTCAAGGACCAGTTCCAACTTTTTGGCCCCATATCTAAGACCCCAACTTGTCTTTAAAATCTAATTTAGTTGAAGGAAGAACAACAATCAGTTATGTTATGCAGGCCTGCTTCGTTATTCTATTCTAAAGACTTTTTCACTCAGTATAGTCTCCCTCCTCTTTTTTTTCCCTATGCGCAAGTTTTAAAAATTAAGAAATATAATTTGTCTCCCTATTTCCTTGCAAAATTTTCTGCAGCTGAATATGTTCCCCATAATATTGATTTAAGATACCAAACAGACTTTAAATTGATTGGAAACTACCTTTAGCTTCTATTGCTTTTTATTTCCTCTAGCAACCTTCTTAACTTAGACAGTTAAATAGGTAAATATTCTTCTAGGTATCTCTTTATTGAAAACTAGCTCCTCTAGACTTTCCTCAGGACACTAGAAGATCAAAATCTTTTCTACTTTTATTTTATAGAGAAGTTTTTCCACATTTTAAAACTAAAATTTGCTCTCCCAATTGCTCATACTCATTAAAAATAATTTGGAAAACACACACAAAGAAGCACACACACACTGAAAATAAAAAGCAAAAGGGGGGAGGCGGAGAATGAATCCTACAACCCAATGACAATATCTTTAAAAAGTTTGTGTGTCAAAATCCTCAAGATAGAGGAACGAAGAAACATAAGGGGGGAATGCAACTATGGACTAATGTTGACTTATTATTCTAGTAATGGAAGAACTTGTAATAGTGATGTAAAGATAGTGGTCACCAGAGATTCTGAGGCAGGGGAGAGGGAACAATAGGTGTAACATGGGGCATTTTTGAGACATTGGAATTGTCTGCGTGACATTACAATGACTGATACCAACTATTATACGGTTTGTCAAAACCTATAAAATTGTGCAGTGCAAAGTGTAAAACATAATGTAAACTATAGATCATGGTTAGTAGTAATGCTTCAATATGTGTTCTTCAATTGTAACAAATGTACCACACTAATGAAAGATGTTGTTAATGGGGGAAAGTGTAGGAAAGGTTGGGGGTAGGGTATATGGGTGTCCCTTATATTTTCCATGTAACATTTATGTAATCTAAAACTCCTTTAAAAATAAAAAATAAGAATTTAAATAAAAATTTACAAGAGAAAAAAAGTTTGGGCATATTTCCTTGCCAATTCTTTCTCTATGGTGTGTGTGTGTCTGAGTGTGTACACACATCTGTTGTATCATGTTTTTTTATTTTTAAAATCATGGACATTTTAATTTTACTACATAGCATTCTTAAATACTACTTCAATAGCTATATACTCTTCTATAATGAAAATTTTGCTATTCTCCCCTAGAAATAGGCATTGAAGTTGTTTCCAATTATCCTGTCATAAATAATACTACACTGAATATTTTTGGCCATAATAAAGATTCTATATTTAGAGTGAGTTCTTTAAATGAAAATTTCCAAAAGTACAACAATTAAGTCAAAAGTTACAAACATTTTAAGACTGCTGAGACTATTGCTCATGTATTTTACAAAAATATTATACAGTTTTTCAACTCGGTCATATAAAGTATGCAAATACCTATTTCTTTTTTATTAGCACTGTTTGTTAACTAAATGTTCCTTTTTATTTAATCTATGCTAATCTAATAGGTAAAAAAGCCACCAAATGTTACTCATTTGCTTGCATTTGATTTTATTAAACTTGAATATTTTCCACAAGCCAGCCTATTTACTCTAATTATTTTATTCTGTTCTTTCCTCATTGGAGTATCAATATTCTTCTTATCAACTTTAACATATAACATAAACATGTTGAACTTTTCACATATTTCTATACAATACACGTTTCTAGGATGTTGTTTGCATTTTAGTATTGTTTGTGGTGTAAGTTTTTAAGAAATTTTAGAGGGTCAGTTCCCTTTGAAATAATAAGCAATGTCTATGGTAGAAATTTTAGGGAAAAAAATAGGCAAAAAGAAGAAAATAGGATTCCCCCGTGCTCTTATTAATCAATGATAACCATTCCTAACACTTCTGGTATTTCCAGTCATCTTTTTCGTATATGCCAAAATACTTTTTACAAAAGTAAGCTTATATCATACATTCTCCTGCCCTATGCTTTTTTCACTTAAAATGTTAATTATCTGGTTAATTTAGTTTCCTGGCTGTTAAATCAGATGCCATGCAATTGATTGGCTTAAACAAACAATGGGAATTTATTCACTCACAGTTTTGAGCCTAGGAGAAGTCCGAAATCAAGGCATTATCAAGGCATTACTTTCTCCCAGAAGAATGTGATGTTCTGGGACTGGCTGCCGGCAATCGTTGGTCCTTGACTTTTCTGTCTCATGGCAATGCACATGGCAGCCTTTTCTGGCTTCTCTTTTCTCTCCCAAGTTCTGTTGACTTCCAGCTTCTGGCTGCTCCCTTGTATCTTTCTCCACTGTGGCCTTCTCTATAAAGTCTCCAGTAATAGGATTAAGACCCATTCTGATTAAATAACCGGATGAAAAGTTCCTATTTACAAGGGTTCATACCCACAAGAATGGATTAAGTTTAAGAACATGTTTTCCTGGGCTACATAGCTCCAAGCTACCACAATCTGTTAATGGATTAAATGGTCTTCTTCATTATCATTTAATGGCTTTGTAATATTTCCTAATATGGTTAGATCAAAATTTATTTAGCCAGGCCACTGTTGGATCATTTTATTTCTAATATTTCACTGTTGTAAAGATGTATAAATATGTTTATGGCTGAATCTCTGTACACATCCATAATTTTTTATATAGGATAAATTTTCAGAAGTGGGTCATAGTTCTAGCCAAATTTTAAGACTTTTGCTATATATTACAAGACTTCAAACTTGTGTTTTAAGTTGATGGCTGGGGTTTATTTTGATTTAAAGCTGTAAATTTTTACATAGTACTTGAAGTAATTTAAAAGGAGCAACTTACCTAGCTATGCAAGTGTTGGAAAATAAATAAATAAATATACAATGTGCCAGGAGCACAAATTTCCAGAGCAGACATTTAACAAGTTCCATGTCTAAGAGTTTTAGTTGAGTAAATATGTATGGCTTCAATCCTAAAGATACTAGAGAAATTTGAGAGTTTTTTTTTTTTTTTTTAATCAGCTCTCTACTTGATGTATCAATTTGTATTTGCTCTACAAAGCCACATTTTTCTTGATAAGCTGAAGATGTGGAAGTACTCAGAGGAGAAAGGATACATCTACCAAATGCTCACATGTACCAAGAAGCCCTTGGCTATGTCCATATTTTCATTTAATCCTCAGAACAGCCTCATTTGCAGAAGCAGAGACTGAGCTTCGGAACGGGTGAGGGACTTGTTCTAGGTCACACAGAAGTTAAGTTGCAAAACTGAGATTTATCTCATTCCAAAGAAGTACATTTTTCACTACTCCATACTGCTTCCTCGTGGACCCTAGGATTACAGCATGAATTTTGCTTCGACCCTCCCTTATCCTATCAACTCTCACTTGCATTTACACTTATGTTTTAAAATGACCTTTGAGAATGAATGTGAGTTGTGGTTGCTGATCTTGTTCAGTTTCTATTTGTTTTAATTAGGCCATTTTTTAAAATTGTACATAGCTCCCCCAAACAGAATTTTAGCATTAATGAGGATTAATCACATGCATAGTATAAAATAATATAAATTAACCACAGTAGTGGTTTTTACATAGCCCAAGATATATCCTAATATGCCTTTTACTCAACATTGAACAATGGGCTGTGTTTTTTTAAAAACCATATGGTAGAAAATATTGATAAGGAAAGCTGTTCAACTCTCATTACCATAGATAATATAAAATGTTAGAGTGTTTTGCAGTATAGTGAGACAAAAAAGATGAATCATAAATGTTTGATTTATTAATATTTAGTAGAAAATTTGATGATTTGAACCCCATCGTGATGTCTTACAAATATGTGTGGCTTTGGGCAAGGCCCTTCTTATCACTGAACTTCCATTTTACCCACCTGTAAGATATTTTCTTCAAATGCTTAGGAAGGTCGAATACAATATTAAACACGGTATTCCAAATTGCAAAGTAATATTAAAATATTGGCAATGGTGATAATAATATGAGGGTATGGAAAAATATACCAAATGTATGCTATAGACCATAGTTAGTGGTAATAGTGAGAGGATATTATCTCATAATCTGTAACAAATATTCAACAATAGTGTGGTGTGTTGGTGGAGGGGTATTGTATGGGAATTCCACACATGTGCATGATTGTTTTGTAAGTTCACAACCTCTCCAATAAAAATTTATTTTTAAAAAAATATTGGCAATCATCTGTAAGAGACAAGAGGACAAACTGAAAGAATATGGAAGGTCAAAAATGAAATCAAATTATTATTCTTGTTGTTGTTGTTGTTTTCCCCAGGCTTTCATACCCCATAGATTTTTGGTACACACTCCATTTTCTTTGATGTCTGAGTGCAATCACCTGTGTTCTCTCCATCTCAGCTGCACTATTTCCCTATCCATCTAACAACTTTCTTTCAGCCTTTAAGATCCAGCTTGGTCATCACTCTTTTGAGAACCCTTCTTTGTCTCACTGCCCCAGGTCTACTACTCAAGGTTAAATGTTCCTTCAACTGCGATTCCATAACATATCATATGCAATCCCAAAGAGTGGTTGCTGGGTTGCCCTATAATTTCATATTCAAGGTGTGCTGCTCTTATTTACACATAGCTTCTATAGAGTACATGTCTTTTAATCAAATGAATGAGTGATATAACAGTTTTTATACAGAGCTTTTTAAGCTAATATAACAGTTTTGCTTTACTCCAGAAAGGGGGGGCGGGGGGGGGCGGTGAGGAGGAAGGAAGGCTAAAAAATCCCTGAGCAGCAAGGAATTTCTCTGAATTCCTTCAAGGAGTTTATCTCTGGGCTATGGCAGTTTAGAAACCAGATAATCTGCATCTCCAGGCCTCAAGGTATTTCCACTTTTACAATCAACCTCAATACCTATGAAGCCATCATGTCTTCCATTCCTGAGACTAAAATTCAGCTTTCAAGACTATCCTCTACAGTAAGTCCACTGTTCTCTTTGTGGATTCAGCAACAAGAAATACACAGAAAAGATTTTAAGATCTGTTGGATCAATTCGTTATCCTGCAAAGTTCTAAAATTTTGTCTCTGAGTATAATTCTATAGAAACGTTTACTATTTATCTAATCAAGGGGTGAGGGGCATGCAAAACAATCATGCAAAATAAGGAGGGATTATCCCCATTTTACAGTTACCCAAACTGGGGATCACTGAGGTTCAGTATCATGGCCAAGGTTATACAGGTAGAGCCAATATATGTCCTCAGCTCCATCTGACTCCAAGGCTCATTTCCTTTCCTCTACACCATGGTGCCTCCCACCTACCACTGTAATATACTACCTTTCTGCCTTAACTGGTCCCTTGGGATTCAATCTCCTATGATAGGGGTAATTTCAGAAAGAGTGAGACAATTTCTTTACTAGCACCTGTTTTGCCAAGATACCCAATGCCAGAAGTTCCATAATGAGGAATGATTTGTTTATAAGTTCCCTATTCTATACAAATATACCATTTCTTCCTATTTCTTTACTTGAGTTGAATTGTTTTTTTGTATTTTACCCTTAGAAGGTTTTATAGCTTCACATGTAAGTAATTTCCAAGGAATCAGAATTTGAGAAGGATTTGCATGCAGTAAATTTGTTGGAGTGTGAAGGAATTAGGTCAGAGGGGAAAGCTAAACTGTGATGCAGTCATATAAAGGCCTCAACTAATTCCATAGGGAATTCTGGAGCCGAGATGGCCCTGTAGAGTTGTCCCAATTGAAGCAAAGAAGGTCAGGCTTTTATACCCATACCTTTTACCACCTAGTCGTTGGATATAGGCTGTCCCCAGGAAGAGGCTGTGCTCATGAGAGAGAGGATGCTCTTCAGTCAAGGGAATGGGGGAAACAGATACTCAGCTGCAGAGTTTCAGAGGTCAATACTCCCAGCTTCTGGGGGAACGAGTGCTTCAGCCCTAAAGGGGGAATCTGGGTGGCATACCACAGAGTCTGCAACACATGATATCTCTTAAGAGCCTAGTGAGCTGTTAGGCAGTAAGTAACCAGGGCTCGGTGTCCCAATCAGAGGCCAGATGATCAAGCACAGTTTGGAGGAAAACCCTTTGACTGGCAGTTAGGAGACCTAATTTTTCTGTTCTCTGTGTAGTTTTGCCATATTTTATTTGTTCTCTGAGCTTATGTTTCTTAGGTTGATATGTGAATGTTCTTAACATAGTTCTCAGTATACAATAGGTCCCAATGAATGGAAGCTCTGCCTCCTTTTCCCTTCATTTATAAGTGTTGGGCTAGATGTTATCTAATATGTTTAATATCCATAGGGAATTCTGGAGCTGAATTAAGGGAATTCTGTTCTTAAAAATAGACAGGAAAATTATAATGGAGTCTCAGATTTCATTTCATTTTCATTATGCATGCTTTATTGACTAAGTTCTTAATAATCCAGCTTTGATTTTCATTTGAGTCCCATAATCATGAAATTTCAGAGCTGGAACAAACCTGAGAAATAGTCTAATTCTTTTACTTTACTCATAAGGAAATGAAAGGATTTGGTAAGGGTGAGGGAGAAAACTGACTTGTTCAAGGTCACACAGCAAGTTAATAACAGAGTAGAGAAAAGCATCCATATTTTCTGACCCATCCCAAGGCTCACCCCCTACTTACCTCCAGCTGCCACTGGTAAGTTCCAGCCTATAAGGCGGCATGATTTGCTTTTCTTGTGTTAACATTATTCTAGCATGTAATGTCTGTGTTTAAGGCAATGACCTGAAAAATACTTTTATTTCCAGTGCTGCACTTATTTTACAGGGTTTATTAATTTTATTTATGTATTTGATCTCTGAAATGAAATAATAAACTAATTAGTAGTACAATTTACTGGTGTGCTCTGCCAAGGGTATTTTACAGCCTCTATGCCAGCTTGTCTAACTGTGGTGTCAGCAGATCTGCTTTCTGCCCTGCTGCCCTTAATTTCAGCCATTAGACACACATGGCAGACAGTCCTGTGCTGGGTACTTGTTCCTCCAGGGGGCATCCAGAGATATCAGGTCATAGGACAAAAGAACTTCCACCCAGACGCTGCCCCACAATTCACTCGAGACAGGCTGTTTCATGAAGGGGTAAGGTTGAGAGGTCCCAGACAACAGGACTGGACTGTATAGGCCTCAGATGCCTAGAATGAGAGTTTCCAGAGAATTGGAGCAGAAAAACAGACAAATATAAAGACAAGTAGACACTAGAACATTTCAAGATATGGGTAAAAGGGGAGGAGAAATGCTAGAAGACCCAGGGTAACTGGAACAAATAGGGAATAGTGCCAAAGTTTTAATTTTATTTTTAATCAGATTTGGAGTGGATTTTATTTTTAATCAGATTTGCCTAGACATCCTTCTGAGGTGGCCCCTATCTGTGCTCTCATAATTTCCAGTACTTATTTCTATCTTAGAATGGATCATACTCTATTGTCATTGTTTATCATGATTTGTCTACCCTCATCTGACTGTCACCACCAGGGTCTAGAACTATGTCTAGAATATAATAGGGGTTCAATAAACGTTTGTTGAAAGAAAGGATGGATGGATGGATGGATGGATAGAAAAATGAGTGGGTGAATCAGTCTGTCAAAGCTAATGGGGGGGGGTCTAACACCTATGAACTATATTATACTCGTCTGTTGTCTGTGATGGATTAAGTAGAACCCAACCAGATATAGCCTTTTCCAATTATGTATATTTATTAAAGAATTATTCAACATAGAAAAGGAGTATCCATTCTAAAACTATTTAATTTCACTTGATTAAACCTCCCTTCTATTAATATACACCACCCACACTAGCATATTCATTTGTTGTAGGGTAAAAAGTCACAGTACCCTAACCTCTAGGTGGTGCCTCTGCTGGCCTACTTGTAGGTATGGATGCTGAGGCTTCTAGCTGCTGCCTAAGCTGGCACTGAGGATTGCATCCAGGATGAGGGTTCTTGTCAGAACGTTCTAAATCTTTAGCTAGAGACTGGACGGGGCTTTAGGAGAAACGCAGGGCAGTGGGTCCCCTGAAGGGGGAGCTATGAAAGCTTAGGATTCTTATACTCTGTAGTGAGAACCCCACTTCTGTGACTGGTTCACCCAGGAGTTTTATATTCACACCCTTGCTAAATGATTGGCTGTTCACAAATTAGCATATGCTAATATGTTGGTCCGAGATAGCATTAGTGCACATGCCCATCTTGCTAGCCCTACCCAACTGGCTGTAGATATGGGGGGAGATATGCAAGTGAGGCAACCTAATATATTGATGCTCTTAATATGTGATAGCTCTCATTGGGACAGCCCTCGTATGTTAATAATGATCAATTGCTTTCACCAGAACTGGGATTTATGGCCCTAATTTATGCCCTTATGAAATATATTGCTCCTTCAGTAACAGGGCCCAGAGATGCTGGGGTTCTCAGATCCAGGCAGGTGACAGGGCATGGGCATGACTTGGAACTCTTTGTCAAACAGATAGAATTATTTGCATAACAAGCCAAATTATAAGACCTGCCATTTATTCTGGGCCTACCACATACCCGTCACTATTCTAAGGTCTTTATTTATTTGTTTATTTTAAACAATTTATTGAAGTATATCATTCATACATGAACATACATAAACTATAAGTGTTCAGTAAACATTGTGAACTTACAAAACAAACATGCATAACATCATACAGGGCTCCCACACATCACCCCACTACAAATACTTTGCATTGCTGTGAAACATTTGTTAACAAATTAAGAAAGAGCGTCATCAAAGTATTACTACTAACTATAGTCCGTATCTTACTCCCCTATACTTTTTTTAAAGGATTAATTAATTTCTTTATTTACTTTTATCCATTTTTATTCCACCCACCCCATTTTTGCCGTTTCTGTGTCCATTCGCTAGGCAACTCTCTGTGTCTGTTTCCTGCTTTCTCCTCTCATCCTTCTCCTACGGTCTTCACTGGGATTCAATCCTTGCAACGTCCGATGTGGGAGAGAGGTATCCTACTGCCTGCATCACCTTAGTTCCTGGTTTTTCGGCGCATCTCGTCTTGGATCTCCTTTGTGTAACTCTCCTGTTACATCATCATCTTGCTGCATGGCACAGGGTCTGGCGGCATACCCGCTTGCAGGGCCTGGCGGCACACCCACTCACAGGGCCTGGGGGGCTCACCTGCTTGCGGGGTCTGGCAATGCACCTGCGCATTGGGCCTGGAGACCCATGTGCCTTCTATATTTTTCTTTTTTTAATTTTTACTGGGAGGTCCTGGGGATCAAACTCTGGTCCCTCCATGTGGAAGACAGACGCCCAACCATTTGGGCCCCATCCGTCCCCCTGCTATATCTCTTAAGGTTGACCAAAGATACCTAGGGTTACAGTCATTTAATAAATATAATAAATCAGCCTTAGTTTATCACCAGCATTCTAAATACCCGACCTAGGGAGGAAAACTAGGTCTGGGGACACATGCATGGTTTCTAATATAGCGAATGTTTAGCCTACCCTAATTACCACAAATTCAGGACAGTGAGAATATTTGCATCTAAGGTCGTTAAATACAGTCCTTAATGGTCACAAAAAGTCTACAAATCAATTATTAATATGCCACTTTAAAGAAGAGGAAACTGAAGCTCAGAAAGGTAAATCAACTTGTCTATAGTCATACAGGACACATTATATTAAAATTATCTTGTACTAGGTTCTTATATAGAATAGCAATGATAACCTTCAAACATGAAAACTGGGGTAACAAACAAAGAAACAACCCAAAGCAATCATCCATTGTCTTTTTCACTGTGTGAATTGGAGAAAGAGAGTGAAGTTACTGCCCAGTAGATTTAAATAGTGTAACATTTACAGACAGTTTAGAAAACATTGGTGTTTTTTGGGAGTTGTGTTTGAAAACGGAAAGCTCCAGAAAACAAAAAAGGATCTCATGGCACCCTGACTGGCCATACACTGGCTTGGTGCAGAGCCAGTCTGCACTCCCAGTGCAGATCCCTGGTCCTGGTGCCAGAGGGGACAGAGTGATCTTTATGTACCTACTAAGACTCTGTATGTCTGGCCCAGTATATCTGGTAACAACCTGAGGGACTGAACCAGGACACTTGTTGCAAGCTCACCATCCCAGAACTTGCCCTGCATGTTGAAGCCAGCTCATAGGGCTCTCTTACAGAACTCTGTGGGAAAACAGTCACATCATGCTGTGCAAGGCAAGCGATTATTGGCTGTGGAACATAGAGTTCAATTTCCATGAGGACACTGTTTCCTAGGGAAGAGGGGACATTTGTATCCATGTAAATGGGGAAATCCTAAGACTACATGCACATACCCAAGACAAGATCATGCACAGAAAGAATCAAGAAAGCTTCCAAACTTTGGTCTCAATCTATTCTCTAAACTCGTTGTATGGATAAGCTCTGAAGAACATCACTTTCACAGGTCAATCTGCAAAGACTGGAAAAGATGTTTGTTTTTTGTTTTTGTTTTTGTTTTGTCCTTCCCTTCCCCCTGCCCCCCTTAGTTCCTGTAATTCAAGGAAAGTTCTGCTGTAAGAGTAGCTGGATACAAGGTTAAGGAATAGACACCTCAGAGTTGAAATTCCAGCAATAGCACATTAAAATATCAAAATGCCCAGGATTCAACAAATGATTACAAAACATACAAAGAAAGAGGAATGATGACCCAGGCATAGGAGAAAATTAAAACCTTAGATATCATCAGTGAGGAAGATCAGACCTGTGGAGTTACAGACAGAGACTTTTACAAAATGGCCCTTATTCTCAAAGAGCTAAGGAAAACATGGACAAAGAACTAAAGAAAATCAGGAAAATGGTATTTGAACACAGAGAATCTCAATATACAGATGGAATTTATGGAAAGGATCCAAACAGAGATGAAGACCAAAGTACCAGAAGTCAAAAATTCCCTATAGCAAGGATTCTTAACCTTTTTTGTTCAACAGACCCCTTTGCCAGTCAGGTGAAAATCATGGACCCCTTACTAAGTCCGCACTATACTAAGTATACTAACTATAAGTATATCACACCCACACCAACATGTCTCCACAGGAATAATGTTTTTTGAATTTCAATTCAAATTCATGGACCCTTTGTTAAGAACCCCTGCTGTGGCAGTCTGATATTATTGATGAATTCCAAAAAGAAATACTGAGTATGTTTGTAAACTGGTCTGTTCCTCTGGGCATGATTAAATCATGATTAGGGCTTTGATTGGGCCACATTAGCAGGACATTGACTCACAGAGAAAAGACATGGCAGAGGACAGAGTTGGAGTTTTGAGCTGGAGCCCCGGAAGTAAACATATACAGGAGAAGAACACAAAGGAATAGAGACAGCTCCATAGACACAGCAGAGGCCCTGGGAAGAGAGAGAACCTGATAGTCTACAGCTGGTCTTGTGGAGAGAACAGAGCACCTGAGCCCAGATAGGAACAAGCCCCAGGAGAGAGACAAGACTTATCCCAGCTTACAGCTGATATTGGAAGAAGCTGAGACCACGGAACCTTAAGAGAAAGAGGGAGGCTGAACTCTTGCAGACATCTGTAGCTATCTTGCTCCAATATGTGGCAACAGACTTTGGTGAGGGAAGTAAATTATGCTTTATGGTCTGGTAACTGTAAGCTTCTACCCCAAATAAATACTCTTTTATAAAATCCAACAAATTTCTGGTATTTTGCATCAGCACCCCTTTGGCTGACTAATACACCTGCCCTATAGGGTTTCAATAGCAGAGTGGAGCTGACTTAAGAAAGAATCAGTGAACATGAAGATGGGACTGTTGAAATTATCCAGTCTGTGGAACAGAAAGAAGAATGAATGAAGAAAAGTGAACAGAAACTGAGGAACCTGTGGGACACCATCAAGCATACACAATACATGTGGTGTGGCACTTCCAGAAGGAGAAGAAAGAGAAAAAGGGGCAGAGGGAATGTTCAAAGAAATAATGACTGAAAATTTTCCAAATTTAATGAAGACATGAAGATACACATCCAAAGAACTCAATGAATTCCAAACAGTATCAACTAAAATAGATCCACAATGCAACATATTATAAACAAACTGTCAAATGCCAACAATAAAGAGAATTCTGAAAGTTGCATGAGAGAAGCAAAGTGTCATGTACAAGGAAGCTTCAATAAGGTTAAGTGCTAATTTCTCATTGGAAACAATGGAGGCAATAAGGCAGTGGGATGACACATTTAAAGTGCTGAAAGCAAAAAATTGCCAACCAAAATTTTATATCTGGCAAAACTGTCTTTCAAAAATGAGAAAGAGATCAAGACATTCTCAGATAAACAAAAGCTGAGGGAGTTTGTCACCACTACACTGGCCCTACAAGAAATGCTAAAGAGTTCTGTAGGTTAAAAGAAAAGGACTACAGATAATAAATAGAAGCTGCATGAAACAATAAAGATATCCTGTAAGGGTAACAACATGGGCAAATGTTAATGCCAGTACTACTGTATGTTTGGTTTGTAACTCTGCTTTTTATTTCTTACATGATCAAAAAGGCAATTGCATAAAATGTAATAATAAATCAGTGATTTTAGACTCATTATGTATAAACATGTAATTTGTGATAAGAGCTACATAAAGGTGAGGGGACAGAGGATTATAGGAACACATTTTATGTGCATTATTGAAGTTAAGTTGGTATCAGCAAGTGAAATTGGTATAGAATGAAGATGTTAAATTTAAGCCCCATGCAACAGGAGGCTAATTCAGTGCTGCCACTACCACTGATGAGGAGAGCTAACACGCAGCCATGCGGCTATGTCAAGACACTTTGCTTAGGAAGCAGATGTGGCTTAGGCAACTGGGCTCCTGCCTACCCCATGGGAGGTCACTGGTTCCATTCCCAGTGCCTCCTAAAGAAGACAGAGAGCTGGCGTGATGGGCAGGCTTGGCAGGCTTGGCAGGCTGACACAACAAGAGACACAAGAAGGAAAAAACATAATGAGAGATACAACAAAGCAGGGAGCAGAGGTTCCCAGTGCCTCCTAAAGAAGACAGCAAAGCTGACGCGACAGGCAGGCACAGCGAGCTGATGCAACAAGAAGATGCAGCAAGATGATGCAACAAGAGACACGGGGGGAACATAATGAGAGATACAACAAAGCAGGGAGTAGAGGTGGCTTAAACAATTGGGCACCTCCCTCCCACATCAGAGGTCCCAGGTTTGGCTCCTGGTGCCCCCTAAAGAAACAAGGAAGACAAACAGACACAGCAAGTGGTAAACAACAATGGGGTGGGGAGAAATAAATAAATAAATCTTAAAAGAAAAAAATTAAGCCCCATGAAAATATGCAGGTTCAGAGAGATAGAAAGTAGAGTACGGGTTGACAGGCATGGGGACAGGGGAAATGGAAAGTTAATGCAAAATGATTGTACAGTTTCTGTTTGGAGAGTTGAAAAAGTTTTAGTAATGGAAAGGGTATCACAATATTGTGTAGGTGATAATGGGAATGGTTGAAATGGAAAGTTCATATTGCATATATGTTCCCACAATTTAAAAAAAAAAGAGCAACTAAAAAGGCAATGACAATTAAATGCAATATGTGATCCTGCACAGGATATATGGGAGGGGAAAAGAATCAAAAGGATATTATTGGGGCATATGAAAAAATTGTAATATAAACTGTAAGCTTTATATTAATGTTAAATTTCTTGAACATGATAATTGCACTTAAGGTGATACTAAGTGTTCAAGGAACATGATGTATACAACCAACACTCAAGTGTTCAGAAAATATGTTGATAAATGATAGATAGCTAGATAGAGGGATAGATGGATAGATAGATGATTGGTAAGTAGGTAGGTAGGTAGATAGATAGATAGATAGATAGATAGATAGATCAAATGTGCCAAAATGTTAATGTCAGTGGATATGGCTATCTGGGAGGAGAGGAGTATGTTGGAGTTCTCTGTATGGCGTTTGTCTTATTTTTGTAACTGTCCTCTGTCCGTTTGAAAATATTTCATAAAAAAGTGGGTTTTTTTTAAAGCAAATAACAAAAATAAAACTGAATGACCAATGAAAATATAAAAAGATGGTCAAGATCACTATTAAGTAGAGAAATGCATGTTAAAATATGAGATATCATTTTATACCCATCATATAGACAAAATTAAAATGTCTAACAATATCAAATACTAAGAATGTGAAAAATGCTGTAGTTAATATAAATTGCTACTGCCCCTTTGTAGAGCAATTTGCAACATCTAAGAACTTTGATGTTGCACATATGTGCAAATACTCTATGGCCTAGCAAGTCCACAGAAAAATATTACACGTATGTGCCCAAGGGGCATAAATATGATCATTGCAGCATTATTTGTATTAGAGAAATTGAAAATAGCCTAAATGTCCATCATAATGGATCATTAAATCAGAATATAATCATATGATATAATACTATTCTAATGTTAAGGTGGAAGAATTAGAGCTAATTCTACCAAAGTGGCAAAATCTTGAAAGCAGAATGTTTGACAATCAGGCGTTAAATGGATACCTATAGTAGGATACCATTTAAAGAAAGCTTTAAAATGTGCAAAACAGTGCTTTATTTTATTTATTGATGCAGACATATGTTAGAAGCAGAAGTACATACATGGAAATTTAGGAGAGTAGTTATATTTGTGGAATTAGTGAATAATTCATGGGAGACTTCACTTGTATATATAATGTTTTATTTCTTAAAAAGAAATGATTTGAGGCAAATATGGCCAAATGATAATTTCTGACCCGTCTTAGTGGCAGTACATAGATGTTTGTTATAATTTTGTCTCTACTCAACGGTATGCTTGAAATATTTATTAAGAAAAGAAATAGGAGGGCACTTAAGTGTGACTATGAGGGAATAAATATAGGCCATAACATATCAGATGATATGGTATGACATAGTAGAATCATAAACTTAACTTTATTGTAAGTCAAAACGTGGGCTCAAGCTTAGATTCAGTGTCTTCTTTTCATGACAGTTAAAGAGTTTAAGCTTTGGAGCCAGGCTCTATGGGTTTGAATCTTGGCTCAGATACTTATTAACTTTTTAAGATTGGACATCAATTTCTCATATTTGAAATGGAAAGATAGGACCTTCTCGTAATAAATATCCTGAGGATGATATGAGATAATATTTGTACAGTGTGTAACATGACTCATGGCACATAATAAAAAAGGAAGGCTGGCATATGTTTAAGAACTCAAGATCTTGACATAAACACATATGAGCTTGAAGCCTATTTTGAATTGTACACTTTCTCTCATTTTATTTTTACATTATCCCTATCCAGTTGGTGGGAAGCACTTTTAAATTTAAGGAACAGGCTTAAAGAAGTGAAATAACTTGACCAAAATTATCTAGCTCTTAAGTGTTAGAAAAGGGATTTAACCCAGGTCTATCTCCAGAGAAATATATCTATAACTTAATTTCCTTGTTATATTTCACTAGTTTTATGAATAAGCTAAATTGAATTTTTAAAACACAATACTAATCTAGCCTGTACTTTTTTTCCTTTAAACAGGAAGTCAACCAGCTAGAGCTGATTAAAACTAATAACAAGCATCTATTTAGTTTATGTATATGTAACTCCTAACATGTAAAATAACTGAGATGTTGAATTGTAATATTGTTACTAGATAAATATTCCTGCCTTAAAAATATTCTTGGTCTTGGAATACATTGGAAGATCACTAGGCTGTGACATTCTATTATGCTGAGTATTTTTTTTTTAACCGTAGACTCTTTTTTCTCAATTTCACTGTCTTCTCTGAAAAATTATTACCTCTCTGCTTTCCATCTTCTTTTATCTTTGTGAATCCAAATGGAACTTGAATTTATTGTCTTTGATTATTTTGAATGAATAATTCTTTAATACAATTTTAGTCAAGTCATTTCTATTTAGTAAGTCTTTCATTCATTCATTTACCCATTCATCTACTCACCCATTTATTCCTTTATAAAGGAAATATTTATTGACTGACAGCTATGTACTAGACTCTGGGCTAGGTTTTTGGGAAGCAAAAGTTAATAAGGCATGTTAATTTTGTGAGGGGAGCTCACAGCTAGAGATGTGCGGAGATGGAAATGGACAATTCCAGTGCAGAGTTTTACCTTCAGAATAGAGGGATTGGTGGGAGAGCATAGAAGATAGAGCCCCCAACGAAATAAGTGGGTGCAAGAGAAATGGCACAGAAAATATTATGTTGGAGTTGATCTTTGCAGAAAATTTGAGAAACATACAGAACCAAGATAAAAATAGCCTGTAATCATAAACTACAGAGATAACCACTGTTAACATTCTGTCTTATTTTTTCTACCTTTTTTATTAGAGAACTTGTGGGTTTACAGAAAAAGCATGCACAAAGTACAGAGTTCCTCTGCACTCTCTTTACACATGCAGATTTCCCTGTTAACACTTTGCATTAGTGTGGTATTTTTGTTATAACTGATGAAACAATATTATTATAATTATATTATTAACTAGATTCCATAGCTGATATTATAGTTCACTGTTTTGTACAGTTCTATGTTTTTCTTAAATTTTTCTGGTAACAGGTATAATCTAACATTCCCCATTTTAACCGGTTTCAAATATACAATTCAGTGGTGTTAGTTACATTCACAGCGCTGTGTTACCATCACCACCATCCATTACCAAAACTTTTCCATCACCCTCAACAGAAACTATACACCTATTAAGCACTAACTTCCCATTCCCTGCTCCTATCCTGGCCCCTTATAAACTGTATTCTAGTTCCCGACCCTAGGAATTTGCATATTCTAATTATTTCATATTAGTGAGATCATAAAATATTTGTCCTTTTCTGCTGGGCTTATTTCATTCACTATGATGTCTTCAAAGTTCATCCATGTTGTAGAATGCATCAGAACTTTATTCCTTTGTACAGATGAATAATATTCTTCTGTATGTATATACCACATTTTGTTTATCCATTCATCTGTTGGTGGAACTTGGGTTGCTTCCATCTTTTGGCAATTGTGAATAAAGCTACTATGAACATCAGTGTGAAAAAAATCCATTCGAGTCACTGCTATCAATTCTTTGGGGCATATATCTAGAAATGGGGTTGCTAGGACATATGGTAATTCTGTACTTAAATTTCTGAGGGGTGCCCAAACTGTTTTTCATAGCAGTCACATCATTTTACATTCCTACCAACAATGAACAAGTGTTTCTATTTCTCCACATCTTCTTCAACACTTCTTTTTTTCCATTTTTTCAATAGTAGCCATGCTAGTGGGTATTAAATGGTATCTCATTGTGATTTTGATTTGCATTTCCCTAGTGACTAATAAGGTTAAATATCTTTTCATGTGCTTTTGGCCATTTGAATATTTTCTTTGGAGAAATGTCTATTTAAGACACATTGCACAGGGGAGGACATGGGAGAGCATCCAGCAAGGGCAGCACAAGCTTCTACCATTTTTAAGTTGCATTTTGTTGATGCAGCACTTGCCCAGTTACTATAACTACTTAACTGTTTCCCAGAGTTTTGAAGAAAATGGATCTGCCAGTTTTTGCTAAATGTAGGAGAACAGAACACTAGAGCAGCTTATACCACAATCTTGGTTGAGCAGAAGTCCTTGAAATATTTTTAAGACTAATTTTTATATGGATGAGTTCAAATTGTATAAATAATTTTTATATATTACACGTATTTTCCCATATCCTAAAAATTTTAAAACCAGTTTTATCAAATGCATATTATTATCTGTAGAAATACTAACATTCACTTTATCATTCCTCTACTCATTGTTTCCCTCTTGCAATGATTCCTCTATCAGTTGTTTCTCTCTTACAAATAGCACTGTGATGAATGTCTCTTTGCATACATATTGGTCTGCATTCATGATTGTTTCCCTAAGAAAGACGCCAGAAGATGAATTACAGATTAAACAGTATGATCACTTTTAAGATTCTTGACATTTTCTCCAGTGCCCTCTTCTTGACTGATGTCAAGGCAAGAGTTCAAGCCCTTAAGGAAATAAGATGAATTACAAATGTGGGGAGGTTTTAAAAAAATGCTTACTTTCTTTTTTACGTTCTTCTGTGTATGTGTAAGTATGTATATGTGTGTGCATGCGCATGCCTCAGGAAGAGGCATTCACATATATATTCTGAATCCCTACTGAGAGGCATTATGTGACCATCTCTTGCCTAGGCTGGGCTTACACTGGGCTGTATTTGTTAATGTTTTCCTGGTAGTGCTTTTAGTTTATCCATCTCTGCATTCCTGGTACCTGATGTATGGATGGAAATTAGTAAATGTTTCTTGAATGAAAGAGAGAAAAGGAAGACAAGAACATTAAATAATTAATGTTCACAATGTTTAATACAGTGTTTTGTTTGTTTTCAGCATTCAGCAAGACATGGTGGTGAACCCTGAGTCTAAGTCTTCAGGATTGAGAGACTCTTTTACACAATAAAAGGTAAAAATTTGAGGATGGCTGGGCTTCACTGGTGTGTGGAAAATCTTATTCAATTGTGAAAATTGCTCACAAATGTCTCTGGGTTCTCTTGAAGTGGTGGATTTTCTACTTTATGTTCCTCTTGAAATGCCATAGAGCATTCATTGAGCCTTTGGGAATTGGTGATTAGATGGCTTCTCTCTAGTCGACTTTGTCTTAGTGGTTGAAGAAAGGAAATATTGATTCTCTTTCTTCTTTTCTTTAAACGCCTAGTAAATGTCATTAGAAGTCTTAAGATTTCCTGCCCAGATTTTAGCCTCTTCGAATAGATTGTCTCAGATTGGTTTGATTTTTAAGCACAACTATGTTAGCTCTCTTTTCTCAAATGCCCCTCTTTCAATGTATTTACTAAGAAACCATTCTCAATTGTGGAAAATAAAATAAAATCATATGTAAGATAAATGTTTCTCTATAGGAAACAGACTTTGAGATTTATGAGCATAAGGAGCAGGTACTATTATTTTGAGTCCTAAACTTTTAAATGATGGCAACACTGAATTATGTACTTCATATGGAGAGCAAGGAAGGCACAATTGAAAATGCCTGTTCTTTTGACAAATTAGAAGCATTCATTCCAATATCTATTTCTTGTTTACTGTGGATAATGCTGAGTGAATCACAGACCAGTGGACGGATGTCCCTTCCAACACTTTTAATTAGCAGCACTGCCTATTAGGAAGAACAGAGTGTTGCTTTTCTCTCATAGATTATCCTCCTCCCCCTTAAATAGAATAGAAATCTTATTCTCCACAAGGTAATATTCATCTCTTCCCCAGCCAGACAAGCATAGAAAATTAAACAATGGTCCGTTAAAAAGCCCAGATAATGTATTTATCATTTCCAGTGTATGTGAGTTTGCAAGGCAAATAAGAGTGGGAGCTATTTGTTACGGGACCTTGGGGAACAACCAGACTGGAGAGAGTTGGGATGCTGGAGGATCTGAGACTTGTAAAAATTCATTAAATATATGAGAAGCTATTGGAGACAGAGGAAATTAATTACTCTGAGGGACTCAAATGTCACTACTCATTTAAGTGACCTGGCAAGGCGGCTGAGAAACCTTTTTTTCTGAGGGTTTCTGCAGTGGAGAAATCAGGAAGCTGGGATTCCGTGGCTGTCAATTTTTGCTTCTCCTTGGTGACTTATTGACATGTTAAGCTGACCGGGGCCCCAGCCTTCTCTAATGAGTGTAGTTAAATGAGAAATTGGGCGTTGGGGGAGGAGAGTACCCTCCCTGGGTAGGCTGACCAGATTATTCAGAGGCACTACCCAGGCATGAAGTAACTGCTAGATGTAGGGGAAGCCTGCATTTACCACAATGGGGAGGAGAGGCTGATGATTTGAATCTGGACTGAGTTTGGTCTTTCATTATTGCTTTTCCATCTGCAAAGCTATTCTCTGAGGTGGAATGAATTTGGCAAGACAAATTAAGGTTTTTCAACCTGAAGAGGACTGGGAAGCAGTAGTTTCTGAAAACAGTCATCTTTTCTAGATTGCCTGTCTAATAAATCTCACAAATGCATTCTGCCTATAGACAAAGGTTGAAAATATGTAGATATGTGATGACTTAGACATTTAAAATCAGGAAGCACCCAGAGAAATGGAGTAAAAGTTTTCTCAGATGTGTGTCTTACCTAGATGCAGGAATTCAACTCAGGAATTCAACTTGGCCACGAATCAGCTGTGAGGCCCTACACAAACTGTAGTGTGCCCAGACTCAGTTTTATTATTTATAAGATGGAAACAATAATGTCTACCTTCTCTACTGTTAAGAAGATCAAGATGCACAAAAAGGCTTGGAAAGATAGAAAATATTATACAGATGTGAGGTGTCCATTTCACCCATTGGTATATTTGGTTTTAAATGTCTTGGTTTTTTAACATTGAGGAAGCTCAGTGGCCTGGGTCACAGTTAAGAGGCTCTATACAATCTTCTTGGCTGGTTCCTTCAGGAATGGGGAATCCTTGGGACAAGAAAGGAACAACAAATATTGCTGAGGATTTCTTTTGGAAGAGACTATTAATGTGGTTTGAGAAGAAAAAGTATCTGAAGCACAACCTTGAAGGAGGGTGAAGCCGTCAAAGGCACATCTGGGAGCAGTTTTAAGGAGTTACCACTTCTGCAAGTAAAAAAGAAATTTTATCCCTTTAAAGTGGAGACAAACTATGCACTGAAGGTGGTAGAGAAGATGTTTGAAAGTGTCTTAGTTTGCCAAAGGCTGCCGATGGAAAGTACCAGAAATGGGTTAGGTTTTATAATGGGAATTTTATTTTGGGTCATGAAATGCCCAAATCAAGACATCATCAGAGATGCTTTCTCACCAGAGTCAACTGTTGGTGCTCCTGGTGTCCAGCCACATGGTGAAGATGGCGGCCAATCTCAAACTTCCCCTCCAGAGTCTTCCGGAGCCCAGCCGTGGGCAACCAGGAATAGGGCTTGTCTCTTTTTGGGCCTCTTCTCTCAGTCTCTTGGGGCTTCTCTGCCTTTCTGCAGCTGTGGGCAAACCTGGAGTCCTTTGTCTCTTATGGCCACATCAAATATGGCAGAATGCCCTTTTCCTGTGCATGTCTCTCTCTGTTTCTCCTTTTATATTAGACCCAGCAAGAGGGTGGAAACTCAGCCTGAGTCATGCCTCACTCCTGACAAAGTCCAATCAAGAGTCTCATACCCACAGGAATGGATTAGTTAAAAAACATAATCTTTCTCTTTTTGGGATTCATAAAAGAATTTCAAACTGTCACAGGAGGTTATTCAGATATTCCTGGAAAGAGATGCTGATGACGTAAACTAGAGCAGTGTTAGTGGGGATGGAGGAGAAGTGAGAGATTTGAAAGGCCTTGGAGAGGAAGGGATTCTAGGGTTTAATAGCCAGTAGTAGAAAAGGGAGCAGTGTAGTGACTGCAAGCTTGTAACCTGAGGCACTTGTAATGTCATTAATGCAAACATTGGGAAAGTACAGGATACTTACCCCTCCCCTCATGGAGCTCAGAGAACTAAACAGTTAATTATAATACAAAGAAGACTGGACAAATCCTGGAAGAGTGAAGTTTGGAAATGTGCCTTGAGGGAGGGAGCTATTTGAGTTAGATCTCTGGGTTGGAGGCAGGACATTCCATAGAAGTCCACCCTGCTCACAGTGATGCTAAGTCAGAGCCACACAGGCACAATGAGATGCTGGTTTGAGAGACGCACCCGTGGCAGGCTACATTTCTTCAGCAACTGCAGAGTCTTGAGTACCAACGTGTACTGAGTGATTGTCAAACCCTCCCATACTCTTGTCTTCTGGAAGGGGACTTGGGGACTGCCACCTGACCTCATTAGCAACCCTGTAGTGGCCTCAGGCCACATCGCCTGGGATCTACTTCTGAATAAATGCTTTTTAAGGATTTACAATAGTATGAATTATTATTAAAAGCAATAATAACAGCTAAAATTATTCATTGAGACTATATAATATACCAGACCCTTTCAAAAGTAGTTATGTCATTTAATTCTTAAAACAATTGAGTACAGAAAACATTATTACCTTAATTTTACTGATGTGAAAACTGAAGCTCAAAGACATTGATTTGTTCCATGTCCAGACAGCTATACATTAGACCAGAGATTCATACCCAGGAAATTCAGTTTTGGAAAGCAACACCACCACCACCACAAAACAAAACAAAATAAAATTTAAAAAAGGAAAAAATAACAGATATATGGAAGTGCCATGTGTTAATTACCCATCAAAATGTCTACAGTTGGGCTTCCTGGTATCTAGAATCGCTTATTTGCTTCCTGCTTGGAGAAGGTGTGATTCTCTGACAGAAAGGACAGATAGAGAGAATCCAAGGAAATGAAAACAAACAGGGGGCATAAAGTAAAAGGGAACTAAAGGAAGGAGTGAAGAAGAGGAAAAAAGGGGAGAGAAATACAAAACATTTTTTCAGAAGAACATTTAAGTCAACCCTCTTCCAGGTACAGTATTCCTTCCTACATAGCGTGGTGGTATTGTGATGTGTCAATTTGACAAGACTGAATTACAATTCCAAGGATTCACTTCCTTGTATGTTTCCAGTGAAGGAGGCCTGCAGGGCGATTCTTGGGAGGTTTGGAGTGTGGAAGGGAAGTAGCTACCATTTTGTAGCTCAAATGTTCTTGCTGATCTGCTGACTCACCTTGTTGACATGGAGTAGCAACTGGGCCTGCAATTGCTCTACTCTTCCATGGATCATCCTTCCTTCTCCAACTCCTTGTTCAGATGTAGATGTTTAGCTCATTGTCAGAAGGCCCTGGCTTTTGCAGTTCACCCACATGAACAAGCTGGGAAATAGTGAAAACAAAGGTTCTAGTTGTTTTTCATAGAGTTTCAGCTTGTGCTTGTGAGTTCCAGCCTTCTCTCGATTGCCTCCACTTTAGAATGTCTATCTTCCCTTTTTGACGGCCTGCCCTGTGGATTTTAAGCTCCAGCATTAGACACGAGAAAACAGACTTCTTAGATTGTTTAACCAGCTCCCACAATTGCCCAATCCAGTTAATAAACTTATCTATCTACATATCTATCATGTAGTTAATCTCCTAGTGGTTGGTTCTGCTTCACTGCTTGAAACCTGACTGATACAGATAGTCCTGAGTCATAGTTTGTTTTGTTTTGGGTTTTTTTAGGAGGTACCGGGGATTGAACCCAGGACCTCCTATATGGCAAGGAGGCACTCAACCAGTGAGCTACATCCGCTCCCCAGTGAGAGTTGGTTTTTTTCATTTGATTGTTTGTTTTTAGGAGGTACTAGAAATCAAACCCGGAACCTTGTACAGGGAAGCAGATGCTTAACCACTTGAGCTACATCCACTCCCCAAGTCATAGCTTTTTGTAACCCAGAATTCTCTAGTTCACAAGGCAGCCCTTTTCTTTTCCATCTCCATCTACCATTTCTTTCTCTGTGATAAAGCAAAAAGAAATTAAATTTGGAGTCCAAAAACATTGCTTTTCAGCCCAGAGTATATCCTAGTTTATCATTAGGACCTCTGTCCTTCTCAACTGTTAGTCCTCTCATGACCTTTCATTATCATCCGCCTCACCCATTAGCGTTTTTATCCACCATCTTTTCATCTTTTTGAGTTTTAAAATCAGGCTCTTAATAAAACTAGCCCTTAAATACGAATATGCTAGAGAGGCCTTTCTAGCCATTCCATTTCCCCAGTCCTGTATCTTCTTTATCCTCCCATACCTTTTGGAAGACAATACCTTGATTCTGAATGTTTACTGGGTGCAATGTGTTATAGTTGGGGGAAGAAATTTAGAATCAGAAAATATGTTTTTATATCCTACCACCACAGAATGTTGTTGCATAGCTTCTGAGGGCCTCAGTTTCCTCAGCTGTGAAATGGGCATACTAATAGCTGAACTGCCTTTGTCACAACCATTGTGAGCCTAATGAGGCCTGAGCAGCTCTAAATGTTGGAGGCCCTTCATACTAAATCTGTCTCTCCATTGTCAGATTAGCTCATACCTAGGCTAGGGAAATGTCAGTTTTGACCAGATGATCAACTTTGAAATTAGGGATGATGTGGCAAATCAGGAAACTCTTCTTTTTCAATTAAAAAAAAAAAAAAGAAATATCTTGAAATAGTAACAACCTACATTCTTGTGATATTCAGAGTTAACCATAGTAACACTTTGCCTAAATTGTTTCTTGAAAAGATTTAAGTTTAGGAAATTGAATTTCAATGGTTCTTTTTTTAAAATAAGTATATCAAAATTACTTACAAATAAAAATTGTTACAGAGATGACCATAAAAATAAAAAAACTGAAATATGAAAGAATGACTAAAAGTTCTCCTCCTTGAAACAGCTTAAAATTTAACAAGAGCAAATAAAAAAAAGAATATGTCAGAATAGCCTTATATAAAGCTGACTACAAATAAGGAGCTGAAAGCTATAGTGAAGGGACTTTTAAAAAAATGACACAAGCAAGTGATGAAATTAAGTATATACAAATTAAACTTGCATAAATGAATAATATAGATGTCCAGTCAAAGAAAAGAACCTCTGTTCTCTTGGGCAGAGAGTTTTCATGCAGAAGAAGTGATTCTGGGAACATTTAAAGTCTGTAATAAGCAACCAATTGTTGTGAGCTCACAAACCTGGCTAGAAAAATCTCCATAATTGGCAGGAGTATGGCTCCTAGATAAGATGTGGAGGATATAGGTGACAGCTGAAATCCACATTTATGTCCAGGCCTCACCCTGCTCCCCTGCACACATTTATCATTGAACAACAGCCAAAGTTGAAGACTTTGCCTATCTCACAAGGAGCAAATGAGATTGAAAGTGCCATATCTGACACATGGTAGGTCCTCAAGAAATGTTTGTTGGATGCGTGCATATATTAATGAATTGCCACTGAACTCAAGGGGAAAGTCAAGAGATATCAGTAGACATTATGGCAGCATCCAGGACAAAATGAAATGGAAAAAAAAAAAATGCCCAGGAGAATTACTCTCTGCTGAAGAATTAATACACTGTTGCTCCTAACACCTCGCCTGCTAAAGGTATCCTATTCAAAATGAATGAACAGGATTAAGGTGGCACAGCTGAAGGAGGGCTGCCTGGATGTGAAGAGCTGAATGCTATCTCCAGGTAATGGATGGAGTTGTAATCTGAAGATTCTTATTTTTTAGTGTTGGAGAGAAAATGAATTTGATCCAAGAGACACCTAGGGTTGATAAGAGAAGATCAGGGCTTGAGGGAAGGAGGTTTTGGAGAGTGCATGTATAATAGGCTCTAAGCAAGGAGGCTGAGCAAAGAACTAGGATGGGGAGAAGACCCATGGAAAGAAGGATCTTGTTATTTAAGAGTGAAGCCAGAAAGCCTAATGAGATCCTCTCTGGCATCTGGTCAACATAGGTCACCCACTGCTCAGGGCAAGCAACTCAGAATAGGTGCCTAAGGATTAGAAACACTCTGCTGTGAAAGTGCCTGCATCCTTTGGGGAACACGGAGATTCCTTATTAAGTCATTTAACATTGTATATTATAATTGTTCGCCTTACTGAGTCTCACTCTGTGTTCTTTTGTGGTGGGATGATCATGTTTTCATGTTTGCTTGTTTGTTTGTTTGTGCCTCTTTATCTCTAGCACCTACCACTGAGAATTTAAATAAAAAATCTTCTGAGCACCCCCATGTGCCAAAAGTGATAAGCAAATTAGATTTATCATGTAAAACCTCACCCCAAACATGTGAGGTAACTAATGTCACTGTATTTATAAGTAAAGAAGTAGATTTGGAGAGGTGAAGCAGTTTGCTCAAAGTCACACAGCTGATATATTGCTGAACTAAGACTTTGCACACAGTCCTGTTTGGACAAAATCTGTGATCTTTTCACTATTCTCCTACACCTCAGAGCCTGTATTTGAGTAAATACTCGCTGATGATTTCCTACAAGGAAGAAGGGAGAGAAGGAAGTAGGGAGTTAATGAAAGGGAAGAAGGGAAGATTTGAATACAAATCGCTGGACTTTAAGGAGATCTGTTCTGAACTGATCATAGACAAATGTGCCTGATACAAGTATTATTCAGAGATGATGCTGGGTGAGTCCAAAAAAGAGGGAACTGAGTGAGCGTTATACCAAGGAACTTTGGAATTTGTGAATGGAGAAGCCAGGAACTTAGCCAGAAGTTGAGTCTGAGAATATCAGATCAGAGTTGTGAAAGGGTATAACATGGCATCTTGAGTGAAGCAGAGACCCCTTAGGGCCAGCTCTTCCACAATGAGCTATTTTTCCTGCCTAGGCCTCCATTGGCTAATTTGGTCGTTATAGACCTCAGAGGAGGTGACCACATTTTAGGGATGAGGAAACTAAGACTCAAGAGTTTTGTAGAACTCCCTTATCTCAGAAGTGAGTTTGAATGCAAGTCACCAGTACTAAGCTGCCCAGGCACCAAAGATGGAGTGTCCAACCTGCTACCAGATGATTCTCCTAAAGGACACTTCCTGGGAATTTTGTCTGATGGCCTACTTTGTTTAAGCCAAACGTGTCTCTTTCTGTTAGCATTATCAGGGGAAGTAAAGAGAACATCCAGAGCTTGCGTGCCCCTAGGTTCTTTGCCTTTCTGTGTTTCACTTGTGGCTCTAATGTTACTCTAACAGTGGTGTCTGTATTTATCAGCGTCTCTTAGCTGGGGACACTAATTCTGGATGTCCCGTTGAAGGTAATGCTCCCAGATGGCTCACAAATTAGGTTCAATAAAATGTAGTCATTCCTTTGTTTTCCATGAGGCCTTAGTACTGAAACCATTTAACTTACCTAAATATCCTATTTGAGTTGTTAAACTCTAAACATGGATTGTTTCAAATGGGGGAATAGGCTCTCCAGAGAGTGTTTCTGAAGGGGCTAGAGGGCCTGCTTGGAGTGGAAAAACCTGATTTAAGGGTCATTTTGCCACTTGCCAGCAGTGTGGTCTTGACTTCGTATGTCATCTCTCTCTCTCTTAGGCTCAATAAGAGGTGGTTGTGAAGAGTGAGTGTTTTCGTATATGTGAAAATACTTGGTGGATGTACATGGTAATAGAAATGTCAGCTAATATAATACAGGAAGACATTAATAGGAGTGCGTTACATCACTGGAAACCTATCCTTCAATTAGAAATTTTAAGAAAAAAAAATGGAATCAGGACATTTTAGAACTGTAAGAAACCTTTTCAAAGACTTTCTACTTCAACTTCCTGTTTGACAGATGAGGAAATTAAGTCTCCGAGCAAGGTGGAAACTTGAATTAATCTGCAGAGCAAATTATACACAGAACTGAGCCTAAAAGTCACTTCACCACCTTCCCCATCCACCTCCTTCTGCCCACAAGCCTCCGCTTCCTCCCTTACTGTGCTTCTGCAGACTGTCTCTGCAGCCCTTGATGGGACTACTCAAGCAGGAGCTTCGCACTTCACATGCCAGGGAGAAAGCCCATGACCCTAAAGCCTGCCCGGTCCAAGTGGTTTATGAGAAGTTTGTTTTATCTGCAGTTAGGAGAAAGCCTGTTGCACTTTTGCAAAGATGGCCTATTCAGTGATTTCTGCTGGGCTTTTTAAGAGTTTGTCCTTTCAGCACTGAAGGGAGTATTTAAAGTACCTGTTAATTCTGCCTCTGAAATATACTCAAACATTTCCTTCCCTCTCTAACATATGATAATGCAAGCCCCCTGAGAGCAGGGACCTTGGTGGTCAACCATTTGCAATATATCCCAGTACTTGGCACAATTCTTGGCTCATTGCAGATGCTTCAGTAGGTCCTCGGTGAATCCCCGCTGCCAATGCCTTAGTTTAAGGTTACATTGTCTTTCTCAAGAACCTCTTGTGCTCTGCCCCTAGTCTCATCCTTCCAAACCCTCCTTCACACTACCCTCTGAATATCCCTCTAAATTACAAACATATAAGGTCCCTCCTTTGCTTTAAACTTTTCAACGACTCCCCTTGCCTACTGAAGAGTAAAAGCTTCTTAATGTAACTTTTAAAGTACTTTGTAATCCAGCCCTGGACTAACTTCCTGGCCTCCTCTATAGAATCATTTCTTCCCTAAGGCCATGCTTCAGTACACACACACTCACACACTCCTGTATTTATATTCACACCATACTAGATTGCCTATTTGCTATTTCCTGAACATATTATACTCTTTCCATACCACTTCTCCTGGAATAACTTTCCTGCCTTTACCATTTGGTGAACTCCTACCTGTCCTTGAAGCCTCTTCTAACAGCCCCTTCCCTAATTGCTTTGGTGACTTCCTCAGTCTAGATCATTAGACAGATGCCTGAAGAGCAAGATCCATGCATTTGAGCTCTATGGACTGGAAAATGGGAGCTAATCCTTCGGCAATGCAGAATACTGAGATGAGGTTAAAACTAGGCTGAGTTGCAGTGGTGAGAGCATTTACACTGGCTATCCAAACCAGGACACTAGAGAAGGTTGGTTTGGATACCAGGGTCTGGAGAAGAACAGTGGTTTGTTCACCATTCCAGAGGATATCCTTTCTCAAAAGTCTCCAACCACATGATCTGTATGCTCATCCAGTACTGCTGAAAATATGTACTTGATAAAAAGAAAATAATATAAACACTGATCTTTATCTTCTCATTTAACTCTAATAAAGTTATCATACATGATTTATTGTTTTTATTAATGAAAAGTAACACAAATGTCATGCTTTTGTAAGCAACTTTTTAATTGTTTATGTATTCATGAATTTTAATTTTAAAACTAACCTAAACATATTACATGGAATTTAGAAAATAGAGAAAAGGAAAAAAAAATAACCATGAGCCATCATTTAGGTTTATTTCTTTATTTCTTTCAGTCTTTATATATACATATTTTACATGGCTGTTATCAGATTACACATATAATATAAATCATAAATATAAAGCCTGGTTTGTTCGTTTCACCTGTACCATAAGCATTTTTCTGTGGTGCTGAATAGCATTTATAGCAATCATCTTAAATGACTTAATAATATTCCATTAAGTGAATGCATGATTTTGAGTAGCTCTACCATAATTCATTTAGTCATTTCCTTACTGCTTAAAATTAGTTTCCTTACAGTATTTTACTTTTGTCAGTAATATGTGAAGAACATGTTCATACCTAAAGATTTTCTACTCTTTGGGGTTATTTCCTTAAGATGACTTTAACACCTGTTGCTAGTTGGCAAGCACTCCCAGCTTAAAAACATTCAGTGACACCCACCCCCCTCACATCCCTGCTCCCCTCAAGGTAGAAGTTAATTCCTTGCTCCTTAATAAGGACTTGGAAATCTTGCATACTCTGGCCCCTGTCATGCATTCCCTACATGCCACGCTGCCCCAACCCCACCAGCCTGCCTGTGAGTCTAACCCGCATGCCAAGCTGTCCTTTCAGCTCTGTATCAGTGTTCCAGCTGTCCCTCACCCACCCCTACACATACTCTGCAAACACCTACCATTTGACTCAAACTCAGATCAGATGGCACCTCTTGGACACCTTTGCTGACTCCAGAAGGATGGCTTAGGCACCCTTCCCCTGCGATTCAGTGATTCCCTGTGAATAGCTCTGGCATCATGCTTACAAATATCTGACTCTGATATAAATATCTGGCTTGCTCAAGCTGGAGAATGTGTATTTCTCATTGTTTCCCTAGTCACTAGCACAGTGCTGAGCACACAGTAGGTGTGGAATAGCTCATAAGAAAATTTATCAATTGATTTGGCAACTGGGATATTCCCATAATGTGTTATGGAAAGAGTAAAATACACTATATGCAAAGTATTGCAGATAGTAGGTGGCTCTTCTTATTCTGGTTTGAAATGACATATTATTAGTAAAGCACAAAGAGAAGAGCTGTAAGTGTGATTGCTGTCAAGAAACTGAATAGTGAAGGTTATCAAAGACCCCAATTGAATTATGCACATCAAAACACATGTATAATATTTTATTATTTAGAAATTTGATCATACTGTCCTTGCTCAAAGCTCTTTAATGGCTCCCAATCTTGAAATCCTTACATGGCCTACAAACTCCCATGTGATCAGTGGGACTCTTTCCCTACCTCCCAGCACAAACTTTCTGTGAGTCCCTTAGTTTTTCCAGGCACACCAGGCTCCATGCCCCCACCCAACATGCCCCCATCCCAGGTTATTGCTCTGACTGTCCCTTCTACCCCATACCATTGTGTCTTTCAGGTCTCTGCTTAAATAACACGTACTGACTCTTCCTTCCTTGACCACCTTATATAAAATAGCACATCTGCCTGCATCCCACCCCCATCCTCTTTGCTTGCTTTATTCTCTCTAAAGCACTTTCATCACCCACCTAACATTACATATTTGTCCCTCCCTCCTACACTCTAGTGGGAGAAGTATAAACTCCACAAGGAAAGGGATTTTATCCTCTTTTGTTCACAGGTGTATTGCTGATACTTAAAATAGTCTGGCGCACAAAATACACTCAATAAATGTATATTAAATGAATGAATGAAATTTCTTTCACCTTCATTATCTTATTTCAGCCTCAAACCAAACTGCTTTAGGGGTATAGGGTAGATATTTGCTCTATTTTTACAGATGGGGAAAACTAACATTCATAAAGTTAAGTTTCATGTATGTAGTGATAATTTCATTTGGTGGGTACTAAACATTGCCAAGGGATATGTATACTGTCATACTTAATTTCATTTAATCCTTGGAGCACTCCTAAAAGGTTCTATATTATCTCTGTTTTAACATGAGTCACTTATGACTTAGAAAATTTCAATAACTTGTCCTAAGGAGCCACTACTAAGTGACAGCCTAGATGTAAATTCAAATCTGACTTGAAATCACTTGTTTTTATAGTTCACATCTTTTTAGCACAATAGCATATACTAAGCTCGATCTTATAATAGCACTATGAAGTATACCATTACTGTCCACATTTGCAGATTACTGCGGCCTAGAGATGTTAACTTGTCCAAGGTCATACCCAGCTGACACCCAGTCTAACCATGAAATGTTGATCATCTTCTTTAAAGAGCCAGGGCTTTAATTTAGGATTTGCTTTCTATTTCCTTGCCTAAATTAAATCCAAGGACCAAGATGCCCTGACTAGGTTACACATCTTTAAGTTTGTATTTGCAATGTGAATCATTATAGACCCCCAAAAAAGATAGAAGGTTTAACTGATAAAGCAAATTAATATATTGATTTAAAATATTGGTAAATGTTATATGATATAATTATTTGTAAGAGAAAGCATCATCCCCTTGGTTCAGTCTCTTCCAGGTTGGGTTAGCTTAATTGCACCTATTTTCCTTTTTCTTAGGTCCCTGGCAAAATGTATGTGTGTTCTGCTCAGCCTCTCTCCCTGCCTATAATGACATAGCTTAGGTTCAATTGTGGAGAAGGATAATTGAATCTATTTTTCAGACTTTCATCGGTGAGCTCTATTCTGGGCACATATTAGAATTGTGAGAACCAGACATTTCTTTAAAGTAGAGATTGTTGAGCTGAGCCAGAGAGATTATTTAAAGGCATTACAGTGCCAGCCTTGGAAAATATATAGGGCACCTAGATCCTCGTTCTGTCCTCCCCTCCCAGCACAAAGCCTATTCAAACAGCTTTCCATGAATAGGCTTCTTCCCTCAGCCGGTCCTCTGGAGCTGGCGCTGGCTGCACACTTTCCTGCCACACATTGGACCGATGGTTCTCAAAATGCGATTCCAGGACCAGCAGCAGCTGGTTAGCAATGCAAATGCTCGGGTCCCATCGCAGAACCACTGAATCAGAAGCTCTGGGGGTTTACTCAAGCTCTCTGATGGGTGCTCAAGTTCAAAAATCACCGCATTAGGAAGCGTCACATCCTTCTCTCCCCAGACTGGGGGTCACCTCCTAAATCTGTAGTTGCTGGAGGACAAAGTCACAGCTGCTGTAGATCTTGCTCCTTGGTTACAGCCACAGCTAAAATGACAGAGTGTGGCCGGGGGCACAAACTTGGTCCATAACTTTGAACTTGATTAAGGGTACAATATTTTTAACTGTAAACCATGTATATGAGGCACAGTTATTGAGTAATTGCTGCCTGCTTTAAGAAAATCTCATTCACTGAACTTCCCCATTTTGATCTGATCTTGCTCTTATCTAATAGAGCATGATAATAACTGTTGTTTGAGAACATTATCTTTCCTTTCAAAAATTTTTAAAAATTTTATCCATATAATACATGCAAATATTTAAACAAATAGTGCTAGAAGACTCCTTTTGAAGAATAACAATTGCTTATTTCCCATACTCCCACTGTTTTATGACTTTCATCATTTTAGCTTTTTCTTTTCTTAAATAATACACTTATATTGCTCTTTCTTTATGTGTCAATTTCAGACATTATCTCTTGACTTCCCCTTACAGTAGTTGAGAATTTAGTTCTCTTGAGTTTTTCCTCTCCCTTTCACAGCCCTCATACAATTCTCCCCATTTTTTTCAGCCGCATCCCTACTTTCCTGTGATAGTCTCTAAGTGCTGAATCCCTGGGTGAATTGGCACATTTATTGTTGACATCCAATGTCTCTACCCCTCCCACCCTAGACACTTGCAACTCTGCTAAGTCACCTAACACTTTTCCTTCTGCTTCCAGTCTTATAAGAGTATATTGAAATCTTCCATCTGCTATGGTAAATCCACATGCTAAACTGGAAGTCCACTTGTGCTAAATTCATGCAAAGTTTCACACAGAAACTAATAAAGAAAATATTTACTTTTCTGGGTTTGTTAGAATAGTGCTTTATTTTTAATAACTTGTCTGTGATTAGTTTATATTAGAATATCAGTTTATTATATTTTTATGTATTTACATTTGCCATTGTTTTGTATTGTATTGTGTTTATAATATCTTATATTTGAAATAAAAGTTAAATGCTATAGTTTTTTAAAATCCCCATGCAACCACAATAATAATAATTAGCACTTTGCTTTAGAGGCATATAGTATCTTAAACTCTTACCATGTAGGAAGAATTATTCTAAACTCTTTAACAGGTATTAATTAATTTAATCCTGTCAACCATTGTATCATTTAAATATTCCTTGACACCATTTTAGAGATGAAGAAACTGAGTCAGGATTAGGATAAATGATTTGACCCAATTCCCACAGCTGTGAAGGTCTACATAAACCACCTCTTGATAACAGTCACTGAGGTATAACGTGGAGTCCTTTAGAGTCTACCTAATAGTTAATCCTTACCACAGTCTGCAATTCAGTTGTGGTAGGTCCCTGCCTCCCTAAGCCAGAACCTTCCCAACAATAATCACCTTATCCCTGCAGGTTGTGCCCTCAGAAGGTCACTGTGGAATATATGTCATGCCTGGTATCACTTTTGTCCCACTTCCCTGATCAATAACTCTGGGTCCTACTAATGTCCAGTCCCTTAGGAAAGGTATGATCCTTGGGTGGGAGTCAGCAAGATGGACTCCTGTGTAGCTGGTGATTTGGGCTACTGACCCCACGCTTGGGTTCTGGTACATTTCCCTGCCTACAGTCATGTTAGTCAGTGTTTGGCTAACTTCCTTTTAGTGATTACAGTCCTGCAGCAAGATAGCAATTCAGTTATGTGGGTATTCATTTTACATACTATCAATATTTTATTTTAAAAGCGAGCCAAATTTATAAAATAAAAAGCTCAAACTAAATTATTTAACATACTTTGAATACAAAAATATTCAAATAAATTTTAAACATCAGGGGGAATGTACATTTATAAAATGGTCAACATTATAAAAGATATCAGTAGATAAAAATTTGTTAAAATAAACAACATGTAAATGAGATATAACATTAATTAGGAAAACACAATTAATTATGAAAGGTGGAAATAAAAATATTATTTGCTCTTTCTAAAAATCTGCCATTTCAAAAATAAAGTGTGTCAGTGACATCATTGAGTTGCAAAATATTTTTTTTCAAGCTTTTCTTGCTGCTGAAAAAACTCTTTAGGGTGATTTTCTGACTACTCAGAGGAATGATATGGAGCCATTTATGAACTAAGCCTAAATATTTTCCTCTGAATTTCACCTTAAAATAAGTTAAACTGTTGTTTGATCATTTTAGGGAGT
The DNA here is from genome assembly GCA_026826555.1 of Tolypeutes matacus. NCBI lineage: Eukaryota > Metazoa > Chordata > Mammalia > Cingulata > Chlamyphoridae > Tolypeutes > Tolypeutes matacus. The sequence continues at coordinate 53,424,581 of JAKSZT010053883.1, read as the reverse complement.
TCTAGTCTGAACAACTTCCCCTACACCAACCCACCCGTTGCAGGTTTTGTACTGATAAGGAGCTAGAGTTCCCCCACACCAAAGAAAATATTTTTTATTCATCTTCATCTTCTGTATTTTCATCATGGATAGCTGGTAAATCCGAGGCAGACATACCTGTATTAATTTCCATTCTGTCACATTCATAGTCTACTTTCTCAGAAATTCTTTGAACTGCAATGATAATTATCCTTTCAATAGGAGCTTTGCAAGACCGCAATAGAGTGACATATTGCAATTCACACAGGCCTGGACCTGTCTAGACTTGTAGACTTTGCACATAGTTTGTCCTTGCACATAATTTCAATAATTGAATCATTGATCTCAATCTCCAGATATGAATAACTCAAATTTTGGACTTGTAAAAAATATATCAAAATAGTAAACCAGCAACTCTATAAATATTTCAGTACTTAAAAATAGCACCTGAATACTATAATACTCTAACTTGGTAATCACCACTCATTCTTCCTTATTGTGTAGTACCCAGCATGCTTTGAAGCCAGGGCTCCATTTTACAAATGAGGAAATTGTTAGTCAGGTGGGTGAAATAATTAACTTGAGGTCACACAGCTAGCAAGTGTCAGCACTCAGATTTGAACTTCATTCTTTGGATTTTAAACCCAGAGTAGCTTTTACTTTCCTTAGAAAGTCTTTATCATATAAATAGGCCCTATGTCGTCTTCTCTTAGAGTGAAACAAATGACCTGACTTATTTTTTCTCAGCAGAAATAATCACTTAGCTTAGCTGTCAGGGACATTTTCCTGAGGTGAGTTTGTCGAACACCAGAATGGGCTCTCTCGGCAGGTTATAAAATTTCCTCTTCTGTCATTCTCAAAAATAATTGAGATGAGGGGAGTTTTAAAATTTACACTCCAGATGACCTTTCGAGAATCACTCTGTGATTCTACACGTTTAGGAAAACTTAAGACAGACAATTGAAGTCTAAAGTCAGTTCCCCCAATATTTGGTTCTTTGACAATTTGGTGCCCCACAAATAAAACATTTGGATGACAGAACTGACTGACTTTTTCCCTCTTATTTTTGAGCCTCATGTAACCCCAGACCTCACACTCTGGTTGCTATTATCAGAGAATCTAGGTAGAAGGATATCTCAGGAAATTGGAAAAAATCTTGGTTGTCTTTTCTCTATTTGCTCCCTTCATCTTTTTTTCTGATTAAGAAGCAAAAAGTAAACACAGAACTGATTTTTTAAAGTTCTGAAATGTTATAAACATTAAGCTCTGAGTATTATCATGGGAATGCATTTCATTTGAACTCTAAGAAGCCCTGATGTAATTTTTTAAAGGAAAAAGCCAACATTTACAATGATACGACAATTTCTCTTTTTGCGGCAATGGATCTATAAGACCTCCCTCTGGCTGGTAAATGTTTTCAAATCAGCTTAGATTTTTTGGGTCTTTAAGGCATCTGGAGTGCTAAGTTTTGACTAGTGAGGCAGCATTTCTGAATGACTTGAGAATGTTTGCTTGTGAAAGGATCTATCATTTATCAATTGCCTACTACAAACCAGATCCTTTACATGGTTTCTTTTAATTCACACATACACTCCTACCAATTAATTTTTATTATTCCATTATAAGTCATTGCAATTCAAAGCAGTTGAAAGACTTACCCATAGTCATCCAGCCAGTAAGTGACAAAAGTAGGATTTGAACCGAGGTTGTCTGTGTTCCAATGGCAGGTTCTTCCCACTTTACCATATTGTCTTAGCACTTCTACCTCATCTCATATCTGTGTGCCTGGATTCTTAGTGTGGACATAAACTTGGTCAAGTCTTTCCTTTAACTTGGTAGCCTGCCAGCATTCTTTATCTTTGGCTTGAAGTTAGAGTCTAGATTTGTTGCTTTTGAGAAACCTGACACATTCCATCTTCACATTATTATCAGGTATTTTATAATCACCCACCTGTTATCACTGCACCTACTGACTGCTAGGTGACAGAGTTATAAAGAGAGCCTTTCAGTTATAAAGTTCCCTGTCAAAGGTTCAGGGCATGGGATGAGGACAGCCTGGAGAAGTGATCCTTAAAATACAATGTAACAGGGGAATGGATGTGTCTCAATCAGTTGAGTGCCTGCCTCCCACATGGGAGGTCCTGGGTTCGGTTCCTCATCCCTCCTAAAGGAAAAAAATATGTATATTTTGTAGAGTGTGGTCTACAGTGTGAACTGTGGTCTATGGTTGGTGGCAAGGCTCCAGGATGTGTAAGTTCATTGAGGTTGGTGGGCTACACTGTGGGAGATGTTTGTGTGGGATGTGGTGGGAGGTGTGGGAGGTGGGCAACATGGGAATCCCAGTGGGTTCCGTGTAATATTTTAGGTAATCTAAGCACCTCTTAAAATATATGTATATATATATATATATATATAAATAACATTTTTGTAAGCAAATACACATATATGCATATATATTTATATATCATTTTGCAAATGTTTGTATGTATTGTGAGAATTTTGATTTTTACCCATAATAAAAAAAAAAAGAGAAAAAAAAAAAAAGAAAAAAAATATATATATATTTTAAATACAGTGCAGTGAGTGGCATAAAGAGGGATAACAAGTGTGTCATGGGAATCCCAACAATTAACTTTACATAGAAAAATCTGGGAAGGCTTTCCAGAGTGGGTGATAGAGCCAAGTGTTAAGGATGTTTCAAAACTCTTCCTCCATCCTCGTCTTTGGCTGTGTTAGTGCCTTGACAGTGCCCCACTAACATCTGTGCACCTCTTTCTCTCCCCTCCCCTTACCCATAATGTTCTAAGGCACTCATGCATGCTTCCCTAGTGGTCGGTGGCTGGGGTTTTTATACCAGCCAGTGGTCACATGAAATCCATCAATAAATGAAAAAATATTCATACTGGCAGGGGACAGGTAGGTTCTGGCCATTTATAAGAAATATATGTGTTTCTGATATATTTTCTGTAATCCTTTAAAAAATAAGCTTTGAATTTCAAGAACATTTCTAGTGACAGCAAATGTGTCCCTTTTACACACAATGCATTATAGAGCAGAGTCCGAATATTAAAAATCATGTGTTTCTGAACATTTAATTATATCATTTTATGCATTTTACACATTTATGTTTTTAATCAAAGGTTTAAAATTTGTAAGAACTATTAGAACTCTGTGAAACTAGAAAAATGGTAAGGAGACTTGTGAAGGGAGATCAAATAGATTGTTAATTAAGTTAATGTATGTACAGTGCTTAGAAGGCAGTGGGCACATGGTAAGCACAGTATGCATGTTAGACTTAATTATTGCTATGAGGCTAAATTGAAGCTCTTCAAACACAAAAACCCCTGGAAAATGTTGAAGAAAAAGAATAAAACCTGGAAATGGGAATAACAAAACTTCATAGAACTAATATGATAAAAGTGCCCGATAATTGATAAGCTGTAATGGGTAGAAGCAAAACAGGAAACATGGGTTGCAAACGTGAGCAGGGCAATCAAAGATGTCTGGCAATGGGTTAAGCAAAGAGTTGTTTTAGGTCATATATGACCAAATAGAGATAGATATTTTATTATAATTTTCAATTTACCCGGCTACCTTCTCAACAGATTATGAGCTCCCTAGAGGGAGGGACTGGATCATATCTTACTCATCTCAGTATTTTCAGGGTCTAGTACCTGATATCAAGTAACCACTTGGGGAATGTGTGAGGAAGGAAGGAAGGAAGGGAGGGAGGGAGGGAGGGAGGGAGGGAGGGAGGTTGGTTCATGGGTTGGACAGGAAAGGGGTGGAGAGGAACTCACTAACTTGGCTACAAGTTAGGCCCCATTTCTGTCTATATCTGAACTGCCCACATCTTGGTGTCTTCAGATTTTGACTTCAACCTGACCTTTAAAATTAATAGCTAACACTTGTGCAGCACATTATACTTTATAAATACTTCCTTACATGCCACCTCATTGAATTTGATCTTAAAACATTCCTGGAGCATTAGGCAAAGCAAGAGTTATCACACCTTGGACAGACAAGGTACCTGAAGCTCAGAGACTGTGACTTGCTCAAGGTCACACAGCTCATACTAGAGTCAGCATCAGAACTCAGTTCCAAATTATTTCAATCCAAATCAAGTGCTCTTTTTCACTGCACCATCAACTGTGGCGATACAGAGGAAACTGCTTACATCTAATACCATATTATGGATTGGCTTAACAACAGGAATTCTTTTGCTCATGGATTCAGAGGTTAGAAGGCTTATTTGCTCCTGGGGTTGATATCTGCTGGCTAGCTGGCAAACTCTGTGGTTCCCTGCCTTTTCTGTTACATGGCAACTCACATGGCAACATCTTCTTTTTCTTCCATATTCCAGTGACTTCCAACTTCTGGCTCTCCTCATGGCTTCTCTTTCTGTGTCCAATTTCCTTTGCTTATAGGGACTTTAGCCATATTGGATTAGGGCTCACCCTCATTCAGTTTGGACACACCTTAACTAATTACATCTTCAAAGGTCCTGTTTACAAATGGGATCATACCTACAGGACCAGAGGTTGGGACCTGAACATGCCTTTTGTGGGGGATATGTTTCAATCTCCAAAAATCTCCTATTTGAGGGGAGTTATGGAAGCCTTCCCAGGGAAGTAACAACCAAACTGGGCCTAGAATGATAAGTACTTTGCATCTCCTTCTACCAGGGTAGCCAGGAACTCCTCTAAGGAGTGAAAGTGGTGGGGACCTACTTGGAGAGGAAGAACTAGGCACTAGGACTTGGAGAGCCAGAAGGGCTATAGGGCCGCCCAGCCCCACCCCCACCCCACCTCCAAGCACTGACATGATGCACCAGATGGTCAGAGCAATGTGTATAGAGTGGTTATGAGCATGAGCTATGGCCTTTGCAGATATCTGGAACATAACAATGGCCTGGTACTTGTCACTGTATACAGGTTCTTGAGAGGCTTGGGAAGGTACAGCCTGACCACACCACACACCCCTCCATGGCTCCGTGTAGTCCAGCTTCACCTCCCACCAGCACTGTCACCACCCCCCATCAATTTTTAAGAGAAGCTCCACCCTCCTCTGATGCTAAAGAACCCTCACACTTAGATCTTCATATATTTAAATGCTTTCACATCTATTAGCTAATTTAATTACTACAACCATCCTCTGAAGTGAGTATGGCCATACCCTAATCATAGATAACAAATTAAGGCCACCATCATTTGTGGCTCCCAAAACACAGCAGGGGCATTATCCCTGGAAGCCTGCAGCCTCACTGCCCTGTGGGTTTCCCACCTGCAGGCACTAACCCTCTTCTCCTTAGGAAGCTTCACTAGTTTCCCATGGCCCCTCAAATAGGAAAACAACCTCCTTAGCACTGCATCCCGAGCTTCCCAAGCACAGGTCCACGAAAGAGTAATGGCTAGGATCACTAATAAAGTTTTCACTACCATGCAGCAAACTCAAGAAAAGTAAGACGGGATAGTGAGCTTTACAAAAATCTAATGTATCCATTATGAAGGAATATCCTTTATTCTGATTATTCATTCTATTTTTTGTTGTTAAAGATGTATTTATTTCAAAAAGTTATGATGCTAGTAGATGGTGTTTTTGGCAAATGCCCTTACTTAGCAAAATAAAGAGCTTGACCCAGCTTTTTTTTTTTTTTTAATTGGCTTGTGAGATACAAAAGATAGGACTTTTGTACATAGCCAGGACCACTTGCTTCCCTCACGCATCTCTCACAGTTCACCTCATACCCCCTCCCCTTCACCCCTCTGATCTGGCAGAGCCTGACTAATTTTCTCAACATGCCTTTGTGTTTGTCCCTGTGACCCCCTGGCTGGGCAAGATCTCTTCATCCTTCAAGATCCACCTTAAAGCTTCATCCTCTAGTATCCGACCTCCCCTCTAGGAGACTGTGCTAACCAGAAGTCTCCCAGGCGGTGTGCTGTCTTCCCAGGCCACACTCCCCCTTTCCTGATGGGAGTGTTTGCTTCTAGTTACTGCTCCCACGAGACCTGGAGCCAAAGTCCACTCCTAATGCCTAGCCCTGGGGCTGGCCTGTGTCTGAAATGGAGGGAATGAGGTGGAAGGAATGAGGGAAATATAGAGAGAGAGAAGTGAAGAGAAACACAGAATGGGAAACAGGAAGATACAGTTAGAGACAAGACAGTGAGAGCAAGGATGCAAAGGCAAGGAGAGGGAAAAGGAATATACAGAAATAGAGACAGAAAGAGGAGAGGGAGGGGAGAGAAAGGGAAGAAGAGAATAAAATAGGAAAAGAAACAATGTCAAAAGGAGCAGAAGAGGGAGACAAGGAAGAAGAAAAGGAAGATAGGAGACATGTATTCCTTGTAAGACAATGATTTCTTTCTAATACATGCTGGACTCACTGTCCTCTGCTGTTGAACATCCTGCCTTCTCAAGGTGAAAACACCTCACTTCCCGTCATCCATCTTTAACACATGTGGGGGGTTTTGACTTGTTGTCCACTTTTCATCCTACAATTATTTGAATTCATTTGCATTAAATTATATTTAGACTTTCATCTCAGTGATTTCCCAAGATAAATAGAAAAATCTAAAAAATAATGAATACAATACAGACAATGTATTTGACCTTAGGAAATTGGCAATTCATTAGAGAAAGCATTTGCTGCTTTAGCAGAAATATTTTATTCCAGAGATATTTTCTGCCTGTATATGTATGAAAACTCCAAAGAAGTCTTAGAATGATGAGTCCTGCCTAGCTGAGCTCTAATTTAAAAGTTTTTGTTGGAAATATATATGTGTTTGCTAATGCCACGTCCAGAAAGCACCTCAATTTCTGAAAATTATAATGTATTTCTATTTTTAAGTGCATAATGCCATTTTTCCTAAGTTTCAGTTTTTTAAAAAGTGAGTGAAGATTAACATTTCACACTCAATTCACCAGATGAACATAATGATAAACACACAACTAGGGATGCCTTTGAATGAATGTGTGAGCTCTAACTGCAGGTTGGGTATTCTAACAGCTAAACCACACAATCACTATTTTAGCAATTACTGTGTATAGAGAGATTCTTAACATTTTTACACACCTTGCCTCCTTGAGTACACTCAAGGAGTACCACATTTTTGTTGCTTTCATTATTCACATTTCACCTAATCTCTGAGAGTTGAGGTCACTTGGGAAAGGGCCCATATCTTATATGTGGCACAACTGAATTGCATCCTAATTCATCTGACTCCAAAAGTCTGTGAACCCAAATGTTTCTCCTGATATGACAAAATATTTTCAACATTTGTCACTCTTAACTAAGGTTAAAGCTGATTGACTCACTGATCTCAGGCTTTAAACATTGAAAAGACAAAGGGGGAAAGAAAGTAACTGCAATTTTTTAAGTGCCCTCTATGCATCAGGCACTTGCATGTATCCTTTCCTTTAACTCTTACCAAAAACACTTGTGCAATAGATTTTTTTCTCCTTCGACTGCTGAGGATACTGAGCTCCCAAGAGGTTCAGCAGCTCACCCAGTGTCCCTAGAGAGCACTCACAGTTATTCAGCCCCCATAATAAGGTATAAAATCCTAATGTCTTCATTGCTTGCCTCACTGGAAAAGGGAACCGTTAATTCTTTGTATTTGTTTAAAGAACTGAAATTTGTTGAATGCTTGCTATGTGCCAGAGAGTGTGTGTAAGTGCATCACACCAATCCTCTCGCTTACTCCTTACAGCAGAGCTGTGAAGGAAGAATGCCATCTTAGACCTCTTTTGGACTCTTTTTTTCTTTCAACCTGGAGCAGGGATCCAATTTGACCTGAGGGCACAGGCAGGTATAATAAGACAATGGTCTTAAGAATGTGCTGGAACTGGAAAATGCAGGTACAGCCTAAGGGTATTAAAATTCTGGCTATTCAAAAAATACCTTCTTTACCAAATAAGCCTGTCAGTGGGTCTTGTTTATTCCCTGCTGCCAGTTCCCTTAGCCTAGCCTAAGGGGACAGTGAGGGACGCCTGTGTCGTGTATCACTCAGTTTACAGAGCCCAGCAACTTCTTTCATACTCTTATTTTAAGACAGTACCTTTATGCTTCCAACTTTGGGATTCTGAAACCATCTATTCCAGTTTCCTGCATCTGCTAAAGTAGTTACACATAGTGCTCGTGTTATTACAAGACCCTTAATTGTTATTAATTGCCATTGGAGGTGATGATAATTAATGCAGTGTAATGAAGTGATAGCTCACACCCTAGCATGTATATTAACCTGTGCTTGTCTAAGGAGATCAACAAATTCGATACAGACCTTCATGCCTTGGTATGGAAGAAGAGACAGGGGTGTATGAGTTCATTTGGAGACCCAAAAGCCTTGGGCCACTTCTTCCGTGGGAAGCGCTTCCTGCACCGGCATTGCTTGATCAGAACAGCAGGCTCGTTTATGACATGCCAGCACGGGTTTCAAACACCAATTACCACTCTGCCAATGACAAATAGGAAGGGAGAAAAAAGTAGCAATGATCGTTTAATAAATTTATTATGATGACAAATGACCCTCACATAAATCACCCTGCCTTATTGAAAAACCTCACTTATTCAGATATGGGGACATCAGGGGTCAATTTTAAAAGTGTGGAAGCACAACCCCTAGGCAGCCTTAGGAAGATCTTGAGAAATCCTCATAGCGGGAAACCCGTGGGCCCCACCTGGTGAGGTTTCCCCAGAATAACGACAGCCATCGGTTCAGCCCCAGTGTGCTGCTTTCCTCCACCACAAGATACTGAGGGTGAGGTCATTTTAAGTTTTCATACAGCATGAAAACTTCAAATAACCAGCCTAAAGAAGCCCTCTGAGAGTTTTCATTATTCAAAGAGTACAGGCAGAGGAGGTGGTGGCTAAAAAAGTATACTGGCCAGCACTGCCTCTGTGCTTAGGGGTTATGTTATGCACTTCATACGGAAAATTCCCGTAGTCCTCACAAAACTATGCAAGGGCAGCGACGGAGCAGCAGAATGCTCAAGAACATCAGCTTTGGAATTAGGTAGCCCTGGCTCAGGTCCAGAATCTGTCACGTATTAGCTGTGTGATCTTGGTTAAGTTATATAACCTCTCTCAGTCTCAGTGCCCTAGTCCATAAAACAGATAAAATAGATTTATTGTAAGGATTAAATTAAATAGTATGTGGTCAATAGCACAGAGACTATTCCATATACTATCACTGTTATTAAGTTAGTTATTATCTATACTTTTGAGATGAAAAATACATCACAGTTTAATAGCTCATCCATGCACATACAGCTAAGAGTGCAGCCTGGATTAAAACTCCTACCTATGAGTAAGCTGATGCTTAATTTATATAGAATTTCTATTTAGGTTGATTGTAGAGGTTTGGAAATGGATGGTGGTGATGTAGCACGTTATTATGAGTGTAACTAACAGCAATGAATTATATAGTGCATGTGGTTAAAAGGGGAAACCTTATGTCATATATGTTACTAGAAGAAAAATTAAAAAATAAAACATAGGACTGTATAAGAGTAAGCCCTCTTGTAGATGTTAGACTATAGTTAATAGTACAAGAATGTTCTTTCATGAATTTTAACAAATATATGACATGAATACAAGTTGTTAATGATAGGGTAGTATATGGAAAAATAACACCTAATGTAAACTATGGATGATAGTACTGTTTTAATAATTTTGATCAATTGTAACACGAGTAACTACTGTTGAAAAAAATTAGTGCAATTGCAAAAAAGTGCTATCATCAATTGTAACAAATGTTCCAGACCAATGCAAGGTGTTGGTGGTAGGATGGTGTGTGGGAATCCTGTGTTTCATGTGTGATTGGTCTGTAGACCCACAACTTCTCTATTTAAATTTTTTTTAAACTGTATCTATGTCCACCTCTCCTGGCCTTGCTTGAACACTAAGGTTTTCAATGTGGTTATTCACTGCCAAGGTCTGCAGAGGCAGGATTTGCTGGGGAAAGAGAGCCTTGCACAGTTACCTTCATTTCTATCTGTACCAAAACTATAGTCTCCCATCTTCCTTCCATGCCAGCTACCTTCTCCAAATTAGTAGAAAATTTTAACATCCCCAAAAGGTATAATTTAAGATACAGGAGTCTTATCTCTGAAATCCATTGTATCTATGCACCCTCACCTCTGTTTGTTTTTTGTTGTTGTTGTTTGTGTAGGTCTTTTAATACTTGGGTATGAATGCTTGCCCTGTCACCTCCCCTATTTCTTATAACATGTTGTTTCACACATTTGAGTTACTTGCAGGACTGATAAGGGCATTCAAGTTTGGACCCCACTGCCAAGTCCTACTGATAGACCTAAGCTAAATCATAGCTCTGTGTCTGTGTCTCTGCATACAAAGAGCTCAAGAAAAGTATGCAGATCATTGAATTTGGTCAAACAGCTGGTTAGTTCAACAAATATCTCAGTAAGGAAATATTCAAGGCCCTATTATATGTGTACTTGGCAGTGATGCTGTGCAAAAGGGAGGCACCACTTCTTTGGAAAATAGTTTGTGTTTACCTCTAACTGGGGCCCCACTTCAGTCAACTGGTAGACATGAATGGCCACTCGTGAGGGCCGTGGGCTAACGGGCCCTGGGGACAACCCCCTGGTTACAGCTCCCCACACTAGGGGAGGGTAGGTGCCTCCTCTTGTGGGCACCTGCACCTACCTGCCCAAAGCCAAAGAGCTAGGAGCACCGTCACCCAGACACAGTGGGACATGCAACCATGGGGGCACCCAGCCAGTGCTGCAGGGTCCAGGCCTCGTCCACCCTGGATAGTGCCAGACCAAGTCTCCAGTCAGAACTTGGAAATGTGGAGACCAAAGGAGGCGCCTTGAGGCCCTCCTCAGTTCCTGGCTTAGGACGCTGCCCACCCCCACTCCCATCTCTGCTTCCCCACCCACAGGCAGTCCCCGGCTGCCTATGAAAGGTAGCAGCCCCTTTAGCAAATATGAATTAAAAACATGCTAGTCAGTCTCTACAAGGCAGGCCCTGGCATCCAGGGCCCCCCTGACTCATGGGGACCAGGCGACCTCTGCCTAGCCCCCGCGGGCTTTTGGGTGCTCCGGGCCTGGCAGAGCCACCTCAGTTGCAGTCAGCAGTGAGAATCTTGCATAAAACCAAGGAGCTGAAGCAATTCTCCATTTAATAAAACATGTTTCAAGCTGAGTGCCTTCTAGTGCCAGGTCACCTGCCAGAAACAGAGGAGCCTGCCAGAAAAGATCAAACATGAACCCTTCCATGGAGGAGGTTCTAGTCGTGTCTGTGTGGGAGTCCTCAACCAAAACCCTCTGGGGAGAACCTCATTTTCTCCCCAACTCTCACTTGAAAATAGCACTCCTGAATAAGCCCCATCATTGTTCAGAAATTTAAAAAATCATGGTGGAGTTGGGAGGAACTATTCAATAAGGCTATACCAGTTTGTCATTCCTTCACAAGAGAAATAAAATTAAGTCAAAGGAGACCTTTCATCTTTTTCAGGTCAAACCCGCCCCCTCTCAGAACACACACACACACACACACACAGGCTCGTTCCCTTTCTCTCTCTCTCCCTTCCTCCTCCCTCCCTCCTCCCCACCCCCCTTGTGCGCACACACTCACACACACACACACACACAAATGACCAAGCCTTTGAACCCAAAACAGAAGGTGGATATGAGAAACTAGGACAATCTGCAAATTGTCTTGTCATTGAGGAAGCAACAATCCGGAGCAGAAGGAAATGCAAACAAAAGCTCTGCCTTCTGTGGTTGCTAATGATTTAAAGCAGTAGGTGTGTCTGTTGAGCTGCCCCCATTTCTAGACTCAGAGCCTGTGGCACTGCAGCTGTTGCATTTCCTTTCTCTCTCCTCCTGCCCAGCTCTTTCCCCTCTGTAGCTTTATTTCCTTCCACCCTGTTCCTGCTGCTGTTTGTCTAAGAGGGAAGGGATGAAGACAGGAGAGCACATCTGTTGGGTGTCTGCGTGCCTAGCACAATGCTGGGTGCTGGGTGTGAGGTTCAGTATTTCATCCCCACAACAAATCTACAAAGACTATATTATTATCTCCGTTTTACGGATGAGAAAACCAACATTCGGAAAGAGAGAATTTCCTAAGGCTACCCTGCTAAATGGCAGAGCTTGGATATTGACTAAGCTCTGACTGACCCCAAAGCCACTTCGAGACCTCTCCATAAGAAGTCCAAGGAGGAGACACGGGTGATTCCAAAAAGTAAGCTGGGAGCAGTTGAACAGTAATAGAGGTTGAGGAGGAAGCCCATAGCTATAATAAACCACATTTACTTCACAACTTTTAATTTTTTGAGCATTAACTACATGCAAAACCAGCTTATACCTTGGAGTCCTGGAATCAAGTCTGGAGGATGCGGACCTGTCTTTCTTTGTCAATGCTGTACATATTGGTTGAGTGAAGGAACTCCTCTCAGCTCTGCATGTACCTAAATAAGAAAGCGGGCTAGGACATCCAAACTTATCATTGGTTACAGAACTGGAGGCCTTTGGGTTAAAAGACCAGGCCCCTTCTCAGACCAACTTGCTCTTTGTTTAAGGCTCTACCTGGCTCTCCTCTGGGACTCTCTCCTGGCACAGGAGAGGGAAATAAATTCCTGAGCACTCTCTTCTTTTGATGTTCCCTGAAGACAAGCCCCCAACCCCTTTTCCTTTTAAGGGAATTATCCCTGATCCCTATGGGAAGCAGACAGTAACAAGGTAACAAATGACGAAAAGACAAAGATTCTGGGATCTTCCCAACTTCTCTGACTATTGTCCTTGTTCACCAACTCTGTCCTCCCTTGCTGTAAATGGTCTCTGGCAGCCTTGCTCTCCTGTTCTGTCTCAGAGTGGTGTTTACTAATTCTCAGACCTCAGTCAGAATTCCACTTTTCTTTGGATCCAGCTGAAACTCTCCTCCACGGAATTCTCCCTTAACTCCATTTTCCCCAGGACAAAGCTTGGCAGTCTACCAAAACTGGGATAATAATAATTTATATTATTATGTACATAATAATGTAAAATGCATTGCTGGAGACACAGAGAAAGTTACTGTACTTCTTTGAAGATCCAGTTATCTATAAAATGGAGCACTTACCACTTCCCTGAGGTAGTAGTTAGATTACAGGGAGAAGGTAAATTCTACATCTTGCTCAGAATTGGCATATCATATACTTACTAAGTGTGAATTCTCTCCCTTTTCTCCTCACCTGATAGGAATGTCCCCTTGAACCAGCTTTCTTTAAACCATTTCATATATGCTCATCCTACAGGATGCTCCATTAAAAAGAAACCAATCTGGAGCAACTACATATCATATTCCTGTCATAAGGGACTTTATCACTTTAGGTGCTGAGGAATCCTGAAGTAAATAAATCAGTTTAGCCTATTTTCTCTCAATTACACTTGATAAAGTAAATGCTTTATTTAGCAAACACTTATACAGCACATTCTATCTGCTCTTTGATTGCTCTACAAAGATGTACTCATTTAATCCTCATAACAACTCTATAAAGTGAGATATTATTGCTATCCACATTTACACATGATGAAACCTTGGCACAGAGCAGTTAGGTCATTTACCCAAGGTCACACAGTTGTAGAGTCAAGATTTGAACTCAGGCAGTCCAGCTCCAGATTCTAAGTTCTTATTCACTGTGCTGGTTGCCTCTCCAGTTAATTATACACACACACACACACACACACAGAAGTATGTACTGATTCTGCAGCTAAAATTATTAATGCTTTTATTTGAGTACTGACTGCTAACATTCTACCAAGCATTAATTCCACAAAATATACTTTGAGAAAGGCTGCCTGAGTCAGGTTTTCTTCTCCTATTACTTATCTGCTGTCTCCAACACTTGGTCCCACTGCAGAACCCAGTACCACTGTGTGTCATCCAAGCTCCCTCAGTGACAGCTACACTGCTTTGGGTGCTACCTCCTCTTATGAGAGAAGGCAAAGTACCAGAATCCAGAGCAGGTTTCCCAACCAACCCTAAAGGCAGACTCCCCAACCAGCCATCTTCTTCTTTAATGTGATATTCTTTCCCATTTCAGTGAGATTTGCAGGGTGGATGGAATTTTTTTCTTTCCTTGGGATGAAGATCTCATCCCTAAAGTCCTTTGTCCCAATGGAGAAATCCTTCCAGTGGGCCTTTTAGCATCTCTTCTGAGAAGTTGAGTTAATGTGGAATTAATCAAATGTTTAGGAAGCATGTCTTATGTGCTCAGTTCTGTGCTGGGCAAATGGAACCCATGTACCTTGTATCTTTTCTGGCAGGAGAACATTCATGAATGCAATGAATAGGTACACAAAGTGAGTCCTGGGAAAAACAGACTTTGAAATTTCTTCAATATGAGTACCTCCTACTCTTTGCTCCCCCACCACAAGTTGGAGTTACTATAAAGTGTCATTTTGTAAAATGTCAGCAAAACTTGGGAATGGAAAACAGGTTTCCTTTCCAGTGCCAATAGCTATAGATTGGAAGTGTTACTTGAATTTCTGTGGTGACTCTTGCAAGATTGAATCTGAGTTTACAGGGCAAGAGTACTGTGATCAATTAATGATAGATGCCAAGGGACCAGTCTTAGTTCAGTTTCCTTAGAAGTTGAGCTCGGAACAAGGACTCTTGTAGAAGTGATTTATTAAGGAAGGGCTCTCAGAATAAGGGAAGAGAGAAAAGTAGGTAGGAGCAAGGGAACAGAGGTCAGCAAGGATGTGGCCTCAGCTGAGGACTGGCCTGTAAGCCTGTTCCATCAGAGAATGGATTGAGGCAGGAGGGCTGTCCTTGTGTACACTGTCAGTCAGGCATTGGTCATGGCTAATGGGGCGGGGGTGTTGCACATAACCTCCCACTCCAATGGCTCTCCTCAGTGGAAGGCTACCTTGGGAGAAGGGAGTAGCTGTGAGACATTAAAAGCCAACACTCATAGCTATTTGATAGGTATACCAGCCTATTAGCCAAGAAAAGGAGACCAGGGCAGGGCACTAAGAATATCCAGTCCAGACACAGATTGAAGATGATGGCCCACTGGCTAGTTGGTTATTGTCCTTAGTATAGTTCAGTCAGTTCATTGTACAGATAAGGAATATAACACCCAGAGAGAACTGAAGTTGAAAGTCCTTTACATGCCCTTGGAGTCCTCCACAGTTGACACTACACTAACTTTATTCATCTGCCATGCCCAGGACATGGGCTGACATTCCAGTCCTGCCTATGCCTGTTTCCCAACCGCTTCAGGTACTTCTGCTGCTGCCATATTTGTACTCCCTCTTCTTCTGTGGAAGTATGTGAAATAACCCTTCCTTCCTCTCTACCAACTGACTATAAATACCCTGTGAGCACGTTTCATAGTATTTAGAATGGTAGGACCATCATAGATTGCCTGTAGGGTAGCATAGCCCCTTTAAAAACCATATGAAAGGATTTGTAGTCTCAGAACAGTTGACCTGTAGAAGCCCTCAGAGTATCTATAATGCCTGCCCTACCATAATAGATCTCCTATAAGTACTTATAGAACAACATGGATTTCTTATAGAATCGCACAAATTGCTTATAGTAATTGTGCCACTTTAAATCATCATTCCTTTGACTATCTATTGAGTGCTTACTATGAGTCAGGCAGTGTTATGGAGAAGCCTGGTGAACCAAACTGGCAAGGTCCTTGCTCTTATTTTATCATAAGACAACATTCAGTATACAGAAAACTGGTAAATAATTTCAGATGGTGAGAGTGATGGAAGCAAAGGCTCGAAATTGCGTGGTCAAGAAGCTATGAGAAAGAGTCACATGGGAGAAGGTATAAGAAAAAGAACCTTCCAGGCATTAGAAACAGCAAATATCATGACCCAGAGCAGGAATGAGTGTGACATAATTGAAGAACAGAAAGAGTGTCAGGATAGGATGTCTAGAAAATAGTGAGTGGGCAAGCTAAAGAGTGGTACAAGGTAAGAATTTTGAGTGAGAACTAAGGATAAATAAATAAAAGCCATAATACCTTCCCTCAAGAAACTCACACTCTATTTCCATAGGTCACTTGTTGATAGTAACAAGCACCACTGAAGACCACCTGTGGGTATTTGTGGTACCATTTCAGTACTTACACATTCCCTGGAAGATCAGCTCTGATGCTATTTCATTATGAATTGCTAGGTGACTAACAGGAAATGATATAATTTATCATTTCAGGTCATTTGTATTGTTAGAGATATCCTGCAAATTCTTACAGTCTTAGTATAGATCCACCTATGTGTACTTTTAGGCGAAACCATTAGTGATGCCTCTGCATGCTGTTAGTAGCACTGCAGATGATCTGAAGTCATTGTAGTTCTGCTGAAGATCCCTTAGATGCTTTTCAACTCCTAAAGCTTGCTAATCATGTGCACACCTAAAAGTGTCCACAAAGAACAATTTTTTACCCAGTTTTAACTCCCTTTATTGATTAAAGTGGGAAATTAATTTAAAACAAATATTTTGTGCAAATAATATCACCCAGTTAGAAACATTTCTCCAGTGTATGTTAGGATTAGGTATGTGTTTTAGTTTCCTAGGCTGTGGAAGCAAATGCCATGAAATGGGTCAGGTTCAACAATGGGGACTTATTCACTCACAGTTTTGAGGCTGGGAAAATAATGTCCAAGTCAAGACAATACTTTCTCCTTGAAGACTATGGCGTTCTGGGGCTGGCTGCCAGTGATCCTTGGTTCCTCTGTCACATGGCAAGGCACGTGGCAGTGTCTCCTTGTCTCTTCCTTCTCTTTGGGATTCTGTTTCAGCTTCTTGCTTCCTGTGGCTTTCTTATTCCCAGGTCTGAATTCATTCTGTTTATAAAGGACTCCAGTAATGGGATTAAGATCCATCCTGAATGGGCTGGACCACACACACCTTAACTGAAGTAGCCTTATCAAAAGGTACTACTTATGATGAGTTCACACCCACAGGATTGGATTAAATTTAAGAACATATTTTTCTGGGACACATACAGCTTCAAACCACCACAGTATGGCTGCAAGTAACAGAGACTCACAATAATAGCAATTTAAACAAGATGGAAGTCTCTTTTTCTCGCATAGGAAAGTCTGAAATTGATAATCCACAAGCCGATTTGGCAATTCTACTCCATAGAGTCCACAGGGATCTGGTCTCCTTCAAGCTTCCAGCTTTGCCATCTAAAATGGCTCCAGAGCCACCACACCCAAGTTCCAAGTAACAGGGTGGAGAAAGAAGGGAAGAAGAGACAAAGGGTGCATGGTAGTTATTTTTGGAGGAAAGTTTCAAGAAACAGTCTCAATATAATTCTGCTTGGTCAATGGCCACAGAGCTGCAAAGGGACCACAAAATGCAATTTTTATTCTTTGTAGTCATCAGTCTAATGGAAAATTCTCTGACTATGGGAGATTGAATTATGTACCTTAGGGAAAAAAGCATTTTCTTAATCTTAAGGCATTCCTGTGGTTGTGAACCCATTGTAAATAGGACCGTTTGAAGATGTTATTTTTAGTTAAGGTATGACCCATCTGAATGAGTTGGGCTTCAATCCTATTACTAGAGGCTTTATAAAGACAATGCCATGTGAAGGAGCAGAAGCTGGAAGTCAGAAGAACCCAGAAGAGGAAGAAGAGGACATTCCCACATGACAGGAAAGCCAAGGAACCCCAAGGTTCATTGACAACCAATCCTCAAATGCCACAGTCTTTAGGGAGCAAGCATCACCTTGCTGACACCTCAGTATTGGACTTCTCTTAGCCTCAAAACCATGAGCCAATAAATTCCCATTTTTGAACCAACCCATAGTATGGCATTTGTTATAGCAGCTGGGAAACGACGACACTGAAGAAGAAGGAAGAAGGGATAAAGAGTAGCAATTAACAGCTTTTGCTATACACAATATGGACACAACCCAGGTAACAAAAATTCACATTAGTAGAAATGCCCTAAACTAGTAGTTCCTAGCCCTTAGGATATTAAAAACCCATAAAACTAAATTTTAAAAAGGAGTCCAAAAGATTTTTGCTAACTTACAATGTATCACCCAATGTCACAATCATATAAAAACAACAAAAACACTTTCTACAAAAAAAAAAAACTTATTCTAAAATATTTTAATAGAGTAAAATTTGCTTTCAGTGGTGGGGATGGGGAATAAGTTTATTTTTCTCATTTCACCACAATGCAGTGAAAATTTTATCATAGACCAGCACCGTTAAATGGTCCTTTAAACAGAAAGCATTTCCTTAAGACAGTATGATATTTTCTACTTTAAAAGCTTCCCTGACCATTTATTTACAGCAAAAATCATTAACTGATGGACCTTGGGCCAGATTCTATTTATAGATGTTCTGTTTGACCAAATTAGATTCTGTTTGTTTGTTTGATTTTACAATTTTGAATTAGCATTAGCTGTCAACATCTAAAGCTTAAGAGATTTTGCATTTTTAAAAAATCTCAATTCCACTTTCTCTTGAAAAATGGGATGCTCTGGCAAGCCAGGGCTCTCATTTCCACATGGTCACACCCTGCTGGATAGAGCTCAGCAGCAGCTGCCCCTTGAGATGAAGCATGCACTTGCCAATTCATTACAGGGCCCACCTGGCCAGTTCCTCTCCTTTATGCTACCTGTCAGGTCCCCGTGGAAATCTGAGTTTGTGACTCCTGATTTAGAGCTACTAATGTGCAGGTATCTATTCATGTATTTAGAGCCTTCACATCAACCTGAAAATTAAACATTATTATACCCATTTTACAAGATGGAGAAACAAAGAAGCAGAGTGGCTTGTCCAGAACCCAAGAGCTGCCCATCTGGAATTTGAGCCCAGGCGCCCCTGGCTCCAAGACCTGTGTGTGCTCCACCATGCTGGCCTGCTTCCCCACGGGCCTCTGACCCACATCCCTCGCAGCTCTCACATAAGTAGAATTATTCATTCCATCTCAGTTATATGATTCCATTGGAATTAGCTGAGAATAGTTTCGAATTTCCTGTTTCCCTTGCAGCATTATTTTAGACTCCATTTTGTATTTATTTTTGAAGGGAAGGAAAATCCTGGGGAAGGAATGATGGTTCAGAGGAGGACAATGCCATCCATCATGCAGGCACAGCATGCATTAAACAGTGCTGAGAACATAAATTGGTTACTTAATCGGCCCTGCCTAATCTGTGGAGTGCAGAAGCAAAACTGCATTATGGGAAACAGCTTCTGCACATGGAGTGGGCACATCTGACAAAGCCTGGGGTTCTTGGGGCAGCTACTGAGTGAGGCTCAAGGCATTCCTGATCCTCCCACCCCCTTTAGGCTCTCAGTGACTAGTGGGCATGGGTTTTCCAAGCAGGAGGAGGAGCTGGATCCTTTCATTAGAGAATCTGTTTTGAAATAGAGTGGGAATAAAAAGCGTATTCTTTGAGCTTCATTTTACTCACAACTGGACTCCTTTACTCTTTGCTCCATGCTGAGTACTTCAAATCAGATATGGAAAATCAAAAAATCCCTCAACCTGATACACTCACACTACAATCATTCCAGTTTTCTTTGTAAAAGATTATATACATATGAAGATTTTTAACCGTGATATTATCAACTCTTTCCAGATCATTCAGTTTGACAAATGAAATGTCACTTCCTCCAAATTCATTCACGAATTGAGCTGACTGCTGTGTGTCAGGCTTGAAAGGCAAAAGGTGTGCAGATAGCAGTAAGGTATGGCCTTTGCCTTCAAGCCACTCTCAGTGTGTAGAAGTATGAAAGACACATATGTAAATAGATAATTTATGTATTCATTCACTGATTCAGTAAATCATTTTTGAATGCATCCTATGATATAAGCACCATTTTAGGCAATAATCCCTATCTTCATAAAATTCATGTGTAGGCTGGGGGATGGGGGAGAGAGTGGACTTTTTAGATTCCTATTGCTACTGTAACAAATTACCATACACTTAGTGCCTTAAAACAATGCAAGTTTATTATCTTACAGTTCTGGAGGTCAGAAGTTCAAAGTCAGTTTCATGGGGTTAAAATCAAAGTGTCAGCAGGGCTGCATCCCTTCTGGAGTCTCTAAGCGAGAGTCCATTTCCTTGCCTTTTTCACAGTCTAGAGGCCACCTGCATTCCTTGGTTCATGGCCCTTTCCTCCATCTTTAAAACCAGCAGTGGAGTATCTTCTCTCCTCTCTGACCCCTGCTTCTTGTCTTTGACCCCATCTTTGAGGACTCTGTGATTATATTGGGCCTACCCAGATAATCCAGTATAATGTCTATCTTATTTTTCTGACTGCCAAAATAAATACCATACAATAAGTTGGCTTAAACAACAGGAATATATCGGCTTACAGTTTTGAGGCTGGGAGAAGCAAGTCAATGCTTTTTCTCAAAGAACATGGCATTCTGGGGCTGGCTGCCAGTGACCCTTGGTCCTTGGCTTTTCTGTCATGTGGTAATACACATGGTAGTGTGTTCTTTCTCTTCTGGGCCCCATTGACTTCCAGTTTTTGTCTCTTCCCTATAGCTTCTCCTTCTGTGTCCAAGTTCCTTTGCTTATAAGGACTTCAGCCATATTGGGTTAGGGATCAACCTCATTTGGTTTGGACACACCTGAACTAATAACATCTTCAAAGGTCCTATTTACAAATGGGTTCACACCCACAGGACCAGGGGTTGGGACCAGAACCTTCCTTTTGTGGGGACAAGATTCAATTCCCAACAGTCTGCTCTCTGGACCTCCAAAAGACATGTTCTTCCCACATGAAAAATACATTCATTCCATCACAACATCCCGAAAACCTTAGGTCATTTCAGCAAAAACGCTAAGTACAAGGTCTCATCAAAATCAGTTATGGATGTGGTCCATCCTGGGGCAAAATTCCTCTGTCTGATGAACCTGTGAAACCTAGAAAACAAGTTATCTGCTTCCAATGTCCAATATTGATACAGGAATGGGATAAGCATTCCTATTCCAGAAGGGAGAAATTATCAGGAAAACAGGGGTCACAGGTCCCAAACAATTCTAAAATCTAGCAAGTCAAAGTCCATTAAATCTCAAGATCTGAGAGTCATCTGTGGCTTGATGCTTTCATCCTCCAGGCCTGATGAAGTAGCAACTCCACCTCTTCCAAGCACTTGACAGCAGCCGTGCTCTCCCTGAACAGCCACCCTCTCCAGGCATCTGAACAGTAATAAGGCTCTAATGAGATGGCACAGATCCCTCCCTCTTTGAGCACTGGATGCAAGACCGGCCTCCTCCAAAGGCCAAGACAGATAGCCTCCCCCTTCAAGTACAGGGGCAGATCCACCCATTTCTTACACATGGGTGGGCAGACTCTTTTGACTCAAGGAGATCTTTTCTGTCCATACCTTTGCTTTCATGGTTCTGCCCTTGAAGTCATCCTTCCTTCAGTTCACCCCTTCTCTGATCCTTTCAGGCATTCCTTCTGTTCACTCAAATTTCACATACACACAAAAATGTGTTGGCTTTGCATGCGGTTGCAGGGGTCCAACACATCAGACAAGAGAACTTTCCACAGATCCTTCCTAGATAACTTATTTTCCGAACTTGACTTCCACTGAAATTGCTGACTGGACCTAGGTTCAGCTACACCTTCTTTAGCAAATGGTTGTTCAGTTAAACCCTCCTATGGAGCCCTGTTCTTTGGGGTCTCAATTCCCGACACCTCAGGAAAGTACAAGATAGAGCTGCTTCTGGCCCTGGTCTCAGAGCATTCTATGTGGATAGGTTGAAAATTTTCCAAATCATCAATAGCTGGTTCCTTTGTGCTCAAGAGTTCAGTTCTCAGCTTATCCCTTTCCTCTCACATTTTACTATAAACTACAAAGAGAAACCAGGCTGCACCTTCCACACTTAGCTTGGAAATCTCTGAAACTGAATCTCTAAATTCATCATTTGCAAGCTCTGTCTTCCATCTAACATCAGAAAATAATTTTGCAAAGTTCTCTACCACTTTATAACAAAGATCAGCTTTCTTCCATTTTCAAATAATACATTCTTCATTTCATTATAAGGCCTTGTCAGAAGTACCTGTAATCTAAACTTTTTCTAAGTGCCTCACATTTCTTCCAGCTTCTACCCATTACCCAGTTCCAAAGACATTTACACATTTTTAGGTAGTATTCATAGCAGTACCCCACTTTCTACTACCAAAATCTGTCTCAGGGTTCTTAAAAGAAACAGAACTGAAAAGATTGACAAATCTGAATTCTGTAGAACAGGCTACAAACCGGGAACTCTGAAGAAGGGGGTGAAGAATTCCTCAGAAGAAGCTGATTGGCTGAAGTAGAGATAGAAATTCTTCTTTCTGAATACTGAAATTGTCAGTTCTCCCTTTAAGGCCTCCAACTGTTTGGATGATACTTCTCTCATTTCTGAAGGCAACCTCCTTTGTTGATTGTAGATGTAATCTGCCATAGATGTGATCAGCTAAGTAATGATTTAAATCCATGAAATACCCTCAGGGTAACAATCAGGCTAGTGCTTGCTTGACCAAACAACTGGACACCATAAACTAGCCACATTGACATAAGAAATTACCCATCAAAATGTCCCCATCTCAAGATGTCAAATTTAATCACATCTACAAAGTCCCTTTTACTGTGTAAGATAACTTATTCACAGGTTCCATCAATTACAACATGTCTATCTTGGGGACCATTATTCAGCCTACCACTGGGGCAGAGAAGAAACAACTAAATCTTTATTTATACACACACACACATGCATACACACACACTTATATAGGTATATATTTTTAAATTCTTTCTCTCACACCTCACCCCTACAGCCATAGCCTATTCTCATACACAACCGGGCCACAGGCCTTGACCCAACTACCACTTTACAGCCCACCCTCCTGACTATCAATGCCCTGCTAGCAGGACCCATTCGCCTTCCCACCATATCCAGTCCTTCTGTGGGCTACCCCTAAGCAATGTAGCTGCTACACGTTGATGCCCAGTTATCAAGACAGAATTCAAAGCTGACCCACTATGTCAGCCAGTAGAATTCACAATATATAGAAGTTATAATATAGATAAAATATGAATTAAAGTGAATTAACATGTGTACAGCACTCAGATCAGTGTCTGGTTTATAATAAGGCTCAAAAAGAATAAATATTTTATATATGATAGTGCCAGATAACGGTATGTGAAAATATTGCAGTGTAGGGGCATAGAGCACACTAAGAATGGTGGCTTTGGGAATAAGCCTGATGTTTATAGCTGTTTGAAGTGAAGGAATGAGGTCTGGGAGTATCTGGGGGTGGGTGCCAGAAGCTGAGCAGTTAGAGGGTACAGCAGGTGCAAACGCCGTGAGACATAAATGAGGCTGGTGTGCTGAAGAAATATCAAGGAAGCCTGCTGGACAGGATTGGAGCAGGGGAGTTACAAATGAAGTCGAGTATAGAATTTGGGTTTCATTCTAAATGTGATAGGAAATGATTGGAAGATTTGTGGCAGAAGAAGGATGTAATCTGATTAACATTTTAAGAAAATATTTTATTTTGGCTACTGTGGGACAGCTGATGTAGGAGGGCAAGAGTGGAAGCAGCAAAGCCTGCAAGGAGGCTGCTGTCATCATACATAGGGCTGATGGAAGCTTGGTGTTGCATAGCAGGAGAGGTGGAGAGAGGTGCTCAGATCTGAAATACATGTGGGATGGTAGGCCTGCTTGACTTTCCAGTGTACTAGATGTGAGAGCTGAGGAGAAAAGAGGCACCTGAATACAGGATGACTCCTAGGTTTTCTTGTTTTATGCTTTGTTTCTTCTTTTTTTTAACAATGATCATAATTATTTATCCTTTGGGTTTTATGTGGTAAAATATGTATACAACATAAAATTTGTGTTTTAACCACTTTTTAGTGTACAATTTAGTGGCATTAATTACATTTACAATGTTGTGCTACCATCACCACTATCCATTACCAAAACATTTTCATCACCCCAAAAAGAATTATACCCTTTAAGCATTAAGCATTAACTCTCTACTGCCCTGGCCGTTGGTAACCTCTAATTTAACTTCTGCCTTTATGAGTTTACTTTTTCTATGTATCTCATATAAGTGGAATCATCAATATCTGTCTTTACCCATATTGTAGCATGCATCAGAACGTCATTCCTTTTTATGGCTGAATAATATTCCACTGCATGTGTATACCACAGTTTGATTATCCAGTCATCTGTCAATGGAATAACGCTGCTATGATGTATTGATGTACATCTATTTGAGTCCTTGTTTTCAGTTTCTTTGGATATATACCTAGGAGTGGAATTGCCGGGTCAGTTGGTAATTCTATGTTTAACTTTTTTTGAGGAACCACCAACCTGTTTTCCATAGCAGCTGCACCAACTCCAAGGTTTTTTGTGGGTTTTTTTGTACATTTAATAATTGAAAATATAAATAATTAAAAACTAAAAAGTAAACACAGATGAATAAATATATACATTTCTCAATTAAATCTAATGGATACATATAAATTTTTTTTTGAATCAAACAATATATTACACAATATATTTGGTTCATAGTAACGCATTCATATAGTATTTGTCCTTTTGTGTCTGGCTTGCTTCACTCAACATAATGTCCTCCAGGTTCATCCATGTTGTCATATGCTTTATGACTTCATTTCTTCTTACAGCTGCATAATATTCCATCGTGTGAATAGACCACAGTTTGTTTATCCATTCATCTGTTGATGGACACCTGGGTTGTTTCCAACTTGTGGCAATGGTGAATAATGTTGCTATGAACATCAGTGTGCAGATGTCTGTTCTTGTCACTGTTCTCAGTTCTTCTGGGTATATACCCAGTAGTGGTATTGCAGGGTCACGTGGCAAGTCTATATTCAATTTCCTTAGGAACTGCCAAACAGTCCTCCATAGTGGTTGTACCATCCTGCATTCCCACCAACAGTGAAGAAGTGTTCCTATCTCTCCACATCCTCTCCAACACTTGTAGTTCTCTGTCATTTTAATAGTGGCCATTCTGATAGGTGTGAAATGATATCTCATTGTAGTTTTGATTTGCATTTCCCTAATCATGAGTGATGCTGAGCATTTCTTCACGTGTTTTTTTTTTACTTTATTTTGTACATTTAATAATTGAAAACATAAACAATTAAAAACTAAAAAGTAAACACAGATGAATAAATATATACATTTCTCAATTAAATGTAATGGATACATGTAAATTTTTTTTTTTTTTTTGAATCAAACAATACATTACACAATATATTTGGTTCATAGTAACACATTCATACAGTATTTGTCCTTTTGTGTCTGGCTTGCTTCACTCAACATAATGAGCCATCCATATGCTGCTTATAAGAAACTCACCTCAGACCCAAGGATACAAGCCAGCTGAAAGTGGAAAAAGATACTCCACGATAATAGTAAACAGAAAAGAGCAGGGGTAGCTATACTAATATCAGACAAAACAGACTTCAAATGCAAAAAAGTGGTAAGAGATGCGGAAGGCCATTATATATTAATAAAAGGGATGATCCTCCAGGAAGATGTAACAGTCATAAATATCTACACACCTAACCAGGGTGCCCCAAAATATATGAGACAAACTCTGGCAAAACTGAAGGGAGAAATAGACATTTCTACAATAATCGTAGGAGACTTCAACACCCCTCTCACATCATTAGATAGAACAACTAGACAGAAGATCAACAAGAAAACAGAGAACTTGAACAATATGATAAACAAGTTAGACCTAACAGACATATACAGAACACTGCATCCAAACTCAGCAGGTTATACATTCTTCTCAAGTGCCCATGGATCTTTCTCCAGGATAGACCACATGTTAGGTCACAATACAGCTCTCAATAAATATAAAAAGATTGAAATTATATAAAGCACCTTCTCAGATCATAATGGAATGAAACTAGAAATCAATAACAGACAGGAAAAAAGTAAATTTGCAAATGTGTGGAGACTGAACAACACACTCCTAAATATTCAGTGGGTCAAAGAAGAAATTGCAAGTGAAATCAGTAAATATATTGAGACAAATGAAAATGAGAACACAACGTATCAAAACTTATGGGACACAGCAAAGGCAGTCTTGAGAGGGAAATTTATAGCCCTAAATGCCTATATTAAGAAACAAGAAAGAGCTAAACTCAAAGATTTAACTGAACAACTTGAGAAACTAGAAAAAGAACAGCAAACCAATCCCAAAGCAAAAAGAAGGAAAGAAATAATAAAGATTAGAGCGGAAATAAATGAAAATGAGAACAGAAAAGCAATAGAGAAAATCAACAAAACCAAAAGCTGGTTCTTTGAGAAGATCAATAAAATTGACAAACCCCTCGCTAGACTAACAAAGAAAAAAAAGAGAGAAGATGCAAATAAACTCCAAGGTTTTAAATCCAAATAGTGACATGAGACAGACGTCCTGCAACATCAGCGGGATAAGTAAGCCACAGGCTCAGCAAAGGGAGAAAAGGCAGATTTCTTCAATAACCTTATAGTTGTTCATTCTAATAATCAATAGTCAGTGTATTCACACACAATCATCCTGTGCTTTGTGTTTTATTCTTTTCCCTCAAAAGAAACATCCTCCTGAGGTGATAGAACAATGAGAACGTTCTGGGGATTCTTTGAAGAAATCCATCTCTTCCAGCTTAGCTGGTCAAAACGGAGGCAGGAGCTATGCAGCTGAGTCGAGTGCTGGCTCTCACCCGGGGGCTTAAGGAGTCTACTTGGCGGAAGCATCCTAGGTGCCAGGATCTGGGAAGCCTGAAACTGACACATTTGAAAAGATGCAAGCCCAGAGGTGTCCAACGCACAATGGGCCCGTGAGATAGCTCAGACGAATCGTCAACACCAGTACCAGAGCACGAATTTATTCTAGTGCAGCAGCAAGTGTGAGTGAAGCTTGAGTTTGCTAGGTAGACACCTGCTCTCCAGGGGCTCCTAGGCCAAATGGAAGATGAGAAGTATAACTAGAGCACCAGGTAGAAAGTTGAGTGCTCAGGGTGCTGAACAACCTTCGGTAAGCTGTGTATCCTCTCCCAGCCTGTGTTTTTTCAGCCTTGAAATGGGGATAATTCTCTCTACCCCTTAAAATCCTTGTGAAAATTCAATGAGATTTTTGTGTGCAAGGCAGTCCAGTTTAGGTTAAAAGCCTAGGTTCTGGGGTCAGAGAACCTGGGGACAAACAAGGCTTTGCTGAGGGATCCTGGGAAGTCTGTTAGCTGTTCTGGGTCTCCATTTCCTCGTCTACAAAGTGAGGCTGATATCAGTGCCTCTCTCATGGGGTAGCCGTGGTATTAAAATGAGTGATCATGTGTTCAGCACTCAGATTAGGGCCTTGCTCAAGGTCAGTCTCAATAAGAATCCTTATTAATGTGTATCAGGGGCTATTGACTAAAATTCCCAATAATGGAAACTGTTTTTATTATCATAAGGAGGAACAGATGGATTCACTCTAATTCAAAAGGAATGTATTTTGAGCCTATGTGCTCAAAATAAAACAATGACTGACTGGCAAGCCTCAACTCTGAGTGCCCTCAGTCTAGGAGAGAGGAAAGAGAAAAAGCAACAAAGTCCTATGAGTGGATAAGAGGCCCAAGAATCAAGGGCTGCGGGAGCCCCTTCTAGGTGAGCGTATAAAGGAGGATTCCAGGTGCAGCACCCTGCACTTAGTGTGTGCTCAGTATATACTCCTTCCTGCAGCCATTTGCAAATAGTGCAAAATTTACACCTGTACAGAAGAATTCTATTTGTCCAGAGTATGTTGTTTCTTTTTTAAACAGCAGGATTTATGTTTCAAAAAAAAAAAATGGATCGTAAACTTGAGATGTGTGCTGCAGTGGCTACACAAGATGTTTTAACATCTGGAGTGTTAAACAAACGGGGGTAGGATGGTGCTTCTAAGTTTATTTTTGACCTAATGCTTAAACTTCTGCAAAACATGTTGTTTGTTGAAATAGGACATTTCTTCTGCTTTTTAAATTTTTCAGTGCTTTCACGTATCTTTATTTAGACTTTACTAAAAAACCAGTGGCTATCCTGAATTTCCAGACAAGGAAACAAGTATCCATTTCTGTAGCCAATGGCAAGGAAAGGAAAAATGAGCTAAGGAACACTCTTTATGAACTTTTTCCTTATTAAAGCGTATTTACTGTTTCTTAAGTCTCTAACACAGGGATTACAAATACAGAGGCTAGGCAGATAACAAGGTGTCTAAATAGTCTTGGTGTAAGGTCATAGGGAGTTGGGCCTTGCTAAACTGGGGAGTGTAAGGCATACCCAAAGGCATTCAAATTGCAATTTATATTTATAATTTACACTTGTATGATACATAACTTTATCAAAGCAGAATTAAGCTTGCTATCTCATACATTCACAATAACGTAGAGGTAGTAAGAGTCAGGGATTTTCCTCATTTGACAAATGAGGAAACTGAGGCAGGGGGCAATCTGCTTGAAGCTAATAGAAGAGCTTAATGGTTAGGTAGCAGAATGTAGGGGGTAAGTTCTCATATTTTGGAGTCTGATAAACTTGACATCAAAACTTGACTTTGCAATGTGTTTAGCTCTGTGACGCTAGAGAAGTTGCTTAACCTCATTGAGCCTTAGTCTCTCCTTCTGTATAACAGGAAAGATAATGTTCACTTTGAAAATTGTTTGAACACAAAATTGTGTTGTATGCATAAGTATTTTACCAAACATGGCAGATTACAAGCATTTAATAAATGTTAGTTATGCTAATGGTCATATTAATAAAAAGAAAATTTCAAGACGAGTCTAAGTATATGTTATCTCCCATGGCCTACCAAGCCCTAAGTTTTTTTATTTTTTTAATTAATTTTTATTTGCAAAAATTCTATATCCACCAATCTAAAATTCCCCTGCCGTTTTGAGGTTCAAATCTTTATGTGAAATTCTTGCAGAATTCTACCAGTAAGAAAGCCCAAGCCCAAGAGGGCAATGAGTTCCTCATTTTTTTAAAATATCTGCTCAGCAGGTTGGTTTAATGATCAGGGAATAGATATAAATTTGCACATGGGAGAAAATCATAGATTGTCAGAGCTGAAGGTGACCTTACTTTTCACATGAAAAACTTTAACCGGAGAGGATAATTATATATATTCACAGACATGCATACATGTATATACACAAGCACACATATATACACACATACATTATATTTTATTGTATACATATATAGATACTATGTTTCATATATTCTTTATATTATATACATCTGTGTAGATATATTCATTCATATCTCTCAGGGGGTCTAGAAAGTAGACACCTTTTTTTTCTTGTGAATGTACATGCCTGGGCATTATATGCTGCATATTGGAATGGGGAAAGCAGAAAGGATGTTTGCTATCCAAACAATCCCTCTTTTTGCCCCCATGTCACATACTCTGTCCTGACACATCTGAATTCTGAACGCTCCATTGTTCTTCCTGGCTGATGGACTTCCTCCTTAGTTGAATCTACTCTCCTCAGTCATAACTGTATCGCTTAATCAGATACCTATCATCCATCTGCTTTCAGGCTTTCTTAAATTCACTTACATCTGTCATGTCACGTGCTGATAGTCCTTCTCTCATATACTGTTTACCCCCCTCCTTTTTTTACTCCTTTAATTATCATTATATCACTGCAGAAAAAGGAAATAAATGCATGTGGTACAATTAAGCTTTAGTTTTTGCGAAGAAGGGAAAGGGATAAATTTTGGTTATATTTTCAAGGCTGAATTTAAAAGATTTTATGACATCTGGTTTATGTGACCAGGTAGATGGTAACTCCTAAAAACATTAAAAATAGAGAAAACAGAAGAAAAGATTCAAAGAGAAGATGATGACTTCAGTTTGGCTATATTAAGTCACATAGGGCATTATGGAAAACTAATATTTGCAAATGAAAACTGAAGGTATCATAAAGAAAAAAGTGTGACTAGTAGGATTTAAAATTAGAGAAACAATTATAATAGTAACTTTAAAACCTTTTTGACAGTGATCCAGTATACACACAGATACAACCAAACCCATGATTCAATAAAGCATCCCCTTAAATTTGATATACTATGATTCTTTATATGGTACTATATTTTGTTTCAAAAATCTGTCATAACCCACCAATTGATTTAAGAACTCATCAATATGTCATGAAAAATATTGGCCAACAAGGTATGGATGACTGAAGATCTTTATATAAGAATGCAGATCAGGAATACAGTACTGATGGCCATCAATCAAGATTTTGCTTTAGGGATTAAACTGTATGTGTTTAGAAGAAAGCACCAGTGTTCAGAGATACTAATTGAAGAAAGAAGCCGTCTGTAAAGATGCTGAGATTTAACACTGTGAACAAGGAAACAAAAAATCACAAGTCGTGCAAGGAAATGAAAATGAATAGCCAAATTCCACTGTTCTTAAGGATCATAGGAAACCCGTTGGATTTGGTCAATGTTGAGATAAATTTTGGTAAAAACACAGACCATTGCAAGAAGTGGAACATATACTTGGAGGCAAGACAAATTTGTCAATAAAGGCCTTTCCCACTTGAAGTGGGACCGTAGCATCTTGTCTCTGAAAACAGCCCTTAAAGCACTGCCATCAAGGACGGCCTGTGCCTTTGGTCCCTTCCCGTGTAGTTGACTGTGTGTCCATGAAGAGTCAAGCACTTGACATAGTTTCTGGGTAAGTAGCTATGTGAAATGAGGGTCTCTGATCCACTCTCACATTTATTCACATTCTATTTAGCAATCATTTTCTGAACAGAAGAATGTGGAGATAAATAAGATAATTCCTGCCCTCCAGGCCTTTGCAATCTTGCTGGGATGACAGAAATAAATAAATAACTCTGGAAGCAGTCAGACTGTGATAGATGCTCCACGAGGCATGCAAAGGACAGTAGGAGGTCAGAGGAAAGGAAAATGATTTCAACTCATGGAGCACTGCCACCTTCTCATCCTTCAGTTCTTCACTCAAACATCATCTCCCTGACCATCCTGGCTAAAGCATTGTCCATCCCACTTCCCAGTAATTTTATGTCATTAGCCTGTGTCATTTTCTTCATGGCATTTCTTTCTGTTATTAAGAATTACTTATTTTCATTTTTGTAAACATATTATTTAGAAAGATTTGTCCAAATAGCAAGATGCAATAGATAGGATATTTCAAGTGAGTTTCCAGGTCTAGATGAAAAATAACAAAGGAAGTAGGTAAAAACCAGTTCTACCTCACTTAGGCCTCCCACCAACATTAAGGATATGAAAGGGTCAGGTTATATCGCAGGTTGGAACAGAATTTGTGGAGAGGGATTCTCTTTGCTGAGAGAGTTGATCCACACACCCTCTGTGACGAGGTGTGGAGAGGCCTCCCCAAAGCATGGGCACTCGTGGACGTGGCTTCAAGGGAACACCTAGAGATTAAATATGTTGCCGTTATCTGCCTCAGCATCACAATATACCCCAAAATTTAGTGGCTTAAAAAATATGTTATTACTATATTTGATGATTCTGTGGGTCAGCAATCCAGAGAAGGTATGTCACGGAAGGCTCATATCTGCTACACAATGTTGTCTGGAGTCTCAGCTGGGTGACTTGAACAGCAGGGGCCTGGACTGGACAGGAAACTGTATAAGTGTGTCTATCTTTCTGTCTGTCTCTCCCCATCCCATCATATAGCTGAAATGGGCTTCTTTCCTGTTCCCTCCCATTTTTTTCTTTTTTTCTTTTTTAATAATAAGAAGTAAAATATTTTATTATTTTTCTATATAACTATATAGTTGACAAAAAGTACCTTCACCTACAGAATCTCATGAGATCAACACAACATTTGGGGGAAACTTTATTTCCATTTCACCAAGTGAGGATGCCATGGCTCAGCGGATGGAAGCTGCGTGCACAAAGTCACGCTACAAGTGGTGGAGCCTAGACCTGAAGCCAGCTCTTCTGGCTCCACTTCCAGTGTCCGCTCCATGCTTGCTCACCTCTTGTGCATGCTTTCCATGTTCACCTCCTCCCACCATATCCACTGACATGACATGAAGTCCCACCCAGCGAGTGGGCAGAAAGCAGCAGCACATGGTTTATTCAGGGCAGCGGAGGCCCCTAGCTCCCCGGGGGAAATGCCAGCACTTGCTGACCTTGAGAAAAACATGGCTTCTACTAGAAGGAGTGGTATCAGCATTCACAGAGAGATGCAGGAATGAGGAGTGCAGAAATGGTCGGGTTTAGTACTGTGCACACGCTTCTGATGAATATGCAAATGTGGTTTCTACCAGAAGCAGGGACCGAATAACATTTACTAAAGAGCAATGTTAAACCACATTGAAAGGGGTGTGTCAGGAGCATGGTAATGAAATTAATCCTCTTCACCTATGAATTATTAGGGGCTTTGGGTTAGATCCAAAAACGTCTGACTTGAGTTTGCTCTGCTTAAAGCCTCCTGTGTAAATTTGATCTTAATGGAGAATGAAGCTCTGGAAACTGATACAAAATAGGAAATGGTAAAAGACACAACTGTACGTTTGCCTGATTAAAGGACTACACACAGCATAAGGGCACTTCAATTGCGTCTGCTCATCCAGGATGACTATTCTGGGGCATCTTAAGGGCTGATGTGGGGCCCTTTCAATTGATTTATCAAACAAGACAACATAATTGTGAAGATGGTCAGAGTGATTAGATAGGACCTCACGGCATCTGGCAAAAAAAGCTGTAGATAGGACAAAGTTTAAGTGTCTGAGGGAGAGTTCAGTACCTCCAGTTGCATAAGAGAATAAAGGCTGCCTCTCTGAAAATTCTAGACTGGATCCCAAAAGAAAGGTGAATAAAGATCACTTATTGGCAGACACTGTACTAAGCACTGGGATACAGAAACAGAGATGTCACAGAGTACCTTTGTAGGAAGTGCTGACTTTCTAGTTGGGTGGCCAGTCATACAGCCACTCAGTCTGTGTTCCTACTCTGCCCCAGTTTCCATCCTTCCTAAACCCTGGCCCTCTAACCTTGTTGCCAAATTTTGAACTACTTCATATCCTCCCAGTAAGTTCATTTTTCCATTTAAGTTAGCCAGCATCCATTTCTGTTGCTTGCAACCAAGCAATCCTAACAGGCACAGCCTCATCCATGTATTAGTCTTCCTTTCAATACCTACCATGTTCCAGACATGGGGTAAAGAGATGGATAGAGCTCACCATCTCAGGGGAAAACAGACAAGTCAATGACTCAACATGCACTCTGGGTAAGAATGAGGACAAGAAGAGCAAAATATTATCAGAATAGTAGCCGGAAAACCAAATTCTCTTCAGTAGTGTGGGAAGGCATTACAGAGACATCTATCCTAACTTTTAGAAGATGAATATAGGTATGCCAGAAACATAAATGAGGAAGTGCCTTCTAGGCAGGGAATACCATGGACACAAAGGTTAGAAGGTGTGACTGGAGCATAGATTGGGAGATGGATGAAAGAGAAGAGGGTAAATGTAGGGAAATATATTTATACAGTATTCAAAGGTTGGGAAGAGCCATGCTATTGACTCTGTTTTATAAGCAATGAATTTTGAAGTCCCAAAATGTTAAATGACTTTCTCAAGGTTATACAGCTACAAAGCTACACAAGACTTGACTCCTAATTCCATGCTCTATATACCTCAAAGCATTTATGCAAGGATCAAATGGAGTAAAAATTATTTGCTCACATGTCTGTCTCTGTCTAAATTGGGTCAGTTCTCATCATGTTTGGTTCATTTTCTTTTATCCTTTCTGTTTTGCTTTTTTTTTTAAGCCCTAGAAATTAGTATAGTGCCTGGTGCCTGGCACAGAAGATTTGTTTAGTTAATGAATTAACCAACAAATACTTATCCATAATAAAAACAATAGCTAAAAACATTTGTAGAGTATCTGATAGGTTAAGATACCTGATCTCTTATTGGGGCAACAATTCTTACAAAGTACATTTAGAAGAAATCATTTTTTCTCATTCCCAGGGTACCAACTTTGGATAGCAAAATAGTAGAGTTTATTATTATCATTTCCATTTTCAGATGAAGAAAGTGAAGCTCATAAATTTAAGATGCTGTGTTGGCTACAAGATAACCTATGGAGTCTGGCTTGGCTCCCTCATAAAGTATAAAGACCCTGCAAGTGGATGAACTGATGGGATCCCTATCAAAATAAAAGATATTTAATATGTATGTGGTAGCTCCTCTCTTGTAGCATTGGTGGAGTGGGAATTGAGTCTCTATGCATGGAAAGAGAAACAGATGAAAAATAGCATAGGTACCCAGACATCATTAAAAAAAGACCTCCCTTTCTAATTAAAATTAAATGTCCACTGTATGGAAAAAAATTGGTGAGCAACAAATACCCACAGCCTTGTTTAATCACCTGTGATGAATTATAATTAGGATTTGAAAATTATTGAACTTTTTTCCCCCTGTTCACCTTGGAGCTCTGAAGGTGAATTTCAAAGAGTGCAGGAGGAATGAATATTAAAAAGTTTGTTTTATACTTGAACGCCAGAGCTCCCATCTCATTTTTCCATTAAAACTCAACTTTCAAAATTTTTCTCTGCTTTGCAATAATTACATCTTCAGCCTGACAACTCATTACATGACAATGCTTATGCTAATGCGATTCTATAGGCACTACCCAAGGAAAGCACTCTGCTCTTCAGTATCCAGGATTTAGAGAGTGGCTTTCTTGCTGCCATTCAAAGAAACCCTGCCTAAATCCATCCCACCCCCAGGCTTGCAGCATCTTGCAGTGACAAGTCTGGATTCTTCCAACAGTTTTCTGAGGGAGAAGCAGCGCTGGCTGTGGTGCCCTTTGCTCCCAGGCATCTGGTAGCTGGTTTCTTTTATATTATTTTAAATCCTGCTTTGTTCTGGAAAGGCTGGGAAAGAAATTATTTGTGTAAAGATTTCAGTCTCAACAATGGGACAAGCCCATCTGTCTTGCTCACCCTGGAAAGGTGGCGTTTTTATTTTTCGCAATACTATTATTGTTATTCTGATCAATTCAATTTACAGATATTATTGAGTTCCTATTCTGTGCCAGGCCCTGAACTGTGTGAGAGAAATATGGCAATGAACAAGGCTGCTCAGACACAGCTCCTGTCACCCAGCTTCTGTCTCTGTGGGGTATGCAGCCATGTCAGAGGAGGAGACCTTCACGCTACGCCATGAGTGACTCTAGAAGCACAGAACCTTTGCCCAGGCTTGGCTGGGGGGGAAGGCTTCCCAGAGAAGGTATCATATTTGAGAGCTGATTTGAGACTGAAGGACCAGCCTTAGTTGGCCAGAGGATGTGGAATGTTGGAGGCGGGGGTGGGGTGGGGAGAGAATTAACGAGCACCCAGTCACAAGTGAGGATGGTAACGCTCAGGGACGTTAAGATCATTCTACCGGGTAGGAGAGTGGAATGGCCCAGGTCCAGAGTTGTGCTGAGCCCGAAGGCTGGGAAGCATGCAAATCCCACTAGGCTAAGGACCTCATGCTGTCTCTAACCTCGGGCTATGTGGAACAATCCAAAGGTTTTAAACTGGGGAATGAATGACTTAGTTTAAAACCCTTGAAATGTCCTACCACCAGATAAGCACTTGCTCACTAGGTGTTCTACATACATTATCACACTGAATCATCACAGGAAAACCGCCAACAGATATGATTAACTCCATTT
Organism: Tolypeutes matacus; assembly: GCA_026826555.1. NCBI lineage: Eukaryota > Metazoa > Chordata > Mammalia > Cingulata > Chlamyphoridae > Tolypeutes > Tolypeutes matacus. The sequence continues at coordinate 53,388,909 of JAKSZT010053883.1, read as the reverse complement.
TATGTTTTAGAAAACTGAGCCTCAACATTTTGTAATTTGCTTGAGCTCCCGCTGTTGAGTGTCTGTGTCAGAGTCGATTCAATCCCAGGTAGGGAAGAGCTGTGCAGTTCAAAGTCCAGACCCTGCACTGCACTAGGCTATTTCCAACACTTCTGGAGATGATGCCAAGTGCAATTTATCAGCTTTTCAAGAATTTTAGCAACAGGAGGATGTACCCTATCTTTTGCTTTTCTAAGTTACTGCTCTAAGGGAGTGTTATAGGACAAAGTACCCTGCACTGGGCATCAGGAAACCTGATTTTAGTCCAGGTTCTGCCACTAGCTAATAGGTAAATTCACCTCATTTTTGGTGTTCTCAATTATAGAAAGAATTGTTAAGCATTGCCCTTAGAACAGGGCTTCTTAGCCGTTTTTGTTCCACAGTCAGGTGAAAACCACGGACCCCTTCTCAGAATGTAGCATCAGATAGTTTTATGACACTCAAGATCGGACACCAGAGAAAATAAAGACAATAAGTTGATTTTTTTCAATTCAAGCTCACGGACCCCCTGAAATCTCTGGAGTCTGTGGACCCCTGGTTAAGAACCCCTGCCTTAGAAACAGACATTGTTCAAATTGTTCAAACCAACTGTAAGAATCACAGTGGAAGTTTCAGCTCTAATAACAAAGGATATAAAATACAAAGCAACCCTCAACTCACTTTTAGTGGGTGTAGCTATGTTGGGTTTGGAGGACTGGATAAAATTTAGAAAGCCAGAGGGCAAAGGTAAAGCATGCCTTGGTGAAAACAAGCGAAAGGTTGAGAGTTGTATTAACACATAAGGGAGTTTAGAGTCCTAAATACAAAAGGGAGATGAGAGTCCTACTGGAGTCAGGATGCCAGAAGAGGAATCCCTGGAGTACTTAGGAAGTCCTTCCACAGGAGGCCTTCTCAGATCACACCAGCATGCCAGGGCTACCTGGCCCCTGGATGAGAAACTGCCTTGTCATAGCGTTCTGCTGTGATGCCCATTCACCAACTGGTGACTCTACCTCCAGTTTCATCTTCTGATGTGGATTGGGGGCGGCAGAAAAAAAGACATGTCTGCCAGAAACCTTCTCTGATTCCAACCTCTAGGCTAGAAGCACCCCGGCCCCCTCCCCCCCACCCCATTGCCTATCTTTCCTCCCACCTAGACAGCAACTTCCTGAGGCCAGAAAGCATGCCCTTTCCTCTCTGACTCTCCAGTACAGTGCCAGGTACAGAGTATATGAACATAACAATACCTGACACTTGCTAAGTGCTTTCTCCCCGACTGAGTAGGCCAGGGACTCTGCTGAAAGCTTTGTATCGATTATTTCCTTTTAGACTTAAAACACCCCTATAAGCATGGCTAATTTAGAGATGAGGAAATTGAGGCTTAGAGAAGTGAAGTGATTTGCCCAAGGTCACACAGGTACAAGGTGACGGAGTCAGGATTACCTGCAGTAAATGGACTGGCACCCTTACTGGGGATCTCCTTAGAAAAGTCGATCCCCACTCAAACGTACGGAGTCAGAGTTTTCATGTGGACTTGTATGCCCATTAAATTTAAGAGGCACTGTTCTAGTAGATGGAAAAACAGTTTACTGGCAGAATCCTTATATGGATTAAGGGAAGAATAAGAGAATCTACAACATAGAAGTTATGAGGATCCAATGAGATCATGTCTGCAAAACCTGACCCATTCTAAAAGTGCAATAGATATCAGCAATTATCATTAGCTAGTCCCCCTCTGAACCTGATTTAAAAGTGTAGGACGATGGGTGTTGGACTAAATGATGTCTAATACCACTTCCAGTCCTAACTTTGCAGCCTTGTCAACCTGAGAACATTAGTGTGGGGATGCCATTAGGCACCATAGGTTGGAAATCTGTTACTTAGTGGTCATTAGTTTTTCCTCTCACATCCACTGTTGTATCAAACTGCAGACAAAGGATTTTGCCAAGTCCCTTTCTTCCCAGTGTTCCACAGCTAGGGAGGGAATTTTTCCCCTGGTTGACTCTTGCTGTCCTTGTTCACAGCTCTGACTCCTGCTCTCCCATTATGCTGCAAAAGATTTGAGAAAGAAGTGCATGTTGATTTGCTGTATGGCTTCTTGATTAGATGGCAGATTTGTAACCTGGGTGGATGTGACAATCAGGCAGGCTTTGATTAGACCTTTCTGATATGTAAATCCAGGTGGATAAGATAAGTGGCTTTAGGCTGGGGCTGGCAACAAAGGTAGGAAGAAATCCCAGGTGACTGGAATTAAAGAACCATCTGAGCAGGGTGTTGGTGCGAATGATGTGAATTTCAAAGAGCTGGGGATAAACACTCACTTTCAGATGGGCTAATTTATGCAGGAAGTCGTTTGAGAAGGCAATTCTGTCATCCTAGAGAGTTCATAAAAGCCAGCAAAAAATAGTTATGCACTGGAATGTAAACACTGGTAATTGGTAATTAATGGGCATACCTATGAGGAAGGCATGTGCCAAATTAAATTGACTGTTGACTCATCTATCGATTCATTAACAAGTATATATGTTTTTTGAGCTCTTATTCCATCTGGGCACTGTGCTAGGTGCTGGGGACTCAGAGATAAATAGGGTTAGATTCAACCTTGCAGGAGATCATGGCAGAAGAGAATGGAGCCCCGCTAAAGCATAAATGATTAACACTGTTCTCTCCTTTTCTTAATTGATTCATTCTTTCAATCTCTGCTCTGTGTGGGACAGTGGGCTGGGCTAGATGATACATGGGGAAAAAAACAGACCATATCGGAGTCCCCTTATCTTACACTGCTCTAGCTTCAGTGCCTTAGAACTGAACAGTAGAACCTATTGGGCATGTATTGGGCTCTCAGAAAATGTTTGTGAATGAATGAATGCATGGGACAGCCATTAAGCAAATAACCTCACAGGTAATTAATTACTGATTGTGGTAGGTGCCAGGAAAGAAGCATGGTGAGCAGTGAGCTGAGAAAACAAAACAGGGTGACCTCCCTATTTGGGGATCCAGAGAAGTCTTCCTCAAGGGAGTGGCCTAGTAAATGACACCTGAAGATAAGAGTTAGCCAGGTATGAAAGAGGACCCAGAATGCTCTTCCGGGTAGATGAAGACAGCACATGAACGGCACTGGGGGGGAACCAGCTTGGCACCATTGCAGCACTAGGACACCTGCAGAGTCACTGGTCACGTTCAGTGAAGGGGTAAGTAAAATAAATGAAATCAGGGATTAGCCATGGGCTAGATGATGCCCAGGTTTTTAGATCAGATTTTCAATTGTGGAATCAATGCCAGTCTCCTAACACTATCATATCTCAACATGGGGCCTTTCTCAAGAATATATGAATGGTGCCCTGGGGCTCAGGCAATGAGGGGGCCTCTGCCTCCCAATAGTATCAGCCTGACAGAGGCACGACTAAGAATTTGTTATAAGACAATGAAAGGGTAGGTCTTGCCTTGGGGAGGGGCCCGGGAGGAGAGAAGCCATGGCATTTGAAGCCAGAGAAACCAGGGTTTGAGCCTCAGAACTGTTGCTCAAGCGATTTGTGAACCTGGGCAAATTATTTTAAAAATCTCTAAGTCACACCTGCCCCCAGCCTGGAGAGGGGGAGTTGACATGATTCTGCGTGGAAAATGGTTTGCCTGGTACATACCACATAGTAGGTGCTAAGGTTCCTTTCTGTAGCTTTGCTCCAAATTAACCTAGAGATAGCACCATGACCAAAGTTAGAGTGAGATGTTTCAGGGCCCCCAAAATTTGGTGTCCTTCAAAAATTACATTAAAAAAAAATTAGTTCAGTATTTACTTGTTGGAAGAGGGGAGAAACCAATTTTTAAAAATCAACAGATATATTCAAAATGAAGTATTTGGCCTCCTTGATTTGTGACTTTTTTTGAACCCCTAAACTCCCCAGGCTTAAAATGTAGATAGTACAATAAAAATCATTTTTTACTGGTTAAATAGCATTGGACTGTGGATTATTCAGTTGGAGAATTTCAGCTGACTTTTGGCTGCTGATTTCAAGTTACTCACAGCTGGCTGATCTCAGGGTTGGTGGAGAGGGAGTTAGAGAGGGATTGATAGCTGCATATATTATCTTGCGTGTGTAGATCAAAAAGTACGTTATGAAATAGGTGGGTACAAGCAAATTGGGTATTTTTATTTCCATGAAAGGATGTAGTATCCTTTAGGTGTATGGGACAATTATACTCATCTTAGCTCTTGCCTGCCTTTTACCTTCTAGAAGCAAAACTCTCTTTCTTGAAGGGACCCTATTTTGTGTAGTTTATTTGAACCCTCCCGCCCCCTTCCATTACAGGGCTGGGCACTCATCCAGACTTGGCCAATCAGAGTACCACTATTTCCCTAACCATAATGATTAGCTCAGGGATAGGCCAATCAGCATAAGCTTCGATTTTTAATGGAACTTTTGTGGAAGCAGGATTCTCTCCCCTCTGTGATCCCTTGCTATCAAGACAATATTAGCCAAGAACTACCAGAACCCATCTTTGCAACCACTTGGGAAAAGCCTGCCTGAGAGAAGCAAAGCGGAGACCCAGTGCCTTGACAACCATCATCTGAAACCCTGATGATATCATTTGAGCCCTCCTGAAATTCTGTCAAGTGTGCCAGTAAATATTTCATTTTCATGTGTCTTTGAACAGATTTAATGAAGAATAATTGACAGACACATATTTAAAGTGTAGAGTTGGACAAATTTTCATATATGTGTCCACCTGTGAAGCCATCGCCACCATCACCGTAATGAACTCATTCACTTTATAAAAACTAGTTTGATTGGTATTTTTATTGTTGATGACCTAAAGATGCCTCCCTAATATCACAATCAATTTAAATTTCATTAGTCAGATAAAGAGTCCTACGTGGCCTCTTGTGTTAATTGGCATAGTTGTTACAATTTTTCCAGGGGTGGTTTGGTACTTCCTGTACTTGAGCACCCCAGACAGCCACCTCAGTCTGTTTCTGAACTTCTTGAGGAGAGAATTAACCCTAAGTTGTTCCAGAAACAGATCCAGTTAATTCTTTGTTAAAAACCTGGCTGTTATGCCTCAAGTCCCTGATTCCTGTGCCCAGAGAAGTCTTCCTAGCCTAAGGCAGCCTTGCAAAATGAGTGTTCCTTCTCTTCAGAGCCTTCTGATTCCATTTCCAGATGTTCCTCTTTGGAACTCTTATCTGCCTTTTGAAGTGCTGACACTCAGGAAGGGCCCAGCCCAGCTGCCAGCCTGGACGCTTTCTGCTAAAGGGATTTCACAGCAGCAGGACTGACACCCCAGCCTATTAGGTGGCAGAAATCCTTTCAAGGCAAGTCCAGGCTTATTTGTAACTTATCTGAGAAAACATCTCAGAAGTGTATTTGTAGCTAGTGGTCCTTGAGCGAGAAAGTAACATCAAATAATTTATAAGTTCTTTTCCTTCCCATGATTCTCTAAAGAATGAAAACCCCCAATACACCTACTCATCAGCGTTTTTGCTCTAGACTGTTACCCCAGAACCTCTCACGCTGTCAACATTTGCACAGCTGTGTGAGGCAGACTTGCACTGGCAATGGCAAAAAAAAAAAAAGATACCATTTACTGAGCATGTACTATATGCGAGGCACTATAAGTGTTGTATATGGGTGTCTTCTAGCAACTCTGTGAACTGAATCTTATCCACCCCATTTGACAGATGAAGAAACAGACTCAGAAAGTACAAGGAATTTGCCTGGATTTATCCACCTCAGCTTGCAGAGCCAGAATTTGAACTCAGATCTATTTGTCGCCAAAACCTGTACTGCTTTCTCTAGGTTATACTGTCCCCAACTCAGAATTTCTATAAAATCACTTTAATCTGAATATTCCTATACCTTGATTTTGCCTTTACTAATTTGACAGGTCCATTCACTCCCTGAACATTGTTGTTGGTGATGATGATGATGATGATGATGATGATAGGATATCATCTATTTCCTGAGCGTCTAACAGGGGCCAGCCACCAGGTGCTTTTATTATATCTCATCTTTATTACACTCAGCAAGTAGGCATTGTTTTCCTCATTTTACAGATAAAGGAAGCTGAGGCTCAGAGGAGGTAAAGGATTGCCCAAAGTCACGTAGCCAAAAAGAACAGAGTGAATTACAGCTAGGTCTCTGTAACAGACAGTGCTGTCACTTTACCAAGAATTTACTGTGATTCAAAGGGTGGAGGAGCTTCCACTGTGGGTACAGACAATAATGTTTTACTTTTCATGGTCATTTGCAAAGTGATTTCACCACCACCTGCCTACATATCAGAAGCACTTAGAAAGTTTTTTAAAAATCTAAAACAGTACTCCACCAATGTTATGTAATTGGAAAAATGACCTTAGAAAGCAGGATCTAAGATGAGAGGTATATATGTATTTAGGATGAAGCTTTTTGTTTGCTTGTCTCGTTTACTTTTTAAGATAATATCCTAGAAGTGGAATTGCTGAATCAAAGGGTAGGAATGTTTTTATGACATAGCATACACACATATATACACACACACATCCAAATTGCTTCCATAAATTTTGGGCCAATTCACACTCTTCCAGCAGAATCTAAGAGGGTTCATTTATCTCTCTGTGCCCTCCCAGCATTGCTTACTCTAAGGCTTACTAAATCATTGCCAAATTGAAAAGTATGTTGTTGTTTTAATTTGCATTAGTTACACTACTACTGCAAGGGAACTGTTTTCATAGTTGTATTGGCTATTTTTTCCTTTCAAGTCTTTTGCTCATTTTTATAGTGGAAAGCTTAGCTTTTTCTTATTTATTTTTAGAAGTGCTATATATATATAAAAGATATCCTTTATATCTCTAAAATAATACCAAAGATGCTATCTTTTTGTCTTTCAAATCTATTGCATGCTTTCCCCAGGTTAGTATTTATCTTTTGATTTAGTTTAAATTTTATCTTATCAAATCTATTCATCTCTTTCTTTCTGATTTCTTTTTTTCTGGTTCATGCCTTTTAATGTTGTTAATGTCTGCCTCAACTACATAAATATTACAATTATTCACACATTTTTTGTCTAGTTATTTTGCTCTGGAATCTACTTAAGACTAAGATGTAAGATAGTTATCTCCTCTCACCCAGTAATTAAGCAGATGTCCCAATATCTTTATTTAAAATAATCCATCTTTCCCCCTAGTTTCAAAATGCCCATTTTATTATATGCCAAAAGTATTATAATATGCGTGGATCTATTTTTGGCCCTTGAGTTCTGTTCCATTGGCCTGTCTATTTTTTTTTTTTTCTTTTTATTACATGTGAACTATTGGTTTTCCTGCTGAATATATGTTGCTTCCCAAAACTACATAAATAAGAAAATGAGCCCCCAGTTTTCTGTATTTGCCAAGATTCAAATGATATCCTTTATTTGCTCTGTATCTCTTCCCTAATGTAATCAGATAAGGAGAACACTTATTTTTTCCTTGATGTACTCTAATGATACTATGACTTCAACTTTCTTTGTATTCAAGATTTTAATTCTCTGATATTTACTGGAATGTCATTAATCATTTTAATCACAATAAACTCCTTCCATAGTAATGCCCTAAGAATTTAGATAGCACTTCCATTTTAATTGGCCAATAATTAACTTTACCATTATTTTATTGTGTTATCAGTACAGAGAATAAAACCTTCTGGATGATCTTTAAGAAAACACCATTCCTTTGAGGAAAGGCTTGGGGAGAGGCAGAGTAACAGAACACAGCTACTTCTTATTGGCCTTACTGTAACTGTGGGAAGTTAATTCTGTATTAAGTTGATGCTGCCCACAGATGAAGAAATAAAAATGACCTGAATGTTTCTCATGTGTGTAACCAGTCTTCCCACTTCCCTCATAAATAGTGCAGCAACAAAAGCTCTGTACAGAACTTTATAAGCTGTTTAATGCAAGTACGTGGGGAGAGGGGCAGAAGAAGACTTAAGAGAAGTAGGAAGAGGAGTGCAACAAAGTGGCCCCAGAAGCCACGGGGATAGTAGAAAAGGGCAGGGCCATTGACCTTGCTGAGGCCCTAGTGCCAAAAAGTCCCAGTGGGAAATGCAATAGGACTTATAGGTGGGCTTCTGGGGCACAGTGCCAGGCAGCTCACAAAAGTACAATCCGCCCCCTCATGTGTTCTTTATCAGGGTTCAAATGTCAGCATTTGTATTTATGATTTAAATGAACTTGGGCCAGTCTTTTCACTGCTCTGAGACTCAGTTCCCTCAACTGGTGAAGCAGAAATAATCTCACCTCTCTTGGATGATATAAGAATTAAAGAAGATATATTTCAAACTGATCAGCAGAATGGCTAAAACAGTAAATCCCTTTGAAAGCATATTTTCCTCACTGAGATTTTTATTATAATTTGGTGGGAAGGGCACATGAAGAATGGAGGAGATGGGAGAATTAAGCTATCAAGATCAGGGATTGAGTCTCAACTCTGCCCTTTATTAGCTGGGAGACCTGAAAAGAAAAATTCTACAATCTTCCTGGGATAGAGTTTCCTGATCTGCAAAATGGAGACTAGTAATCCCACAGCAATCTGTGTCTCAGGGTTTTAGTGAGAATAAATTACATAATGGTTGGGAAAGAGCTTTGAAAACCCTTTAGGTGTTATTTGCCTTTCAAATGTAAGATATTATTATCCCTTAGAGACCTCTTAGCAAACCTTGAAATCCTGTAGATGCTGCTGGCCTTGCCTCTAAAATTATCTGATTGAAGAATTCTCTTGGTCCCAGCAAAGAACAAGGAGTAGGTGGGGGGAGTTAATGTGAGTATGATTTTAACTCATTTGGAAAGAACTAACAACTTGGATGTATAAGAGAATTCATTTGGGACAAATTTTCAAATAGCCTGACCTGGTTAGTGTGATACTGAACTCCCCATCTTTGGCCATGTTCTAATAGAAAGAGGAAGAGATGGTTATCTGTCAGGATGCTGCAGAGTAGATGCTGACATTAGTGGGAAGTCTATTCACATAACATTTAATATTTTGTCCCCAGAGCTTACCACATGCCAGACTCTGTGATAGACACCAAAGTTGATAAAGATTTGACCCTGGAATTAGTTGGATCCTCTGTTTGTAAAGTACAGACAGAAATGGCTCCTTCTACTTTAATAAGAGGAAAGTATCACGGAGCTCACAGAATTGAGGAAGGATTGAACATTCAAGGGAGGTGAGGAACAAGTACATCTCAGTGGATCTCAGAAGCAAGAGCAAATGGACACTGCTGGAAGAATGCTTCCATTTCAAACTTCTTTGATATCCTGTCAATTAACTTACAACTCAAATTCCCTCAAGAAAGAATCTGCCCTTTTACTTGCCCACCAGAGGGAGGATGTTTGTGAGGGAAATCCTTATTAACCATGTCATCAGGACCACATGTAAAGGGCTGCTGGCATGGTGACCTCAAGGAGAATTGAGTGTTGTTACCAAAATAAGGGGTGAGAGAAAAGCAAGAGGAAGGGGGGGGGGGGGACAAAAGATAGAAGTATACTACATTCCCAGCCCTTAACTAGTCACAGCAAGATGGGAAGACAGGCAAATTACCATACGTGGAAGACACTAACTCAGGCAGCCTTGGGGGCTTCTGGAGAGGGAAAGAGTGAAGCTGAATTTTGAGGGATGAAAAAGAGATGGTTATGTAAACATGTAGGAAGGGAGAAAAGAGGTTCTAAGTTTACTTCTAACTCTAACATTCCATGATTCTGAGCCTTGAGCCCTTGGAAACCCTTTACCTGTTACACTTTGTATTTTGTGTGCTTGGAGAATTTGATATAGGGGAAGTTCTTTTTGGAGGGGAAAAGGAAAAAGAAAAACTTGGGCCTCTTAGCCTGAGGGACTATGTAAAAGAGAAATTAGAGTGAGGAAGTAGATGAGGAAATCAGATGGCAGGATTCTTTTTTAAGGGAAAATTTGTCCCAAATGAATTCTCTCACACATCCAAGTTGTTAGTTCTTTCCAAATTAGTTAAAATCATACTCACATTAACTCCCCCCAGCTACTCCTTGTTTCTCTCCACCTCCTGCTGTGTAGCCATATCTTGACAAAGGATGCATGGTGAATGGAGATGTCCAGATAGGTATGAGGGACCTAAGAACACGGGAAGCTGGAGTCCATGGCCCTAGGCATTGTCTGTGAGAGGCTACAAGTTTATGGAAAAAGCTCTGCATTTGCCTTGGATAGGTCTGAGTAATATTCCTGCTTCCCCATTGCTTATTTGTAGCCTGGCTATTCCAGGGAGGGGATGTGGAGGTGCTAAGCACAAGAAACTGGAAGAAACTTGGGGCCAGGGGGTGCAGAGAATAGGGGCTGTGGCAGTTTGGCATTGTTTATGAATTCCAAAAATAGATATTGGATTGTGTTTGTAAACTGCTCTCTTCCTCTGAGCATATTAGATTGTATTAAATTCAGAGGTTTCACTTTTACTTGATTAAATTATGATTAGGGCTTTGGGCCACCAGTAGGATGTTGAGTCCCTGCCCCCTTGGTGTGCAGGGACTCAGAGAAAAGGACATGGCAGAGGAGAGAGTTAGAGTTTTGATGCTGGAGCCCCTGGCAGTAAATGCATAGAGAAGAAGAACAGAGAGGAAGAGAGACAGCTCATTAGACATGGCAGAGGCTGGGAAGGAGATGAGCCTGCTAGTTTACAGCTGACCTTGAAAAGAGAACTGAGCAGCTGAGCCCAGAAAGAAACTATCCCTGGGGAGAGAGACAAGGCTTATACCAGCGTACAGGTGAGATTGGAAGAAGTTGGGATCCTGGAACATTATGAGGAAGAAAGAAGGCTGAACCCTCACAGACATCGCCTGCCATCTTGCTCCAACACATGGCCAATGACTTTAGGTGAAAAAAATACCTCTTATGGTACCTTAAGTTGGACTCTTTAGGGCCTTGTGACTGTAAGCATCCACCCCAAATAAATACCCTTTATAAAAGCCAACAGATGTCTGGTATTTAACATCAGCACCCCTTTGGCTGACTAATACAGGGACCATGTCTAGGACTGAAGATTTCAGCTATAGAAACAGCCCAATTTTCTAAAGAACTAAAGGGACCTGTTGCATCTTAGCAGACACTACACAAAGTCTAAGGTACACACAGCCCTGACATTCTACAACAGATCCAGAGAAAACCATGTTGCTCAAATGCACGAGGGTATGTAAGCTCCCTCTCTTCCCACACTGACCATAAGCATCACACAGAAGAGCCAAGACACCTAAGAGACTCATCAACCAGAAGACTCTGTGATACCACTAACTGACAAGATTCTGTTTTTTACCCCTACCCCATGGTACCAGCAGCTCATAAGGGCAGTTAGAAGAGGTTTAGAAAGCAGTGGGCTCACGTTTCCTAAGTGTGGTAGATTGGACTGTTTTTTTGTTTTGTTTTGTTTTGTTTTTACTTTATTTTGTACATTTAATAATTAAAAATAAAAAAATTAAAAACTAAAAAGTAAACACAGATTAATAAATATATACATTTCTCAATTAAATGTAATAGATACATATAAAAATTTTTTGAATCAATGTTACACAATATATTTGGTTCATAGTAACGCATTCATACACTATTTGTCCTTTTGTGTCTGGCTTGCTTCGCTCAACATAATGTCGTTCAGGTTCATCCATGTTGTCATATGCTTTACGACTTCACATCTTCTTACAGCTGCATAATATTCCGTCGTGTGAATAGAACATAGATTGTTTATCCATTCATCTGTTGATGGACACCTGGGTTGTTTCCAACTTTTGGCAATAGTGAATAATGTTGCTATGAACATCGGTGTGCAGATGTCTGTTCGTGCCACTGTTCTCAGTTCTTCTGGGTATATATCCAGTAGTGGTATTGCCAGGTCACGTGGCGAGTCCATATTCAACTTCTTTAGGAACTGCCCAACAGTCCTCCACAGTGGCTGTACCATTCTGCATTCCCACCAACAGCGAATAAGTGTTCCTATCTCTCCACATCCTCTCCAACACTTGTAGTTCTCTATCTTTTTAATGCTGGCCATTCTGATAGGTGTGAAATGATATCTCATTGTAGTTTTGATTTGCATTTCTCTAATCATGACTGATGTTGAGCAGTTCTTCATGTGTTTTTTTGTATTTCTTCTTTGGAGAAATGGCTATTCTTTTGCCCATTTTTTAATTGGGTCGCTTGTCTTTTTATTGTTGAGTTGTAACATCTCTTTATATATCCTGGATATTAAACCCTTATCAGATATGTGATTTCCAAATATTATTTCCCATTGAGTTGCCTGCCTTTATACCCTTTTGACAAAGTCCTGTGAGGTGCAAAAGTGTTTAATTTTGAGGAGGTCCCATTTATCTATTTTCTCTCTTGTTGCACATGCTTTGGGTGTAAGGTCCAAGAAACCACCACCTACTACAAGGTCTTTAAGATGTTTCCCTACATTTTATTCTAGTAGTTTAATGGCCCTGGCTTTTATATTCAGATCTTTTATCCATTTTGAGTTGATTCTTGTATAGGGGGTGAGATAGGGGTCCTCTTTCATTCTTTTGGTTATAGATATCCAGTTCTCCCAACACCATTTGCTGAAGAGACTGTTTTTTCCCATTAGCATGGACTTGGTAGATTTGTCAAAAACCAGTTGACTGTATAGGTGATGGTTTATTTCTGGGTTCTCAATTCTATTCCACTGATCGATGTGTCTATCTTTATGCCTGTACCATGCTGTTTTGACTACTGTAGCTTTGTAATATGTGTCAAGGTCAGGCAGTGAAATTCCTCTACGTTGCTCTTCTTTTTTCGAATGCTTTTGGCTATTCTGGTGCACTTACCCTTCCAGATGAATTTGGTAATTGCCTTCTCTAATTCTGTAAAGTAAGCTGTTGGGATTTTGATTGGTATTGCATTGAATCTATAAATCAGTTTGGGTAAGATTGACATCTATTTATTCTTCCAATCCATGAACACAGAATGTCTTTCCATTTGTTTAGGTCTTTTAAAATTTCTTTTAGCATTGTTTTGTAGTTTTCTGCATATAGGTCCTGTACTTCTTTGGTTAAATTAACTCCTAGGTATTTGAGTCTTTTTTATGCTATTTGAAAATGGAATTTTCCCCCTGATTTCCTCCTCAGATTGTTCAGTACTAGTGTACAAAAACTTTACTGATTTTTGCGTGTTGATCTTGTATCCTGCCACTTTGCTGAACTCATTTATTAGCTCAAGTAGCTTTGTCATGGATACTTCAGGATTTTCTAAGTGCAGGATCATGTCATCCACAAACAGTAAAACAGTGAGGGTTTTACTTCCTCTTTTCCTATTTGGATGCCTTTAATTTTTTTTTTTTTTCTTGTCTAATTGCCCTAGCTAGAACTTCTAGTACAATATTGAATAACAATGGTGACAGTGGGCATCCTTGTCTTGTTCCCGATCTTAGAGAGAAAGCTTTCCATCTTTCCCCATTGAGTATGATGTTGGTTGTGGGTTTTTCATATATGCCTTTTATCATATTGAGGAATTTTCCTTCTATTCCTATCTTTTAATGTGTTTTTATCAAAAAAGGATGCTGGATTTTGTTGAATGCCTTTTCTGCATTGATTGAGATGATTGTGTGTGTTTTTTTTCCTTCAATTTGTTAATGTGGTGTATTATATTGATTGATTTTCTTATGTTGAACCAGCCTTGCATACCAGGAATAAATCCTGTTTGGTCGTGATGTATAAGTCTTTTGATATGCTGTTGGATTCGATTTCCAAGTATTTTGTTGAGAATTTTTGCATCTATGTTCATTAGAGAGATTGGTCTGTAATTTTTTTTTTCTTGTAGAATCTTTATCTGCCTTTGGTATTAGGGTGATTTTGGCTTCATAAAATAGATTGGATTGTGTAACCCAGTTTAGACATGTTTCTAATCTTAATCTGCATTTCTGTGTGTGTGAACCTATTGTAAATAGGATCTCTTGAAGATGATATTTTAGTTAAGGTATGGCCCAACTGAATGAGGATGGGCCTTAATCCAGATTTCTGGAGAGAAATTCCAACATAGAGAAAAAATCACATGATGGAGCTAGAAGCTGGAAGTCAATGGAACCCAGAAGAAAAAAAAGAGAGGACCTAGTAATGTGAGGCAGGGATACAAGACAAGTAAACCCAAGGACTGCCAGCAGCCACCACCATAATGTTACAGACTTTGGAAAGAAAATATCACTTTGCTGATGCCTTGATTTGGGACTTCTCCTAGTCTTAAAACATGAGCCAATAAATTCCCATTGTTTAAGCCAACCCATTATGTGCCATTTGTCATAGCAGCCTGGCAAAATAAGACACTAAATATGCTTGACTTGTAAGATGCATAGGACAACCCAAATACAACAGCTAGGCTGGATCTAGTTCATGGGCTATTAGTTTGCAAACACAAATCTAACCCAACTTTGTCATTTAATACAAGAGGAGACTGAAGTCCAGAGACGGCAAGTGTCTAGGATCACAAAGTGAGATGTTTTATCCATTAGGATGCTACTTTGGATAAAAGTAGCCCAAAACATAGGGGTTTATTATGTCATATAACCAGAATTGCAGGGTGGACAGTTCCAGGGTATGTATGCTAATTCGGAAGCTGAATCATTTCAGGGTTCTGAATTTCCTTCTCCAATTCTCTTTGTTTTCCCCTCATGGTCTCAAGAAAGCTGCCCCTGCTTCAGGCAGCACATCCTCACAAACTTTCATGCAGGGACAGAGAGGGAAATAAGTATTCATCAGAAAGGAAAGTCTTTTCCAGAAGCCCCTTTTTACCTCAATGGCCAGAAATGAGTCATGGGCCCCTAGACACATGCAAAGGGGAGTGAGAGCACTGTGGCTGGCTTGACCAATCTTGATTCACCCCTGGGGCTTAGCCCACCTTTCCTGAGCAAATTGCAACCAGTTATCTAGACAGAATCTGGACCTGTTAATAAGGAAGACAGGGATTGGCATGGCTATCAGTTCAGCTGGAGCCAGAAGCGGAGTCCAGGTCTCCTGACCTGGAGGAGGAAGCATCTGTCAGCTCAGAACATTCACAGTCATTTGTAGAATTGATATTTGCCTGTTCCTCAGGAATTTGCAAGAGTAGCAGGAGATATTTTAATAGTCCTCTGTCTTAATTTGCCAGGCCTGCTGTAACAAAGTCCCATAGACAAGTTGGCTTAAACAACAGATTTTTTTATTTTATTTATTTTTATTTTTTATTTTTCGTTCTCACAGTTCTGGAAGCTAGAAGAATGCAATCAAGGTATCGGCAGGACTATGCTTCCTCTTAAAGGGGAGACTCCATCCCATGTCTCCCCCATTCTGGTGGGTTGCCAGCAATCCATGGCGTTCCTTGGTTTGTGGTGGCATAACTCAATCTCTGCCTCCAACACATGGCGCTCTCTCTCTCTCTCTCTCTCTCTCTCTCTCTCTCTCTCTCTCTCTCTCTCTCTTTCTCCAACTTTCCTCAGCTTATAAGGATATTATAATTCAGTAATTCAGTTTGGTCTCATCCTAACTAATAACATATTAAACATCCAACTTACAAATAAGTTTGCTTACAATCATAGAACTGGGGTTTAGGACTTGAACATATCTTTTGGATGGTGGGGCATAATTCATTCCATAATATACTCTTAAATGAGCCATCTGTCATTTTTTTAAATAAAAGCCCCTGTAGTAGATTAAAAGAAGTAGTTCCATTTTCCTGGGAACATGGAAGTAAATCCACGGATTGCATCTTTACCATGTGCCGTACCATGTGCTTTCCCACAGGCCATTAGATTTAATACAAATCTCCCCACAAGTTCTGTAAGTCTCTCCACTCTTATTTCATATATAATGAAAGTGAGAACCAGAGAAGTTTAGTATTTTGCCCTCAGTCACTCAGCTCAAAAGTAGTTAACCCAACATTCGGGGGTGGGGGTGGGGTGAGGCTAGTTTACTAGACTGAAGCAGAGGCTCTGTCCAAGAGACCTCTTGTTGTGTTCAAATCCTTCACAGACTTGAAGCATCAAATACCCAACACAGCCCTCTTCTTTGAAGCTCATAGTGTTTTGTTTTTTTTTTTTTTAAAAAAAAAAGAACCATATTTAGGTCGTTCGTTTTATTTTTTGTTCCCCTGGAGTTTTCTCTGAGGTGTTATACTAAAAATATGTCATTCTATTAATGTCTTTTTTTATTCCCTTTCCCCAAACTCCAAAGCATTAAAAGATTTTTCCTTTGTCAACTGAAGAAATTGCCTTGATTTTTTAAATGACAGAAATATACTGGGGGTTGACAAGGCATTCCACCAAACTCCCCCCTCTCCCCCCCCTCGCCCCCCCAGCTAACGGTTACAGGTGTTTACATCTCTGACACATATCTGCAGAGAAGATGAGATCGCTCCAGAGGTTGGTAGCCATCTCTATTGCTTTGGTTCACAATCTAATTTTCTGAATCAGGTCCCCTTTGTGCCAAATGGAGCTGGGTCAGGAAATGGAAAGCACACTGGGCTCAACTCACTCCTGGGACTGCATCTGCTCCTGGGATACTGGTTGAGTGAACTTGGACAAGTCTCTTCACCCCTCTGAACTACAATGACCACATTTGTAAACTGAACATGTTAATACCCACATCCCAGGATTGTTATGCAGATGAGATGAGTTGGCTGTAAAGCATCAGCACTAAGCCTGGCTGTGCAGTGAGTTCTGGCTTTTACTGTTGATCTGGGCTCCATGGCTACCTCCCTGCATCATCTTAGCATCATCCCAAGCCACTCTCCTTCCCTACTCAGACAAGGGAAATAGAGCAGGCATAAAAGCAGGAGAGGTGAATGGAAATGCTGTTATATAAGGGCCAATCGGAAAACCCAAGAGGGAGAGGATCCTGAGTTAAAATGCTGAAAGGTTAGCATTATGTAGAAGAGGATCAAAGCTTAGTTTATGTGCTCCCAAAGGAAAACTAGAACTGAGGAGTAGAAGCTGCAGGAAGAAGTCTTTCACAGTCAGATGGCCCGAGAGAGACGATGGGCCTGATGAGGCAGTGAGCTCCATTGCCTTAGAGATACGCAAGCAGAGCCAGGGGGACCACTTCTCCAGGATGTTGAACATTTCCAGTGACTAGATCAGTGTTTCCTAAACCTGGCTGTGTTATAAACCACAGTCTCCTACCCTGCCACCCAAATCCGATTATGTAGTTCTGGTGTGTCCCCGCAGGCCCCACGAGAGGCCAGTGCCCCGCATGATTCTGATGCAACTAGTCTGTGAACCTGTCTGTCACTATTAAGCAAAGGGGAAAATGGAAAGACTTAAGGGAATAAAAATAGTCATGTTAATTAGATCTATACAGAGCCATAGTTTACAAAGTGCTTTCATATTCTTCCCCTCAGTTAACCCTCACAGCAGTCTTGTGAAGTGGATAGTATTACCTCACCTAATTTATAGGGGAATCCCAGAGTTCCCACCCAGGGTCTGATGGCTGGGAAGTCAAAGGGTTAGGATTTGAACTCTGGTGAGTCTGTCTTCAAAGCCTAATATCATTCTACCATAGAACAAGGAAATCAGCATTTAAGGACCCATTGTTACAGGAAAAGAAAACGAGAACAAACCTGCTAAAAGTAAAACAAATATTCTATATTTCAGTTTGCCCTCACTCACTGTCTTGCTTGAGTTTACTGAAAACTCAATTAGTCCTTATCAACGTGCAGGAGAGCAGCTGCAGGGGCTCACAAGTTCCAGTGGGTCCTAAAACAGGGCGGGATCGTTGAACGTGAGGGTGACCATGCCTAACCACCTGCCCCTTGGAAGTGCTGAGTATTTCTTTATTCCTGCAAATCTAATCCATCAAAAGAAGCTGGAGCTTTGAATGAGAACCAGCTCCTTCCACGGCAAATTATTCATTTATTCAGGCAGTGATTCAGCAGCAGCTATCAAATGCTGACTGTGTGCAAAAGGCTTGACTGTCTCACTTCAGAGAATTAGGAAGGGAGTCAGAAATTCAGTCCCAGGTTCAAGGGAAAGGACACACGCCAATCCACACAAACCCTCCTTCCAGAAGCAAATGCATGTGTAACTTAATTAATAAATTAAATATGTCGACCTTTGACTATTCATCTACATCCCTAACGCATCCTCCCATTGGCAAACATGAAGAATTGACTTTTTCGGGCCCATGTGAGCACCTGCAGTGTCAGGCACAGTGAAAAGGGCTCAGATGATGAACTGGGGCTCAGAGAGGATAAAGGACTAGCCTGATAGTCCCTAGTTTATAAGTGGTGCGGATCAGGTGTGAGCCCCCTGGAAGACAAGTGCTTGGAAGATGCATGTCCAGACCTGGAGCGGTGCCCTGCACAGTTAGTGTTGGTTAGATCTAATTCAGGTAGGCCTCTAAGTCCAAAGCCCATGCAGCTTTTTTCATTGAACTCATAGGGTATACACTTGGTGCTCCCCTATCGCAGCAAAAGCTGAAGCTCGGCTCTGAATTATCACTGCAGGTCCAAAAGACCCAGGCCATGGACAGACCTCAGGCAAGAGAAGTTGGGCGCCAGGAACTTCTTGATTTGATGAGAAATTAAAAAATAGAAGCATCTGAAGAATGCTTAGCACAGCCCCCCCACTGTGGTGTGAAAGAACCCTCTGGCACAATTTTGATCTGCAAGTCTCTGACATGACCTAATTTAGCTTCTTTTATTTGTGTGCTATACGGAAAGGCCAGAATGGAGGTGCAAAGGGCTTTCTCCCTTCACTGACGGGCCCTGGGTCCTATGACTGTCTCCGGTATGTGTGTGGGGGTGGTGGGAGACGGGTGGATGAGTGAGGGGTGGCTTCTCTGCTGAACCCAGCCAGAAACACCCTCACACAGCCCTTCACGTGGAGAAACCATGGCTTCAGAGCCAGCTGGCGGGTATTTCCTCTGCTATTTGGGGGACATTTGCAGCCCATGTCTTACTTTTGGAAGGAGTCTAAGAAAGGGAGACCCAGTATGGACTTAAAAGAGACATTCTCAGAAGAATGGCGGCATCAGAATCACCAGCGCAATTACCATGCACAGTCCAGAGCCACCCTCAGGAGTTCTGTATCCGCAGGTGTTGGACAGAGCTCAGGGATATGGAAGTTTGACAGTCACCCCCTCCTCCTGGAGTGAATACAAGGTGGGTGGAGAAGAGCTGGGCTTTGACTTCACACAGGCTCCCTTTGAATCCTGGTCTCGCCACCTACCATGCGGTCTTAGAAAAGTCACGTAACCTTTCTCAGCTTCCATTTCTTTATGGGGATAACAATACCTATTTCATAGATTATGGTGGGAATTAAATAATTAATAATAACAATTGTTAATCAATTAAAGGTTAGATGTTATTAAGAAACTGGATTTTAGTTTTGTTTTTGTTTTGTTTTGTTTTTCACAAAGCTTCCAGCCACACCCTATATCTGGAGGCAGAACTCCGAGTTAGAGAACCCGTGCTGGCATTCACCTAGTCTGTGACTATTTTTTCAGCCTCTCAAGCTTCAGTTTTCATAGCTATAAAATGGGAACCTTCCTAATATCCATGTCTCTGGATTGCTGTGAGAATTAATTGAAAAGCCTCGTGTGAAAAAAATATTACAAGTTATAAAGTACTTTGCTGATTTGCTATTATTTGTGTGATAGGAAAAAAAAAAAATCCATCCAAGTACCAAGGTGTCCCCATCAAAGGCCCTGATGGCCTTTTGTCCAGGGCATCACAGACTCATTTGCAGCTGCAACATCTATTTGTATGCAAACAATTACTGTGCAGTAGGCCTTCACTGCTGCTCCTGCATGGAAGGAAGGTGGTAGCTGTAATCTCATTTACATTATTAATTTGCTTAAATAAACCCTTTCAAGTCAAGTTCGGGTAGAGGTGAGCTGGGAAGCCAGCCACAGTAGATGACACTGCAGAATGAGGCCAAGAGCCTGCCTGAAACACATGTGGCAAGTGGGCCAGGTAGATATATTGTTCATTTGGTGCTGACAGTAACCATAACCAAGTTTTAATGTCTTTGGCATTTCCTATCTCATCTAAAAAACCAGGCATGGTTTTTGGATTTTTAAAATTGTTGTTGTTTGCTTGTTTTATTGCTTGGAAGTAACACAGAGAACATCTAACACAATAACTTCTTTGTTGTTAATTGTCAGAATATAAGCTTCATGAGGCCATGACTGTTCATTGTTGCTTCTGCAGTGTCTAGGTAAGAGCTGAGCACATCAAAGAACTCGATAATGTCTTGTTAAATTAAAGAATGTCTCAATCTGCAGTATGGGGCAGAGAAACGAACAGAAGGCTTTGGGCAATTAGGCTGTCTTGGATTGCCATCCCAGACCCACTACTCTATTCTTGTGCTGGTTTCTTAGTCCTTCTGCAGCTCTGCTTCTTCATGTCTACAACAGACATAGCAACTGTTTCACAGCATTATCACTTTAATTGAGCTATTCTTAAGCTCCACTCTCTCTGGCTCCATATGCATTTTCTACTTCATAGGACACTTTAGTGTCCCGTTTCACTTCTTTTCAACCTTTGGACCTTGAATGAAATGTATCCTCGCAGAGTCTCTCTTTCTCAGTCTATACAATGGGGCTAAGGATAGCACCACCCTAGCCTGTACCATACAGTGGTTAGGAGATTGAGCTATGGCATTTTGGAAACTAAATAGATGCAGGATTCTTATTATCCATTTAAAGATGCTAGTAAAACTATTCAACATTTATGTTGCTTCTTCACCAGGTTCCAAGAGCTTTCTTTTCATTTATGTTAGTAATTCCTTTTTATGGAATATTTGACTGAAGCCCAGAGAGATAAAGAAATGTATGAAAGATCACAGTGCCATTTTCAAGGCTAACATTTAAAACCTCCCAGCTTTTCCTGCTCCCTTCACCTTTCCCTCTGTTCTCTGCCAGCCTTGTGATCATATGGGGGAGACCCAGTAATGAAGAGGTTTATCCACTTATATAAATATTGGAAGAGGGCCTCTCACCACCTCTAGTTAATTTCACCTCCTCCTCCTCCTCCTCCTCCTCCTCCTTTTAAGATATCTTTTCTTTTCTTTTTTTAATATATTTTTAAAACTTTTAAAAGATCCTTAGATTACAAAAATGTTACACAAAAAATATAGAGATTCCCATATGCCCCTCTCCCCACACCTCCCACACCCTCCCACATAAACAACATCCTTCATTAGTATGGCACAATCATTGCAATTGATAAACACATCCTGGGGCATTGCCGTTGAGCATGGACCATAGTTCACATTGTAGTTTACACTCTCTCCCACACAATTCTGCAGGCTATGGGAAGATATATAATGTCTTATATCTGTCTTTGCCATGCCATTCAGGACAATTCCCAAGTCCCGAAAAAGCCCCTGCATTACACCTGTCTTTCCTTCCACCTACCCCCAGAGCCTCCAGTGGCCACTGCCGCCATATCAATGAATAATTTCTTCCATTGCTAGAATCACAACAAGTCTACATAGTAGAATACCAGTAAGTCCACTCTAGTCCATAGTTCATTCCCCAATCCTGAGGATTCTGGGATAGTGATGTCCACTCCACCTCTAATTGATAGGGGGCTTCGATCCCATACAGCTGATGGATAGGAATCTCTTGCTTGCAGTTGTAGGCTTTCTCATTTCCTTGGTGTGGTTATCATCAATCCTCATCTCCTTGTTAGTTGTCCTGGGTGAGTCCAATGAACTGGAGAGTAGGTGTTGTAACTCTGCTGAGGCTCAGGGCTCACCTGGCACAAGGTGTCTTTTTTATGGAAGAAGCAGAGATTGAACCAAGCAGTCAGAAAACAAGAATGGCAGGCCCTGCCCAACAGTCTTGAAGATATGGGTTTGCAGGGGCCATCTACCAGTTTCTGCTGTCTCTGATCTCTTGCCCCTGTGGGTTCAGCCTTACCCAATTCCCAAGCCAAGCAGATCCAGTGGGCAGTACGCAGTAGGATGAATCCACCAGTCGGTAGGATCTAGCATTTGTTACCCTGGACCCGGAGCTCTAGTTTAGATATCAGCCTGTCTACCCAGCTGCAGCCTTGCTTCCTAATCTCTACCTACTCTGATTACCAAGGTCCAGCAAGTCTGGAAAGGAGCAAAGGGTCCTGAAAACCTCCTGGGCTTTGAAGTCAAATGAACTAAATTTGTATCTTGTCTTGGTCAGTTTGCAGTTGTGCAATCTAGGGAAAAATGCTTAGTCTCTTTGAAGTTCATTTTCCTCAGGTATAAAATGGAGATTATAAGAGTATAAGGGTTAAATGAGGTAATATATGAATAGCACTCAATTCTTTGCACCACGTAGGAGTTCAGTAAATGATTATTTCCTGAACTGCTTGCTGCTTCGCTTTCCATTCTCCACTTGAACCACTGCCTGCCCTAATTCACATCTTGACAGTTGCCCAGTCCTGCTCTCCTCCTCTACACCACCCACAAGTCCTCCAACCATGCCCTCACCATCCTGTGCCCCCAGACACTGGGCAGGGTCCTGATGAAATGAAAGGGTTCTTCTGTGTGTCTGTGAACATGGCTCCTTACCCGGGACCTCTGTTCCTGTGCCCACCTCACCTGGATGTCAGGAACTGCTGGGCTGGATCCAAGTTTGGATAACTCCCTAGGACATCACAATATTGTGGACTTCTGGCCTTTCCAGTTCATGCCCTTCCAAATCACTTTTTCTTTCTTTTTGGACAACATTGATGACCCCAGGTACTTCACAGCTCAAGCCACAACATGGGTTATGACACCAACTCTTCCACATCCCAATATTCAAGAAGAATGTTGATTCATCATTCATGCATTCCTTTAATGATTAATTCAACAAATATTTATAAATCACATACTACATGCCAGGATCATTGCTAGGCTTGAGAAACAAAGTTGAACAAAGCTATGGCAGGATCCTCTGTAGGAGAGGAGGCAGATCTTTCAGGGATAAAATAACTGAGGCTAAGAGCCCCGTCTGGGTAGGGCTCTGGCCCCTCCATACAGCAGTTCTAACCTCCTGAGTATTCTGAACACAGGGGGGCTCAGCAGCCCAAGGAATTGTTGCTGGACTCTATCATTGTGACAAGGCTTTAAAGTGCAATGAATATTTATAGGACATGGTTAAGAGATTATCTTAATGTGTGTTTCAAGTCCACTGATGTTCAAACTCAGAGACAGAGAATGTTTGTTCAAGAGCCATAATATGCACTCAAAGTATTAGAGAGAAAACTGCTATGGGGTATTGGGAAATGTCTGCCCCTTTAGATTTTATTCAGATCTGAAAATATTTGGGAATTCTGACTCAAACTAAATATATATTCACAAATAATAATTAATTATTAAAAAATATGGTAATTTTTTAAAACTCCCATTTATTGAGGGCTTACTATATGCCAGGCACTAAGCATATGTGTAGATTTGTTCATTCCATCCTCACGACAGCTCTAGGAGGTGGGTGATGCTCTTATTCCCCATTACGGATCAAGAAATTGAAGCATAGAGAGCCTCTTTAACCTGCTGGATATGATATGACTGGTAAGCAGCAAATTGAGGATTTGAACTCAGGCATTCTGGCTCTAGAGCCCACATTCTTCAATTGGGTTATATGCTTGCACTGGACAGCTCAAAAAATTTAATTTATTCAATCCTCACAGTCACTCTCTGAGAGAAGAATGATTATTATGCCCATCTTACAGATAAGGAAACTAAAGCCCAGTGGATAAATGATTTGCTCAAGATCCCAAAGCTAGTAAGTGGTGCGGATTTAAATCTAGGCTGTCTGACTCTCTGAAGTCATGTTCTTGATTGCTATATAATACTTCTTCACTCATTCTGGCTTTGGTCCTGACCCATCCCACTGCTGAAGCCTTTTGGCTTTTATCTGAAGGCTCAGGCTTCATTTTCTGAAGTGAAGGCCTCACAGAACTTCTGGGTCCTAAAAATAAGTCAATGTATTTCCTCACTTCCTTACTGCTAAGTTCACTCCCAGCTGGCCAACTCCTCTCACCCCTAGGATTTTCCAGGGTTCTACCTTCTTTAAAGGTAATACCATTCCTTTAGCACTTAAAATTTTCTTTTCCATGGAGCTTTCCATTTGATGGCTAGCTTGGTTTTCCAAATCATCCTAGAAGATGAGAAGGGTTGGGTTTGGCAGGGATTGGCTGCTATTTATAATGAAGAGCCCTTCCCCACAGTCACATTATCTACAGAGCTGGAGCTAGAACCCAAATCACCCATTTTCTTTAGCAGTGCTGATTCTTCTGTTTGCCTCCTATCAGTGGATGGTAAAAATGATCTAACCTCGAGTTTGACCCCAATTTTCACCAATACTGATCATCAGGATGTCTTATTATTTTTTTTTTTTTTTTTTTAAGATTTTATTTATTTATTCATTTATCCCCCCCTTGCTGCTTGTGCTCGCTGGGTCAGCAAACCACGCCATGCGGGCGGGCTTGCCTTCACCAGGAGGCCCCGGGAACCGAACCCGGGGCCTCCCATATGGTAAACGGGAGCCCTACTGATTGAGCCACAGCCGCTTCCCTGATGTCTTTATCACCTGAGAAAAATTAGTAACAGAGAGTTGTTTGTCATTTTATATCCCAAACATACTTTTCCAGCTGGGAGGAGGACCCTGAGCTCAACCCCTGCATTACCCTGGGAAGGCTTAAAAGTGCCTCGCTCAAATTCCTAGGACACTGAAACACTATTTAAACCAACTGGCCAATGCCTATCCTATGCCGTGCTTTCCCCTGTTTGTCAGCTGCTGGGGTGCAAAAGCCGTGCCCTGGACAATTTATATGCAGTGAGCACAGCACTGCTTTGTATAGAACCTTGGTTTTCCGTCTGTAAAATGAGAGGTGAGAATGACACTAGGGCCAGGGAGACTAGCCAGGGGCTGGGTAACATGATCTAATGTTAAGATCCTTCTCATTCTATTGTTCGATTACTATGAAACATCTGCTTCTTGCTTGGAACATGTCTTGTTCTACACATCATCCCTTCTCCATTTGTTCTGGGTCTCTCCCCTCCCCAGATAAAAGTTAGGGACCTGTAAACAAGAAGGCCTGACAGAAAGTCTATAGGTAAGTAGCAGCGAGAATCAAATAGCTTAACAGGGAATGGGAACGAGGAAAGGGTCCTTTCTAAGTAGAATGTAGAAAAATGAAGAGGGCATTCTTAGCTGAGAAAATAGATTTCATACCATGTTTGCCAACATTAATAAATCCCTTTGCAGAGATAGCATTTCTCATTAAGGATCCACAGTGATATACTAAAAATAACACTGAACTTGGACTTAAAAACCCTACATTCAGCCCCCAATGTACCAGAGTTGGATTCATTTATAATTTTCCTACACAAGATTCTTATGCCCTTTTTATTTGAACCTATGATTAGCGCTATACCTGTTAAATATGTTTCCCAGAAACTTAAATATTTCGGCTGTTCATATGCTGGTTGAGCCCTGAAACTCAGCAGAGTTGGGGCCAACACCTACTCTGCAGTTCATCAAACTCACCCAGGACAACTAACAAAAGGGTGATGATGGACAATGCCCATCCCCCAAAATAGAGAGTATCTACAACCCAAGCAAGACAGTTCCATCCATCTGCCCCATGAGATTTAAGCCCCCTCTCAATCAGAAGCAGAGTGGGCATCACCATCCCCAAATCCTCAAGATTGAGGAACAAACAAATAAAAGGGAGAAATGCAACTATGGACTCAAATAGACTTATGAATATTGTAGTAATGGAAGAACTTGTATCACTGTTATAAAGGCAGTGGTCAGCAGAGGTTCTGAGGAGAGGGAGAGGGAAGAATAGGTGGAACATGGGGCATTTTTGAGACTTGGAATCGTTCTGCATGACATTGTAATGACAGATATAGGCCATTATATATTTTGTCAAAACCTATAAAATTGTGTGGTGCAAAGTGTAAGCCATGATGTAAACTATAGACATGGTTAGTAGAAGTGCTTCAATATGTGTTCATCAATTGTAACAAATGTACCACTCTAATGGAAGATGGTGTTAATGGGAAAAAGTGGGGGAGGCAGAGGGGTGGGGTATATGGGAATCTCCTATAGTTTCCATATAGCATTTATGTAATCTAAAGCTTCTTTAAAAATAAAATTTTTTAAAAAGGAAAAAAAAAAAATCCTCTACATTCAAGTTGCAGATCTGATCCTTACTAAGCATCATGACTTTGGGCAAACCACGTGCCCTGTCTAAATCCCAGTACTCTTGTCTCTGGGGATCTCTTAACAGCAAGAACCACGCCTTTTCTTCTCTCTGAACCCAGAGTGAGCACTGGGCCTGACCCACGATAGGCACTGCAAGGATGATCGCTGGCCAGTGAATAGCAATGCAATAAGTGAATGACCTGTGCAAGCTCCAAAGGCCTATCCAGAGGTGATTACTTATAAGTTTATTGTTTATTTTCCATAAGTGTGGTGCTGTACTGGGCTTTTTTATTTGCCCTTGAAAGAAATAAAAGGGAAAGAGATGAATGAAAGGGAAAGAAAGGAAGAGAGAAAAGAAAAACCCAAGGGGGTGGGGTGGGAAAGATGCCAAAGATGTAAGGCTCAAACCTGAGCATTTTATGCAAATGTCATCTGGGTTTCGCCTGACCCACCCAGATTTGTGACTCTACCAAATGAGATGAAGCCAGCCCAGAAGAACGAGCTGTGCTGACGAGTAACCTCATCAGTGAGTTTCCACATTCTAACATCTTCAGTTTTGAAAAGCCTTTTTAGAAGCTTTTCAAAGTCAGTTTTAAAATAAATGCAAGAGGAATAGTTGGGCTTTTTGTAGGGTTGTGTTTCACTAAATATCCAACTTTATAAGACTGAAAAAGCTAGAAAGTCAACAGGACTTTATCTTTTTTTTTTTTTTGATCCCACCCACATACTATTATGTGTATGTGTATGTGTATGTGTATGTATGAGAGTGTGTGTGTGTGTGTAACTAGATCTGTTATACAATATAGTCCTTATTACAGACATCAATTTTGTTCCAAAAGAGTTTGTAAGTAAGTTATTTGGAATTCAAAGCACACTTCCACATATTGAAAAATGCAACGTTGGTTTGGTTTGCAAGTTAGAAACCAAAAGTCTTACTGGGTCCATGGCTGAAACTATAATAATATCAATAACAAACAACAGAAACAAGTTAATTTGTTGAACACTTACTACATGTTGGTACTGCGCTAAGTGCTTTACGTATCTGATCTCATGCACTCCTCTTGAGAAGCCTGCAGTGGGGATATGATTAGCCTGGTTTACTTGGAAGGAAAACAAAGCTAGGAGAGTTTACGTGACTTGTCCAGCTCCCACAGCTCACCAAGTAGCAGAGATAGCGTTTGGATCATTCTCCGTCTGACTCAGAGTTTAAACACTGTATTGTCTTTCTCAGTGATACTGGATTCCATAGGATTCTCACCTCTTTCCTCAACTCCCAGTTGAAGAAGTACTTTTCCTTACCAAGGGCCTCCCTTCTGCCTACTCTCAATCCTTCCTTTTGCTTCCTCAGGAGTTTCCTTCATCAAATATCTCTGCCCTCGGTGTTTTCTTTAACCCTTTCCCTTTCTACTGGCTATTTCCTCTCAACCTATAAACCTGCTCAGGTCTCTCACATCCTAAACAAACAACATTTTGAACAGTTGCCTCCTTTAGCCGTTGCTCTATCTCCTCACCCCCGCCCGAGCCAAGACTCTTAACACTTCACCCTCGTTTTGACTTTCCGTCAGCTCCTCACACCGTGGTCTGCTGGTTTCCACCTGCCTCATTGCTATGCTCTTCTTGGGGTGCAGCATTTGCCCCTCTGCCCTCCCCCTGCCTGGAAGTCCTCAGACCCATGGCTCTCTTGAAAGCAACTGGCATTTTAGTCACCTTAGCAGTCTGACTTCCCTGTGGGCACCTCTTCCTTTGGTTTCTACTCCCACTGCTATCACTTAACGTATTCTTTTAGAACAACCTTATTCATACCTTATTCATACCCATTGTTTCAACCACTTTTTTTTCTGCTAAAAACTCTTTATGTGTACCCCTGGTTCTAAGTGATTACTAACAATCTGTTGGCCAGCCCAGACGAGTGGCCCACAGACACCTCAGGTTCACAGACTAAACTGAACTCCTTACTCCCCCCACCCCCAAACTGTGCCCTCCCCTGTCCTACTCCCATCATCTCTGCTTCATTGACAACAGCATCAGCTCCCTACATAGCCAAAGCTGGAACCGGAAATCATCCTGACCCTTATGCTCCCTTTCCCCACTAGCCTCTAACTATCAGCCCCCTTAAGATCTCCCCAAATTGTCACCTCCTCTCCAACGCTCTGATCTCTTTCTTGGATTATTATCACAAAAGGATCTCCTTATCACCTGTTTTGCCTCATCTAGTCCTTGCCCCATTATGCCTTTGGAAACAATCATAAGAAACATAGATATGAATCCTTAACTTCTTTCTATAAAATCCATTAGAGTGCTAAACTCTTCGCTCATTAGCAAGGAAGGTCTACCCACCCATGATTTCTTTCCTATCCAACTCTCCAATCTCATCATTTGCCACCCTGCCTCTCAAAATTGATCAACATGTCTGCACACAAAACACTGGTTCACAAAGCCATGCCTTAGCTCACACTGTTTCCTCTACTTGCAATGTCATCCCTTCTCATCTGAAACTCTCATTTATTCTCCAGTACTTTTCTCAGGGTTTGTATCTTCAAGAAACTATACCCAGACTTCCCCAAATGGGGGATAGAAGCTCTTTCCTTATGCTCCTGTAGTACCACCATTTCCCTTTACCATAGCATCATGCACTGTATTATAATATTTCTCTTCTACCCTGTCCTTTGGAAAATGAGTTAGTTGAAAGCAGGAATCCAGTTGTTAAGGTTAAGTTCATGTATCAATGTGGTCAGGTTATGGAGTCCAGTTGTTTGTTCAAGCAAGCACTGACCTGATTGTTACTGTGAGGATGTTTCAGGGATTTAAATCATCAGTCGGTTGATTGCACCTATGGCTGATTACTGCCTTCAACAATGAGAAAAGTCTCATCCAACCAGTTGAAGGCCTTAAAAGGAGAAGTGATGATTTTAGAACTCAGAAGGGAAAATTTCCATTTCTACCTCAGCAGGCCAGCTTTTCTTGTGGAATTAATAGAAAACCTTCATCGTAATTCCCAGCATGTGGCCCACCCCATGTAATTTGGACTTGCCCATTCCCACAGTTGTGCGAGATAATTCCTATTAAAAAATCTCATAATATATATCCTGTTCGTCCTGTTTCCCTAGAGAATGAAACCTGTGTTTTTCATTTCCAAATCTCTGGAGTCTAGTACAGTATATGCCTCTGAGTGGGTGCTGAATGCCAATTTTTGTTGACCTTAATTGGATTTATTTAACCTTAAATCGAGATTGTTTAGAATGAAAACTGAGCTGTAGATGGCACATAGTAGGGACCGTGTACATAATGCCTCTGACTCTGAAGGAGCTGAACTAATTTTTAGAATGTCACAATTGTGAGAAAGAGCTCATCGGACTACTCCTCAGCTATGGTAATATCCACTATGAGGTCAGAATATAGCCGTGTAGCCCACATACTGGGATTCTCTGGAGGAAAGCAGGAAGGGGTGCTTAGGAGAAACTTTCCTCACTGGAGAGGGAAGTGAGCCCTATTAACTGCTCCTTTTCTGTCTTTCCTGTGTTCTCTTTGTCTGAAGGTATGAATACATTTTTTCACTGGGAGAAGTCATTCATTGCTAGCCCAAACTCAGCCTTTGTCCTCCTGGTTAGTAATTAGGAGTAGCATGTTTCAAGTCTTTGGGAAAGAAGTTTCTTGCAATCTCATCTCTGCCACTTTTTGCCTATAAATTAATCCATCAAGATGATGTTTCCTTCCAGCTCTTAAGGGAGTCATACCACTTATGCAAACTCCTGGAAGCTTGAGACTAAGTTAAGGTGAACTAATGAGTTCAGGAGTGCAGCTCTTTAAATGGCAGACCTTGCATTTGCATATAGAATTATGTTAGCACAGGCAGCAGAGGGATCTTAGGTTTGGTATTCCCTCCAGAGGCCCTGAGTCTTCAAATAGGAGAGGGAAGCACAAGTGGTTTCAACTATGTGTGCTAAAATTCTCCATTTTCCATAAACTATTCTATGGGTGGCATGTAATACTCACAATTCTTCCCCTCCAAAATGTATTAGTGTCTTTAGCTATTCAAGAGATTCAACTGACTGAACATGGGTCATTGTAATTTGATTTGTCAGACTCTTAAAGATTATCCTTGATGGACTCAGGGCCTTCCTGGAGACCTACTAGGGAACCTTGCCAGGAGCCATGCCATCTGATCTTGAAAGCTAAGAAGGCAGTGGATGACGTCATTGTGCATGCCAAGCAAGGCTCCATAAAGCAAAATGCCTCTGGCTTTTAGGGATTCAAGAATAAGGTTCATTTTTCCTAGCTCTCCTCATAGGCCCATGTTGTCAAACCCTGTGAGTTAATCAACAAATTCAGCACATTTTTATTTCAAATCTACTACATGCCAGGCATGATGGAAGGCACTGAAAGTACAAAGCTAAGACCTATTTCCTGCACTGGAGATGCTCTCAGTTGCAGGTAAAAGACTCAGTCCCGTTAACAGCTGTATCTTAGAGGAGGTGATCACTGCTATTATAATGATCTGAACAAAGTTATGTAGGAACACAGCAATGCAAGAATATTCTCTATGACATCCCCAATAGGTAGACTTTTAGACCCTATTTGAATACCTCCAGTCACAGCATCTTCAGTATCCCACAAAGTTGTCAATTTCTTTGAGGAGCAATATAAAATACTGTTTAAGAGCATAGGTTCTTTAGCCAGATTAGTTGGGCATGTTGTTTAAGCTCTCTGTGACTTAGTCTCCTCAACAGTTAAATGGGAATAATAATATTCCTATCTCATTGGGTCACTATGAGGATTAAATTAATTAATACATATAAAGTACTTAAATAGAGGCCAGAACATAGTAATCATGTAAGTTAATGTTAACTAGTGTATTGTGAAGAAGAAATGCTAGAAAACTATTTCATGGCTTAAACCTAAACTTGCCTTGTCTAATATCCATCCACTGTTTCCAGGTCAATATCCTCTGGGGGCAAAACTACTCTCAAGTACAGTATGAAAACGTTCATAGCTGTTTGACTAAATTGCAAAGGAAGATAGGTTCTGTACTCTTCTTTTCAGGTGAAGAAAATGCTACTGAGCCCTCCTCATGTGTTTTAAGGGTTTTGTGGACTATTCTAGTAAAAGACTGAAAGTCCCAAGGATGGAATTTGCTTCTAACTTGTTTAATTTGGAAAGCATTAAATTTCATAGCTAAAGAAATAGACCTTCACTGAGCAATTTCAATATATTGTTGGTGAAATAGGAGCTGAAAAGATAAGTAAAAACTGTTTCTTAATGTGGTGGTTTAGAAATTGAACTCTGATATTAGATGTGTCACCTTGAGAAAAAAACTTAGAGTCACTGACCTTTGAGTTCCTCATCTATAAAATGGGATGATAATTATAATACCTGTCACATAGTGTGCTGGTGAGAAATAAATGAGATTTTTTTTTTTAAGTTGCTTGACACAAAACCTAGACTATAATAAATACCTAGTAAATGTTGGCTAATTATTAATTTCATATAAGCTCACTGTCCTATTCGGAAGGCAGAGAGAGTCATAGGTACATAAATAACTGATTATAACTATACTGTCCACATATAGACTACAACAGATAGACACAGATAGCAGGCAATGGGAGAAGAAGAAAAAGAGAAAGAAGGTATGCCTAAAAAGGTAATGTTGCATTATATGATGGGACACAGAGAGATAAAGTACTTTTTTTTTTTTTTATTTTTTTATTTTTTTTTATTTTTTATTTTACCGGGAGGTCCCGGGGATCGAACCCAGGTCCTTCCATATGGCAGACGGACACCCAACCATTTGAGCCATATCCGTCCCCCATTGTTTTGTTTTTCTATCATTCACTCATTCATTCGACAGTATCTCGTATGTGCCAGACACTGTCCTGGTAGGATAGGGGTGGATGTACTTGTGTGGAGACAGCATTCCAGAAAGAGACAATAGCTTGAGCAAAAGCCCAGAGGCAAGAGTAAACAAAGTTTTAAAGAAAGGGAAGAATACTACTGTACTAGTCAGCCAAAGGGATGCTAATGCAAAGTACCAGACATCTGTTGGCTTTTATAAAGGGTATTTATTTGGGGTAAAAGCTTACAATTACAAGTCCCTGAAGAGTCCAACTCAAGGTTCCTTTCTCACCAAAGCCATTGCCACATGTTGAAGCAAGATTGTTGCCAATCTCTGCAAGGGTTCAGCGTTCCTCTCTCTCAGCTACAGACTGGCATAGGGCTCATCTCTCTTCCCTGGGCTTTAGCTGTTTGAGCCTTCTCCTTTCTGTCACAGGCAGGACCGAAATGACCAAGTTCTCTCCTCTTCCGTATCTTCTTCCCTGTCTTTGGAGCTCTCTCTCTTTTCTCCTGTGTCTTCTTCTTTGTGTCTTCTTGAGTGAGTGTCTGTTTATATAGCCCACCAAGGGGGTGGGGATTTAAACTGAGTTATACCCTACTGAAGTGGTTGAATCAAAGCCCTAATCTTAAAATAATTTAATCAAAGACATCTCAGCTGAATCTAATACAATAAAAGGGGATCATGCCCAAAGGAACAGACCAGTTTACAAGCATAATCTCTCTTTTTGGAATTCATAAATAATCTCAAACTGCCACAACTGTCATGGGGATAGGGGGTGAATGTGAATGGAGAAAGCAGAAGGACTAGCAGGAAGACTTTGAAGGCCAGGCAAGGCACTTAGACTTCATTCTCTCTGCCAGTGGTTCTCAGCTGGGGTGAGTTTTCTCCCAGGACACATTTGGCAATGTCTGGAGATATATTTGGCTGTCACAACTAGAGGGAGGGACTTCTCCTGGCATCTAGCAGGTAAAGGCCAGGGAGGCTGCTAAATATCCTACATTGCTCAGGACAGCCCCACAATAAAGACTTGCTCAGGCCAAATTGATAATGGTGCTGAGGCTGCAAACCTGGGAAGAAGGGGCAGGTTTTAGATCTGCAAATGGAATAATCAGTGATTCATATGATTCCTCTGAAGGATGTATGGCTGTGAGAGATGCTGGTGTCAGAGAGACCACATGAGAGGGAATAGAAGTGGTTTTGGAAAAGGCACTATAGGCCATTGAAAGAAGGACTGATGTAAGAGACATTCCAGGGGAATGTTGTCATGGCATCAGCTAAAGAATATAAGGAAAGCAATGAGCACATAAGAACTCAGAAAATATACTATTATTACTATAGTTATATTTCCTTTCAGATTTAAAAAAAAATAAGTTTTCCATTTTGGAGTAAATTTAGATTTACAGAAAAGCTGTAAAGAGTATGGAGGATATACCCTTCACCCAATTTCCCCTATGTGCATAACCAGGGTCCATTTGTCAAAACAAAACTATAGACATTTGGATTTTACCCGTTTTCCACTAATCTCCTTTTTGTGTTCCAGGATCCAACCCAGGATACCATGTTGCATTAGGTTCCATATATTTTTATATAAATATTTTTCTGTTGAAAAATAAATGTATTTGCAATACTTAAAGCTGACTCTTTCTCTCTGGAGTTCTTCTGAGCAGACCTAAATGAAGTGATACTGTTGTGCTTTGGTAACATCAGCTGTCAGCTTTGCTCAAAGTTCTCAGTAGCTACTATCTTGGCAGAAAAGCAACTCGACAACTGACACTTTATTCTGTAAATGAAATTACTAAATTAAGCCAAACTATAGCTTTAAAAAGCTTCAATTTAAAATAATTACATATCTCATTTTAGTAGTATTTCTAAAGACATTTGCATTTTAAAAAGCTTCATAGTTTAGTTAGTTTCAAAAAAAGGAGTTTTTAAAAGTTTAATAGAGAATATAAAAACAGATTGTTGAGCCAGTTCAGACAGTCATCAGCATCCCATGTATGTGCTTATAGTTTTCCAGAGATTGGCTCTGATCAACACTTTTTGCCTATTCCGTCCTTTGCATTTTAGCTGTGGTCAGCCTTCTCAGTGTAGGTGCAGAGAAGCCAGGTGTGGGTAACTAGCTTCTGTGGATCTTGGCTTTGACTGCTTTCCCTCCCTCTTGCCTTCTCTTGTCATTTTTTTCAAACCCCTGGTCTCAGTTCCCTGATTCTTCAGTTTTCTGCTTTACTCCAAATCCTGATACCCTCCTTGGTCTCTTTATCTTGTTTTGTTTATTTTTGTTTTTATACAAAATTATATTATTGAGACACATTTACTAGATAAAATTAGACCTACAGATGAGCATAAAGGAGGAAATTTAAATTACCCATAATCCTATAAATATTGACATCCTTACATTCTGTTTTCTATACATACACACATATATATTCTCTCCAAATAGACCTATACCGTGATATTAACATAACCTTAGGTACATTTGTGCATGTATCAGGTCAGTTAATCCTTACAGTACCCTATGAAGGGATACTATTATTATCCTTATTTTCAGATGAGGAAACTAAGACTTAGAGAGTAAGGGCCTTGCCTAAGATCACACAGCTAGTAAATGGGGGAAGTGGAATTCAAAAAGTCAGGCTACAGAACCTATGATCTCAACCCACTATATTGGATACAATACTACATAATATTGTATCACCTGTTATTTCTCTATTTAAAATATGTGATGGACATCTTTCAATGTCAACATATTTATTCTTCTCCAACACTAATTTTAATGAATACATTGTATGACTGTGTCATAATTTATTTAAACAATGCTCTCCTTTGGGATATTTTTGGTATGTCCAGTCTTATGCACAATGCTTCAATAAGCATCCTTAGCTATGAGCCTTAGGACCCATCTTGAATTATAAACTCATTCTTTTTTTGTTTTCATGACTCCTTTGATCATCTCTGTTGCTGCTTCTCACCCTCATCCCCTCTCCATTCCCCCTGTATTAGTTAGGGTTCACCAGAGAAACAGAGCCAATGAGAGAGAGAGAGAGAAAGAGAGAGAGAGAGAGAGAGGCAGAGAGAGGGAGATTATAGGAATTGCTCACATGAATAGGCAAGTCTGAATTTTGCTGTAGGGCAGGCTTCAAGTTGGGAATTTCGATGAAGTTTTTTATTAATTCCCCAGGAGAAGCTGGCTGACTAAAGTAGGGATAGAAATTCTTTCTGACTGCTGAAATCATCAGTTCTCCCTTTTAGGCCTTCAACTGATTGGATGAGACTTCTCTCCTTACTGAAGGCAATCTCCTTTGTTGATTGAAGATGTAATCAGCCATAGATGAACTCAACTGACTAATGACTTAATCCAAGAAATATCCTCACAGCAACAATCAGGACAGTGCTTGCTTGACCAAACAACTGGACACCATAACCTAGCCAGCAAGATGACACATGAACTTGACCATCACACCCTTCAGCTTCTACACACACACACACACACACACACACACACACACTTATACACACCTCTACTCAGCTTTCAGCATTGTCCATTCCCTTGCTGTTGAAGCATCTGTAGCACTCCTGGCTACACACCTTCTCTGCCAGGTACACTCCCATCAGCCTCTCCACTAGTTGAGAAAGATGGCTTTATTATGAAAGCTTTATTCTGTAGTCTTCATTTAGGCTTACACAAATACTCATTTCAACAAACATGTATTGTTCACTCTTTTATGTTCAAAATATCATATGTACAAAAGTGTAGTGCCTCTTTTCCAGAAGTGCTCAGTCCTAAAGAATGTATAAGAGATATGTAGAACCAACTAGAATGTAAAAAAAATAGTAAAATAAAGGTATTAATAGCATGAGGTGGGAGCCTCATTTTTTTTTTTTTAAAGAAGCTTTGAATTACATAAATGATAAATGAAAAATATAGGGTGCTCCCATATATCCCGCCCCTCCCCCTCCCACACTTTTCCCATTAACAACATCTTTCATTAGTGTGGTACATTTGTTACAATTGATGATCACATATTGAAGTATTGCTACTAACCATGTACTCTTGTTTACATTATAGTTAATCTTGGCACCACACAATTTTATAAGTTTTGACAAAATGTGTAATGGCCTGTATCCATCATTGCAATACCGTGCAGAACAATTCCAATGTCCCCAAAATGCCCCATGTTGCATCTGTTTTTCCCTCTCCTCCTCAGAACCTCTGATGGCCACTGCTTTTATATCAATGATACAAGTTCTTCCATTGCTAAAATAATCATAAGTCTACTTCGGTCCCTAGTTGCATTCCTCCCTTCTGTTTGTTCACTCCTCAATCTTGAGGATTTGGAGATGGTAATGCCCACTCCGTTTCTGATTGAGAAGGGGAGCCTCAGTTTTATTGGAAGAATTGAAGAAGGTTTCCAGAGCTGTTCAGATGACTAATTATCATGTACTTGTTCTGCCTTCAGCGGGTATCATATGATTGTCTGACAGGTTAAACTGCCTAGGAGTCAGGGCTTTGAGTCCAACACTTAAAGGGGGAACCTTAGTAGAGTGACCCACCAGCGTGGTTTGCCAGAGCTGAAAGGTTTCCCAGGCCATGGGACATTCAGTGCTGAAACCAAGAAAGCCCCACACAAAGTATATGAGTTTGTCATGTTAAATAGCATTGAATAATACTGCTAAGACATATTGCCTTGATGGGGCTTACATCCTAGAGAAGAGAGACAATTATAAACAAGTAAAAGAACAAAAAAATATGGTGTCAGAGAAAATTAATGAAACCAAATGTCATTCTTTGAAAAGATCAATACAATTGACAAATCTTTACTAGGCCAACAAAGAAAAAAGAGACAAGACACAAATAACTAAAATCCAAAATGTAAAGGGTAACATTACCACTAATTTTGCAGAAATTAGAAGGATTATAAGAGAGCGTTATAAATAATTTTATAGTAACAATTTAGAAATCTAGAGGAAATGGACAGATTCCTAGAAACATATAACTTTCCTAAGCTGACTCAAGTAGAAATAGAAGATCTCAACAGACCTATAGCATTGGTAAACATTGAATCAGTAATCAAAAACTTCCCAACAAAGCTAAGTCCAGGACCAAATAGCCTCACCAGTGAATCCTACTGAACATTCAAAGAAGAATTAACACCCATCCTTTTAAATTTTTTTCAAAAAAAAATTGAAGAAGAGGAAATTCTTCCTAACTCATTCTATGAGATCAACATTATCCTAATACCAAAGCCAGATAAAGACATCACAAGAAAATAAAACTAGAGACCAATTTCCCTTATGAATATAAATGCAAGAATCTTCAATAAAGTGCTAGTAAATTGAGCCCAATAGTGTATTAAAATAATTATATGCCATGACTAAGTGGGATTTATCCCAGGTATGCAAAGGTGGGTCATCAATGTAACACATTACATTAACAGAATGAAGGAAAAACCACGTGATCATCTAATTGATGCAGAAAAGCATTTGACAAAATCTAGCAACTTTTAATGGTAAAAAATTTCAGAAAAATTGGAATAGAAGATAACTTCTTCAGCATGGTAAAGAGCATATATGAAAAACCAACAGCTAACATTTTATTCGATTGTGAAAGATTTACACTCAATTGTGAAGGCCTTCCCCCAGAGATCAGGAACAAGACAAGGATGCCCACTTTCACCATTGTTACTCAACATTGTATTGGCTATCCCTGTCAGAGTAACTGAGCAAGAAAAATAAATAAAAGGCACCCAAATTGAAAAATAAGAAGTAAAACTATCTCTACTTGCAGATTACATGATCCTTTATATTTAACAGGGTGAAAAATCCACAAGAACATTACTAGAACTAATAAATCCAGCAAAATTTCAGGCTACAAGATCAACATGCAAAAATCAGTTATATTTCTCTATGACTCAAGCAAATTGAACAGACTCACAGAGCTAGAGTCTGGAAAACAGGTTATCAGGAGACAGAAAGCAAGTAGAGAATGGTGAGCTGATGCTCAATATGGGCAAAATCTATGATAAGGTGGAAGGGGCTGGTTGGGCAGTGGATGGGGTGGTGGTGGTGCAGTGATGTGATTGGGGTCGATGGTGCTGGAGTGTGAGGGGGAGTAGGCAGGGGATTGGGTTGGACTATCCATGAAACTGGGGTGAGGGCTAGAGGAAGGAGCAGGTGAGCTCTGGGGATTTGTAGGTCTGTGGTTAAAACTACAATGGTGGGAATGTTCTTCTGGCAAATATGGCAGGGGAGGGTTACTGGTGTAGGATGTCAGGGGTGGAGGGATATGCAGATAGAGTGCTTCTATGGAATATGAAAGTGTTCATCTTGTCATAGGGTGTCATCTCAGTGGGTGGGGGCCCACACAATAAACAAAAAAATATTGGGAAGCGGCTGTGGCTCAATCAGTGGGGCTCCATTTACCATATGGGAGGCCCTGGGTTCGGTTCTGGGGGCCTCCTGGTGAGGGCAGGCCCGCCCGCACGGCATGGTTAGCTGACCCAGCGAGCACGAGCAGCAGGGGGGGGATGAATGAATAAATAAATACAAAATCTTTAAAAATATATATATATATATATTAAACTCCCATCCTGGGAAGTCCTGCCATGTTCTCAATTAGAGGGGCAAGAATCTCTTGAGAACATAGGCAGTGCCTAATAAAAGAAAACAGACCGATCTGTCAAGCCCTTAATATTATTGCATGCAACTATGAACCTTATTCTTCAAAAATTGAAACTTAGTGGTTACCATAGGTTCCAAGGGGAAGGGGAGGGAAGAATATAATAGATGGAACCAAGGACACTGGAATTCTTCTGCATGATCTTGCAATGACAGATACAGGCCATTTTAAATTTTGTCAAAACCTATAAAGTGTACGGTGCAAAATGCAAACCATAATGTAAACCATTGACCATGGTTAGTAGCAGTGCATCCATTGTAACAAATGTACCATACACATGTAAAATGTTATTAATAGGGGGAAGGGGTAGAGGGGGAGGTG
The DNA here is from genome assembly GCA_026826555.1 of Tolypeutes matacus. Taxonomy (NCBI): domain Eukaryota; kingdom Metazoa; phylum Chordata; class Mammalia; order Cingulata; family Chlamyphoridae; genus Tolypeutes; species Tolypeutes matacus. The sequence goes on along the minus strand of JAKSZT010053883.1, from coordinate 53,349,937 downwards.
GTTGGGTATATGGGATTCCCCTATGTTTTTTATGTGGCTTTTCTGTAGCCTAAAGCTTCTTTGAATATAAAGCGAAAAAGTAAGACACTAGGGTAACATATGGAAGAAATTGTCACTGTACAAAAAGATAACAGATTTTACGGTGATGAAAGAAACATTGAAAAAAAATCAGTTATATTTCTATGCGTCAGCAAAGAATACTATGAAATGGAATTTTTAAAAATATCCATCCGTAATGGCTCCTAAAAGAATGAAATGCTTAGGAATCATTCTAACCAAAGAGATAAAGAACGTGTACACTGAAAAAAAAATTTTTTTAATTGCTGAAAGAAATTAAGGAAGACCTAAATAAATAGAAGGACAACCCATGTTTGTAGATGGGAAGACCTAATATTATTAGGATGTCAATTCTACCCAAAGCAATCTACATATTCAATGCAATACCTATCAAAATCCCAGCAACTTTTTTTTTTCAAAAATAGAAACGCCAATCTTCAAATCCATATGGAATTGCAAGGGGCCCTGTATTAGTCAGCCAAAGAGGTGCTGATGCAAAGTACCAGAAATCTGTTGGTTTTTATAAAGGGTATTTATTTCGGGTAAAAGCTTACAGTTACAAGGCCCTAACGAGTCCAACTCGAGGTACCATAAGAAGTACTTTCTCACACAAGTCAGTTGCCATGTGTTGAAGTAAGATGGCAGGCCTGGTCTCTCCTTCCTTCTTCCTCTAAGTCTCCATGGGCCCAGCTTCTACTGATCTCAGCTATAGGCTAGCAGAGGGTTTGTTTCTTTCCAGGCTTCCTCAGATTAGCTGCTCTGTTCTCTTCAGCTGCAAACTATCAGGCAAATGGCTCATCTCTCTTCCCGTGGCTGCAGGATCAAAGTTCTCTCCTCTGGGGTGTCTACGGAGCGCTCTTTCTTCCCATGTCTTCTTCTCTGTGTCTTCTTTAGTGCATGTTCATTTATATAGCCAACCACGGGGGCGGGGACTCAACCCTGAGTCATGCCCTCCTGATGTGGTCAAATCAACGCCCTATCTTAACAAAATTTAATTAAAGATATCTCAGCTGAATCTAATGCAATCAAAGGGGGTCACATCCAGAGAAACAGGCCAGTTGACAAACATAGTCTCTCTTTTTGGAATTCATAATTTCAAACTGCCACAGGCCCAAAAGAGCCAAATCAATATTACAAAGGAAGAACAAACTTGGAGGACACACATTTCCTTATTTCAAAACTTACTACAAGCCACATAATCAAAAGAGGGTGGGACTGACATACAGATAGATATATAGGCCAATGGAAATAGAATTGAGAGTTCAGAACTAAACCTGTATGTCTATGACCCACTGATTTTTGACAAAGGTGTCAAGTAAATTAATTATGGAAAGAATAGTCTCTTCAACAAATGGTGCTGGGAACACTGGATATCCACTTGCAAGAATAAAGTTGGACCCCTAGCTCACAACATATACAAAAATTTTCTCTAAATGGATCAGGGACATAAAATAAGAGCTAAAACCATATAAATCCTATTAGAAAACATAAGGGGTAACCTTCATAACCTTGGGTTTGGTAGTGATTTCTTAGTTATGAAACCCAAAACACATGTAACAAAGGGAAAAATAGGTAAAATGGACTTCATCAAATTAGAAACTTTTGTAAATCAAAAACCCTATCAAGAAAGTGAAAAAGACAACTTACAGTATGGGAGAAATGAATTGCCAATCGTATATTTGATAAGGGCTTACTAACCAGAATATATAAATAAATGCTACAACTCAACAACAAAAGTACAAATAACCCAAATTAAAAATGGGTGAAGGACTTGAATTGACATATTTCGTGTGTGTGTGTGTGTGTGTGTATAGCCAATAAGCAATGGTTTGCAACATCAGGAAAGGTAAATTAAAACCTCAATGAAATACCATTACTATGGCTCTTAATAAAAAAATTAAATTAAATTAAAAAACAGAAAACATTAAGTGTTAGTGAGGATGCAGAGAAATAAGAACGCTTATACATTGCTAGTGACATTGTAAAATGGTACACCACTGCAGAAATCAGCTTGGCAGTTCCTCAGAAAGTCGAAAATAGCATTACCATTTGACCCAGAAATCCCACTTCTTGGAATATACCCAAAAGAACTGAAAGCAGGGACCTAGACAGATATTAATTGCCAAAGTTTATAACAGCATTATTCATAGTAGCCAAAAGGTGGAAGCAACCCAAGTGTCCTTAAATGGGTGAATGATAAACAAAATGTGGTATATACATACAGTGGAATATTATTCAGCTGTAAAAAGGAATGAAATTCTGATGCATGCTATAATATGGATGAACCTTGAAGTTATCATGTTGAGTGACATAAGCCAGACAAAAAAGACAACTAATTATGTTCTTGCTTATGTGAAATACCTAGAAGTAAATTCCTAGAGCCAGAGAGTAGATTATAGGTTAACTGGGGCTGGAGATCAGAAGGGGTGAGGAAGAAGTAGGGAGTTATTACTTAATGGATGCAGAGACTATTAGAGGTTATGAAAAAGTTGAGGTATTAGATGTTATTAATGATAGCATAATATTGCAAATGTAATTAATAGAACTGAATTATATTCTTGAAAGTGGTTAAACTGGGAAATTTTTAGTTGTACGTATGTTACTACAACAAAAAGTTAAAAAAAAAAATGGTGTCAGGTGAATAAGTGCAATGAGGAGAAATAAGGCAGAGACTGGAGTGGTAGGGCTTAGGGGAATAATAAATGTTAGATTGGGTAGTCAGAGAAGACCTTCAGACAAATTGTCATTTAAGCAGAGAAATGAGTACAGGGAGAGAGAAAGCCTGGGAGGAAACATGCCAGGCAAAAGTAAGACCATAAGCAGCGGCCCCGAGCTGGAGCTTCCCTGGCTGGCCAGAACAACTCACAGACAGTGAAGGGCACAAAGCTGGGATGGCTGAGAGAAATGGCCAGGAGATGCGTCACACGGGGCCTGGTAGATCATGGGAAGAACTTCCAATTCCATTGCAAGAGCGAGAGAACGTTGGAAGGTTTGAGGAGAGAAGTGGCATCATCCGAGTAATGTTCTAAAAGGATCACTCTTGCTATGTATAGGAATAGACTATAGGGAGTCAAGTGTGGAAGCAAGGAGAGCAATTGGGAGGCAATTGCAATAACCCAGAGAGGCAAGAATTATGTATCAAAAAGTGCAGAGGCCTCAGGGAGAGACAAGCCTGAGTGTAACACCAGCCCAGTCATCACTAGTGGGGAATTTTTTTCATTTCTTTTTGATCTTCTTATCTATTAAATGGGGTTTAATGAGTTGTGAAAGCTAAATGAAATGTGCATGAAAGTGACTAGAAAAGTGTCATTATGAAAATGCTAGAATTCCATAGGATTTAAAATGTTGGATCTGACTCTTAAGGCCAACAACTGGCTGTACAAAAACCTGAGTGATTATTCAGATAGAAATGCCTATTCCCATGCATTGATCCGGTTCTTCAAGCTCTGTGAGTGTATGTAGATGATCCTTTTATTGCAATCAAAATACATTGTTAACGATTTCCTAAATATACTTAGCCATTTTGTGCTACTTTGTCTCTGCTCCTATGGTTTCCTCTACCCAGGAATGCCCTTCTGCTACCCCCAATCCTTTTACATCTGACCCAGATCCAAATTCACCTTCCCTGTGGAAGCTTCTCTAAGTCGTTTACTTCAATAGAGTCAATTTCTGTCTTTTCATTATTTTCTGAGGTGAGGACATGGTTTTTAGTTTTAACTTGATTACACATTGTCAGCTTTTATTATAGTTAGCTTTTTATATGCTAGAGCAGTTTGATATTGTTTATGAATTCCAAAAAGAGACATTGGATTTTGTTTGTAAACTGGTCTTTTCCTCTGGGCACATTGGAGTGTATTGGATTCAGAGGTTTCACTTTTACTTAATTAAATTTTGATTAAGGCTTTGATTGGGCCACATCAGTAGGAATTGAGTCCCCACCCCCTTCATGGGTAGGGACTTACAGAGAAAATTACAAGGCACAGGAGTTAGTTGGAGTTTTGATCCTGGAGGACAGGAAGTAAACACACAGGGAAGCAGATACATGAGGAAGGAGAGAAGTCTCCATTAAACACAGGCAGAGGCCTTGGGGAGAGAGACAGAGCTGTCGCCTGATAATCTACAGCTGGCCTTGTGGAAAAAGCAGAGCAGCTTTTAGCCTGGAGAGAAATCAGCCTTGGGAAGAGAGGAACCCAGGAAGCCTGAACCCTGGCAGACGTCAGCAGCCATCATGCTCCAACAGACTTTGGTGAGAGAAGTAACTTACGCTTTATGGCCTGGTGACTGTAAGCTTCTACCACAAATAAATACCCTTTATAAAACCCAACCAATTTCTGGGATTTTGCATCAGCACCCCTTTGGCTGACTAATACATATGCCTAATTTAAAAAATAAGAACATAAGAAAAAGAGAGGGCAGGGACAATGTATAATTTATCTTGGATCTTACAAGGCTATGCCATTGACTGCATAGCTCAGTTCCTACACATAGAGGGGTGAAGAAATGCTTCATGAGTTGGTTAGGAAATGACCGCCTTTAGATCTTGAGCCCTGATATGCCACTAAGGAAAATAGCAAAACAGTCTGATGGAGAAGAAAGAATGGGTTGGAAGTTAGACTCAATGAAAAAACAAAAACAAAAAACTAGGGTGTGACATTTACTAAGCTGTGTGGTCTCACCTAAATAATTTCATTTGTCTGATCTGTTTCCTCAGCTTTAAGCAGTATATTAGTTGTCTATCACTATGTATAAAATTACCTCAACTTAACCCAATTAACAGCATTAAACAACAAGTATAAATTATCTCTCATAGTTCCTGAGGGTCAGGAATCCGAGAACAGCTTAGCTGGTTCTAGCTCAGGGTCTCTCAGTTTGCAGAACAGATGTCTGCTGGGCTACCGTCACCTGGGAGCTTGACTAGGCTGGAGGATCTGCTTCCAAGCTCACTCCCATGATAGTGGACAGGAGGAATCTTTAGTTTTTCTCCATGTGGCAGCTCAGGACATGGCAGCTGGCTTGCCCCAGAGCAAGAGGCAGAGAGACATATATGTTCTATATAATAGAGAGAAAGGGAGACAAAGATGGAGACAGAAGCCGCAGGGTTTTTATACTCTAACTTCCTCTATCTCCTATTGGTCACACAGACCAGCCATGAACACCAGGAGATGGGGAACACTGGGGGCCATCAGACAGGGACACTATGTATCTTATGACTGTTGAGAATGAAAATCTAAGTGTTAGCTTATCCTCCTCAAGGAAGTCTGATGGTCCCCCTTACTCACTGGCTAAATCCAGGATATCTTGCCTGGGATACAAAGCTCTCCAGGACCAGACTCCTATCTAGTTTCTCAGCCTCCTCCTTCAACTCTCTTCTTTGTATTTTAAGCACCAATTCTATTGACCTCTTTAGGCTCCCGGCCTTGGTTCATGGTGTTTCTTCTGCTTGGATTGCCCTTGTTTTCCCTGACTTGGCTCACCTAGTAAGCTCCTTATGCTTTAAACCACACTAATTTCTTACCTCTTTCCTGACATCTGCAGGGAGTGTCCTGGGGAATGTGGCCCACCACTGGCCCTTGTATAGGCTTCTCTGCACACAGTCTCGGAAAAAAACCACCCCTTCCACATCATGCAGTTCAAGAAGGATTCCCTTTTGGATTTGACTTGGATTTAAAACCCAGCTCTGGTGTGTATTGAGTGATTTCAGGAGGAAGGAAAGAACTAACATTTATTAAACTCCTAGAGAGCCAGCTGCTGCCTCAGGCACTTTCTCAGACATTATCTCATTTAATCGCATACATTTTCCATTTGGACAAATGACAGCACCTCCCTGCATCTTAGTTAATTCATTACTAAAATGGGAATATTTCCCACATACGCCCTGGACTCTCACATGTATCTTTTTTTTTTTTTTTTTTTTTTTTT